>CM067307.1:34191265-35391265 GCA_034231615.1 Meghimatium bilineatum
AGTTTTGTTTTACAGACATTAATGAATATACGAGTGAGTCTCAACATTTTTTGTCTTTGTCCGTGAGCCCCTTTTGTTGTATTCTTACTGGAGGTTCACTGGTACATG
Source organism: Meghimatium bilineatum (assembly GCA_034231615.1). Classification (NCBI taxonomy): domain Eukaryota; kingdom Metazoa; phylum Mollusca; class Gastropoda; order Stylommatophora; family Philomycidae; genus Meghimatium; species Meghimatium bilineatum. Next base: position 34,191,374 of record CM067307.1, read on the forward strand.
TAACAACATTGTTGACTTTGGTTTACTGACCGTTATGAGAATCAATACAAGGTAACTGCGTGAAACGTAACAACAATTAGACTTACGTAAAACACATGTTTATATATCGCTTCAATGAGACACGACAGACTATAAATAAAACTAGTAGGTAATTATGCGCACACAAGAAAACACACAAATTACAATATACAAATCATATTCAACGTTTCAACAAAACGTCTTTATCACGACACAAACAAAACATCAAAAGATGACGAATGGAAAAATTATCACAACAAACAAACTTATCCAACGGAAATATGGAAATGAGATGCCGGTAGGTCAGAAAGTACATAAAAAACGTAAATATATGTGGAAACGAAACGAACAAAAAAGATCAGTAATTGACGGAACAAAAAGAATAAATATAAAGACCAACACAGTACTAGACATAAGAGTGGTCGGAATTGAGTCCCAAAAAGCTTGAGTGTACCCAATTCAAAAATGAGACGATTTTCTAGAACGTACGTAGATCAATCATCGGCGGTGAAGATCTGATGGCGGTGACCTGAATATCAAAATCACCATGATGACCAACGCCGTTGAAGTGTGTGGCCATAGGAGTGTGTTGTTCTGTGCTTGATGGCATGAAGATGGTTACAAATTCGATCGCTCAATCGTAGATTGATTTCCCCGATGTACTGTTTGCCACAGCGTTTACATATGATCACGTAAATGACCTTACGGGATTCACATTTAAAGGCCTCATCGATGGAGAAAGTAGCTTTGGGAAATGAAATGGAACGCATCTGAACTACGTAAGGACATGTATAGCAACGGACACGTGAGCAACGAACAGTGCCAAAATGGTCAGGAACAGAAGACTTAAAGTGGCTATGAACCAAGATGTCCCTCAGATTTCTATCACGCCTATAAGCCACCAGAGGTAAGTCACGGAAAGCGTCACTGGTGTCAGGATCAGACTAGAGAAGATAATAATTTTTAAGCATGATGCGTCGAACAGAAGAGTTATGGGGATGAAAGGTAAGAACAAGTTTAACCCTATCAGAGGAGAAGGAAGAACCCTGAGCTTTACTGACCATTAAAACTGTTGAAGGTTTATTGATATATATATATATAATATATATATATATATATATATATATATATATATATATATATATATATATATATATATATATTATATATAATATATATATATATATATATATATAATATATATATATATATATATATATATATATATATATATGGTATTGGTGGTAATTGTTACGAAGATGGCTATGGCGACGACAATGATGATGTTGTAGTGGTCCGTGATGATGATGTTGTAGTGGTCGTGATGATGATGTTGTAGTGGTCGTGATGATGATGTTGTAGTGGTCGTGATGATGATGTTATTTTATGGTGGTGATGATGATTATAATAGAGGTAGTGTGGCCCATGTTGATAAAAATGATGATAATGGTGGCGTTGATAATAAAGATGATAATGATTGTGTATGATGTTGATGGTGGTTGTGATGATGATGGAGTGGTGATGGTGGTGATGATGATTGATGACGATGATGTGCCAGTTTGTGATGGTGGTGTTAGTTGTAATGCTCATTAACAACTGAGGATAAGAAATGTAGGTAGTAATTAGAAAGAATAATGTTGGTTAAGTATAATATTTGTGAGACCGTGATTAGGACCTAGAAATCAGGATTCAGAAAAATGAAACGACAGTACGAACAGCAGTTAAAAAAGTCTTGAAACAAAGCTATAAGAACTACATGAAACGGCACGAATAATGCCTACACTCGTATTCACGAGAAAAGCTCGCGCGAGTCGGACTATTCGACTATTTCACTAAGCCCTCCGTCGAATATGTTGGAATAAACAAATATAATAGGAAATAGACTTAAATCGTTACGGTAATTTATTGGTAACTTAACCTAATCAGAACATAGCCCTCAACCACCAACATTCTATGACTGTAGTGATTTTCTAGGCAATATTAATACATTTAGCAGTTTTCCGTTGCTTTCTTAACGTTGCGGGTGTATAATTTCCAGCGGCGTGATTCGAATCGGTACTTTCTCGGTCATAGACAAGCACTGTACCACGCGGCCACAGAATCGAACGATTGCTAAGATAGTAATTTAATATAGATTATTGGTAAAACTTTGATAAAATCCTGGAAACGGACGATTTGGAATGAAGTACTTCAGTTATGGAAAGTATGATAGTGGAAAGTATGATAGTGGAAAGTATGATAGTGGAAAGTATGATAGTGGAAAGTATGATAGTGGAAAGTATGATAGTGGAATATTAGAACACTGCAGAGATAGAAGAATTAGTTCAGAGTGAGAAGGAAAGGAAAGATTCCCAGCAATGGAAAGATTCCATCACAGTAAGAAGCGATGGAAATATTTGATCACAGTAAGACGCGATGGACAGATTTGATCACAGTAAGAAGCGATGGAAAGATTCGATCACAGTAAGAAGCAATGGATAGATTAGAACAGAGTAGAACGGAAATGTGTTTATCTAATGTTTATACGGTTTAAAAGCCGTAGAAGATTGACTTCACTGTACTCGTTTTCCCATATGTACTCCGTCCCTCTCAACGAAGCGGCACGCCGCCTGCCAAGAGTACCACTCATAGCACGTAACTCCGTAGTTTCAAGTGATAATTCACAGAGATCTCCAAATAAATCCACCTTATAAACAAGACGACACGAGCTGGATTCGAACCAGTGACCTCTTGAACACAAGGCGAACAGTTTAACGACTACGCCAGGGAGATCCCCATATATCTAATGTTTATATAATGGTAGATGTTAGACATAAGTTAAAATTAGAACAGAAATGGATACAAGTATTTTCAATTACATGAGGAAAATATTAACACCTAAACAAAGTACACACTGAGAATTATAAAATGATACATCTATTATATATTAATATATGGCTCAGAAACATGGACAATAAACACAAAATTAGAAGACATATTTGGTGCCTTTGAGATGTTGGTATATATAAGAATGGGGAGAACGTCATGGAACTTTGAGATGTTGGTATATAAAAGAATGGGGAGAACGTCATGGAAAGAGAAGAAAACAAAGATTAATATGACGAAAGAGATATTAAAGGCTATAAAGTATTATAAACAAATAAAATATTTCGGACACTATAAAAGACATGACACCTTATTGAAGACCTTTCTTGGTAAAGTCACTGGATGCAAACATGAGATAGGCAAAGATACATGCGGTCGAGTAACATCGCGAGATGGACAGTAGAGTGCACCACGACAAGAGACAGGGGATATTGTAGGTCTGTATTGTAGCCAATCTTCGTTGCAGAAACGGCACTTAATGATGATGATGAATGTTTATATCGGTATATTTCTTGACATAATCCAAATCTACTAAACACACCGTTAAGTATCACACAGAGAATGTATTTTAAATGGAATGGCAACTATCTGTCATTTTTAGTAAACCAGCCTTCACTTCCTTTCGGTTTACAACTCAAATTGAGTATTAACTCCCTGACTTTTAGTAAACCAGCCTTCTTTTCCTTTCGATTTTCCACACAATTGATTTAGGGTTAATTATAATTATTAAACATGATAACATGAGTGACAGGGGGAAAAAAGAGATAATGTTGGGTGAGAGTAGTTAGTAAAAGTAGAGGAAACACAGATGAAAGAGGATGTATAATTGAGTTAGAGAAGAAAAGATAACCCGGAGTGGAATCAGAAACACATGGGGTTGGGGGGGGGTGTCTATACAGGATATAAAACTGCAGACACATTAAACGTATGTCATGTGACATATTCTTTCCAGAACGTGGACTTCCTTATGGATTCTCTGAACACTCCGCAATTCTGTGCGAGTTGATCTGCAGCAGATAGAGATATACATAAACAATCTGATATATCACTGCACCTTCGTCGTCTTGGACGTTCTCTTCCCTTGGTGCCGTTAACTCTGCCTTCAGCTATCTTCTTCTTCTTCTGCGTTCGTTCTCAAACTCCTACAGATTAGCAGGATGTAGTCCAGAGAACGGAATGCGTTGTGTCATGGTTTACAGCATTGCTGCGATATATGCGCTTTTCGGCCTGACACATCCGACATCAGCATGGCTTTGGGACACTGACCCTATATGGGATGGGACAGCCACCTCCATCCCATAACCTCCTTAGTCGCCTTTTACGACATGCGGGAGATGGTAAACAGTGTTGCTATTCTTTGCTCCCCTTTCGGGCCCCGGCAGCACACGGGCGCCTTCAGCTAATACTCCATCCATTCTGCTATGTCTCTCTCATTTATTCATATTCCTTTAGAGCTGAAGTTAGCGCATAGGGCAGAGGTCAGATATCTCCTATTGTATCTGTTCAAAGCTACTCTGTGCGGTTTTTGAATAGTGTGTATATCGGTTGTTATGTCTCTTTATATGACCAAAAAAAGAACCGCTTTCTTGTTAGGATGTTAGGGCGCAAGCACTCTTTGATGTTTATTGATCTTAACACTTCTAGATTATTTGTTTTATCTGTCCATGGTACACGTACAATTCTTCTGTAGCATCTCATTTCGAAAGCAGCGATTCTCTTTCAGTCAGTCAGTCAGTCAGTTCCAATTTTGCTAATTTTGGCACATAGTGCGGATGTTATAGTTCTCCATGCCTGTCGGTCAGTTGACAAGGATTGCAGGTCTTGTGCATTTATGCCTGTTGATTTTAATTGATTCATAAATGTTCTTCTGAGCGTTGTTTTTGGTCTTCCCTGTTTTCTTTCTCCCGTCTGGTGTCTACATGCCGATTTGTCGTGGAATTCTGTCTTCCTTCATTCTGAGTTATGTGGCCGATGTATGTCCAGCGGCGTTTTCTGATGATGTTTGTCACATATTCTTGTTTTGTCTCCTCTCTTAGTACGTCATTTGATTTGAAGTCTTTCCAATTAGTATTTGTGATTTTTCTGAGGCATCTATTCTCGAAGGCCACTAACTTCTTATCCATTATTGCGGTAGATTTCCAACTTTCACATCCATATGTCAATGATTGAATCACACTTGCGTTGAATAGTCGCAGTTTGATGTGTTTACTTGCGATCTTCGATCTCCAGATGATTGAAAAATTCTCTTTGCTATTGTTTAATTTAAGTTCCATGCCTCGCAACCGTATATTGCTACTGGAAATACGCATTTTGCCAAAATAGAATTACTAGACACATAAACTCCTGTAGTTTGTCATCGCTTTCAGGAAGAAATCCGTTTATCCAATAGAACAGAAGAATACACATTGAATTTCTACGCCACTTTTTAGCGGAAGAATAAAAGTATACAGGTAAATATTTGTGTGTTTCAACCTGTATACGATCGATATTCTATCAGTGAACTACTTGAACTGGTTGTCTTCAGTACATTACGTAACTTCGTTTGCGAAATTCAGAACATGATATTAAGATAGGGATTAATGGACTGTGTGGATAGGTAGAAGAAGAAGCAAATAACACGCTGTTAGATGATTGGGTGATTGGATTACGGGGATAGGTAGAGGAGCAAGCAAATATACAAGCTGATTGATGATTGGGTGATTGGATTACGGGGATAGGTAGAGAAGCAAGCAAATATACAAGCTGATTGATGATTAGGTGATTGGATTACGGGGATAGGTAGAGGAACAAGCAAATATACAAGCTGATTGATGATTGGGTGATTGGATTACGGGGATAGGTAGAGGAACAAGCAACTATAAAAGCTGATTGATGATTGGGTGATTGGATTACGAATAACTGGGTTTTAGATGAATGGGTGAACTTGTCTGAAAGACAGATACAAGAAAATTAGAGAGATTCAAATGTTATATGAATGAATAAATAGGTGAATGGATGAGTGAACAATTTTTTTCTAAAATAGAAGGTAAGCTATTGAAGAACGAGATGTTTGACTAATTCGTGGGTTGTGAAAACGAGTCCGAAGAAAATGGAAAGATTAAAGAAATAATATTTGTTTGCGATGTATAATGAAAATTTTAATATATTCGAATGATGTGATGGATGGTCAAATTGATAAATCATTGGAAGGAGGTGTGTTTGGAAGTTCTTGATAATACATTATATATAAGGCATGCCACAGGTAGATAAGACAGGTAGATAAGACAGGTAGATAACACAAGTAGATAGGTAGGTTAGATAACACAAGTAGATAAGGCAGGTAAATAACACAAGTAGATAAGACATGTAGATAAGACAAGTAGATAAGGCAGGATAGATAACACAAGTAGGTACGCAGGTAGATAACACACATACCTGCGACAGGTAGATAAGACAGCTAGATACGATAGGCGGATAACACAAGTAGTTAAAACAGGTAGATAACACAAGTAGTTAAGACAGGTAGATAACACAAGTAGTTAAGACAGGTAGATACGATAGGTAGATAACACAAGTAGTTAAGACAGGTAGATACGATAGGTAGATAACACAAGTAGTTAAGACAGGTAGATACGATAGGTAGATAACACAAGTAGTTAAGACAGGTAGATAAGACAGCTAGATACGACAAGTAGATGTGGGAACGACAAGTAGATAATACAGGAAGATAAGACATGTAGATAAAACAGGTAAATAAAACAGATAGATAAGACATGTAGATAAAACAGGTAAATAAAACAGATAGATAAGACATGTAGATAAAACAGGTAAATAAAACAGATAGACAAGTGAGGCAAATAATATTCAGAATAAAATGGAATACATAAGCTTAGAGAGGGGGTGAGTAGAAAAATAATACAGTCAGACAGAAAGAAATGAAGATAGACAAAACGTCAGACAGAAAGAAATGAAGATAGACAAAACGTCAGACAGAAAGAAATGAAGATAGACAAAACGTCAGACAGAAAGAAATGAAGATAAAGATAACGTCAGACAGAAAGAAATGAAGATAAAGATAACGTTAGACAGAAAGAAATGAAGATAGAAATAACGTTAGACAGAAAGAAATGAAGATAGAAATAACGTTAGACAGAAAGAAATTAAGATAAAGATAACGTTAGACAGAAAGAAATGAAGATAGACAAAACGTCAGACAGAAAGAAATGAAGATAGAGATAACGTTAGACAGAAAGAAATGAAGATAAAGATAACGTTAGACAGAAAGAAATGAAGATAGAGATAACGTTAGACAGAAAGAAATGAAGATAAAGATAACGTTAGACAGAAAGAAATGAAGATAGAAATAACCTCAGGAAGAAAGAAATTAAGATAGAGATAAACTCACGCAGAAACAACTATAGACACGGCGCTGTCATTAAGTTACATCTAAATTAGGTAGTGGTTGGGGGTCTGGAAAATTTTAAATAATTTTTGATGAGATGGGAGGGGGAGTTGACGAAAGTTGATGTCGACAATGTCTGTTTTTACACACGAATTCAATTGTTTGAATTAGAAATTATTTTACAAAGATTTGAAGAAATAAAATCATATAAAGCTTGTTTTCGAACATCTATTGCACCAAAAATATCTTTACAAGAGGAGGGTATTTTTGTTGATATAATTAAGCAGGAAAGTGTCCATGAATCCTTGACAAGTTGTTGACAAGGAGGAAGGTGGAGAAGGGTGTCACACATTCAAACATATTTTTTCACGTAATTTATGGGCAGATTCAAAAACAGAGTAAGATATCCACAGAAATTGAGAGACAGACATTGAGAGACAGACATTGCGAGATAGACATTGGAAGACAGACACTGAGAGACTGTCGTTGAAAGACTGCAGACATTGAAAGAAAAATGTTGAGAGATGTGTTGAGAGACAAATGTTGAGAGAAAAATACTCAGAGACAGTCATTTAGAGACACACAATGAGAGACACATATTTAGAGACACAAAATGAGAGGCAAATATTTAGAGACAGACTGAAACACAGACAGATTTTGAGATACAGGCATTGAGAGACAGACATTGGAAGACAGACATTGAGAGACAGACATTGGAAGACAGACATTGAGAGACAGACATTGACGAATAGACGTTTAGTGACAAACGTTGAGAGACAAACGTTGAGAAACAGACATTGAGAGATAGACATTGAGTGACAGACATTGGAAGACAGACATTGAGAGACAGACATTGGAAGACAGACATTGAGAGACAAGCGTTTAGAGACAGACGTTGATAGCGAGACGTTTAAAACAGACGTTTGAGAGACAGACTTTGAGTAACAGTCGTTGAGAAACAGAATATGAGAGACAGACGTTGCGAGACATTGATAGAAACACATTGAGAGACAGACCCTGAAAGGCAGGCGTTTAGACACAGGTATTGATAACAAAACGTTGAAAAACTTGTGTATGAGAGACATGCCGTTGAGAGACAGACATTAGACAAAGCCATTGAGACACAGACATTGAGAGACAGACATTAGATAAAGACATTGAGACACAGACATTGAGAGAGACATTGGATAAAGACATTGAGAGACAGACATTAGATAAAGACATTGAGACACAGACATTGACAGACATTAGATAAAGACATTGAGACACAGACATTGAGAGACAGGCATTAGATAAAGACATTGAGACACAGACATTGACAGACATTAGAGACAGACTGAGATACAAACATGGAAATACAAGATTTGGGGGTTAGTCTGTTCTAGAACATATACATCCATTCGACAGCCTCAATTAGTCTTTTCTAGAAAAGACACTTGATGTTATTCAACAACTATGATATTAACACACTCTCTGAAAATACAGTAGTCCACACGACACTGGGAAAACATACAGCGCCATATTGTTGTGACGACCACAACAGCGTTAATGTGGCCCCTCCACATGATGGTGGAGGTTTACTGAAAATGGGCGGGGGGCGACCAACTCATTGGAAGAAATAACCTGCTGCAAGGTGAAGAATGTCTGAGTGCCGAACGATACGTCGTTGAGATTGATCGTCCTTGCGTCCTTTCAATTTTGGCTGCATGAGAGTTGATTTTTCAGTTGGGTCGAGCTGGACATCATGTGGCACAACTCACCACCCAGTTCATTAGTGACAACAACGTCCAGACCATTCCATGACCAGCCATGTCATCAGACATGAACCCCATAGAACACTTCTGGGATGAACGCGAGACTCCACCAACGAGACGTGGCTCCAGCCAATCTCCGATAGATGTCTCTTGCACTGCGGGGAAAATTGCGCAGCCATCCCACAACACATCCACCGGTTAATCGGATCTTGTCAGGAGATGTCGTTTACTAATAGAGGCTAGAGGAGGTCATACACCTTACTGAAACGGAGGACTCAGTCGCAACGAACAAATGTCTAAACCAAATTTAATGACCACTATTTCATTGTTAAAATCTGATAGATTCTTCATGCCAAGTTTGAAACATGAATTCCGTAAACTACAATGTTGGTACACGTTTGAAATTTGCTGTCCATTAGCATTGCAATAATGGGTTTTTTTGTTTTGTTTAACAGTGCATATATATACATGCGAAAATAGACTCGGGCGGTGATAGACTCAATTATAGAGGAGTTTAATCTAGTTTAGTGAGATAGATGGATTAAAGACTAGATACAGACAATAGAAGATATAGATTTATAGACTAGGTTGAGACAAGATATAGATTTATAGACTAGGTTGAGACAACAGAAGATATAGATTTATAGACTAGGTTGAGACAATAGAAGATATATATTTACATACTAGGTTGAGACAAGATATAGATTTATAGACTAGGTTGAGACAATAGAAGATATATATTTATAGACTAGGTTGAGACAAGATATAGATTTATAGACTAGGTTGAGACAATAGAAGATATAGACGGCAATTTGGGGGGGGGGGGCTTTAGTGATTTTCTAGGAAATATAAATACATTCAGTAATTTGCCATTCATTTCTGAACGGTCCGCTGCACGTTTACCTGCGGAGGAATTTGAACCCGACAACTTGGCCGTCACAGACATTCTCTGTACGACGCCGCCATAGAGCTGGACATAGAGCCGGACATAGAGCCGGACATAGAGCCGAACATAGAGCTTGAAATAGAGCCGGACATAGAGCCGGACATAGAGCCGGACATAGAGCTGGACATAGAGCTGGACATAGAGCTGCACATAGAGCTGGACATAGAGCTGGACATAGAGCTGGACATAGAGCTGGACATAGAGCTGGACATAGAGCTGGACATAGAGCTGGACATAGAGCTGGACATAGAGCCGGACATAGAGCCGGACATAGAGCTGGACATAGAGCTGGACATAGAGCCGGACATAGAGCCGGACATAGAGCTGGACATAGAGCTGGACATAGAGCTGGACATAGAGCTGGACATAGAGCTGAACATAGAGCCGGACATAGAGCCGGACATAGAGCTGAACATAGAGCCGGACATAGAGCCGAACATAGAGCTGGACATAGAGCTGGACATAGAGCCGGACATAGAGCTGGACATAGAGCTGGACATAGAGCTGAACATAGAGCCGGACATAGAGCCGGACATAGAGCTGAACATAGAGCTGAACATAGAGCTGGACATAGAGCTAGACATAGAGCTGGACATAGAGCTGAACATAGAGCTGGACATAGAGCTGAACATAGAGCTGAACATAGAGCTGGACATAGAGCTGGACATAGAGCTGAACATAGAGCCGGACATAGAGCCGGACATAGAGCTGGACATAGAGCTGGACATAGAGCTGGACATAGAGCTGGACATAGAGCCGGACATAGAGCTGGACATAGAGCTGGACATAGAGCTGGACATAGAGCTGAACATAGAGCCGGACATAGAGCTGGACATAGAGCTGGACATAGAGCTGGACATAGAGCTGGACATAGAGCTGGACATAGAGCTGGACATAGAGCTGGACATAGAGCTGGACATAGAGCCGGACATAGAGCCGGACATAGAGCTGGACATAGAGCTGGACATAGAGCTGGACATAGAGCTGGACATAGAGCTGAACATAGAGCTGAACATAGAGCCGGACATAGAGCCGGACATAGAGCTGAACATAGAGCTGGACATAGAGCTGAACATAGAGCTGGACATAGAGCTGGACATAGAGCTGGACATAGAGCTGGACATAGAGCTGGACATAGAGCTGAACATAGAGCTGGACATAGAGCTGGACATAGAGCTGGACATAGAGCTGGACATAGAGCTGGACATAGAGCTGGACATAGAGCTGGACATAGAGCTGGACATAGAGCTGGACATAGAGCTGGACATAGAGCTGGACATAGAGCTGGACATAGAGCTGGACATAGAGCTGGACATAGAGCCGGACATAGAGCTGGACATAGAGCTGGACATAGAGCTGGACATAGAGCTGGACATAGAGCTGAACATAGAGCTGAACATAGAGCTGGACATAGAGCTGGACATAGAGCCGGACATAGAGCTGAACATAGAGCTGGACATAGAGCTGAACATAGAGCTGGACATAGAGCTGGACATAGAGCTGAACATAGAGCTGGACATAGAGCCGGACATAGAGCTGAACATAGAGCTGGACATAGAGCTGGACATAGAGCTGGACATAGAGCTAGACATAGAGCCGGACATAGAGCTGAACATAGAGCTGGACATAGAGCTGGACATAGAGCTGGACATAGACACAAACTGCGAGATAGACACAAGAGAGACCGGTAAATAGCGAGATAGACAAACACAGACAATAACAGACAGGAAAATAGACACAGTAAAATAGACACAGGAAAGTAGACACAGTAAAATAGACACAGGTAAATAGACACAGTAAAATAGACACAGGAAAATAGACACAGGAAAATAGACATAGGAAAATAGACACTGGAAAATAGACACAGGAAAATAGACACAGGAAAGTAGACACAGGAAAGTAGACACAGGTAAATAGACACAGGAAAATAGACACAGTAAAATAGACAGGAAAATATACACAGGAAAATAGACACAGGAAAATAGACACAGGAAAATAGACACCTGCAACAATCAAAGATGGGTGTAAGAGCTAAATGCACAAATATTCAGAATGTTAATGCCATTGGAACAAACAGTATACAGAATTAGCGATACAACCAATTCTGTACAAATATCGACAAGGAAAGAGAAAGTGTTGTGAGGTCTGACACAGCCATACAGACAGCCATCGATAAATTGTTTGTCCACCACAAGTGATGGTCATTTGTTAAATCCACTTTATGAAATTCAGCTAGAATAATGTCCTTGTTGTGATCTCGTATAGTTAACAAGACAGTTGCTGGACACATAGGTCCTTTGATGGTAATTGATGTTATTCTGTCTTTTTAGCTCATCTCCGCCGTTAGCCTCTGTATTTATACTTTTTAGATAATCTCCGCCGTTAGCCTCGGTATTTATACTTTTTAGCTAATATCCGCCGTTAGCTTCTGTATTTATACTTTTTAGCTAATCTCCGCCGTTAGCTTCTGTATTTATACTTTTTAGCTAATCTCCGCCGTTAGCTTCTGTATTTATACTTTTTAGCTAATCTCCGCCGTTAGCTTCTGTATTTATACTTTTTTCAACAAGATTTTGCGGCTGCTTTATTTTACTGTAAAGAGTCATATTGCTAGCTATCTTTCCTGCAGCGTGTTCCTATAGCATGCTGCCTTACGAAACCTTGCGAACAGCAGCCATTATAAAATGTATGACTATGGGTCTCCATGGACTATTGATAGACTACGGGTCTCATGGACTATGGCTCTCCATGGACAATGGGTCTCCATGGACTATTGGTCTCCATGGACTACGGGTCTCATGGACTATGGCTCTCCATGGACAATGGGTCTCCATGGACTATGGATCTCCAAGGACTATTTGTCTCCATGGAACACGGGTCTCCATGGACTAGAGGTCTCCATGGACATACTCCACACAGTAGCTTCACATCGCACAAAATATAGTCCATTGGCTTCTGCCCTATGCATCGTATTCGACGCAGAATGAACGTATATATTACAGAAATTCCTATGTATCGTGGTTTATTTCATATACTTTCAGTGAGGTTTTTTTAGCGATGTCTCGTATCGCTTCTTTTGGTCACCATGACAACGTGTACTCTTCCGCAACTCATCAGAGAGAAGAATCTTTGGTAATTGATGTTCGGACATACGTACCACGTGACCTACCCAACCAATCATTCACTGCAAATGCCACCCGTGTGTTGCCGCGGCCAGAAAGGGGAGCAAATAATAGTAACACTGCTTACCTTCCATGCATGTCGTAAAAGGCGACTAAGGAGGTTATAGGATGGTGTCGGCTGTCCCTTCTCATATAGGGTCAGTGACCAAAACCCATGCTGAAGTCGGATGTGTCAGGCCCAAAGGTGCAAATATCGCAGCAATGCTGTAAACCATGACACAACTCATTCCGTTCTCCGGACTACATCCGGCTAATCTGCAGGAGTTTGAGAACGAACGCAGAAGAAGAAGAAGACTGCATATACAATTTGTGTCAATGCTAGGGATACCAGCTCTGTCTAGGATAGTTGTATCCGAAATCTTGTCGTGTTATCTGTTATCCATCACTATTCTGAGACACACTGTGTGGACGTCGTTAAAATTATTCACGTGTCGCTGGTATGCTGTCCATGTTTCACCACAATATATTAGCAATGGAAATACCATTGTAAATCTTCAGCTTTATATGTATTTCTATGCCACACATTTCTATAATATCTGCCAGACATACAGATAGACAGACATGGATTGAAAGATAGACAGACATGGATTGACAGATAGACAGACATGGATTGACAGATAGACAGACACAGACAAAAATGGTAAGAATCGTAGTTCCAATGGCAGAAATAACTTACAGAGATCTATATGTCTATGTTTCTGTAACGTCTAGTACAGTGAATATCTATGTTCCTGTAACGTCTAGTACAGTGAATATCTATGTTCCTGTAACGTCTAGTACAGTGAATATCTATGTTCCTGTAACGTATAGTACAGTGAATATCTATGTTCCTGCAACGTATAGCACAGTGAATATCTATGTTCCTGCAACGTATAGCACAGTGAATATCTATGTTCCTGTAACGTATAGTACAGTGAATATCTATGTTCCTGTAACGTTTAGTACAGTGAATATCTATGTTCCTGCAACGTATAGTACAGTGAATATCAATGTTCCTGTAACGTATATTACAGTGAATATTTATGTTCCTTCAACGTCTAGTACAGTGAATATCTATGTTCCTGTAACGTCTAGTACAGTGAATAGCTATGTTCCTTTAACGTCTAGTACAGTGAATATTTATGTTCCTTCAACGTCTAGTACAGTGAATATCTATGTTCCTGTAACGTCTAGTACAGTGAATAGCTATGTTCCTTTAACGTCTAGTACAGTGAATATTTATGTTCCTTCAACGTCTAGTACAGTGAATATATATGTTCCTGTAACATCCAGTACAGTGAATATGACAGAGACCAGTGCTTTCAAGTATGAACGATGTAAACTGCTGAGTGTAGTTCTTGCTTGTTGTTAATCTACTTGTCATACTTTCTTTGATGATCGTTCTACGATGAGTGTCTCTTCGACTTCATCTCTCCTCTTTTTCACCATCTGGTACCCATTTTAATGCGTGTAGTGACAGGCTATATTTTCCTTCATTCTACGTACATGTCGGGATAGGACCATCAGTTTCTTCTTATTGTTACACACATACATTGCTGTATGGTGTCTTCTCTTATTTTCCTGTTTCACATGAATTCAGGAATTGTGGTGCGGATACACTACGTAAAAATAGCTGAGACAACGAGAAACAGAACGAAAAGGAAAACAGACAGATATGCAGACAGAGACATAGACATATATACAGACATATAAAGAGTGATGGTGTGAATTCGAAGATACACATACATATAAAGAGTGGTGTTGTGAATTCGAAGATACACAGAAATATAAAGAGTGGTGGTGTGAATTCGAAGATACACAGACATATAAAGAGTGGTGGTGTCAATGAAGATACACAGACATATAAAGAGTGGTGGTGCCAATGAAGATACACAGACATATAAAGAGTGGTAGTGTGAATTCGAAGATACACAGACATATAAAGAGTGGTGGTGTCAATGAAGATACATAGACATATAAAGAGTGGTGGTGTAAATGAAGATACACAGATATATTAAGAGTGGTAGTGTGAATTCGAAGATACACAGACATATAAAGAGTGGTGGTGTCAATGAAGATACACAGACATATAAAGAGTGGTTGTTGTGTCACAGAAAGAGCTTGTTAGATATACAACTACTACAGGTGAAACAGCGATAGACAGAGAGAGACAATAATAAGACAGATAACACTGCCAGACAGACAGACAAATGGGTTCACAAACATGCTAAGAACAATAGTGAGAGTCGCAGAAACAACAATGAGGGATAGTGTGTTGGAACAAACAGGTAAAGACAAATAGACATCAACACAGCTGAGGCTGCCAGACAGAGGGGGAAGAGAAAAAGACTGAAGGGAACACAAACATACAGATAAACAGACAAAGGCAGATATGCAAACATCGACGGCGGCTGAGATTGCGAAAAAGAAAGAAAAAAAGAAAGACGGAGAGAAACAGACAGAAAGAAACACAGCAAGACAGACAAACGGACAGAGACAGACAAACACATTTAACGCAGCAGTTACATATAACAGAAACGAGAGACCAGTTCGATAACGACAACAGCTGAGATAGCGACATGGGATAGTGACAGACACGCATATAGACAGACAGACAAACAGACAGACAGAGACGAATAGACACATACAACTAGATCAAACAGATAAGTAAACTGCTTACCTTCTCGCTTCTTTCCCTAATAAACAATGTCACTTTTTACCACTCACTCAGATTCAGTGGTTAGCCAGCGCATATCCCCAGTGTTTGCACAACATGGCACTCACACGCGTTTTGTGTTCAAGTCTATTCTCGCCACTGTGCCCATAGTTTCACAAATCTCTGCAGAAATGAGAATTCCTTCTTCGCCTATTAGCAAACGTTGCAGATCAAAAGAGCCCTCGATTATAACCCACAATATCAGGGTTAAATTTGAAACGAGGAGTAAATCTTGGTTTATTTCATCCGCTAACTCTTTCCTCACCAACATCCGCCTCACTCAAATCTCACATCACCAGAACCACAGTCATTCAAATCACAGATTAACTCTATACTCTTTTAAAACCTACAACATTTCACATGGTCAAACATTACTTCAGCCTGAGCATTCATTTTATTTCAATTTAAGCGTGGACATTTACCAGCTTCTTTATCTGTGATGCTTCGCTCTGTGATCCATCAATCCATCTTAATAACACCCGAAAAGCATAATTAATATTCTATTGGTTGATGTGTATTTACTTGCTCTTTACGTTGTTTGTTTGTGTGTGCGTGTTTGTGTGGTGTGTCGATTTTTGTTTATATGTGTGTGTGCGCGAGCGAGGGCGCGTGCGTGCGTGTGTGTCTGTGTAGTGTGTCTGTAATTATGAATGTTTGTTGATCGTTTATTTGTGTGTGCTTTTATTTGTTCTTTCTTTGCTTGTGTTTGTTCTTTGTTTATTAGTACGTAGTTCTGTTTATTTGTGTTTTAGTTTTGTGTGTAATAGTTTTTTGTGTTATTAATTATTTGTGTGTATTTGCTATTTGCTTTTCTTATGTATTTTTGTTTGTTTTTTGCTCATTTCTGTGTCTTTTTGTTTGTTGGTTATTTCTTTATTTGTGTAAATGGTTGGTTTCTTTGTTGTTTCTTTATTTGTATTTATTGGACATTGTTGGGTTATTGTTTGTTTATTTGTGTATTTTTATTGTGTTTGTTGTGTATATATTTATTGTTTATTGTGGGTTTTATACGTTCATTGTATATTACTGCATTTGTTTGTTTTGTGTTCAGTGCGTGTTTTTTTATGTGATTTCATTTCTTGTTTGTTTATATGTATTTGATTATTTATTGTTTGTTTATCTTAATTTATCTTAAAAACTTATTTGTTCATTTGTTTGTTTGCTTATTGCTTTTTTGTTTCTTATTCGTTTAGCGTGTTGTTGTTGTTTTTTTTAAACGACTTTTTGTGTCTTTATTTGTAGTGTTTTTATTAGTTTCCTTTATTTCGTACGTCTATGTTTGTTGTTTGTTCTTTTTTGTTCATTTGTGTGTGTGTTTGTTACGTTTTGTTGGTTTGTTATGTTGTTATTTTCTTTTTTTCAAAATCTCTTCATGCAATACACGATAGCAGTGTTACTCTCATCTACATCATCAATAATATCATCATCACCATAAAGAAAATCATCAACAACATCATAATCAACAACAATATCATCTACAAAATCATCACCAACAAACACATCATCAACACAGAAATCATCATCAACATTAACATCATTAACATCATCATGAATATCTCATCATCAACAAATCTACCAGTAACATCATTAACAACATAATCAACAACAATAACAACAATATCATCATCAACAACATCACCCTCAGCATCATCAATAACAACATAATCATCAACAACAGTAACATAAACATCATCATCAACAACATCATCAACAACATCATCAACATCATCATCAACAACATCATCAACAACATCATGAACAACATCTTCAACAACATCATCAGCAACATCATCAACACCATCATGAACAACATCTTCAACAACATCATCAGCAACATCATCAACACCATCATCAACAACATCTTCAACAACATCATCAGAAACATCATCAATAACATCATCAACAACATCTTCAACAACATCATCAATAACAACATCATCAATAACAACATCATCAATAACAACATCAATAACAACATCATCAATAACAACATCATCAATAACAACATCATCAATAACACATCATTATCGATATTAATAGATATAACGCGAGAGTGAGACTAATGTGGATGATGATTCCTTTTCAATGGCTAGGATTAACGATCAGGGATTGAAATGCGGTGTTGCTAGAGGTGAACATTTTGGAGGGCGCAAAAAAATGATGGTCAACCAGCATAGGACCGGTACTGTCAGCAGATGTGTAATGGCGGATACACTCAAGGAGAGATCGGTGCGACTATGGATGTGTCCAGTTTGCAGTGATGATGATCCGACGACTAACTAACTAACTAACAACAACATAAGATAAATATGCGTCTTGTGTCAAATAAACACACTTGCGGGTTATACAAGATTTAATTTGGCAGTGGTTAAATGGCATTAACTTGTTTTTCTTGGACACAATTAACGAGACACTCATCACTTTGTAAACATATTTTTAGAAGGATCAGTTGAGGGTGAAATGAAAAGAGGCGGTAAGAGAACATCCTGGATTTAAAACATCAAGGAATGGTCAGGGTATGATTTTTATACACTCGTCCAAATGGCTCAGAACAGAGATCTTTTGAATGATTTTTGTGCTGATGTATTTAACATGGTCACCCAACAACCCAACGAGTTATGAATTGTATCATTTATTATAGAATTTGATGGTGTATCGTCCTACCGGCTCAGCCGGTGGGTTTACATAAAAGTTTCGTATATCGTGATAGACCAATGACTAAGAGTTAATATGAGGTTTATGTAATATTAATTAATGTAAGTACCAATAAGAACATAGAATACATGAATATCTAGGCGTTACGGTCAAAGGTAAACCAGACAACGGTGGATAGAAAACATCAAGATATCCTTGAACAAACATGGACAAAATGCAACTCGGTGACACATCTGGCCTTGAAACGACAGCTTAAGCTCTCACCCCTACGCTTAACGGCAAGTGTGAATGCGATCAACAATCATTCACCTGGGGAAAGACAATAGACAATAGACTTAATGTAATATGTATTGTGTAATATGTATCTGTATTACTTAATGTAATATGTAATATATATTACTTAATGTAATATGTATTATGTATTACTTAATGTAATATGTATTATGTATTACTTAATGTAATATGTATTATGTATTACTTAATGTAATATGTATTACTTAATGTAATATGTATTACTTAATGTAATATGTATTACTTAATGTAATATGTAATATGTATTACTTAATGTAATATGTATTACTGAATGTAATATGTAATATGTATTACTGAATGTAATATGTAATATGTATTACTTAATGTAATATGTATTACTGAATGTAATATGTAATATGTATTACTTAAAGTAATATGTATTAATGAATGTAATATGTAATATGTATTACTGAATTTAATATGTAATATGTATTACTGAATGTAATATGTAATATGTATTACTGAATGTAATATGTAATATGTATTACTGAATGTAATATGTAATATGTATTACTTAATGTAATATGTATTACTGAATGTAATATGTAATATGTATTACTGAATGTAATATGTAATATGTATTACTGAATGTAATATGTAATATGTATTACTTAATGTAATATGTATTACTGAATGTAATATGTAATATGTATTACTTAATGTAATATGTATTATTTAAGATCAAATAAAACAACCATAAAAACGGGAGAGGGAAAATAGACAAGAAAAATGAAGTTTTCCCAGAGATTAGCAAAAATGTATTACCCCGTTTCCTAATTTTTCATGTTGGATTCGAGTTTTCATTCAGTTAATTCTAATGAAGCAAATGAACTGCTTTTTGCAGATGACCAGGTTTTATTCCACAACAGCATTAAAATCCTGCAAGACCACCTAAGCATAATAGACACAGCAGGCAAGCTATTTGGAATGAAAATCAACATAGACAAAACAGAAGTAATGAATATTGAAAGAGAAAAGGAAAACATCAACATACATATAAATAATAAACAACTAAAACAAGTAGATGAATTCAAATATCTGGGCAGCACATTGAGATATGACAACAAACAAGAAGCAGAAATAAACGCAAGATGTAATAAGGCCTGTCAGATCATTGGTCAATTAACACCTTCACTAAGAAACAAAGATATTATACTAGAAACAAAGAAAGCGCTATTCAATACCATTTTCTTACCATCATTGTTATCAGTGTCAAACTTGGACATTAGATTCTAGAACAATACATAAGATTAACACCACTGAAATGAAATGTGTGAGACGTATGATTGGAGTTAGCTTGAGAGACAAAAGCAGGAATGAAGCACTAAGGAAACAATTAGGGATCAAACCAACAATAGAATACATACAGAAACAACAAGTTAAATGGTACGGCCACATAACCAGACAGAAAGAGCAAAGTATTATACAAAAAACACTTAACAAACGATACGAAAACAGGAGACCTATTGGACGCCCTCGTAAAAGGTGGATAGATAGTGTATTAGAGACACTCGGAAATATAACAGCAGAGGAGGCAAATAGAAGGGCAACAGACCGTACACTCACTCTCCCCTCAACACCGAAAGTTACATGAGGACAGAAAGAAGAAAACAAAAGAAGATTCAGTTATTATCTATTATCTATTATCAATAAACAATGGCAGATGTCAACAATGTCTGTCCTTGTGTATCCATTCTTTGCCTAGTGTACATTCAATCCATCCACAAGGTCCAACTTGTTGAGTCCAACCCCGCTTTCTACCACTTTCCTTTTCGTGGATAGTTCCAGTTTTCTCCCCCATGACTTTACAGTAAAACCGCTAATATTTGTCATGTCCCGCCTCATGAATTGTCAATCAATAAATTAGACAGGATTGTGCGAAAATGGAGGACGTGGTGAGGGTTTGAGAGTGGGACGGGAAGCTTTGCCAATTGAAAGTACTGAACCACAACCCAATAACAACCTGAACTAAATATAGCTGTTACCCGTGGCGATGGAAGAATGGGTTTCCTGGAACTGAGAATGTAGGGTACATATGGAAAAATCGCTAGGCGATTCGTGATATGAATATATTCCAACATTGATTTTAAATGGACACTCTGATATTTTGTTGACGTTGTAACATACCTTTTGTCTTATTTCGTGTTTGTTCTCAAAATCCATTCTGATAGCAGGATGTAGTCCAGAGATTAGAATGTGGTGTACTGTAGATAAATGCTGGGTATCGAAGTGTAAGTCTTCTGTCTGAAACGCCATATTTCAACTTTGTATTGTTTGATTATGTCATGTGATGTATTCTCTCCAGAACGTTGTCTTCCCAATGAACATCCTGGACCCTTCTCTGTCTTGGTACAGGCAGCTTGCATTTTCCAACGACGCATTTATGTTATCTTTAATGTCGTAAGTCCATCGTCTTCTTGTTCTGCCCTTTCTCCTTTTTTCAGATGCTCTGCCCTCCATTGTTTGTCTTTCCAAACATTTTTAGATTGTTCAGTATCAAGTTTAATTCCTTCTTTGATACCATACGTCTTTGTCAGACATCTCCACTGCAGTCTGCCTTCTATGATTACCGTATAGACTTCTAACAGTAATAGCGGTCAGTGACAAATGGTAGTGACAACAGTCTAGCCGTCAGTGACAGACGGTAGTGACAACAGTCTAGCCGTCAGTGACAGGCGGTAGTGACAACCATCTCAGACTCTCATTGCGTCTTCTCTGGTTTGTACATATATAATTAAACAGTTAAATTTTGTCACACAGTATACATTGTCCTATTAGGCAGACGTAAAGTCAAAGATGGAGATATGTCTGTTTGTATAGTCAAAGATGGAGATATGTGTGTTCGTATAGTCAAAGATGGAGATATGTCTGTTCCTATAGTCAAAGATGGAGATATGTGTGTTTGTATAGTCAAAGATGGAGATATGTGTGTTTGTATAGTCAAAGATGGAGATATGTGTGTTTGTATAATCAAAGTTAAACATGTATGTTTCCGTATAGTCAAAGTTTGACATCTATATGTTCGTATTGTCAAAGTTAAACATAAATATGTTTTCAAAACACTAAATAAGACATTAACAAGATACCCCGACACTAAATAAGACATTAACAAGATACCAAGACACTAAATAAGACATTAACAAGATACCAAGACACTAAATAAGACATTAACAAGATACCAAGACACTAAATAAGACATTAACAAGATACCAAGACACTAAATAAGACATTAACAAGATACCAAGACACTAAATAAGACATTAACAAGATACCAAGACACTAAATAAGACATTAACAAGATACCAAGACACTAAATAAGACATTAACAAGATACCAATGCACTAAATAAGACATTAACAAGATACCAAGACACTAAATAAGACATTAACACGATACCAATGCACTAAATAAGACATTAACAAGATACCAAGACACTAAATAAGACATTAACAAGATACCACGACACTAAATAAGACATTAGCATGCCACTAAGACACTAAGACACTAAAAAAGACATTGACAAGACACTATAACACTAAAGAGAACATTAACAACACAGTAAACAAGACATTAACAAGACACTCGGTAAAACGTTAGCACGACGTAAAACAAGACATGAATAAGACACCAAGCAAGACATTAACAAGATACTAAACAAGACTCTAACAAGATATTAACACGACATTAAGAAACAAGACATTAACAAGAAACTAGACTCTAACAAGATATTAACACGACTTTAAGAAACAAGACATTAACAAGATACTAAACAAGACTCTAACAAGATATTAACACGACATTAAGAAACAAGACATTAACAAGATACTAAACAAGACTCTAACAAGGTATTAACACGACATTAAGAAACAAGACATTAACAAGATACTAAACAAGACTCTAACAAGATATTAACACGACATTAAGAAACAAGACATTAACAAGAAACTAGACTCTAACAAGATATTAACACGACTTTAAGAAACAAGACATTAACAAGATACTAAACAAGACTCTAACAAGATATTAACACGACATTAAGAAACAAGACATTAACAAGATACTAAACAAGACTCTAACAAGATATTAACACGACATTAAGAAACAAGACATTAACAAGATACTAAACAAGACTCTAACAAGATATTAACACGACATTAAGAAACAAGACATTAACAAGATACTAAACAAGACTCTAACAAGATATTAACACGACATTAAGAAACAAGACATTAACAAGATACTAAACAAGACTCTAACAAGATATTAACACGACATTAAGAAACAAGACATTAACAAGATACTAAACAAGACTCTAACAAGATATTAACACGACATTGAGAAACAAGACATTTACAAGATACTAAACAAGACTCTAACAAGATATTAACACGACATTAAGAAACAAGACATTAACAAGATACTAAACAAGACTCTAACAAGATATTAACACGACATTACGAAACAAGACATTAACAAGATATTAAGAAGACATGAAGACATAAAATATTATTACGACAATGATACATTAACAAGACACTAAACAAGACAGTAAGATAATATTAGGAAGACATTAAGACACTAAATAAAAAATTAATAAGATACTAACAAGACATGAAAACATAAGACATTAACATGACATTAACAAGACATGATAAGACATAAGACACTAACAAGATATTAGCAAGACATAAGACATTAACAAGATATTAGCAAGACATAAAACTTAACAAAATATTAACAAGACATGAAGACATAACACAACATGACATTGAGACATTAATAAGTCATTAACATCAATACAAAAATAATTAGTTTCTGACAACCGTTTGATTTGCACCATATAGGCCTAGTACATCAACTTTCGGCATTATGTGATGCGTAATTTCTAACCATGTAAGTTCCTCTAAAAACATCTACATATGATTTCCTCTACAAACATCTACATATGATTTCCTCTACAAACATCTACATATGATTTCCTTTGCAAATATCTACATATGATTTCCTCTACAAACATCTACATATGATTTCCTTTGCAAACATCTACATATGATTTCCTTTGCAAACATCTACATATGATTTCCTCTACAAACATCTACATATGATTTCCTCTACAAACATCTACATATGATTTCCTCTACAAACATCTACATATGATTTCCTTTACAAACATCTACATATAATTTCCTCTACAAACATCTACATATGATTTCCTCTACAAACATCTACATATGATTTCCTGTGCAAACATCTACATATGATTTCCTCTACAAACATCTACAAATTAAATGTCCTGATTTCATATTTGCCACGAATAATACAAAATCACTTCCAACGTGCTATCTAGGTCAAAGTCAAACAGATATCATGAGAACGGAAATCGATTCATGAATATCGAATTTCGAACGATGCCAGTTTTACAACTGGGTGTGTCACTTAACAGACAAATACTTAAATCTTCAATGAGGTTGCGATACTGACAATGTGTACAAGGATCGACAACAAATAAGCGCGATTGTAGTGTTCCAAGAATATTCAGAACATTTAGCAGTTGTTGAATGAGAAACAGTGGCAGTACTGATCCAAGGTGATGGATAGACATCAGACGTGTTCCCCGGGCTTCAGGCAAATCATACCAATTCATTGTTTCTTTTACTTTGATCTGTATTCATGTTTATTTTTGTTATTTTAGTTTATCTATTGTGGGGAATAACGGTCCTGGGTCACATGCGGCCCGTCAAAAAGTTTACTGGCCCGCGGTTTTTAAAAATCGTATGCACACTGACAGCTGAACAAACTCCAATAAACTGTATCTGCAAGGAACTGCCCAGAAATTAGACCATACAATTAACCAACAATTTAGTGCAAACTTTTGATACACTTCGCCCCTTGCGAACAACTGATTAACAATTCATGAAATCCCTACCCCCACCTGTTTTGTTTTATTTATGTCTTGGAACAATGTCTTATCGCTTCATGTCTTGCTAATGTCTTGTAGGCGTCTTAATTAATGTTTGTATTATTGTTTTAACGTGTTGTTGGTGTTTTAATGAATGTTATTTGTTATTGTTTTAACGTGTTGTTGGTGTTTTTATTAATGTTATTTGTTATTGTTTTAACGTGTTGTTGGTGTTTTAATGAATGTTATTTGTTATTGTTTTAACGTGTTGTTGGTGTTTTTATTAATGTTATTTGTTATTGTTTTAACGTGTTGTTGGTTTTTTTATTAATGTTATTTGTTATTGTTTTAATGTGTTGTTGGTGTTTTAATGAATGTTATTTGTTATTGTTGTAACGCGTTGTTGGTGTTTTTATTACTGGTATTTGTTATTGTTAATGAGTTGTTGGTGTTCTTATTAATGTTATTTGTTATTGTGTTAACGTATTGTTGACGTATTGTTTATGTAAATATGTTACTTTTCACTCTGACATAAATATTAAAAAAAACTTCGCAGAATACAATTTTTCTGGAATTTTTTATAAAACGTTTCATAATGAAATAAATTAGTTAGTGTTAAAAATAAACTCTTCTTGACGTCAACATTTTACAACCCCCAATCATCTGTCCTCCTTGATAACAACTGTCAAACCCCACCCCACCCCCTCAATTTCTTTATGTATTTTGTGGTCAGCTCCAAGGGAGACCCCAAGAAAGCTTGTTAGGTTCAATCAATCTATCAAGTGCCATGCCGAATGACGTAAGCGATCATGTTTCTCCACGACTCTCTTTGTTGGCTGCAACAGATCTCCGATATCCCCTGTTTCTTGTTGTGGTAGTGCACTCTGCTAGACTGTAACCTGTCCATCGTGCGATGTTACTCTCCCACTTGTATCTCTGCCTACCTCTTGCTCGCTTCCCTTTGACTTTACCCTCAAGTAAGGTCTTCAGTAAAGTGTAATGTCTTTTAATATGTCATGTCCAAAATAGTTTATTTCCCTAATCTTTATTTCTCTTGGTAATTCTTTCTTCATATTAAGTGTTTTAACACCTCTTTATTTGTTTTCTTCTCTTTCCATGATGTTCTCCATATTCTCCTATATACCCACATCTCAAATGCATCAATTATGTATATATATATATATATATATATATATATATATATATATATGTTATACAATATATAAATTTTAATTTGGTTTATATCAATTGTAACATTTAAATAATGATCGCTGGTTGTATTGGTTTCTTTATTGGCGCTCTTTTTTGTTCGAAGGTCTCTGGTTTCTTATAGTATGTTTTAAAATCGTTGCCCACACATTCATGTAATATTTCAATAACCAGTAAGCGGAATTTAATGAGATTGTGTACATCAGTTTAAATATTGAACGACGTAAGAAATGTATAAATTATATTCACCAGGTATTGCCATTTGCACGTGGCGGCATATTCATGTGATGTTTGTGAATGTGTGACTACTTTAGTGATAGAAGAAATTAATTATACAGTAATGTACACAAGTCTTCCAATAACCTAGATTTGACTCAAATTTACGTTAAAAACGTGGGCAGTTCTCAAATCTAAACACAAACAGGTTTGATTGAATTCCAAATTTCACACCAATTGGTCATGTACGTTAATTTCATTATTTTTAACGCACACATCTTTAGTGTGTGTGTACATACATCATATAGACAGATTATACATCTTTGATTTAATTGTACTGCGTATATTTATAAATTATGTTGTTACGTTTTTAAAACGCTTCTGAAAATTTCATACATATCTGTAAAATAGTTGCGGTGTTACATATTTGTAAACAATGGCGTGTATTTTGAAACCCACTATTGCTACTAAATATTTCAATAAGCCCAAGTATGAGTGTCCTGTAGTGCGAGTGTGTTGAACTGTGAGAGTGGGAGTGTATAGGAGTATGAGTGTGTTGGAGTGTGAATATGTTAAAGTACGATTGTGTTGGAGTGTGAGTGCCGCCTCTATATAACCAATATGGACACAAGTCCTAGGTTGAAAGAGGCGGGCCTCGACCATATGAGGCATAAACCCCTACTTAACAAACAAATAACAAGTGTGAGTGTGTTGGAGTGTGAGTGTATTAAAGTGCGATTGTGTTGGAGTATGAGTGTGTTTAAGTGTGAGTGTATTGGAATGTGAGTGTATTGGAGTGTGAGTGTGTTGGAGTGTGAGTATGAGTGTGTTGGAGTGTGAGTGTGTTGGAGTGTGATTGTTTTGGAGTGTGTGTGTTAGTGTGTTGGAGTGTGAGTGTATTGGAATGTGAGTGTGTTGGAGTGTGAGTGTGTTGGAGTGTGAGTGTATTGGAGTGTGAGTGTATTGGAGTGTTAGTGTTTTGGAGTGTGAGTGTATTGGAGTGTGAGTGTATTGGAGTGTGAGAGTATTGGAGTGTGAGTGTGCTGGAGTGCGAATGTGTTGAAGTGTGAGCGTGGGAGTGTGTTGGAGTGTGAGTGTATTTGAGCTTGTTTTATGTTCGTTCTAACGCTCTCACCATATCTCTCGTGTATCAGGATATTCCTATATTTCTAACAAGATGTAATGCAGATAACGGAATTACGTTGTGCCTCTATTTATTTTTACCAATTGTATAAAACATCCGACTTCGGTGGTGAATACTAATACATTCAGTGTTTGTTCCACTTCCACTGCATGGTGGACGCCCTTAGAAACGATGTTTACTATCTGTTCAATCATTTTTTTTCTCTTATTTTTCAAATTAAACATCGACTGGTACATTTCATGAATATGTTTCTCATGAATACAATTCTAATGAATACAGTTCTCATGAATATATGTCATGAATACATTTCTGATAGATTTAACCTCAAATGGAAGTGTTTTTCCTGTCACTCAAATGACCCCCTTCAAGGTGAATAATTTTCTCTGTGCATGGTGGAGAATGACGGGAAACAATGTTTTCTGCTTTTGTTGAAGTTTCAGGGTTTTTGTCATTATTGGAAGTTGTTGTTGATAACGATTGTGGATTGTTGAAGACAAGAGGTGTGGATTGTTGAAGACAAGAGGTGTGGATTGTTGAAGACAAGAGGTGTGGATTGTTCTCGAAAAGGATTGTGGATTGTTTGAATATTAGCAGAAAAGAATACCACATATTTATTCAAAATATCCAGTTGGTTGGTTGGTTGGTTGGTTTTTTGTTCATGCGGTTGTGTCTGTGGGTCTCACCAATGGCTCACTAGACAAACCAACCATGCAACAGAAAACCTTAATAAATGACATGTCTTTAATTTGAGGTTATTCTTATAGAAGCTTCATGGCACGTCATCTATACAATCCCGTAGTCATAACCTTCGATAACAGTTACCATGTTGTTCCGACAGGCCGACGTTGTGCTTGAACTAGTTACGAGCACGGCGTGGGTCGGCGGAACAACAAAGAAACCTGTCGCAAGGGCCAGAGTTTTGCCCTGATGTCGACGTCTGTTTCGGCTGCATTGGACTCGGAACACCACCGAGTCGAATGGCTGCTGGAACAGAGGGCGGAGCACTTATGGGAATCTCCCACGTGCTGTGGGGCCAGTTTCTTAATCAAGAATCTGGTTTGTTGGTAGGTTGTTTGGTTGGTTGCGTGCTTGCTTGCTTAGTTGCTTGGTTGTTTGGTTGCATTCTTATTTGGTTGGTTGGTTGCCTGGCTGGTTGCTTGCTTGGTTGGTTGGGTGGGTGTTTGGTTGGTTGATTGGTTGATTGAATGCCTGACTTGTTGGTTGCTTGGTTGGTTGGTTGGGTGTTTGGTTGGTTGGTTGGTTGGTTGGTTGATTGAATGCCTGGCTTGTTGGTTGGGTGTTTGGTTGGTTGATTGCTTGCTTGCGTGATTGGTTGCTTTGTTGGTTGATTGGTTGGTTGCTGATCTAACGGACAATGGGCTCACACCCTTTGACCCATTGCCATTGTGTGATATATGCATGTGTTTGTGAGATGTCAGACATTCAGATATACAATGACAATGAGGAGTTTTTCCCATATGACAAGTTTTCAGCATATCCTCCAACTGTCCTTAGTCGTCTCCTACAACATACCTGAAAAGAAGACAGTAGCCCAATTCTATGAGTAGCCCTGATCTAGAAGTCCTTGACCCGGTTGCCACACAGCCATTATTGCGGATAATTCTAATGTGTATAATCGGTGCATTCCATCGTAATTTATTCTTTTCCAGTTACATTTCTTGTTCTGGACAATCCGAATTTCAGGCCATGAAAAAAAAAATGATATAGAATTTACATCCCCTGTTTTATCATCCATTAGTGGAAAATAAGGCTAGCGGGGAGTATGCCGTCGTTTCAAATCTCCATCTTCGTCATAAGCGACTTATGTTTCGCTCTGGTCTTCAGTTTCCATGGTAACCAGTTCCAGAAATCTAATATTCATAGCATCGTTTTTTATATGCGCATAGGAGTATCATGTGACACTTCTATTGTACCTGGCGATCATGTCATTTGTCACCTGTTTGGCCACCGCAAACCACCTGTTCAATGATACATATTGACAGATGATATGAAAAGCAATTTCCACTTCTTTTGTTGAATACATAAAAATTTATGTTATTGATTGTGTTGATTCCTTCAATTCTCATCAGCATCATCAGGTGCCATGCCGGCTGGCGTGTGCGATTATGGCTCTCCACAGCTCTGTCTACAGTATTATCTATCAAGGTTGTTGTTGTTTCCTTGCCGTGCCAGGTTGTCAAACTGTCTAATATTTTCTCACGTTGTCGCCCTCTGTCTCTGTTGACTTCAGTTTTGCCTGTTGTGACTATGTTCTCCAAACCTGCCTGTCTTGTGAAGTGGCCAAAAAAAAGAAGATTGCCTTTTTCTTATATTGTTGATTAAGGTACGTTTCGCATTTGATTCTTTCAACACCTCTACATTAGTTTTTCTGGCAATCCATGGTATTATCAGCATTCTTCAATAGAACCATATCTCTTTTGCCTCTAATTTCCCATTTTCCAGTTTGTTTATTGTCCAAGACTCGCACCCATATGTTAGTATAGGAGTTATTTAGCACTGCACAACTCTCTTTCTCACCTCTAATGACAAGGTCATATTACACAATATATTTTTGATTTTTCTGAATGTTGTTTTAGCTTGTCCTATTCTGCATCTTCTTTCTGTTGAACTTCTTCCATCTGCTGTTATAATTGTACCTAGATATTTGAATTGGTGGACCTGTTTTAATACTATATCATTCACTATGATCTTGCAAGGTGTGTTATTATAAGTTGTAGTATTTTGTTTCTTTGCAATAGCCATTACTTCTGTTTTCTTGATGTGTACGAAGAGGCCTTTCTCTTTACTTTCTGTGACTACTACATTAATCAGTAACAACACACATATAACATAATATCCGTATTAGTTATGCAAGGACCGATAGGTCTTCTTGTAAACATGGATAACATATATAGACAATACAATTTTGCTTCGAGTAATTGTTTATACAAGTAAATTAAGTAATACGGATATTATGTTATATGTTTGTTGTTACTGAGGATATTTCAATACCTGTACGGGATGTTTGTTGTTGTTGTAATAGTCCTTGTCTCGATCGGTCCGTTCTGGTGACTTTGAGTGCACGGTTTGAAAGTCTTGATGAAATCGCATCTTTTTTGGAGTCAAGTACGGAAGAACGCGTGTTCAATAGTTGCTAGGCGATTTAGTGCCGTTGAACGGATTGGTTCAATTCCCGTTAGTCTCAAAAATTGATACACTCTATGGGAGATTAGAGCATATATAAACGTGTCCAAAGTGCAATTATGATGATACGATGTACCTAACTGTGTAACTTAATAATTATATATGGGAACATTTATGTTATATGCAAATTAATCATTGATACTTTAGAGTCAGCAATACATATATACACAGAACTGCAGTTAAAATGATGTAGTATCGATTGTCGTCAACACCATCCTTAACAGCACATGATGATGATGATGATGATGATAAATAATAATACGACTAAACAAACTTGAAAGATAAAGACAATGAGTATTTTATCCAGAGTTGTCACAGAAAAATGTTGTCACCGACAGGGGGCACTACGTGAAAAACTAGGTTGAGAAACGCTGCTGCAAGTCAAGCAAAATCAGTATTACTCATCCCGAAAGACCCAAAAAAGATCCAAAGAAGACACGCAAAAAAACCTCATTTATGAACTCGCATTATTTTCTTTGTATTTCTGCACTGTAATCATAGAAATTATAACGCACTAGACAGCATATCACAAGGGTTTACCAGGAAATTAAAAGGCTGATTTCTTGGTAAATGAAGGTTTGGTCACTCAAATAAATGCAAGAAAGTAACATCTCAAATCACAATCTAAAACTATGAAACTATTATATTGTTTTTAGAAAGAAAAATGGCGCATTAAATTGCAGAATATAAAGTCGAAGCCTTAAACATAGAAGAAGCTTGGTTTCTCAAAATCTGAACATAGGAATAGTCGGTTTTCTCAAAATTTGAACATAGAGAAAGTCGGTTTTCTCAAGATTTGAACAAAGAAAAAGTCGGTCTTCTCAAGATCTAAAAATAGAAAAAGTCGGTTTTCTCAAGATTTGAACAAAGAAAACGTCGGTCCTCTCAAGATCTAAACATAGAAAAAGTCGGTCTTCTCAAAATCTAAACATAGAAAAAGTTGGTCCTCTCAAGATTTGAACAAAGAAAAAGTCGGTCTTCTCAAAATCTAAACATAGAAAAAGTCGGTCTTCTCAAAATCTAAACATAGAAAAAGTTGGTCTTCTCAAGATTTGAACAAAGAAAAAGTCGGTTTTCTCAAGATTTGAACATAGGAAAAGTAGGTTTTCTCAAGATTTGAACATAGGAAAAGTCGGTTTTCACAAGATCATCAAAAAAATGCCAGTTCACATATTTTGCACGTGAAAAAAAAACAGTTGTATAAAAAGGTTAACCATAGATAGAAAAGTTCCAGGACGGTCGCCCCAGGTGTCGATGTAGAAAGGCAGCCCCAGGCATCGATGCATACAAGATATAGTAGACCTTTAGAACATGACACTGGAAGAAACAGAATAATTTGCTTAGACCCAAGTGGCAGTTCAGCAAAGAAGATGCGTCATATAGAAGAAGAGACCCACCATCCATCCACCCCCCACCCCCCAAGCTCTGAATGTATAGCAAAGAACTAACCATTAACCGTTATCTCAATACTCTGAGCAGCTCACGCTAAAACGAGAAATCACATGTACAGATAATTTAAATGTCATGAGATTTATTTGTGAATCACCCTTCGCTAAAATGGCGCTAAAATGTGCTATTTCTGCTTGCTATGAACAGTTTCCAAGAGGAGATGGATGCCACCCAGTAAATTTTACTGCCCGTTGCAATGTTACCGTTATCTGCACATTATGAAATATGTCATTTTGTTATAATAATTGGAATATGATAATAAGTTGCCTTACAGAAGCCGGTTTTGTAACAAATGTGAATTATGTTGTTCAGAACGCATAGGTTTTGCGAATTTAGCACGTAGACGAAACATATTTGGTATCTATATAGTCTGGCACGTTTTCCAGCACGTGGAGTATGCAGAAAAACTTAAAAGTTCTCCGGCGGTCCTGCAAGGCTCAACTTTTATATGATTGTGTGACTTTTTTACAACGAATGTAAATGGTCTAACGAATGTAAACATTTGTCCATTACCGGCTAGACCTACTAAGCGATATTAATAAGTATTATTGCATTGTGCATTGTTTTCGGAGTTTGTCATGTTTAAATGGAAGTTAACGATGCATTTCAATGTTACTATTATTCCTACTATCGTTTCTGCTTTTTGTTTGGTAATGGATTCAATAAAATGAAAAATTACGCATTAAGGAAACAGTTATTTACGTAGAAATTACACAACGTTCATAATAATGCAATTTGAATTATTTCAATATGCAGTTTGCGATTCGTTTTCCACTGACGTTGCTTGCATTTTTCTGAAGGAGAACTTCATGGAAAGAGAAGATAACCAACACAGAGGTTCTAAAAATATTCAGTATGAAGACAGAATTATTAAAGAAAATAAAGATCAAATAAATAAAGAATTATGGATATATTAAAAGGCATGGCATCTTGTTGAAGACCTTACTTGAGGGGAAAATCGAAGGGAGACAAGCAAGAGGTAGGCAGAGATATAATTGGAGGAGAAACATCACGAGATGGACATGTTACAGTCTAGCAGAGTGCACCACCACAACAAGAGATGTTCGTTTTTGCCACCTTCGCCGCAGATACAGCACTTGATGATGATGAAATTAAAAGTTAGTTTCACCATATTTATTTCAGTTTGTAGCCACTCAGACAAAAGTTCATGTCAACAATAATATAATATTTTTATACACAAACTACATTCTTTGAATTTAAAAATGAAAGTCATTTCGTTAAAAAAAAACACTTTACGTTACTGCATATTTTCCTGTGAACGAGTGCAAGGAGGCTTTCTATGGACTGGGGTCATGCGCTCCACCAATGAAATTCTTTCTATGGACTGTGGTCATGCGCTCCACCAATGAAATTCTTTCTATGGACTATGGTCATGCACTCCACCAATGAAATTCTTTCTATGGACTGGGGTCATGCGCTCCACCAATGAAATTCTTTCTATGGACTGTGGTCATGCGCTCCACCAATGAAATTATTTCTATGGACTGGGGTCATGCGCTCCACCAATGAAATTCTTTCTATGGACTGTGGTCATGCGCTCCACCAATGAAATTCTTTCTATGGACTGTGGTCATGCACTCCACCAATGAAATTCTTTCTATGGACTGGGGTCATGCGCTCCACCAATGAAATTCTTTCTATGGACTGGGGTCATGTGCTCCACCAATGAAATTCCTGAATACGTGAAATATAAAATGTACTGCTTCGCACTTAATATCTTAAAATTATTGTTAGGGGGTTGGGGGAGGGTGTGCAGGGAAGGAGGTTATGACATGTTTACATAATTTACCAGGGACGGGGGGGCTGAATTTTTGACAGTTGTTGACAAAGGTGGAAAAGGGAAGTTATCAGTTGTCACAATATTGTTGACGTACGTGTGATATAACAATGTCTCTATTCCTTGCACTTCTTACAACATGGGAAATAACAATGTTTCTTTTTCTTACACTTCTGACGATATGGGAGATAACAATGTTTCTTTTTCTTACACTTCTGACGATATGGGAGATAACAATGTTTCTTTTTCTTACACTTCTGACGCTAAGGGAGATAACAATGTTGCTATTTCTTGCACTTCTAACAACATGGGAGACAACAATGGTTATATTCATTACACTTCTTACGGGCCCTGGCGACATACGGACCGATCTATCAGTTCCAATAATTCCTACTCTTTACCACGATTGAGAATTGCCCTCTGCACCATTTTGGCCCAAGTATTTGTCTTAGTTGTGGTTATCCTGCTTTCAATTTTTGTAATGCATTTTTCTTGTTGTCCTAACATCTGTTATTACTTTTCCATTGAGAGAGCAGTTAAGTGGCCACGTAAAACTCCCCAAAAAAAGATGAGAATGGCCAGAAAAAATCTCTACAGAACAGTCATTAAAGCGGACACAACTACGGGTCGAAATAGCACACAAAAACTGCAGAAAGTAGAGTTGCAACATCGATCACTCCGGACTTCACTGGTGTCCATCTTAAGCACAGTATTAAAAAATATAGGAACATTGATGCCTTGGAGATGTAGATATAACGAGATGTAGATATAACGAGATGTAGATATAACGTATATATATATATATATATATATATCAAATTACAAACAAGTTAAAAATGAGAATTATAAAATGCTACATCTATTCCATATTAACGTATGGCTCAGAAACATGGACACTAAATAAACAATTAGAAGACAAAATTGATGCCTTTGAGATGTGGGTATTTAGAAGAATAGGGAGAACATCATGGAAAGAGAAGAAAACAAATAAAGAGGTGCTAAAGACACTTAATATGAAGAAAGAACTACTAAGAGAAATAAAGATCAGGCAAATAAAATACTTTGGACACATTAAAAGACATGATACCTTATTGAAGACCTTACTTGAGGGTAAAGTCAAAGGGAAGCGAGCAAGAGGTAGGCAGAGATACAAGTGGGAGAGTAACATTACACGATGGACAGGTTACAGTCTAGCAGAGTGCACCACCAAGACAAGAGACAGGAGATGTTGGAGATACGTTGCAGCCAAACTTCGTTGCGGAGACGGCACTTGAAGATGATATATATATATATATATATATATATATATATATATATAAACAAGATGTGGATATATATAAGATGTGTATATATATATATTAGAAGGGGATATATATCGGGAATAGTGAGAGCTTCGTGTAAAAAGAAGACAACAAATAAAGACGTTCTAAAAACATCGCGTGTCAATAAATAAATATTAAAAGAAATACACTTACAACAAACAAATTATTTTGGACATAGTAAAAGATATGACATAATCCTTGTTGAAGAACGTACTTGAAGGTAGATTTAAGAAGTAGCTATCAAGAGAAGGACAGATACAAATGGGAGAGAAACATCGCTTGATGGAGAGGAAACAAATGGGAGAGAAACATCGCTTGATGGAGAGGAAACAAATGGGAGAGAAACATCGGTTGATGGAGAGGAAACAAATGGGAGAGAAACATCCCGTGATGGAGAGGATACAGTCTAGCAGAATGCACTACCAAAACAATAGACAGGGATTGTTGGAGGTCATTTGTTGCCAACGTTTTACGCAGACAGCACTTGATGATGATGAAATTTAATGCTACCGTCTTTATTTTAGTTTGTAGTGATCAGCTCAACATTTTATGGGAAATAGTTTAGTTTAGTAGGATGTCATGCCTTCTTAAATGCCCGTATGCACAGCTGCCATCATGGGGAAAACATAACAGTAATAGGAGTTCTGAACCAGAACACAGTTTTTCATACGTCATCATCTCCCTGGCCAGTGGGTGAACATAAACCGACAGACTAGCATCATCTCCCTGATCAGATTTTACCTTTCACTCCTTTTGTACCTCTCATCCCTCTCTGTATCTCTCATCCCTCTTTGTACCTTTCATCTCTCTTTGCACCTCTCATCTCTCTTTGTACCTCTCATCCCTCTTTTTACCTTTCATCCCTCATTTTACCTTTCATCCCTCTTTGTACCTTTCATCCCTTTTTGTACCTCTCATCTCTCTTTGTACCTTTCATCCCTCTTTGTACCTTTCATCCCTCTTTGTACCTCTCATCCCTCTTTGTACCTCTGAATCCTCTTTGTAGCTCGCATCCCTCTGTGCACCTCTCCTACCTCTCTGTGCCTCTCATCCCTCTGTGCACCTCTCCTTCCTCTCTGTACCTCTCATTCCTCTTTATAACTCTCATCCCTCTCTGTACCTCTCATCCCTCTCTGTACCTCTCATCCCTCTCTGTACCTCTCATCCCTCTCTGTACCTCTCATCTCTCTTTGTACCTTTCATCCCTCTTTGTACCTTTCATCCCTCTTTGTACCTCTCATCTCTCTTTGTACCTTTCATCCCTGTCTGTACCTCTCATCCCTCTCTGTACCTCTCATCCCTCTCTGTACCTCTCATCCCTCTTTGTACCTCTCATCCCTCTCTGTACCTCTCATCCCTCTCTGTACCTCTCATCCCTCTCTGTACCTCTCATCCCTCTCTGTACCTCTCATCCCTCTTTGTAACCTCTCATCTCTCTTTTCAATATTTATTGAATCCACAAAATCGTTTATTTTCTTTCCCCTTCTTACTCCTTCTTTCTCATTCCTTCTACCTCATCATCCCCTATGTAGCACTCTCTTCGCCCCTCTTTCATACCTCCCTCCTTCTCATCTTACCCTCTCTCGTATCACTTTTCCTCTCCCTCCCTTTCCTTCTATACTTCTCCCTCTCTCTGCCTCGTTCATCTTGTTCTTTCCCGCTATTTATCCTTTTCTTTCCTTTCTCTTTCCCTCCCTCTTTCTTCTTGTTCTATTTTCCCTCTCTCTTACTCTCTCTCTCTCTCTCTCTCTCTCTCTCTAATATATAAGCATTTTGTCCCTTCCAGTTGAGTACATACATCGTATAGAGTACTCAGTCGATCACTTACTTCTGGTAAAATTGAAGACACGCCAGGAGATCAAAGAATCGGTAATGGAGACAGCAGACGTGTCCATCTGTACAAGTAGATCAAGATGCGGAAGCTGCCTTTGATGCTGAGATGACATCAAGTGCACTGAAGTGTCTGAGTAATATTCGAGGCGGAGGGGAGGACGACGAAGCACAAGTATTTAAAAGAGTAAAAGTCAAACTGTCACAGTGTAATTCATTGAAACCTAGGGAGGAGTACGGTGATAGGACGGTCGTTTCTATGACCTTAGTTATACCTAGGCACGATGTGGTCACCAGTCCATTCAACTACTTTTCAAGAAAGCAAGATCGAACTATGAGATGTTGGGCATTCAGTTGGATATTCTTCTTCTTCTTCCGCGTTCATTCTCAAACTCCCGCTGGATCTCTCTTGTAGCAGTACCATGGTCATATTAGGTTTCCAGCAGGATGTAGTCCAGAAAATGGAAATGCAATGTGTCGCCGTGTTATTTGCGCCATTAGCCGGATACATCCGTCTTCGGCAGAGTTGGATATGAATTGGATAGTGACACTCTAAAAATTCAAATTGCGTCATGTTTTCGCTGCCAATCTAGTGATTTTGCACTCTACAATCATAATGAATAGCACAATCATAGCACTCTATAATAATAAGGAATAGCACAATCAGTGCACTCTATAATAATAAGGAATAGCACAATCATAGCACTCTATAATAATAAGGAATAGCACAATCAGTGCACTCTATAATAATAAGGAATAGCACAATCATTGCACTCTGTAATAATAAGGAATAGCACAATCATTGCACTCTATAATAATAATAATAATGCGTAGCACAATCATTGCACTCTACAGTCATAATGCGTAGCACAATCATTGCATTCTACAATCATAATGCGTAGCACAATCATTGCACTCTACAGTCTTAATGCGTAGCACAATCATTGCACTCTACAGTCATGAATAGTAACATAATCATTTCACTATACAGTAATGATTAGTAACATAATCATTGCACTCTACAGTAATGATTAGTAACATAATCATTGCACTCTACAGTAATGATTAGTAACATAATCATTGCACTCTACAGTAATGATTAGTAACATAATCATTGCACTCTACAGTAATGATTAGTACCACAATCATTTTGACATGCAACAACACTGTAAAACTTACCCTTTAAGAAACGTCTAGTAAAAACACAAAACTAGAGCTATCGTTGGTCTCCCTTATTCTAAATAAAGTAATGTAGTTGCTATTCACTGGTAACATACATAATCATACACATAAATCAACGTTCAACCACAAATCCTTTATCAAGATTACATACACATATACATGAAAAACGAGTGGCAGGAATGACACAACTGAGGTTCACATGGCTAGCTGTCACAATCTGGAAATTGCTAGAATGAAGCTATTGCAGAGGTGACATAACCAGGAAACATACGAAGAATGCGCTAAAACACATATAAAAACGACACAAAGAAATGATGGAACAAAATGATATCACCCATACGACTGGCACTCATTGTTCATTAACGTTTAGGAGTGCCAAATTCATATATATAGCGGCTCTCAAGCGCGAGATGGTGGTCATCACCTGAATATTCTGGACCCCACCAAGACCTGTACTATTCAAGTGGACGTCAACAGGATAGCCCAAATGATGTTTGCTGTTCAGTAGGTGCTCGCAGAATCGATCATCGAGACTCCTGCCAGTTTCACCTGTATACAGTATGGTGCAAAGCTTGTAGGTAATGGCATAGAAGACGTTACAGAACAAATATGAGAAACTCTTCAATGGTGAAGGTGGCTTTGGGGGATGTGACAGAACGGTTCTGTGTGACATTGGCACAGGTGTAGCATCTAGTACATTTGCAGCTGATGGAGTCAAAATTATTTGGGATGTCAGGCTTGAGAGGACGCTGTATCAGTAAATCCCTGAGGTTCTTGTCACGTTTGCATGCATCCAGAAGGGGTCGCAGAACACTGCACGCGATTTAGGATCAGACAGGAGAAGAGAAAGGTGACGCAGTAGAACATGATGAATAGCAGCGTTATTGGGGTGAAAATGAGAACAAATTTGACCCTGACAGAGGGAGACGACATCCGAGTGGTCAACAGGGTATCGTGGCATGAGAGACTACACACTCGAAACAGTGCAGACTTGAGGACCCTGTCGGGTACAGGCGACAGCGCTAAAGAATCCATAATCTCGTGGGCTTTCTCCAAGATGTCCTCCTCACCACCACACAGACGCCGGAGACGAAGAAGTTGAGAGAATGGAAGGGAATCGCGACAGACAGGGAGATGAGAGGAGTTGTATAGGAGAAAGATGTGGGCAAATGGCGGTTTGTAGTGTACCGATGTGCTGAAACATGAGGGTTGGATAGTGATGGATATGTCCATGAAGATCAGCCTCAGCCCATGTCAGCGATACCAATCCCATCATTGATATACCTATGAAACATAAACGGGAATCGCCCACCATAGGGATCCCGTACCTGGTGTTCAAGATGGCCCATAAACATGTAAATATAGCTGAGGCCCATTTTGGTTCCCACGGCCATCCCACTGATATGATCGAAGAAATGCTTATCAGTCTCAAAGGAGAGCACAAGCTCAACAAGACGGATGAGAACAGAAGTAGACACAGGGGGATGAGGGAAGAACTTCGAGGCCTTAAGGCTATCTGAATGATGTAAAGTAAAGTAAGTAAAGTAACCCACAGCATTATTAATGCCGAAGGGGTGTGAGATGTTAGCGATCTCACATTTCACAGGCTCTGCAAATGAGGGCGGTAGCCATCTCCTCTCCCTCGCAGTCTTTACTTCCCGGATTAATCCGGTACCAATTTAAGGCCGAGTCGACCTGGGAGCCGTTGCGATCTGAAAACATTTCCGCCTCAGCTGGGGAATGAACCCAGGACCACTCATATGCGAAGCAAGTGCGCTAACCACTGCGCTAACGCGGCTCCCAATGATGTATGGAGGTGTAAAGGAAGCAGAAACCAGGTAGAAAGAGACGATAGTTATGAGCGGGGGACAATTAAATAGAAGTAAAAATAGACAGGGGATGGTTAGTGTCCTTAAACAATGTAGGGAGTTGTTCCACCTACCCACATTGCTTTCTTTAAGACATAGAGCGGAAGATGTAGATAGAACTGTATTTTATATGCTACTTAAATCTACAAACCTTCTAACCTGTCAGACTTGTTGTCTCTGCATGTCAACGACAGCAGAAGATAAATGTAAACTTGTGACAACTGAAATGGCTTGCTTACGCAGAATCCTAGGAATATCGCTAAGAGACAGAGTGAGAAATGAAGACATTAGACAAAGAACTGGCACCACCCCAATCTTGGAATATATTAAGAGACAACAGATCAAATGGCTTGTAAACATCAGCAGACTACAATCAGACGGCATACCACAGCAACCTAGAGGTCGACCACGAAAACAATAGACCACCGAAGTAAAAGATTCCACAATACACTTAACACAGACGAGGGCCATATCCAGACATTTCTTCTATCCGACGTTGAGAGACAACAATAGGTTTAGCGAATAGATAGACAGATAGGCAGGCAGGCAGGCAAACATGACAGACAGACAGACAGGTAGGTATGTAGGTAGGTAGGTAGGTGGGTAGGTATGTAGGTAGGTAGGTAAGTAGGTATGTAGGTAAGTAGGTAGGTAGGTATTAGGTAGGTATGTAGGTAGGTATGTAGGTAGGTAAGTAGGTAGGTAGGTATTAGGTAGGAAGGTAGGTATGTAGGTAAGTAGGTATGTAGGTAGGTATGTAATTAGGTAGGTAGGTAAATAGGTAGGTAGATAAATAGGTAGGTAGGTGTGTAGGTAGGTAGGTAGATAGGTGTTTGGTAGGTATTAGGTAGGTAGGTATGTAGGTAGGTAGGTATAAGGTAGGTATGTATAAGGTAAGTAGGTATTAGGTAGGTAGGTAGGTAGGTAGGTATTGGGTAGGTAAGTAGGTAGGTATGTAGATATTATGTAGGTAGGTAGGTAAGTAGGTAGGTAGGTAGGTAGGTAGGTAGCCTCATTACGTGCTTAGTTAGTTAGTTTGTTCCTTTCGTGCCGCAAACGACACATAGGGCAGAGGTTTTGCTTCTCCAAATGATGCGGTTCGCTGCCTGCAGCTTTAGCTCCAGATGGTCATACAGCCTATTAATTCCCCTTCTTTAAAAATGGTGTTTTTAAGAGTTGTTTTAGGTCTTCCTCTTTTTCATTGACCCTCATGTGACCACATAAGGGCTTGTTGGTTTATTCTGTTTACATCTAGTCGTAAAACGTGACCAAGGTATTTCCATCTTCGTTTTCTTATGCCATCACGTGCTTACACACTCTAAACATTCATTCATTCATTCACTTTCCTTTTGCGCTGAAGCTAGCGCCTAGGGCAGAGGTCAGATCTCTCCAATTATGTCTGTTCAAAGCTATTCTGTGCAGTTCTTAAATAGTATGAATATTGATTGTTTTACTTTCTCTAAGTATTGTTCTTCTGAGTGATTCTTTTGGTCTACCCCTTGCTCTTTTGCCTGTAGGTATCCATTCAAGAGATTGGTGGTGTATTCTGTTGGTGTCTGCGCGTAGGACATGCCCGATGTAGGACCAACGGCGTTTTCTGATAACATCTGTGATGAAATTTTGATGTGTCTCTTCTCTGATTTTATCATTCTCTGATTTTATCAAACTATATTTTACACTCTAAATATAGTTTGATGTTATATGCCACGGATATGACGTAATGTATGCGCCATCGACGTCATTGTTATGCTGCTCGTCCATCACATGATGATGATGACCATTTGTTACATCCACTTTTGAAAATTTAATTTGAGTTATGTCCTTGATTATGAGTTCGTAGATGGCTAATGAGCCCTATTCGAGCTGTAAATGTCCTTGGACAGTTCGGACATACGAGAATGACGACTGTAGACGGATCTTGGTCTATCCGTGACTTTCTGGTTGCTCTCCGCTGTTGAGCTGCTGCATTTCTCTTCTTTTTACAAGATGATGCGCTCTTTTTAATTTTAGAACGCCATGTAGATCTATTTTGTGCAAGTTCTTCCCATGTATCGTGGTCTATTTCAAAGGCTTTCAGTGAGTTCTTTAACGAGTACTTGTGGCGCTTCCTTTGGCCACCTTGAGATCGTATACCCTTCTCTAGCTCACCATAGAGAAGTATCTTTGGCAGACGATGGTCTGGCATACGTACCAAATGACCTGCCCAACGAATCTGTGTCGAATCTTCACATGACGTCTATACACAGTCCATGTTTCACTAGCGTATAACAGCACTGAAAGTACCACTGCTCTGTAAACTTTCAGCTTAGTCTGTAGGTTAATGCCATTTCTACGCCAAACATTTGCGTACAATCTGCCACAAGTGCTGCTTGCCTTGGTGATCCCTGTATACACTTCATCATCAACGTTGGCATTTTGTGATAACGTACTGCCTAGATATGTGAATCTATTCACAACTTTCAGTGCTACACCATTTACCTTTATTCAGGGCTCACGTCATTGCAAACAATATGTCTGCGACAAGTAATTTTCAACAAC
Source organism: Meghimatium bilineatum (assembly GCA_034231615.1). NCBI lineage: Eukaryota > Metazoa > Mollusca > Gastropoda > Stylommatophora > Philomycidae > Meghimatium > Meghimatium bilineatum. Next base: position 34,233,841 of record CM067307.1, read on the forward strand.
TTTTTTCCCCGTCCTAATAGCTGGTTCGACAAATAATACAACCTAATCCTTACCCTAATCTAATAATTTATTATCTAATCCTAGCACTAACCATGACCGTTTGCTGTAAAGATGAAAAGTACAGACAGTAAATACAGAAAGTTTCTCTGTACAGAGAGTAAACAAGACATCATTCTTGACGTTTTTTATTGTTGTTGTGGTTTTATTGTTGTTGTGGTTTTATTGTTGTTGTGGTTTTATTGTTGTTGTGGTTTTATTGTTGTTGTGGTTTTATTGTTGTTGTGGTTTTATTGTTCCCGATTTATATACTCACTTTATATCAGTAAGTTGGTAGTTGGTATATCAGTAAGTTGGTAGCTGGTATATCAGTAAGTTGTTAGTTGGTATATCAGTAAGTTGGTAGTTGGTATATCAGTAAGTTGGTAGTTGGTATATCAGTAAGTTGGTAGTTGGTATATCAGTAAGTTGGTAGTTGGTATATCAGTAAGTTGGTAGTTGGTATATCAGTAAGTTGGTAGTTGGTATATCAGTAAGTTGGTAGTTGGTATATCAGTAAGTTGGTAGTTGGTATATCAGTAAGTTGTTAGTTGGTATATCAGTAAGTTGGTAGTTGGTATATCAGTAAGTTGGTAGTTGGTATATCAGTAAGTTGGTAGTTGGTATATCAGTAAGTTGGTAGTTGGTATATCAGTAAGTTGTTAGTTGGTATATCAGTAAGTTGGTAGTTGGTATATCAGTAAGTTGGTAGTTGGTATATCAGTAAGTTGGTAGTTGGTATATCAGTAAGTTGGTAGTTGGTATATCAGTAAGTTGGTAGTTGGTATATCAGTAAGTTGGTAGTTGGTATATCAGTAAGTTGTTAGTTGGTATATCAGTAAGTTGGTAGTTGGTATATCAGTAAGTTGTTAGTTGGTATATCAGTAAGTTGTTAGTTGGTATATCAGTAAGTTGTTAGTTGGTATATCAGTAAGTTGTTAGTTGGTATATCAGTAAGTTGTTAGTTGGTATATCAGTAAGTTGTTAGTTGGTATATCAGTAAGTTGTTAGCTGGTATATCAGTAAGTTGGTAGTTGGTATATCAGTAAGTTGTTAGTTGGTATATCAGTAAGTTGTTAGTTGGTATATCAGTAAGTTGTTAGTTGGTATATCAGTAAGTTGTTAGTTGGTATATCAGTAAGTTGGTAGTTGGTATATCAGTAAGTTGTTAGTTGGTATATCAGTAAGTTGTTAGCTGGTATATCAGTAAGTTGGTAGTTGGTATATCAGTAAGTTGTTAGTTGGTATATCAGTAAGTTGTTAGTTGGTATATCAGTAAGTTGTTAGTTGGTATATCAGTAAGTTGTTAGTTGGTATATCAGTAAGTTGTTAGTTGGTATATCAGTAAGTTGTTAGTTGGTATATCAGTAAGTTGGTAGTTGGTATATCAGTAAGTTGTTAGTTGGTATATCAGTAAGTTGGTAGCTGGTATATCAGTAAGTTGTTAGTTGGTATATCAGTAAGTTGTTAGTTGGTATATCAGTAAGTTGTTAGTTGGTATATCAGTAAGTTGTTAGTTGGTATATCAGTAAGTTGTTAGTTGGTATATCAGTAAGTTGGTAGTTGGTATATCAGTAAGTTGGTAGTTGGTATATCAGTAAGTTGGTAGCTGGTATATCAGTAAGTTGGTAGTTGGTATATCAGTAAGTTGGTAGCTGGTATATCAGTAAGTTGGTAGTTGGTATATCAGTAAGTTGGTAGTTGGTATATCAGTAAGTTGGTAGTTGGTATATCAGTAAGTTGGTAGTTGGTATATCAGTAAGTTGGTAGTTGGTATATCAGTAAGTTGGTAGCTGGTATATCAGTAAGTTGGTAGTTGGTATATCAGTAAGTTGGTAGTTGGTATATCAGTAAGTTGGTAGCTGGTATATCAGTAAGTTGGTAGTTGGTATATCAGTAAGTTGGTAGTTGGTATATCAGTAAGTTGGTAGTTGGTATATCAGTAAGTTGGTAGTTGGTATATCAGTAAGTTGGTAGTTGGTATATCAGTAAGTTGGTAGCTGGTATATCAGTAAGTTGGTAGTTGGTATATCAGTAAGTTGGTAGTTGGTATATCAGTAAGTTGGTAGTTGGTATATCAGTAAGTTGGTAGTTGGTATATCTGTAAGTTGGTAGTTGGTATATCAGTAAGTTGGTAGTTGGTATATCAGTAAGTTGGTAGTTGGTATATCAGTAAGTTGGTAGTTGGTATATCAGTAAGTTGGTAGTTGGTATATCAGTAAGTTGGTAGTTGGTATATCTGTAAGTTGGTAGTTGGTATATCAGTAAGTTGGTAGTTGGTATATCAGTAAGTTGTTAATTGGTATATCAGTAAGTTGTTAGTTGGTATATCAGTAAGTTGGTAGCTGGTATATCAGTAAGTTGGTAGTTGGTATATCAGTAAGTTGGTAGTTGGTATATCAGTAAGTTGGTAGTTGGTATATCAGTAAGTTGGTAGTTGGTATATCAGTAAGTTGGTAGTTGGTATATCTGTAAGTTGGTAGTTGGTATATCAGTAAGTTGTTAGTTGGTATATCAGTAAGTTGTTAGTTGGTATATCAGTAAGTTGGTAGCTGGTATATCAGTAAGTTGGTAGTTGGTATATCAGTAAGTTGGTAGTTGGTATATCAGTAAGTTGGTAGTTGGTATATCAGTAAGTTGTTAGTTGGTATATCAGTAAGTTGTTAGTTGGTATATCAGTAAGTTGGTAGTTGGTATATCAGTAAGTTGGTAGTTGGTATATCAGTAAGTTGGTAGCTGGTATATCAGTAAGTTGGTAGCTGGTATATCAGTAAGTTGGTAGTTGGTATATCAGTAAGTTGGTAGTTGGTATATCAGTAAGTTGTTAGTTGGTATATCAGTAAGTTGGTAGTTGGTATATCAGTAAGTTGGTAGTTGGTATATCAGTAAGTTGTTAGTTGGTATATCAGTAAGTTGGTAGTTGGTATATCAGTAAGTTGGTAGTTGGTATATCAGTAAGTTGGTAGTTGGTATATCAGTAAGTTGGTAGTTGGTATATCAGTAAGTTGGTAGTTGGTATATCTGTAAGTTGGTAGTTGGTATATCAGTAAGTTGTTAGTTGGTATATCAGTAAGTTGGTAGTTGGTATATCTGTAAGTTGGTAGTTGGTATATCAGTAAGTTGTTAGTTGGTATATCAGTAAGTTGTTAGTTGGTATATCAGTAAGTTGGTAGCTGGTATATCAGTAAGTTGGTAGTTGGTATATCAGTAAGTTGGTAGTTGGTATATCAGTAAGTTGGTAGTTGGTATATCAGTAAGTTGGTAGTTGGTATATCAGTAAGTTGGTAGTTGGTATATCAGTAAGTTGGTAGTTGGTATATCAGTAAGTTGGTAGTTGGTATATCAGTAAGTTGGTAGTTGGTATATCAGTAAGTTTCACATGGTAGCATATTCTATTTAGGTATATTTAAGTAATAAATAAAGAGGTGATAAAGACACTTAATATGAAGAAAGAACTACTAAGAGAAATAAAGAACAGGCAAATAAAATACTTTGGACACATTAAAAGACATGACACCTTATTGAAGATCTTACTTGAGGGTAAAGTCAAAGGGAAGCGAGCAAGAGGTAGGCAGAGATACAAGTGGGAGAGTAACATCACACGATGGATAGGTTACAGTCTAGCGGAGTGCACTACCAATACAAGAGACAGATGTTGGTGATACGTTGCAGCCAACCTTCGTTGCGGAGACGGCACCCAATGATGATGACGATGATTTAGGACGTTGCTATCAACACAGCATTTTTGATTGATTGTGGTGATTTTCTATGCAATATAAATACGTTCAGTTGTTTGCCATTGCTTTCTGAAGGGTCCGGATGGTCAATTGTCTGTGGTGGGGATCGAACTCGGTACCTTGGCAGTCACAGACGCGCTCTGTACTACTTGACCACAGAACCGGACAGTATAACTAAGTATATGAAAATCGATAGCTTTCAATAAATGATTATCTGAAAAGAGAAACAGTGGAAGACCCAGACGACGATGGATAGATGACATCAGAGAAAAACTAGAACATTAAGGTTGCGCTATGGCAGCGGTGTCACAGTTAGCTACTGACAGAAGACTTTGACTCCCCATGACGCCTAACGGCACACATGGGTAGGACAAGACACGACAAGACAATACTATTTATATACTTGAAATCTCCTTAACTATTTTTGGCATGCACTCAATGATATAAATAGAGACAATGAAAAGTATGACAATAACCAAAAACGTAACGAATGAAGTCCTGATTAATTATATGAACCACCGAAATAAAAGAGGCGACAAATTCAACAATATACTCAGCGCACACGGGGGCCGTCTCAAGAAAACTCTTCTACCCCTAAATCTGAAAGGCAACAACGGGTTTAGCAAATACATAGAGTATCGACTTGACAAGACCAATACTCACTGTGGGAATAGTTTCTCGGTTCTTCTTGTTGCCTATGTTTCCAACTCCATGAATTACGAGCAGTTTAGCTCTTATATCTTTTTAATCCAAGGGTGAAGCTCTCTAAAACTTTATTTCAAATTCAGATAACTCCCTAACTCCCAAAAACTCGCAGTGGTGTACAATGCTTTGAGGATGTACCGCCTCCTCATAGAAGACAGTTATCATGTAAAAATTATCAGGCGTTTACACCTGTGGCGACATGGTGCAGAGCTCGTCTGTGACTCCAAGGTATTGGGCTCGCATCCCATCGTAGGCAATTGTGAATGATGTATCAGAACGCAATGGCACACTACTGAAGTATTTATACGGCCTAGATAATCAATACAACTAACATTGCTGTGTTGATAGCTACGTCCTGAATATAGTATGTCACCGCTGTTTGGGAGATAGCTACGTCCTGAAGTATGTCACCGCTGTTTGGGAGATAGCTACGTCCGGAAGTATGTCACCACTGTTTGGGAGATAGCTACGTCCTGAATATAGTATGTCACCACTGTTTGGGAGATAGCTACGTCCTGAATACAGTATGTCACCGCTGTTTGGGAGATAGCTACGTCCTGAATACAGTATGTCACCGCTGTTTGGGAGATAGCTACGTCCTGAATACAGTATGTCACCGCTGTTTGGGAGATAGCTACGTCCTGAATATAGTATGTCACCACTGTTTGGGAGATAGCTACGTCCTGAATACAGTATGTCACCACTGTTTGGGAGATAGCTACGTCCTGAAGTATGTCACCACTGTTTGGGAGATAGCTACGTCCTGAAGTATGTCACCACTGTTTGGGAGATAGCTACGTCCTGAAGTATGTCACCACTGTTTGGGAGTTTATGTAGATCTATATCGTCGCAGCTGTAATGAACAATACTTCACTTCTAATATCCGTACACAAGAAAACTGCTCCTTTACGCTACAGAAAAACGCTAATTCCTATATCCCCACACAAAAACTGCTCCTTTACGCTACAGAATATCGCTAATTCCTATATCCCCACACAAAAACTGTTCCTTTACGCTACAGAATAACGCTAATTCCTATATCCCCACACAAAAACTGCTCCTTTACGCTACAGAATATCGCTAATTCCTACATCCCCACAAAAGAAAACTGCTCCTTTACGCTACAGAATAACGCTAATTCCTATATCCCCACACAAAAACTGCTCCTTTACGCTACAGAATAACGCTAATTCCTACATCCCCACAAAAGAAAACTGCTCCTTCACGCTACAGAATAACGCTAATTCCTATATCCACACAAATTCTTATTCTTCTTCAGGGTTCATTCTCAAACTCCCGCTGGATCTCCCTTATAGCAGGACCATGGTCCTTCTAGATTTCCAGCAGGATATAGTCCAGAGATTGGAAATGCGTTGTGACACCGTTTTATTTGTGTTAATAGCCCGAGACATCCGTGTTCGGTTGGATATCCACACAAAATAAAACTTCTCTTTAGGCTAAAGAAAACCGTTAATTCCTACATCTGCACAACAGAAGACTGCTCATTTACTCTACAGAAAACCGTTAATTCCTACATCCGCACAACAGAAGACTGCTCATTTACTCTACAGAAAACCGTTAATTCCTACATCCGCACAACAGAAGACTGCTCATTTACGCTACAAAACACCGTTAATTCACGTGAGATTCTCATATTAAAATGTCATTTTTTCCCGACAGAATATCATGCCCGCTATCTGCAGGCAACTATCATGTCATTGATCCATTAAAATTGATTTAGAATCTTCCAGACAGAATAAGGTTCTAAAATGGAACTGACACGTTTTAGTTTCTTGAACGATGTTGCAGTGTTGAAGTAATTTTTTAATAAATTGTGCAGAAAATTTCTAGAATTGATGACTAATTGAATGTTATATCTAAATGTATTAACATTTTGTTATATAGATCATTATCATCAAGTGTCGTCTCCGCAACGAAGGTTGGTTGCAACGGATCTCCAATATCCCCTGTCTCTTGTCTTGATGGTGCACTCTGCTAGACTGTAACCTGTCCATCGTGTGATGTTATTCTCCCATTTGTATCTCTGCCTACCTCTTGCTTGCTTCCCTTTTACTTTTCCCTCACGTAAGGTCTTCAATAAGGTGTCATGTCTTTTAACGTGTCCAAAATATTTTATTTGCCTGATATTTATTTTTCTTAGTAGTTCTTTCTTCATATTAAGTGTCTTTCGCACCACTTTAATTGTTTTTTTTCTCCTTCCATGATGTTCTCCCTATTCTTCTATATACCCACATCTCAAAGGCATTAATTCTGTCTTCTAATTGTTTATTTAGTGTCCATGTTTTTGATCCATACATTAATATAGAATAGATGTAGCATTTTATCATTCTCATTTTTAACGTTTGTAATTTGTTTAGATGTTACTATTTTCCTCATGTCATTGGAGGTACTTTTAGCCATTCCTATTCTCCTTTTAACTTCTGTTTCACATCTGCCATCATTTCTGACTGTCTAAGATATTGATACTGTTTTACTTGTTGTAGTTTCTCTCCCTGTATGTTTACGTTTACCTCATGTTCTTCTGTGTCTTCGCTGATAACCACGGTTTTTGTTTTTAGGATATTTATATCCAGTCCATATTCATTACTTGATTTATTGACTTGATCTATTAGTCTTTGTAGTTCATGTTCACTTTCTGCCAAAAGAACAGTGTCATCTGCATATCTAATGTTGTTTATTATTTTCCCATTGATCTTGAGTCCTGATATTTCTTATATATTTGTAAAGATATTCTCTGTGTAGATATTAAATAGGCTTGGTGATAAAATGCATCCTTGTCGTACCCCTCTATGTATGGCGAGTATAGATGGTCATATAGACAGGTTGTATTAATTGAAAAACGTTTTATTAATAGCCATTGTGCTTACGTAGAACACAGGTTTTTGAAAGTTTCACTTGAACAAGACGGACTATCGCTAAGGGGTTACTGTCCAATTTATACAAGAAAAAACACTGCAGATATAGACATTATTAGCGAACGAAAGAAGAAGAAGCTAAGGAGTTATAGGGTTAGATCACGAAAACATACAAGTGACAATACACAAGACATTTTCAACGTTTCGATCCATTAGGTCTTTCTCAAGAATATACAAAACAAACAGTGAAAAACAATGTTACCACCACAGAGGCACTAGATACACTGTTAACATGTAAACAATACAAAGTTCAAGGTGACAATAATGTACATGGAAACATGTTGTCATGGAAGCGGGTTTTGTTCAAAACTGGACGAGATATGATAACATATATAATAAATTATTACCCAATACGACACGGATAGCAATACAATAAGGACCACACCAACACAAATTTAAACATATGAATGTTCGGAGTTAAGTTCGAAAACACTTCATGGTACCTTTTTTCAGGGTTCAATTTCAATTTGGCATTAATCGTTGCAAACGTGGTCGTTGCTACACATGTTCCTTTGTAGTCAAATCCGCTTTGTTTCATTTAATACGGTCAGTTTCACTATGGTTAATGCCTTTACATGTGAATCCCGGAATTTCATTTACGTTATCATATATAAACGTTGTGACAAGAATTATATAGATGAAACGGGCTTACGATTGAGTGACCGCTTCTGTAGACATCTTCATGCCATAAAACACAGAGAACCTACCCCTGTCGCCGTTCATTTCAATGGTGATGGTCATCGTGTTGCCCTCGATATTCATGTCACTGCCCTAAGATCCTGCACCACGAATGACAGATCTGAGTACACTCCTGAAAATCGATTTATTTTTAAGTTTAATACCCTCAATCCGAACATGTTTAAATTTGTTTAAATATGTTTAAATTTGTGTTCGTGTGGTCCTTATTATATTGTTACCCGTGTCGTATTGGGTAATAATGTTTTATATCATATCCCGTCAAATTTTCAACAAAACTCACTTCCATGACTACATGTTTCACGCATGTGTTTGCGTCTGTGGGTCTCACCAATGACCCACTAGACAAACCACCCATGCAACAGAAAACCTTAGTGGATGACATGCCGTTATATTGAGGTTATCTTCTTATAGAAGCTTCATGGCACGTCATCTATACAGTTATGATTTTGTTTTGTTGTTGAAATGTTTTTCATGTTTGCCTGGTGAGGGAGCCAGAGATGTACTGTGCAGCACTGAGGAGGAGGAAAAAAATTTAACTGTTTTTCCTATGGCTGAGGCCCATCATAGAGGCACAGTGACTCAGGACGTGACAATCCTTTTGACTTGAACATTTGGTTGCATGCCTGGAGCAATAGAGAAGTTCGGCATAACCAGTAGTCAATTGGTGGCGGGGAATGAGCACAGTGAACCCTATCTTGGCTACAGTGGCTAGGAGCAGTGCATAGGTTAAAACCTACCTTCCTGGAGGTGTGATAGTTATTCTCTGACTCCGTCCCGGGGTGGGCCGAAAATGTACAGACTTCCCAGCAATATAATGCCATCTAATGGCATTAGGTCAAAGGGCATGAGCCCATAGACGGCTGGATCAGCAACCAACCAACAAACAAACCAACCAACCAACTACATGTTTCCATGTACATCTTTATCACCTTGAACTTAGTATTGTTTACATGTTAACGGTGTATCTAGTTCCTTTATAGTGGTAACATTGTTTTTACTGTTTCAATTGTTTTTCTCTGTTTGTTTTGTATATTCTTGATAAAGGCCTAACGGATCGAAACGTTGAAAATGTCTTGTGTATTGTCACTTGTATGTTTTCGTGTTTACACCTCCCAACCCCTTAGCCATTGTCCGTCTTGTTCAAGAGAAGATTTCAAAAACCTGTGCTCTACGTAAGTACTATTGTTGTTAGGTTTCACGCAGTATTATTTTATATTAATGACCATTGCTCTTCTGTCCGTTTTCTATATGACAGTATATGTACTCAAAGAAAGACAAACTCTGATGTCTTCAATCACAGTACTTGAGACGGATGATGTAGTTTATACTGAAGACAGGTCTGTTCATTACTCTGTCAGGACACGCGGGTGTTGGGGGCAATGGAAAATTAGACATGTTTGACAGTCCATTTTATTCCAGCTCTGTGTATTGCCATTTCTTTATTTTTCCATCTCTGTATATTGTTATTTCTCTGTTTCTCCAGCTTTGTGTATTGCCATTTCTCTGTTTTTTCAGCCATTTCTCTGTTCCTCCAGCTCTGTGTAACTACGTCTTTCAGGCTGCCACATCCTACTACAGGATAGCTGCTGGGTCACTTTGACATCATAGAGTGTGATTGCCCACTCAACCCCTAAACCTATTATTCTCCTCTTACAACAACATCGCACGCAACATTACCGCTATTCTTTCTTCTCTTTCGGGCCCTCTCAACACACAGGCTCAATTGCCAACAACAAGGAATAAACAAAATGTGTGTTTCGAATAACGTCGTTAAACTGGAAATATTACAAACAACGTAAGCGCTATAAAGGGATTCCACTGTGCAGACAAAATATCCAGACATGAATATTTAAAACAAATATGTACGTAAATGCACACTCGCATTTTACGTTTCAAGAACACATTCAAATTGGAATATGAAATGTAACCATGTGAAACTGTTTTATTGTACTTTAGAAGATATTTCCTGTCGAATACGGATGTGTCGGGCCAGTGGTGCAAAAAAAACGGCGACACAACGCATTTTCATTCTCCGGACTACATCCTGCTGGAAATCTAGAATGGATCATGGTCCTGCTACAAGAGAGATCTAGCGGGAGTTTGAGAATGAACGCTGGAGAAGAAGAAGAGATAGATCATGAAGTAATACAGATCGTGTTAGAAAATAGATTAATATTTCTTGTAGAATGTTTTTAAAAGATGTGATAGAGTTATAGATGAATTCCACCTTGGGACAGTGCAATCTTATGTTACGTTAAAGATTAATTCCACCTTGCGAAAGTGCAATCTTATGTTACGTTAAAGATTAATTCCACCTTGCGACAGTGCAATCTTATGTTACGTTAAAGATTAATTCCACGTTGCGACAGTGCAATCTTATGTTACGTTAAAGATTAATTCCACGTTGCGACAGTGCAATCTTATGTTACGTTAAAGATTAATTCCACCTTGCGACAGTGCAATCTTATGTTACGTTAAAGATTAATTCCACCTTGCGACAGTGCAATCTTATGTTACGTTAAAGATTAATTCCACCTTGCGAAAGTGCAATCTGATGTTACGTTAAAAATTAATTCCACCTTGCGACAGTGCAATCTTATGTTACGTTAAAGATTAATTCCACGTTGCGACAGTGCAGTCCTATTTTACGTTAAAGATTAATTCCACGTTGCGACAGTGCAATCTATGTTACGTTACATATGAAATCCACCTTGCGACAGTGTAATCTTATGTGACATCACATGTGAATTCCACCTAGCGACTGCGCAATCTGATGTTACGTTAGAGATGAATTATACGTTGCGATAGCGAAATCTGATGTACGACACACATGAAATCCACCTTTTGACAGGGCAAAACCGATGCGACGTTATAGAGTGAGTCCACCTTACGACAGCGCAATCTCATGTGATGTTATGGGTTGAGTCCACCTTGAGACAGCGTAATCTGATTTAAAGTTACAGTTGAATTACATACATATAATCAGCAAAACCTCAGATAAGATGTAACATTCAGGGTGATTGTGGGAACCGTAATGACATAAATAGCAGCGTAACAATAGTTAACAGGTAAATATATGTTACAAATACTTATGTAACAATAGTGAACAGGTAAATATGAGTTAAAATGACTTATGTAACAATAATAAACAGTTAAATATGTGTTACAAATACTTATGTAACAATAGTGAACAGTTAAATATGTGTTAAAATTACTTACCACTACTAATAAACAAATGATAAAAACAACGATAGTGAAAAAAATAAGGACGAAAACGGTGGAAGTTTCAATCGAAATATCGTTTGAAGAACTAAAGTATTTGTTTGTGATAATTTCTCCTTAGTTTGCAATGAACACATTCTTATATCTGAAGGTTTGTCAATTTCTATAAACTTGATTGTGCTTGTAACTCTTACAGAGGTCCAGAGGTGCCTGTTCAATGTATACATGACGTGTTGCCAATCTTGAACTTTGTATATTGTGGCTGCGAAGTCGGTTGTGTCCTATTCGGGTGCGCAGAATGACAACTTGTTCTGGTCTGTTGATAGTTTGTTAGTCATCTTGTGTTAGTTAGTTAGTTAGTTAGTTAGTTAGTTAGTTAGTTAGTTAGTTAGTTAGTTAGTTAGTTAATTAGTTAGTTAGTTATTTAGTTAGTTATTTAGTTAGTTAGTTAGTTAGTTAATTAGTTAGTTAGTTAGTTAGTTAGTTAGTTAGTTAGTTAGTTAGTTAGTTAGTTAGTTAGTTAGTTAGTTAGTTAGTTAGTTAGTTAGTTAGTTAGTTAGTTAGTTAGTTATTTAGTTAGTTATTTAGTTAGTTAGTTAGTTAGTTAGTTAGTTAGTTAGTTAGTTAGTTAGTTAGTTAGTTAGTTAGTTAGTTAGTTAGTTAGTTAGTTAGTTAGTTAGTTAGTTAGTTAGTTAGTTGGTTGGTTGGTTGGTTGGTTGGTTGGTTGGTTGGTTGGTTGGTTGGTTGGTTGGTTGGTTAGTTAGTTAGTTAGTTAGTTCGTTAGTTAGTTAGTTAGTTAGTTAGTTAGTTAGTTAGTTAGTTAGTTAGTTAGTTAGTTAGTTAGTTAGTTAGTTAGTTAGTTAGTTAGTTAGTTAGTTAGTTAGTTAGTCGTCGGATCATCATCACTGCAAACTGGACTCGTCCATAGTTGCTCCGATCTCTCCTTGAGTGTATACGCCATTACACTTCTGCTGACCGTACCGGTCCTATGCCGGTTGACCATCATTCTTCTTCGTCCTCCAACATGTTCACCTCTAGCAACACCGCATTTCAATCCCTGATCTTTAATCCTAGCCATTGAAAAAGAATCATTATCCACATTAGTCTCACTCTCGCGTGTTATATCTCTTAAGGAGTTCAAAACGTCAGCGCGATCCAGTGCCCCATCGCCCTGTGCCACAATCGCGCATGATGCCAGTTGATCCGCTTATTCATTGCCTCGAACGCCAACATGTCCAGGCACGAAAATAAATGGAACTACATTTAGGCTCGCCTTTCTTAAGGCCTCAATCCACTGTTCGCGAACGAGACCCACTAGTACTTTCTTAATCATACTCATAGAGTCACTCTAGATGCAGACCTGTGTTACTACCTTCTGTGTGCGTAGCCACTGAAATGCCCTGGTCACCACCATAGTCTCCATGGTCATACTACTCGTAGTGACCGCAAAGGCACCACTCTCCTCCTTGATCGTTTTACCTGCGCACTGAGCTGTAAAGGCCCAAGCACTGCGAACATGCCTAATCACAGATCCATCACTGTATATAATCACATCCCCCCTCTTTGGTATTCTCACTGACCAAAGCCTGCACTTCTTTCTCCACAGCTGTAGGACACCATTCTCTGCATTCCCTGCTAAGTGATATTACTACTCTCAAACAAGTTTCGAAATCTGTGCGTCGAAATCGAAAATTGTGTTGTATTTAGCTTTCTGATTCCTTGATCATCTGTCTCTTTTGATTGTACGTTATTAGCAAATTTGGTCGATCACCAGAAACTCCCTCCTTAGTCATACCATTAGCTGTTTCCAGGTATTCCACGGTGTTGATGGTATCCACTACATAGATACTTTACGCTGGTTGCGTAGTTCATTCAGTAATAATTCCAAGTTTGGTTTGCTATATGATACAGGCAGAGGAACAAGAAGAAGGAAACATCATGAGATGAACAAATTACAATCTGAGAACTTCATCAAGACAAGAGGCGGAAGAAAGAAACATCATGAGATGAACAAATTACAATCTGTGAGAGAACTTCATCAAGATAAGAGGCGGAAGAAAGAAACATCATGAGATGAACAAATTACAATCTGAGAACTTCATAAAGAAAAGAGGCGGAAGAAAGAAACATCATGAGATGAACAAATTACAGTCTGTCGGAGAACTTCATCAAGATAAGAGACGGAAGAAAGAAACATCATGAGATGAACAAATTACAATCTGAGAACTTCATAAAGAAAAGAGGCGGAAGAAAGAAACATCATGAGATGAACAAATTACAGTCTGTCGGAGAACTTCATCAAGATAAGAGACGGAAGAAAGAAACATCATGACATGAACAAATTACAATCTGTGAGAGAACTTCATCAAGACAAGAGGCGGAAGAAACATCATGAGATGAACAAATTACAATCTGAGAACTTCATCAAGACAAGAGGCGGAAGAAAGAAACATCATGAGATGAACAAATTACAGTCTGTCAGAGAACTTCATCAAGACAAGAGACGGAAGAAAGAAACATCATGAGATGAACAAATTACAGTCTGTCAGAGAACTTCATCAAGACAAGAGGCGGAAGAAACATCATGAGATGAACAAATTACAATCTGAGAACTTCATCAAGACAAGAGGCGGAAGAAAGAAACATCATGAGATGAACAAATTACAGTCTGTCAGAGAACTTCATCAAGACAAGAGACGGAAGAAAGAAACATCATGAGATGAACAAATTACAGTCTGTCAGAGAACTTCATCAAGACAAGAGGCGGAAGAAACATCATGAGATGAACAAATTACAATCTGAGAACTTCATAAAGAAAAGAGGCGGAAGAAAGAAACATCATGAGATGAACAAATTACAGTCTGTCGGAGAACTTCATCAAGATAAGAGACGGAAGAAAGAAACATCATGACATGAACAAATTACAATCTGTGAGAGAACTTCATCAAGACAAGAGGCGGAAGAAACATCATGAGATGAACAAATTACAATCTGAGAACTTCATCAAGACAAGAGGCGGAAGAAAGAAACATCATGAGATGAACAAATTACAGTCTGTCAGAGAACTTCATCAAGACAAGAGACGGAAGAAAGAAACATCATGAGATGAACAAATTACAGTCTGTCAGAGAACTTCATCAAGACAAGAGGCGGAAGAAACATCATGAGATGAACAAATTACAATCTGAGAACTTCATCAAGACAAGAGGCGGAAGAAACATCATGAGATGAACAAATTACAATCTGAGAACTTCATCAAGACAAGAGGCGGAAGAAAGAAACATCATGAGATGAACAAATTACAGTCTGGCAGAGAACTTCATCAAGACAAGAGGCGCCCGAGGTCATTTGTAGCCAAATATCGATGTGAGGACATTATATATATCTATCACTACCCTTTGTGCTTTGTGGCGTAAGGGGTAGGAACGTTCTCTGGAGATGGCCTTCCTGTGTGTTATTTGTAAGCTTGTTCCGGTGGCTTCTTTGATTTCTGTGATCCATCTTTTACTTTGTCTGCCTCTTTTACTTGGTGATGTCTATGTGTCATGGTTATTTGTGCGTACTAACTGTTGGTATTGTAGTGTGGATGTGTGGGAAAACCAGTTAATCTGTTGTCTCTTGATGTGTTCTGGTTCGCCGAAGACGGATGTGTGTGTCGGGCTATTGGCGCAAATAAAACGGCGACACAACGCATTTCCATTCTCTGGACTACATCCTCCGGGAAATCTAATAGGACCATTGTCCTGCTAAAAGAGAGATCCAATGGGAGTTTGAGAATGAACGATGAAGAAGAAGAAGATGTGTTCTAGTTCTGGTACTGCTCTGGTTATTTGTCGGACGTTATAGTTTCTAATTCTATCTATTAATGACACTCCAATTATTCTTCGTAGACACGTCATTTATGTTGCTACTAGTTTTCTCTTGTCCTGCTGTGCTGTCGGTATCCCGACGACGCTACCTTGATGATAATAAGATATGGATAAATGCATAATATACACTAAATTCCGCATGCAGGTCCGAAGGTTTTTAATTCCGCACAGCGGTCCCAAAGTCTCAAATTCCGCATGGAAGTTTCAAAGTCTCAAATTCTGCATGGAGGTTCCAAAGTCTCAAATTCCGCATGGCGGTCCCAAAGTCCCAAATTCCGCATGAAAGTTTCAAAGTCTCAAATTCCGCATGGAGCACCCAAAGTCTCAAATTCCGCATCGTGGTCCCAAAGTCTCAAATTCCGCATAGACGTTTGATGGTCTCAAATTCTGCTTGAAGGTTCGATGGTCTCAAATTCCGCATGGAATTCCGCAGGTTTCCAGCTCTGCATGGAGATCTAAATATTTGAAATTCCACATGGAGATCCTAATGTTTCAAATTCCGCATGGAGATTTGAGGGTTTCACATTCCGCATGGAGAACCGAGGGTTTCAAATTCCGCATGAAGTCCAAAGGTCTCACAAGTGACCAGACCAACAACCACATTCCTATACTTTGACCGTTTACAATAACAGACCAACTGACTAATGAGATAACAAGCCTTCTTAAAGACTCATTTGAATCATCCTATGATTTTCGTTCGTCACTATGATTATACTTTTATGACAGCAACTGCTTCTTCTTCTTCTTCTTCTTTCGTTCATTTGAAACATGTCTATATCTGTAATTCTGTCTCCTTAATAAAACTCACTGTCTTTTGTAGTTCATACAGTGTCCTATAGAGCTTTGATTCCAGTTTTGTTTCCTCTGGCCAATATGTCTGCCTCAGCGTTTCATGCTCAGAACACTCTTGAAGTATATGTTTGGCACTCTGTGCTGCCTGTCCACATGTACACATGGCCGTGTTGCCAATCTTGAACTTTGTATACATGTGACTGCGGAGTCGGTTGTGTCCTGTTCTGAGACGTAGGATTATAACTTGTCCTGATCTGTTCATAATGTGATAATCATCTTGTGTTGGTGTTTGTGGCTTTCTTATTGACTTCATCATCTATTTTTTTTCTGATGGTAGGTGATTGGTACATCTGGTTGGTTTTCGGCAGCACCTTCCTTATCCAGTTGGTCCGTTTGATAATCAAAAATTCAAAGCAATCGTCAATAAAAATCATTTTAGGAGGCTAGAGGGTCACGCAAACATAGTGATGCTTTTCTTATGGTAGCCCAAAAGAATTTCATCTATAAAATTACATTTTTTTTGTTCTCTTATCATGAAAGTTCGCAGAATTTCATCTGTAAAATTCCATTTTTTTTTTGGTTTGTCTTTATGAATATAAGCAACAGAGATTGGTTCTACCGAAGAATGCTGAGAATACCATGGACTGCCAGAAAAACCAATGTAGAAGTGTTGAAAGAGTCAAATGCGAAACGGACCTTAATCAACAATATAAGAAAAAGGCAATCTTCTTTTTTTGGCCACTTTATGGGACAGGCAGGTTTAGAAAACATAGTCACAACAGGCAAAATTGAAGGCAACAGAGACAGAGGGCGACAACGTGAGAAAATATTAGACAGTTTGACAACCTGGCACGGCAAGGACACAACAACGACTTTGGTATATATAACTGTGGACAGAGAGCTGTGGAGAGCCATGACAGCCTACGCCAGCCCGCATGGCACCCGATGATGATGTTGATTATAGGGTTTCTCCTAAAAGAATAGAACACCGTTTGTTAAGAGTGGAAGTCTCCTGGGTATGAAATAGCATTCTGGAGAAACTACTCAATGTATGAAATAGCACTCTGGAGAAACTGCTCAATGTATGAAATTTCACAAAATGTGAATTCTGTGTCCTAGCGAAAAAGGGGAGGGGCTTAAATGCGTCCGTTCCGGGTTCCGCTCTTATGTGCACTAATAGTGGACACAACGCCTGTGAATTACCGGGACCTGTAATGCAGCTAAAAAAATAACAACACAGTTTAACTTCCATTGATGTCGTAAGAGACGACTAAGGAGGTTCAACGGCGTGTTTTTCTGCTCCATTCCAGATAGATTCAAAGTGACCCAAAAACCCTGCTGAAGTCGGATATATCAGGCCGAAATGCGCATATATCTCAACAAAGTTATAAACCATAACACAATGCATTCAGTTCTCTGAACTACATCCTGTTAATCTGTAGGAAATTGAGAACTAACGCCGTAGAAGAAGAAGAAGGCAGCACAAAACCTGGTAGAACAACCTCCGCTTGTGGAGTAAGGGCCCCACATTATTAGTTTCGCCCCTACCGTCACACACACTCTGACACACATACACACACACACACACTAGATACCTTACCGTCTCAATTGCTCGTATCTCCTGAAGATTTAACAAACATATAGTTCTCCATACAGCTTCATGTCCTAATTCCTGGTTATTTAAACAAACATATAGTTCTCCATACAACTTCATGTCGTAACTCCTGAAGATTAAAACAAACATATAGTTCTCCACATAACTTCAAGCCGTCAACACAATCAAATCAAATCTCCACTTTTCAATTATAAAATACTAAAAATTATTCACTTTTGTTGCACAAATAAAGAGAAGAAATTACAACGGCGACTAATAAAACACATACATCAAATTGATGTATTTCAGAAACGGAAACAGAATAGACAGTGCAGACGGCTGTAAACAAGTCATCGATTAGAACCTGCAACTATTTCGCGACGCATTCAGTTTAATTGGCTATCAGTTGCGTTAATCTACTTCCTTGCACTCGTGTCAGAGATAGATATAAGCTTCATGTATTCGAGAAATAGAAATAATGGAACGTGTCAATATACGGTGGTCTTCATAATGGAAGGTGTCTATATACGGTTGTCTTCATAAGGAAATGTGTCAATATACGGTGGTCTTCATAATGGAAGGTGTCTATATACGGTGGTCTTCATAAGGTAAGGTATCAATATATGGTGGTCTTCATAATAGAAGGTGTCAACATACGGTGGTCTTCATAATGGAAGGTATCAATATACGGTGGTCTTCATAAGGAAAGGTGTCAATATACGGTGGTCTTCATAATGGAAGGTATCAATATACGGTGGTCTTCATAAGGAAAGGTGTCAATATATGGTGGTCTTCATAATAGAAAGTGTCAATATACGGTGGTATTCATAATGGAAGATATCAATATACGGTGGTCTTCATAAGGAAATGTGTCAATATATGGTGGTCTTCATGATGGAAGGTGTCAATATATGGTGGTCTTCATAATAGAAAGTGTTAATATACGGTTGTCTTCTGAATCACTCGTGTAGCAGGACAGTAATTTAATCACCCGTGTAGCTGGACAGTGATGGAATTTCCTGCAGAATGTCATACTAAGAACGGAGTTTCCTTATGTTACAGTTTATGTTTTGCCTGAGTGTCTCGACACATCAGAAATTAGACAGAAGCTTACAATACAGTGTTTTACCATTTGCTTTGAACTATGTAAGTCCATAATAACCATATTTCAGATATTTGAAACATATTTCATCTGTAAGTATATCTGTACCAAAATACATCAACCACCGCCGAAGACGGATGTGTCGGGCCATTGGCGCAAATAAAACGGCGACTCAACACATTTCCATTTTCTGGACTACATTCTGCTGGAATCTAGTTGGATCATTTTCCTGCTACAAGAGAGATCCAGTGGGAGTTTGAGAATGAACGCTGAAGACGAAGAAATACATCAACCTTTTTGTGGGCAATTTTTGCAACGCCTCCCCCCCCCCATCCCCACCTGCCTTGCCAGCAACGTTTGCATAATTCAGAGACCGACACCCTCGATAATTATGGCTAATTTAAAAAAAAGTTTCCCGCACCCCCTTACAAACAAAGTGTTGCGGAAAAAGTGTGAAAAACGATTTTTTTTCAGAATTATAGAAGAAATGTTATAATTCTAACAATTCTAGTGGCGACAGTGTATAACTAAAACTCTCGTAAGAAATACGCAGAGTTATCAGAAGACGACATTCAAACTTAAACACTAAAATATGGCCCCCAAGAGACAGATCTCAAGGTAGAACTGTGGGGCAACCGTGAAGACCTCCTGCTGACAACTGAATTCGTGGAGGCGACCCACCTTCCTGTATAGACTTATGAGCATAGGAAACTGATTGCAGAAGAAGAAACTTAAACAAACTCATACCATCACTATGCTACCAATGTCAAACATGGACATTAACAGTAGAATCCAAAAGAAAACATGTTACAACAGAAATGACTTGTTTACGTAGAATCCTCGGAGTAACAATAAGAAACAAAATCAGGAACGAAAAACATCAGAAGACTAACAAACACAATACCAATCCTAGATTACATCAGAAGACAATAGATTAAGTGGTTTTCTCTTGCTTCCAGACTACCACCAGACAGTGTTCCTCAGAAAGTATTACTAAACAGACACAATGGATACAAAGCCAGGGAGAGACCATGCAAACAATGGATTGTGTGTCATGTGACGTATTCCTTCCAGAATGTTGTCTTCCCAATGAACTCTCTGAACCCCTCTCTGTCTTGGGCGATGCGGCTTGCATTTTCCAACGATGTATTCATGTTATCTTTAATGTCGTCAGTCCATCGTCTTCTTGTTCTGCCCTTTCTCCTCTCCCAGGTACTCTTACCTCCATTATTTGTCTTTCTAAACAGTTATGTCTCTTTATATGACCAAACAGGCGTAGTTTTCTTTTTGTTATTGTGTTTAGAAACCAAAATTCTAAAATCTTCAATGTGTTCATAATATCTGAGTTTCTGATTTTTTCCTTCCATGATATTCTAAGTATCTTCCTGTAGCATTTCAGCTCGAAGGCGTTGATCCTCTTTGCTGATGTTTTACTTAGGGTCCATGTTTCACAGCCGTATGTTACAACCGGAAAAATAAACGTTCGTAACATTGGTACTTTCGTTTCAATTTTATTTTTTTTTTCATGTTTTTCAACCGTATTATTTTGAAATATGTCATTGCCAATCTCTTCCTTATTTCTGCCATGCAGTCTCCTGCACCGTTGATGTTTGC
This sequence comes from Meghimatium bilineatum, assembly GCA_034231615.1. NCBI lineage: Eukaryota > Metazoa > Mollusca > Gastropoda > Stylommatophora > Philomycidae > Meghimatium > Meghimatium bilineatum. The sequence goes on from CM067307.1 coordinate 34,254,147, forward strand.
TCCTAAGTATTCAAATTTATCCACACATTCTATCCCGGTAAAACAATGGATTACAGAAATAAAAGAATCAACGAAAACAAACATTATAAAGCACACAAAAAATCCATCTCCAGATAACTCTTTTAACACTCCTGACCCTGCAAGGCATAAAGGCCATCTCCATAGAACTCTTTTAACACTCCTGACCCTGCAAGGCATAAAGGCCATCTCCATAGAACTCTTTTAACACTCCTGACCCTGCAAGGCATAAAGGCCATCTCCATAGAACTCTTTTAACACACCTGACTCTGCAAGGCATAAAGGTCATCTCCATAGAACTCTTTTAACACTCCTGACTCTGCAAGGCATAAAGGCCATCTCCATAGAACTCTTTTAACACTCCTGACTCTGCAAGGCATAAAGGCCATCTCCATAGAACTCTTTTAACACTCCTGACTCTGCAAGGCATAAAGGCCATCTCCATAGAACTCTTTTAACACTCCTGACTCTGCAAGGCATAAAGGCCATCTCCAGAAAACTCTTCTACTCTTGACGCTGCAAGGTATAAAAGGTGATAAAGCGAAAAGAAAGAAAGAAGAACAAATTTTAAAAAACCGTTTCCGCCTCTTTACATCACATTTTGTCAACCATCTCCCACCCCCACAATCACTTGTCAGCGGCTATCAAACTGTTTCAGACCACATTCCACTAATCGTTGACGAACTTTAAGGACGGCCCCCAAAAGTGGTCCACATAAATACATTTCATATGAAAGTGGTCCACGTAAATACATTTCATATGAAAGTGTTCCACGTAAATACATTTCATATGACACTGGTCCACGTAAATACATTTCATATGAAAGTGGTCCATGTAAATACATTTCATATGAAAGTGGTCCACGTAAATACATTTCATATGAAAGTGGTCCACGTAAATACATTTCATATGAAAGTGGTCCACGTAAACAGGGCCGTAAATATTATTGCCTCAATGAGGGGGTTTAAACAACTAAACAAATGGTTAAACAAATGGGTTTAATGCAATCAAACAAATGGGGTTCTTTTAACGACCCAGTGATTAAGTCCCAAGCACTAGAAGTAAATGTTCATATTAGCTGAAGGGTAGGAAGAACCAAAAATAACCCAACCCCACCACCTCCATTTATCTTATCTAGGGCCTTGTATATAAATATATTTCATATAAAAGTTTGCAACAGAGAAAAAAACATAACTTTATAGATCAAAAGATAATCCCTAATCAAGAGATAATCCCCAGATAAAAAGACAATCCCCAGATCAAGAGATAATCCCGAGATCAAGGAATAATTTCCATATCAAAAGATAATCCACAGACCAAGAGATAATCCTCTGATCAAATAATCCCTAATCAAGAGATAATCCCTAATCAAGAGATAATACCTAATTGAGAGATAATCCCTAATCAAGATATAATACCTAATTGAGAGATAATCCCTAAACAAGATATAATTCCCAGATCACGAGATAATCCCCAGATTCCTCTGAAAAAAATGCACTTGCAAACACGATGTCTCGGTCCTTATTTCGAACCTATTATTGTGGTAAATGGTTGAACCACCTAGCCACGAATATTTCCTCCATTTCAAGTAGATTACACATACTCATGTCTACCACATCAACACAATGTAGGCTACAGTTCGAATAGCATACCTTCTCTCTCTCTCTCTCTTCTCTCTCTCTTCTCTCTCTTCCTCTCTCTCTTCTCTCTCTCTCTTCCTCTCTCTCTTCTCTCTCTCTCCTCTCTCTTCCTCACTCTCTTCCTCTTACTCTTCCTCTCTCTCTTCTCTCTCTCTTCCTCTCTCTCTTCTCTCTCTTCTCTCTCTTCCTCACTCTCTTCCTCTCACTCTTCCTCTCTCTCTTCCTCTCACTCTTCCTCTCTCTCTTCTCTCTCTTCCTCTCTTCTTCTCTTTCTCTCTTCTTTCTCCATCCTCTCTCTTCTCTCTCCCTCCCTCTTTCTTCTCTCTCTCCCTCCCTCTCATCTCTCTCTCCCTCACTCTTTTCTTTCCCTCCATCTCCTCTCTCTTCTCTCCCTCCCTCTCTCCCTCTCTCTTCCTCTCTCTCCCTCCCTCTCCTTCCCTCTCTCTTCTCTCTCTCCCGCCTTCTCTCTTCTCCCTCTCTCTTCTCGCTCTCTCTATCTCTCCCTCTCTCTTCTCTCTCTTCCTCTCTCTTCTCCCTCTCTCTCTCTTTCTCCCTCTCTCTCTCTTCTCCCTCTCTCTCCCTCTCTCTTCCCTCTCTCTTCTCCCTCTCTCTATCTCTCCCTCTCTCTATCTCTCTCTCTCTTCCTCCCTCTCTCTCTCTCTCTTCCTCCCTCTCTCTCTTCTCCCTCTCCCTCTCTCTTCTCCCTCTCTCTTCCTCTCTCTTCCTCTCTCTCTCTTTATTCCTAGATGTATGTATACCTCTTTGATGTGTACATTATCAACCAAAAGTCGCTTCTGTCTTGTGTATAAACCACACCTAGTTGCCGTGGTAACGTGAGCGTATGATGGGAACAAATTTGTCAAAGAAACCTACCGTCAAATCTAACAAGAGAATCTATTTTTAGGACGGCAAATATGGAACTATTTGACGAAAGGAAACCGTCGCAGAGGAAGCTGGGAAATGGAAGTTCTCAGCCATGACAGTCTGAAATATTGAAGACCTATGCACAGAATGTAAACAATCCATCATTGGTTACGTTTTTTTTAAATTATTGTCGTGATTCGTTGGTCACAACTATATTCTTGAAATCGCATGCCAAGACGATTCTAAAAGTATAAATAGTTACCAATGAACAGCCCGACAATAATCAAAAACGTAACTAGGGAAGCTTGTTTGCTATCTGTACAGAGGTCTTTTATACAGCAGACGGTCATGCTTTAGTGCTAATTGATTTTGAAATTAAAGGAGACGACAATTCATCTTGCTTAAGAACAAAAAAATTAGACAGAGTAGTCGGTAATGGACTGAATACCCCAGGGAGATAACCAAGATTAAAGACATGACATGCGACGTTGAAGTTACTACAAGAACTATGTCCAATACAGTTGGCTTTCACTACATTTTATATCGTCACACATTAGCAATCACATAATGTGGCATAACATGAGCATTGAAGTATCCGTGTATTTGTTGATTGTTGTAATAGTGGAGTTCTAGTAGATTTGTTGATTGTCGTAATAGTGGAGTTCTAGTAGATTTGTTGATTGTCGTAATAGTGGAGTTCTAGTAGATTTGTTGATTGTTGTAATAGTGGAGTTCTAGTAGATTTGTTGATTGTTGTAATAGTGGAGTTCTAGTAGATTTGTTGATTGTCGTAATAGTGGAGTTCTAGTAGATTAGTTGATTGTCGTTATAGTGGAGTTCTAGTAGATTTGTTGATTGTCGTAATAGTGGAGTTCTAGTAGATTTGTTGATTGTCGTAATAGTGGAGTTCTAGTGGATATGTTGATTGTCGTAACAGTGGAGTTCTAGTAGATTTTTGATTGTCGTAACGGTGGGGTCTAGTGGGTATTGCTGAATGTCGTAACAGTGGGGTATCAGTGATGAATTTCGTAAAAGCAGAATTTCAGTGTTTATCTTTCCATCTATTCGCTAAACCCTTTGTTGCCTTTCAGTGTCATGGGTAGAAGAGTTTTCTGGAGACGGCCCTCTTGTGTGCTAAGTATATTGTGTACTTTGTCGCCTCTTTTATTTCGGTTGTCCATCATCGACCATTGTGGTCGGCCTCTATGTCTGTCTTCACTATATCTATGTCGCATAGCTTACTTTTATGATGTCTGATTGTAGTTTCTTGAATTTTGCAAATAGATAATCGTGGTTGACACAGCTAGCAAGTCTCATACTCTGAGAAGGTCAAGTCTCAATCTCTGCGAAGGTCAAGTCTCACACTCTGAGAAGGTAAATTCTCAATCTCTGCATAGGTCAAGTCTCACACTCTGAGAAGGTAAAGTCTCAATCTCTGCGAAGGTCAAGTCTCACGCTCTAAGAAGGTAAAGTCTCAATCTCTGCAAAGGTCAAGTCTCACACTCTGAGAAGGTGAAGTCTCAATCTCTGTGAAGGTCAAGTCTCAAGCTCTAAGAAGTTGAAATCTCACGCTCTCTAAAGATCAATTCTCACACTCCGCGCTCATGTCTCACGTTATACGAAGGTCAAGTCTCACGCTCTGTGAAGGTCATGGCTCCAGCTTTACGAAGGTCAAGTCTCGTGCTCTGCGAAGGTCAAGTCTCACTCTCTTCGAAGGTCATGGCTCAAGCTTTACGAAGGTCAAGTCTCGTACTATGCGAATGTCAAGTCTCACATTCTCTAAAGATCCAGTCTCATGCTCTGGGCTCATGTCTCACGTTATACGACGGTCAAGTCTCATGTTATACGACGGTCAAGTCCCGAGTTCCGCGGCCAGTCTTACGTTAAACGAAAGTCAAATTTCCCGCTCTACGAAAGTTCACATCTCAAGCTATACGAAGGTCAAGTTTCGTGCTCTGCAAAAGTCAAGTCTCATGCTCTGCAAATGTCAAGTCTCGCGCCCTACGAAGGTCGAGGAGTAAACTCTATAGACTTCATGCTCATAGCAATATTAGTCAAGCGGTAACTGTTCGACCACAGGTTGGACAGCACAATAATGATAGATCTTCATCTTCTGCGTTCGATCTCAAACTCCTACAGATTAGCAGAAGTTTTATGACACATGAAAATAAAGAGCTTACATAAAAATAAAGAGCGTACATTAAAATGAACGACATGGAAATGAACATATGAATTGTTCCTCTCTTCTTTTTTCTTGTGAACCTGTCTCCTTTTTATACATGTATTTACTGTAGATCTTTTACTCTCGATCTCCTTAATGTAGAAGTATTTACTGCAGATCTCCTTACTGTGGATGTATCTAATGTAGATGTATTTACAGTAGATCTCCTTACTGTAGATGTTTCTACTATAGATTTCCTTACTGTAGATGTTTCTACTATAGATCTCCTTACTGTAGATGTATCTACTATAGATCTCCTTACTGTAGATGTATCTACTCTAGATCTCCTTACTGTAGATGTATCTATAGATCTCCTTACTGTAGATGTATCTACTCTGGATCCCCTTACTGTAGATGTATCTACTCTAGATCTCCTTACTGTAGATGTATCTATAGATCTCCTTACTGTAGATGTATCTACTATAGATCTCCTTACTGTAGATGTATCTACTATAGATCTCCTTACTGTAGATGTATCTACTCTAGATCTCCTTACTGTAGATGTATCTACTGCAGATCTCCTTACTGTAGATGTATCTACTCTAGATCTCCTTACTGTAGATGTATCTACTGCAGATCTCCTTACTGTAGATGTATCTACTCTAGATCTCCTTGCTGTGGATGTATCTACTCTAGATCTCCTTACTGTAGATGTATCTACTATAGATCTCCTTACTGTAGATGTTTCTACTATAGATCTCCTTACTGTAGATGAATCTACTATAGATCTCCTTACTGTAGATGTATCTACTATAGATCTCCTTACTGTAGATGCATCTACTCTAGATCTCCTTACTGTAGATGTATCTATAGATCTCCTTACTGTAGATGTATCTACTCTGGATCCCCTTACTGTAGATGTATCTACTCTAGATCTCCTTACTGTAGATGTATCTATAGATCTCCTTACTGTAGATGTATCTACTATAGATCTCCTTACTGTAGATGTATCTACTATAGATCTCCTTACTGTAGATGTATCTACTCTAGATCTCCTTACTGTAGATGTATCTACTGCAGATCTCCTTACTGTAGATGTATCTACTCTAGATCTCCTTACTGTAGATGTATCTACTGCAGATCTCCTTACTGTAGATGTATCTACTCTAGATCTCCTTGCTGTGGATGTATCTACTCTAGATCTCCTTACTGTAGATGTATCTACTGCAGATCTCCTCACTGTAGATGTATCTACTCTAGATCTCCTTACTGTAGATGTATCTAATCTAGATCTCCTTACTGTAGATGTATCTACTCTAGATCTCCTTACTGTAGATGTATCTACTGCAGATCTCCTTACTGTATATGTATCTACTATAGATCACCTTACTGTAGATCTCCTTACTGTAGATGTATTTACTACAGATCTTACTGTAGATGTATTTACTATAGATATCCTTACTGTAGATGTATCTACTCTCGATCTCCTTACTGTAGATGTATCTACTCTAGATCTCCTTACTGTAGATGTATCTACTGCAGATCTCCTTACTGTGGATGTATCTAATGTAGATGTATTTACAGTAGATCTCCTTACTGTAGATGTTTCTACTATAGATCTCCTTACTGTAGATGTTTCTACTATAGATCTCCTTACTGTAGATGTATCTACTATAGATCTCCTTACTGTAGATGTATCTACTATAAATCTCCTTACTGTACATGTATCTACTCTAGATCTCCTTACTGTAGATGTATCTATAGATCTCCTTACTGTAGATGTATCTACTCTGGATCCCCTTACTGTAGATGTATCTACTCTAGATCTCCTTACTGTAGATGTATCTATAGATCTCCTTACTGTAGATGTATCTACTATAGATCTCCTTACTGTAGATGTATCTACTATAGATCTCCTTACTGTAGATGTATCTACTCTAGATCTCCTTACTGTAGATGTATCTACTGCAGATCTCCTTACTGTAGATGTATCTACTCTAGATCTCCTTACTGTAGATGTATCTACAGCAGATCTCCTTACTGTAGATGTATCTACTCTAGATCTCCTTGCTGTGGATGTATCTACTCTAGATCTCCTTACTGTAGATGTATCTACTGCAGATCTCCTCACTGTAGATGTATCTACTCTAGATCTCCTTACTGTAGATGTATCTACTCTAGATCTCCTTACGGTAGATGTATCTACTCTAGATCTCCTTACTGTAGATGTATCTACTGCAGATCTCCTTACTGTATATGTATCTACTCTAGATCACCTTACTGTAGATCTCCTTACTGTAGATGTATTTACTATAGATCTTACTGTAGATGTATTTACTATAGATCTCCTTACTGTAGATGAATTTACTATAGATATCCTTACTGTAGATGTATCTACTCTCGATCTCCTTACAGTAGATGTATCTACTCTAGATCTCCTTACTGTAGATGTATCTACTGCAGATCTCCTTACTGTGGATGTATCTAATGTAGATGTATTTACAGTAGATCTCCTTACTGTAGATGTTTCTACTATAGATCTCCTTACTGTAGATGTTTCTACTATAGATCTCCTTACTGTAGATGTATCTACTATAGATCAACTTACTGTAGATGTATCTACTATAGATCTCCTTACTGTAGATGTATCTACTCTAGATCTCCTTACTGTAGATGTATCTATAGATCTCCTTACTGTAGATGTTTCTACTCTAGATCTCCTTACTGTAGATGTATCTACTCTAGATCTCCTTACTGTGGATGTATCTACTCTAGATCTCCTTACTGTAGATGTATCTACTGCAGATCTCCTTACTGTAGATGTATCTACTCTAGATCTCCTTGCTGTAGATGTATCTACTCTAGATCTCCTTACTGTAGATGTATCTACTCTAGATCTCCTTACTGTAGATGTATCTACTGCAGATCTCCTTACTGTGGATGTATCTACTCTAGATCTGCTTACTGTAGATGTATCTACTCTAGATCTCCTTACTGTAGATGTATCTACTCTAGATCTCCTTACTGTAGATGTATCTACTCTAGATCTCCTTACTGTAGATGTATCTACTCTAGATCTCCTTACTGTAGATGTATCTACTCTAGATCTCCTTACTGTAGATGTATCTACTCTAGATCTCCTTACTGTGGATGTATCTACTCTAGATCTCCTTACTATAGATCTCCTTACTGTAGATGTATTTACTATAGATCTCCTTACTGTAGATGTATCTACTCTCGATCTCCTTACTGTAGATGTATCTACTGTAGATCTTTTACTCTCGATCTCCTTACTGTAGATGTATCTACTGTAGATCTTTTACTCTCGATCTCCTTACTGTAGATGTATCTACTGTAGATCTTTTACTCTCGATCTCCTTACTGTAGATGTATCTACTGCAGATCTCCTTACTGTAGATGTATCTACTCTAGATCTCCTTACTGTAGATGTATCTACTGCAGATCTCCTTACTGTAGATGTAACTACTGTAGATGTATCTACGTTATCAGACATGGTGTGTGATGAAAAGCACTTTTCTGCAGAACTTGACAAATCCATGAGATACTTTCCCAAAGTACAAAAGGATACAACAAGCTCAATTGCTCGTAATGTCTAGAGATCGAAATAAAGAATGTTCGTAAATGTTCTAGCCCAGTGTATTTATAACGTTATGCTTATAAATGTTCTAGCCCATTGTATTTATAACGTTATGCTTATAAATGTTCTACCCCAGTTATAAATGTTCTATCCCAGTGTATTTATAGCGTTATGCTTATAAATGTTCTAGCCCAGTGTATTTATAACGTTATGCTTATAAATATTCTTCCCCAGTGTATTTATAACGTTATGCTTATAAATGTTCTAGCCTAGTGTATTTATAACGTTATGCTTATAAATGTTCTACCCCAGTGTATTATAACGTTATGCTTATAAATGTTCTAGCCCAGTGTATTTATAACGTTATGCTTATAAATGTTCTAGCCCAGTGTATTTATAACGTTATGCTTATAAATGTTCTAGTCCAGTGTATTTATAACGTAATGCTTATAAATGTTCTAGCCCAGTGTATTTATAACGTTATGCTTATAAATGTTCTAGCCCAGTGTATTTATAACGTTATGCTTATACATTTTCTAGCCCATTGTATTTATAACGTTATGCTTATAAATGTTCTTTCCCCAGTGTATTTATAACGTTATGCTTATAAATATTCTAGTCCAGTGTATTTATAACGTTATGCTTATAAATGTTCTAGCCCAGTGTATTTATAACGTTATGCTTATAAATGTTCTAGCCCAGTGTATTTATAACGTTATGCTTATAAATTTTCTAGCCCATTGTATTTATAAAGTTATGCTTATACATGTTCTACCCCAGTTATAAATGTTCTAGCCCAGTGTATTTATAACGTTATGCTTATAAATGTTCTAGCCCAGTGTATTTATAACGTAATGCTTATAAATGTTCTAGCCCAGTGTATTTATAACGTTATGCTTATAAATGTTCTACCCCAGTTATAAATGTTCTAGCCCAGTGTATTTATAACGTTATGCTTATAAATGTTCTAGCCCAGTGTATTTATAACGTTATGCTTATAAATGTTCTACCCCAGTGTATTTATAACGTTATGCTTATAAATGTTCTACCCCCAGTGTATTTATAACGTTATGCTTATAAATGTTCTACCCCCAGTGTATTTATAACGCTATGCTTATAAATGTTCTAGCCCAGTGTATTTATAACGTTATGCTTATAAATGTTCTAGCCCAGTGTATTTATAACGTTATGCTTATAAATGTTCTAGCCCAGTGTATTTATAACGTTATGCTTATAAATGTTCTAGCCCAGTGTATTTATAACGTTATGCTTATAAATTTTCTAGCCCATTGTATTTATAACGTTATGCTTATAAATGTTCTACCGCAGTTATAAATGTTCTAGCCCAGTGTATTTATAACGTTATGCTTATAAATGTTCTAGCCCAGTGTATTTATAACGTTATGCTTATAAATGTTCTAGCCCAGTGTATTTATAACGTTATGCTTATAAATGTTCTACCCCTGTGTATTTATAACGTTATGCTTATAAATGTTCTACCCCCAGTGTATTTATAACGTTATGCTTATAAATGTTCTACCCCAGTTATAAATGTTCTAGCCCAGTGTATTTATAACGTTATGCTTATAAATGTTCTACCCCAGTGTATTTATAACGTTATGCTTATAAATGTTCTACCCCAGTTATAAATGTTCTAGCCCAGTGTATTTATAACGTTATGCTTATAAATGTTCTACCCCAGTTATAAATGTTCTAGCCCGGTGTATTTATAACGTTATGCTTATAAATGTTCTACCCCAGTTATAAATGTTCTAGCCCAGTGTATTTATAACGTTATGCTTATAAATGTTCTAGCCCAGTGTATTTATAACGCTATGCTAATAAAAACCAGACTTGTTGTTAAACAAAATATGTCATGAACCTTGACATTCACAAAGATAATGTTCCATAGAGATTTGTAATGTCAATACATTTTGTATTATCGGCGCATCACTAGCTCGAAACGAAAAAGCAACACCCGATTTGCCAAGACTTTGCCTCTAGAAAAAAAAAAATACACGAAACTCGAAATGCGAGGAAGTAGCGAGCGCTTCGGGGGGGGGGGGAACGAAAGTGTTGTCCGGGCCAAAAATGGATCTGAAGTCAGCATCTTTCAAATATTAATGGTGTCCAGGCAAGAATCAGAACATAATATTCAAGATACAGATTATTTTAGCTGTAGTTTCATGAAATTGTTAATTCTGAATGCATCGGGTTGGTATTGAAATTGTTAATTCTGTATGCATCGGGTTGGTATTGAAATTGTTAATTCTGTACGCATCGGGTTGGTATTGAAATTGTTAATTCTGTATGCAGCGGGTTGGTATTGAAATTGTTAATTCTGTATGCATCGGGTTGGTATTGAAATTGTTAATTCTGTATGCATCGGGTTGGTATTTCATTGTTAATTCTTTACGCATCGGGTTGCTTTTTAAATTGGTAACTATGTATGCACCGGGTTGGCATTTACATTGTTAATTCTGTACGCATCGGATTGGCATTTACATTGCTAATTTCTGTACAAATTATTTACTTCCATGTGTGACTGTGTTTTTTTCGGGCGCCCGAAATGGGAATTTAAAAAATAGCAACACTTGGACGTTCATTTAGTGCATATTGTAAAAGATTATTAAGATGGGTTTTGGGTCGGATTTGCTGTTCCAGATGGTCACATGGACCCAGATACTTTACTGGTGTAGTATGTGTTAGGCGGAATGCGCAGAAAACGGAATTACCGCATTCCGCTCTGTGTCTTGCCGATTCCTCTTTTTCCGTTCGCCTGGAACATGCTTACATCTCAAATATTATCTCTTCTATAAACATCTCTGTGTTTTCGGACTTGTACAAAGCCCTTCAAGTTTTTCTTCTGAGATGCCTCTCCATATGTACACATGACCGTGTTACCAATCTTGAACTTTGTGTACATGTGACAGCAGAGTTTGTTGTGGCCTGTTCTGAGGCGCAGACTGACAACCTGTTCTGATTTGTTGATAGTTTGTTAGTAATCTTGTGTTGGAATTGACTTTCTAATTCATTTGATCATCTGTTTATTTTGATGGTAAGTTATTGTTACATCTGGTTGATCATCTGTTTATTTTGATGGTAAGTTATTGTTACTTCTGGTTGATCATAATCAGCGCCCTCCTTAGCCATACCATCTTCTCTCTCGTTTCCAGGTATTCAACAATGTGATGGTATGAGCTGCATAACTATCCTACGCTGACCGCCTATTTCAGTCAGTAGTAGCTGCCTGTCTTGTAGTTTTCTGGACTGGGACGCTTGGAATACTGATCTTGCATGTCAGGAATAGTACAGACTGTGTTTCAAGATTGGTGTTCATAAGTTTTCCAGTTGTCACTTTGATTGCCTCGATTTCTGCATCGTATATGTGACATAATTTCTTGTTGGTACTTTATTTGTATACATAATATTATTTGGGTACTATAAATGGATGTGAGAGCTGGAAAATCTCTTTATCTTCAGAAAAGAAATTACTGAGTTTCGAGAACAAATGTCTTCGTATGATAACTAACACCCATTGGAGTGAATTCAAATCGAATGATAAAATCAGAGAAGAGACACATCAAAATTTCATCACAGATGTTATCAGAAACCGCCGCTGGTCCTTCATCAGGCATGTCCTACGCGCAGACATCAACAGAATACACAACCAATCTCTTTATTGGATACCTACAGGCAAAAGAGCCAAGGGTAGACCACAAGAAACCCTCAGAAGTACAATACTTAGAGAAAGTAAAACAAACAATATTCATACTATTCAAGAACTGCACAGAATAGCTTTGAACAGACAGAATTGGAGAGATCTGACCTCTGCCCTATGCGCTAACTTCAACGTTAAAGGAAAATGAATGAATGAATATATATATATAGCAATTAGGAGCCTTGTATTCAGAAAGAGTATATACAGATTAATTAGCACAGAATTCAGTATATATATATATCTATACCTGCTCCTCCATTTGTTTACTGCATTCTGTGCTGACTAATCTGTATATACTCTTTCTGAATACAAGGCTCCTTCAATAGTTAAGCCGAAAGCTGAAGTCTCCTGGATATGAAAGAAAGTTCGAAGAAACTTCCCCACTGTACATTGGAAGTACAAGCTAATCGCTCCTAATTCCTGGGGTTCGCAGAGAAGAAGACAGAAGAAGTATATAATCTAATCCATATGTCTTGTGGATACTCTTATCCATATGTCTTGTGGATATTCCGATCCATATGTCTTGTGGATACTCCGATCCATATGTCTTGTGGATACTCTTATCCATATGTCTTGTGGATACTCCGATCCATATGTCTTGTGGATACTCCGATCCATATGTCTTGTAGATACTCCGATCCATATGTCTTGTGGATACTCTTATCCATATGTCTTGTGGATACTCCTATCCATATGTCTTGTGGATACTCCGATCCATATGTCTTGTGGATACTCTTATCCATATGTCTTGTGGATACTCTTATCCATATGTCTTGTGGATACTCCGATCCATATGTCTTGTGGATACTCCGATCCATATGTCTTGTGGATACTCCGATCCATATGTCTTGTGGATACTCTTATCCATATGTCTTGTGGATACTCTTATCCATATGTCTTGTGGATACTCTTATCCATATGTCTTGTGGATATTCATCATTCAGTAGAGCAGTGTTTCCCAACCTTTTTTGCACCATGCCCCCACCTAAGTCTTTCTAAAATTATGACCCCACCCCCACTATGTAACTTATACATACTTTGTTGCATTCAAAAATAGAATTTGTTCCTAACTATCTATCTATCTATCTATCAATATATCTATCTATCCATCCATCCATCTATCCATCCATCCATCCATTCATCCATCTATCTATCTATCTATCCATCCATCTATCTATCTATCTATCCATCTATCTATCTATCTATCTATCTGTCTATCTATCTATATATATATATATATTCGTTAAACCATTTATTGCCTTTCAGCATCAGGGGTAGAAGAGTTCTCTGGAGATGGTCCTCGTGTGTGTGAGTATACTGTGGAATTTGTCGCCTCGTTTATTTCGGTGGTCCATGTTTTCTAGGTCGGCCTCTAGTTCATCCTTCAATGTATCTGTGTAGCATAGCTTGCTGTGGTATGCTGTCTGGTAGTAGTCTGCTGATGTGTGCAAACCACTTGATCTGTTGGCTCCTAATATACTCCAAGATTGGGTCGGTGGAGGTTCTTTGTCTAATGTCCTTGGTCTCACTCTGTCTCTTAGCGATATTCCTAGGATTCTACGTAAGCATGTCATTTCAGCTGTCACTAGTTTACGTTTGTCTTTTGCTGCCGTTGTCCATGTTTCGCTTTGGTAGCACAGCGTTGGCATAATAATCGTTTTACGTTTGGTATTTACAGACACCTCCTGACAACTTTTCATGAGTGTCCTATGAGCAACATTAGTTATTCCCTACAATTAGACTTACGTAAAACACAGGTTTATACAATCACTTCAATCAGACACGACAGACTATAAGTAAAACTAGTGGGAAATAATGTGCACACAAGAAAATATACACATTACAATACACGAATGATATTCAACGTTTTAACCAAAAGGTCTTTATCAAGATACACACAAAACATCACAATTAATACAAGGTAACTGCGTGAAACGTAACAACAATTAGACTTACGTAAAACACAGGTTTAAATATCGCTTCAATGAGACACGACAGACTATATCTAAAACTAGTAGGTAATGATGGGCAATGATGAGCACACAAGAAATCATAAAAATTACAATACACAAATCACATTCAACGTTTCAACCAAAAGGTCTTTATCAAGACTCAAACAAAATATCAAAAGACGACGAATGGAAAAATTATCACAACACTATTAGTACTAGACATAAGAATGGTTGGAATTGAATCCATACTGGGTTGGTGTGGTTTTTGTCTTTATTCTTTTTATTCCGTCATTTACTCATCTTTATGTTCGTTTCGTTTCCACATATATTTACGTTTGTTATGTACTTTCTGACCTTCCGGCATCTCATTTCCATATTTCTGATGGATACGTTTGTTTGTTGTAATAATTTTTCCATTCGTCGTCTTTTGATGTTTTGCTTGTATCTTGATATAGACCTTTTGATTTAAATGTTGAATATAATTTGTGTATTATAATGTGTATGTTTTCTTGTGTGCGCATAATTACCCACTAGTTTTAGTTATAGTCTGTCGTGTCTGATTGAAGCGATTATATAAACCTGTGTTTTACGTAAGTACAATTATTGTTACGTTTCACGCAGTTACCTTGTATTTATTCCCTACATACAGCCTAATTACAACTTGTTCGAATTACCCCCCCCCCCTCCCCCCTATAATGAAATTGCTCCCCTTATGGGACGTATTCTGCTTCTTCACACAGAAAATTCATTTCACCTCAGTTTTGATATGAATAGGTAATCCACTATCCTCTCTCCAGGGGGAGGGGGGGTTATTCTGGTACAGACTTTCGAGGACTGTGAACTACAGGAGGGACAGACCATACAAAAGATGGAATACATGATTACGGACATACAATAGTCTAAAAATACAAACAATAATGAAGCACACAAAAAGACCATCTCCAGAGAACTCTTCTACCCTTGACACTGCACACAATGACTGTCTCCTGAGAACTCTTCTATCTCTTACTTTTTTCTATCTTTCTTCTCTTCTTTCTCTATTCTCTCTCTCTCTCTCTATACTCTCCCTCTATTCAGCTTTATTTTTCCCAACTATTGAACGCTATCCAGACATAATCATTTCAGAATCTCTTAATCATCTCAATGCCAAATCTACAAAGTCAGCGATTAGTTCGGTCTCGACAGCAAAGAACAGATATTCAATCTCAGTCGGGAAGAAATTCTGACCTCTCATTTCTATAATCTAACATTTGAAAAATTGAAACATCATAAGACATGAAATGCGGGGGGGGGGGGGGTATTTATCCTTATGTTTGTTCGTAATTTCTTGACAGTAACAGTCTTGAAATAAAATCCTGATTGATTTGATAAACACTTTCTGATTGATTTTGGTAAACACATCATGATTGATTTGGTAAACAGAGACTGATAGATTTAGAAGTAAAATCCTGATGGATTTAGTAACAATATCCTTATAGATTTAGAAACAAAATCCTGATAGATTTAGAAACAAAATCCTGATAGATTTAGTAACAAAATCCTGATAGATTTACTAACAAAATCCTGATAGATTTAGTAACAAAATCCTGATAGATTTAGTAGCAAAATCCTGATAGATTTAGTAACAACATTCTTATAGATTTAGAAATAGTATCCTGATAGATTTAGAAATAATATCCTGAAAGATTTAATAAAAGACAACACCATACTCCTAGGAAGGAGATATCACAGTACCATCTTCCGACTTTGTACCAAATATGTACAACTTAGAAACCACACCAACAAAATCAAAGCACAACAACTTCCTCCAGGACAACGCTGTGTTAACAATTTTATGAATTTTTTTAATCGTCAAATGTTTAAATGTCCAGTCTTGAAAGATATTAAGGGAGGTGTTCTCCTTCCAAAGTTTGATAATGGAACACCCTTCTTCTTCTGTGTGTAGAGCTATTTTAGTCTTGCTATATTTCCAGGCCAGTATGCGGAACAAAGTTGCCATCTAGATCTTCAGTTAACACCCATTGTGAACATGACAATTATTGACAAATATATCTATGCCTGACAGTTTCAGAGGTGGAAATTTTAACCAAAAATTGTACTTGGCAGTACTCTGACCTGCAATGCATATCATAAGAGGAGACTAGGAAAATGTTCAGGGTGAGGCTTATTGCCTAATGTACTTACTCGAAGTGGTTCAAAAAACGTGATGAAGTCTGATGAGTCAGATAACTGAGTCAGATAAATGAGTCAGGTAAATGATTCAGATAAATGAGTCAGGTAAATTAGTCAGATACATGAGTCAGATAAATGAGTCAGGTAAATGAGTCAGATAAATGAGTCAGATAAATGAGTCAGGTAAATGACTCAGGTAAATGAGTCAGATAAATGAGTCAGGTAAATGAGTCAGGTAAATGAGTCATTTAAATGAGTCAGGTAAATGAGTCAGATAAATGAGTCAGATAAATGATTCAGGTAAATGATTCAGATAAATGAGTCAGGTAAATAAGTCAGATACATGAGTCAGGTAAATGAGTCAGATAAATGAGTCAGGTAAATGAGTCAGATAAATGATTCAGATAAATGAGTCAAGTAAATTAGTCAGATACATGCGTCAGGTAAATGAGTCAGGTAAATGAGTCAGGTAAATGAGTCAGATAAATGAGTCAGGTAAATAAGTCAGGTAAATTAGTCAGATAAATGAGTCAGATAAATGATTCAGGTAAATGAGTCAGATAAATGAGTCAGATAAATGAGTCAGATAAATGAGTCCGGAAATGTGTAAATCGTTACGATGTATTCCATTCTCCGGACTACATCCTGCTAAAGAATGGGAGTTTGAGAGCGAACCCAGAAAATAAGAAAGTACCGGCACGAACCGGCGTCACTCCGCATCCATAAATTCTATGTACACCAACATCGACTTCACCTTGATCTTCATTCTCAATGTCCTGCAGATTTGCAGAATGTAGTATGTGAAAACAGGTTGTACTCTGCCATGATTTACAGCTTGCCTGCGACATCTGCTTTTTTCGACCTGTCACATTCAACTTCCACTTAGACTTACATTTTTTTATCCAGAAAAATATTGCTTCAGGAAAAACAACTGGCTAAAACTAGATTTCTGCAATCATTTTCCTCATTTATGTCCCTTTAGAAAGTTAACATCCTACTACACCATTTCAAGTTTTCCATGGTAAACATATGTTGACAGAATATTTCAAGTTTGCCATGGTAAACATTCGTTGACAGAATATTTCAAGTTTGCCATGGTAAACATTCGTTGACAGAATATTTCAAGTTTGCCATGGTAAACATTCCTAGACAGAATATTTCAAGTTTGCCATGGTAAACATATGTTGACTTCATATTTCAAGTTTGCCATGGTAAACATTCGTTGACAGAATATTTCAAGTTTGCCATGGTAAACATATGTTGACTGAGTATTGTGTTTTTCACGGTAAACATATATTGACTGAATATTTCAAGTGTATTAGGTTCAGGTATGCGTAATATGTAAAATGTAAAACAAAAAATAGGATAGGTTATATATTTATGTCGCCGGTGTTGCCGGGGCCCGAAAGGGGAGCAAATAATAGCAACATTGTTTACCTTCCACGCATGTATAAGAGGCGAATAAGGAGGTTATGGAATGGAGTTGGCTGTCCCATCCCATATATGGTCAGTGACTCAAATCCATGCTCAAGTCGGATGCGCCAGGCCGAAAGGCGTAGATATCGCAGCAGAGCTGTAAACCATGACACAACGCATTCCGTTCTCCGGACTACATCCTGCTAATATGCAGGAGTTTGAGAACGAACACAGACGAAGAAGAAGATATATTTATGTTTCTATATACCCAGTACCCTTTTCTCTGTAATGTGGTTTTTTTTGGAAAGAAATGAGTTTAATTCTACAAAAATGCAAAAATCCAATTTTTAAAATGGTATCACTACTGAATATTGCAATTTCGAAAATCTACTAAAGCAAAACTAAATAATAATTTTTAAAAATACTTTTAAAAAAATGTTTTCAAAGTATTTTATTTTTTGGCAAAACAATGTTTTCACAAATTTTAATACATGCAGAATATATAGAAATCAGGCATCATCAAGAGCTGTCTTCTTCTTCTTCTTCTGCGTTCGTTCTCAAACTCCTGCAGATTAGCAGGATGTAGTCCGGAGAACGAAATGCGTTGTGTCATAATTTACAGCATTGCTGCGATATCTGCGCCTTTCGACCTGACACATCCGACTTCAATAAGGCTTTGGTTCACTGTCCCTATATGGGATGGGACAACCAACTCCATCCCATAACCTCCTTAGTCGCCTTTTACGTTATTTACGTGGAAGGTAAACAGTGTTGCTATTCTTTGCTCCCCTTTCGGGCCCCGGTAAAACATGAGCTGTCTCAATACTGCATGCTAACTAGCAGATAGATCTTGAACTATTCAGTAATCATCGGAAAACATCTGACTTTAAAGGGAAACAACCATTAACATTGTGAATACAATTATGATCATGTTATACTAGTTGATGTCCCTTGTGGTAAATAAAAAGCATAAAATAACATATGTTATGTTGTTATGTTCCTCCAGGGCATAGGCGGCGCATAGGGCAGAAACCATAGCCTTCCATTTCTGTCTTTGTGTTGCCAGGTCTTTCAATTCTTGCGTGTTGTTTAGGTTCATTGACATGCCTTCTGTATTAATGGTTCTTCGTAGAGTTTCTCTAGGTCTCCCTCTTCTTCTTACTCCAGGTAGCACCCAATATAGTGATTGCTGGGGAATTCTTAGGCTGTTCATTCTGAGAACATGGCCGATGTAAGTCCAACGCCTTTGTCTAATGAAGGAAGATATATAGGTTTGTTTGCTTTCCTCTCTTATAGTAGTGTTAGATTTAAAGTCACTCCACTTAACGTTCAGAATGGTACGTAGGCATTTGTTTTCAAAGGAGTCGAGTCTTTTATCTGTGGCTTTTGTGGCTTTCCCACTTTCGCACCCATATGATAGAATAGGGATGATGTTGGAGTTAAACAACTTGAGTTTTGTGGTGTTTCTTAGTGTGTTTGACGTCCATATGTTGCGTAGTTTATTGAAAGCACCCGCTGCAAGGGCAATACGGTGTAAAATTTCTTTTGATGAGTCTCCATCCAATGCTAGATTGGTGCCTAAATATGTAAAATTGTTGACTTTTAATAATGGAACATTTTGAATTTCTATGTTGTCGTTGGATCTCGTAAAATCTAGTATATGAGTTTTTGATGTGTTGATAACATAAAATAACATAACATAAAGTAAATAAATAACATAACAGCCTGTAATGTTAAAATATTATTCACCGGTGTATCGCTCGTCGAGTTTGCTTAAATCAAAAGTACTTTTTTTTGCTGTTGAGGAAAATTCCTTTCAAGCACGGACAACATTATTCCAAATCATCATCATCAGGTGCCATGACAGCTGCAGTAGACCATGGCTATTCAAATATATTTATTCGGGGGCCAAAATGTAGAAAACGGGGATTCTTCTTCTTCTTTCGTTCATTTGAAACATGTCTATATCTGTAATTCTGTCTCCTTAATAAAACTCACTGTCTTTTGTAGTTCATACAAGGGCTTTCAGTAACTGAGGTTGGGCCCTTTCGAGGTATAGGGCCCGGCACCGTCCCTGCCTGAACGTCCGCCACAGGGCAGGCACCGTAACTATTTATAGATGTAGAAATGTTTCCATTGTGTTTTGTGCGTGGCATCCTGATTATCTGTGCGCCTTTTGGCTGGATGCCTCCGTCTTCAGCACTCTGCTTACTTGGGCAGGACTATGGTCCTGCTCGAATGGGACTGCCCGACCAGTCTTAGTTTCCAACCCCTGATGGCTGAACTAAGCCCCATCACCACGGCACGGTGCTGGCCTTGATGGGGAAAACGGGGATAAACACGGGAAAGATTTATTTTAAAAAACACATTGAATGATTTTATACATTTAGTATTTTTATAACTTTATTTCACTGTTTTTGCAATGATCCGCGGGCCACTTACTATGCCTCCATGGGCCGGATGTGGTCCGCGGACCGCCAATTGAATAGCCTTGCTGTAGGCGATCGTGAATCTCCACAGCTATTAATCACTAGTACTATGAATTATACTAATTGTTGACTCGATGCCGTGTCAGGTTGTTAAACTATTTAATATTTTCTCATTTTGTCGCTGTCTGTCTGTTTTGCCTTCAATCTTGCTTGTTGTGTCTATGTTCTCCATAGCTCCTTGTCTCATAACTTGGCTAAAAAAATGAAGATTGTCTTTTTCTTATATTATTGATTTAGCTGCGTCTCACGTTTCACTCTTTCAACACCTCTACATTAGTTTTTCTGATTGTACATGGTATTCTTATCATTCTTCTGTAGATCCACATCTCTATTGCCTCTAATTTCCCACTATCCTTTTTGTTTATTGTCCAAGACTCGCATCCATATGTTAGTATAGGAGTAATATGTAAAATGTAAAAATAAATAGGAAAGGTTATATATTAATAATTGAAATGTTTAATTAACATGTAAAAATTAATATGTAAAAATATTATATTTTACACTCATCCGAATCGCTGAGGATAGGATTCAATGGAGGACTCTGTGTGTGAAGCTTCCAATGTGGTACCCCTACAACCCTGAAGGGTTACGGGTTTATTGATTGATTGATATGAGTAATGTAGAACTGCAGACCTCTCTTTCTTGCCTCTAATGACAGGGTATTATTACACAATATATTGTTTTTTCAAAATACTGTTTTTTCCTGCCGTATTCTGCTTCTTATTTCTGTTGAACTGTTTCCATCTGCTGTAATCGTTGTGCCCAAATATTTGAATTGTTGGACCTGTTTTAATACTATGTCGTTCTCTTTGATCTTGCAAGGCGTTGAATTTTGCATCTTTTGTCCATTTAGTAAAGTTATATCAGGGTGTATCGCTCTAGCATAGTGGTTAGGTTGTTCGCCTTATGTTCAAAAGGTCATATGTTCGAATCTGACTCGTGTCGTATTGTTTATAAGGTCTCTGTGGATTGCTTGAAGCTACGGAGTTACGTGCTATAAGTGGTACTCTCGGCAGGCGATGAGCCACTGTGTTGAGAGTGACGGAGTGCGTATGGGAAACCGAGTACAGTGAAGTCAAAACTCTACAACTTTTGAACACTTTTTTGAAGTTATATCAGAGCCATTAACAAATAGTGGATGTCGCGGTTCCTGTACTCAGTAGATCTGATAGCACCTCGCAGTTTCAACTTAACTCAGAGAAAATACAATTGTAGAATTCTCATTTTAAATAAATGAATGGATTACTTGGATTAGGTCATGGTGGCAGGGTTACCAAATTCGAGACCTCCACTATGTATGTGATTGCAATCTCTGATTTCCCTAATATGGCTAATAGCGCTACGGGACTAAGCCTGGTATTAGAGAACTTGTGACTTTACGAAACATGGTAACGAAGTTTTACTAATTACTGGAAACACACATGAAAACGCGCGAAAATCACCACGTATATTCTCGCTATAAAGGCATTTTCGTCAAAACGTTATTTTATCACTCTATGTCATACTTTTTACATTTTGTATTGAAGTTTTGCAGCAGTTATTACCTACCATAAGAGGATACAACAGATTAACCAATCAGTTAAACACACTTTCATAATAATAGCTTATACAAGTAAATTCAAGTAGGAAGCATAAGGATAAATGGAAATAATTCTTGCAGATGACGGGAATTGAACCAGGTCCGTTCTAGCAGCACCGAATCGCTTTGGAACACAAGTAAACAGGTTTTCCGTACTTGACCAACCATATACCCCCAAAAAAAGATATGATCTCGTCAAGACATTCAACCTATGTACTCAAGTCACTGAGAACGGACAAATCGAGAGAAGGACTATTACAACAACAACGAACATCTCGTACAAGTATTGAAGTATCATCAGGAACACAAACATAATGTGTAATGATTGTGTAATGATTGTGTAATGATTGTGTAATGATTGCATAATGAGACTGATTCCATCACCTATCTAACGATGTGGGCATACATCAGGAACGATCCTAGAAGACCCAACAAGACTACTGTTGAGAAGTGAGCAATGGTCTAAAGACATAGAAAAATGTATTGGAGTCTTGAAGTACTTTCAAATATAGCTTCTTCTTCGTTCGTTCTCAAACTCCTGCAGATTAGCAGGATATAATCCGGAGAACGGAATGCATTGTGTCATGGTTTACAGCATTGCTGCGATATCTGCGCCTTTCGGCCTGACACATCTGACTTCAGCATGTCAAATATAGCAAAATGTATCAATAAAACAAGGCTCATTGTGTATAACGCATGTGTGTTTCGCCTATCCCAAAAAGGGAGCAAAGAATTGCACCACTGTTACCTGTCAGGCATATTGTGGGAGGCGATTAAAGAGGTATATGGGGGAAGTTATCCTACCTCATAGAAGTCTTGCTGAAGTCTGATGTGTCAGACCGTAAATAGTTAAGATGTAGCACTGCAGTATTCTTTCTCACATATAAATGCCTAAGTCAGGCCTAAATTCGTAAATATCACAGCTAAGCTGTAAACTGTGGCACATCTAATTCTCTATATCGGACTATATCCTGATGATCTGAAGGACTTTGAGAATAAACGCAGAAGATAAATGTTAACTTTTTTTTTTGTTAATAAAGCGAGGCAATCGTGTCACATTGTCTGCCTATAACTTGATTTTTCACTGTTATGTCCCTTTGTATATATTTATTTTCGTTGTACCTGAAATATTAAAAATAAAACATGGATAATGAAAATTAATATTGAAAAAAAAAATTATTTGTAATGATTTTTCTGGAAATGGATACTGTCCATGGATAATTATAAAAATGGATACTGAAAAAAATATTTAAAAATTATTTGTTCTCCAACATGTTAAAAACATATTTTTTTTTTAAACCTGTTTTGCCATTGTATAAATAAAAGTCCGAAAATGTTTTGTTGTATATCATCATTATGTGCCGTGCCAGGCTATAGATGCTTTCTCAGATCTACCTGAAGACCCAAAAAATATATGTTTAGCGACATACCTACACGTTTCTATGAGAGATTAATGTGATCATAATTAATCTGCTTACACTCTCAAACTCCTGCAAATTACCAGGATATAGTCCGGCGTGTGTTATATCTTAGTATACTGTTATTCTCACCACAGGCAATTGTGCATCCGGACCGTTCAGAAAGCAATGGCAACCTACTAAACGTATTTATATTGCCTAGAAAATCACCACAGCCAACAAATGATGGGTTGATAGCTACGTCCTGGATAGGATATGCTACCAATAAATACTGTTATATCTGCGCCTTTGATACGACATACCTGACCAGACTGGCTTCTGTGTCATTTTAACTCTTAGTATGTTGCCATGGCAACAATGTTGCCACAGCGGAACCCTTAATAACAGTATTTCTCACAATGTTGCCACAGTGGAACACTTAATAACAGTATTTCTCACAATGTTGCCACAGTGGAACCCTTAATAACAGTATTTCTCACAATGTTGCCACAGTGGAACCCTTAATAACAGTATTTCTCACAATGTTGCCACAGTGGAACACTTAATAACAGTATTTCTCACAATGTTGCCATAGCGGAACACTTAATAGTACTCGTAATATTCATGCCCTCAGGAATCCCTATATACAAATTGCATCATTGGGTAGCATATTCATCACAGTTTTTATAAACTTCTGCCGATCATGAGATATTTCTCCTGTATCTTTGAGTGTCCTGGTCAGGTACTTTGGTATCTTGCTTACAACTTCGTAGCCTACCTATGTTTTCTTTGCCCTGTCATCATCACCTGATTTTCCTCACAATGTTGCCATAGCGGAACCCTTATCCAAAATATTGTAATTTTCTAGAGAGAACATCGTTTCTTAGCTACTTGTCTTGTAATTTGTATTCTTAAAGTATGTTCCTATTGTTGATTTTTTTTTTGTCCATTGTATTCTGATGACTCTTATGTATTCTTATGTATAAATATGTATATACGATTATTATGGCAAAGCTGTTCTACGAATGCCAAACATGGACAACGACAGCACAAGATAAACGTAAACTTGTGACAGCTGAAATGGCATGCTTGCGCAGAATCCTAGGAATATCGCTAAGAGACAGAGTGAGAAAGGAAGACATTAGACAAAACACTTGCAATCTTAGAATATATTAAGATACAACAGATAAAATGGTTTTCACACATCAGCAGACTACCATCAGACAGCATACCACAGCAAGCTATACTATACAGAAACAGCGAAGGCAGACCTAGAGGCCGCTCGCGAAAACGATGGACCACCGAAATAACAGAGGCGATAAAGTCCACAATATACTCAGCCCACAAGGTGGGCCGTCTCCAGAAATCTATTTTACCCCTGACGCTGAAAGGCAACAAAGGGTACCGCGAAAACAATGAAGCACTGAAATAAAAGAGACCACAACGTCCACAATATACTCAGAACACGAGGGGAGGGGGTTGTTTCCTACTTTTCAACCCATGACACTAAAAGGCAACAAATGGTTTTAGGTAATATATATATATGTATATATTATTTAACTGTTATTGATGCACCACGTATATGGTCAACTCTGCTACAGTGATGACATACACTAAAATGACAAGTATAAAGTTAGAAAGAAATATAACTTTATGTCGATATAATGTAACTATATGTCCATATAATGTAACTTTATGTCCATATAATGTAACTTTATGTCCATATAATGTAACTGTATGTCCATATAATGTAACTGTATGTCCATATAATGTAACTTTATGTCCATATAATGTAAATTTATGTCCATATAATGTAACTTTATGTCCATATAATGTAACTTTATGTCCATATAATGTAACTTTATGTCCATATAATGTAACTTTATGTCCATATAATGTAACTATATGTCCATATAATGTAACTGTATGTCCATATAATGTAACTATATGTCCATATCATGTAACTATATGTCCATATAATGTAACTGTATGTCCATATAATGTAACTATATGTCCATATAATGTAACTGTATGTCCATATAATGTAACTGTATGTCCATATAATGTAACTATATGTCCATATAATGTAATTTTATGTCCATATAATGTAACTATATGTCCATATAATGTAACTGTATGTCCATATAATGTAACTATATGTCCATATCATGTAACTATATGTCCATATAATGTAACTGTATGTCCATATAATGTAACTATATGTCCATATAATGTAACTGTATGTCCATATAATGTAACTGTATGTCCATATAATGTAACTATATGTCCATATAATGTAACTATATGTCCATATAATGTAACTATATGTCCATATAATGTAACTATATGTCCATATAATGTAACTGTATGTCCATATAATGTAACTTTATGTCCATATAATGTAACTATATGTCCATATAATGTAACTGTATGTCCATATAATGTAACTATATGTCCATATAATGTAACTGTATGTCCATATAATGTAACTGTATGTCCATATAATGTAACTTTATGTCCATATAATGTAACTATATGTCCATATAATGTAACTGTATGTCCATATAATGTAACTATATGTCCATATAATGTAACTGTATGTCCATATAATGTAACTGTATGTCCATATAATGTAACTATATGTCCATATAATGTAACTATATGTCCATATAATGTAACTGTATGTCCATATAATGTAACTGTATGTCCATATAATGTAACTATATGTCCATATAATGTAACTGTATGTCCATATAATGTAACTGTATGTCCATATAATGTAACTATATGTCCATATAATGTAACTGTATGTCCATATAATGAGGAGCACGGTAGCCTAGTTGATAGTGAGCGTGCTTTCTATCACGGGGTTACAGTATGCCAGGTTCGAACCACGTCCGGATAAAATAAAATCCGGGTTGTGATATCCCGCTTGACACGACCACTCCTCCAATCGACTCAGCTGTAAATAGTACCTAACGCATGCGTTAGGGGAGGTAAACACAGTAAGGAAGGGAACCTAATAGTTGCTGCGGCTTAGTACATGAAGAGTTATCTTCATCCCCGACGGCAAGATGCTGCCGTAGGACATACCTTTACCGTTGTACCATATAATTAGCTCGTTCGTCAACATTCCTCGCGGAACCCCTACCGTGACCTATCGACGGTATAAGACCTACTCACAGAATACAAACGAGACTTTTCACGACCTGCTTTAGTTTATTATCGTTATTTTCGTTGGTTACTATTTACATACTTTGTTTCACCTGCTAAGTCCAGTCAACGATATGCACGGGAATAATCTAAAACATGACGTCAGTAGCCTTGCTTGGATTCTGTTGGTAATTATTATACTGATGATTGGTTACTCCCATGCTGTTCTACTAGGAAGTTCCACGCAAACCCGTTTGGGAACCACTGCTATATGAGTTGGGAGAACGGTAAAGTAATGTTTCCTCGTTTTTTTTCACACCATTGAGGTATATCGGGTAATCTCACGACGAATGGCAAAATAAGGTTTAGCACCATAATCAAAGTAAAACAGATGCAGCCTTCTTACGTGATTGTGTTGTTATTGTTTTGTTTTTGTGGTTGTTTTTTTGTGTGTCCCTATTGATATATTTTGTTTCGCCCGGGTGTCGCCTGGTCGACCAACGAAATTCACGGAAATAATCTAAAATACAACACAAAAGTCTTGATTGATTTCTGTTGTTAGTTATTCTAATGACGAAAGTCACAGCAATACAGCGATAGGCAAGTATTTGTAATTGACAAACGGCATACCAGGGAATGATGTGGTCAAGCCCGCCGCCTTTATTTTTCCCTAAAGATAAAGGTACCTATTTCGTTAGACTGTGTCGACCTAGATTCCGTTGCTGATATTACAATATTTCCAGTTGAAGTGGAAAAACTTCAACATAAATTTTAACAGTACAAAAAATATTAACAGATGGTGTTAAAATATTTCCAGTTTAAGTGGAAAAAGTTTTTTTTTAAATTATTTTATAGAATACGTTGAAGTAAGAATATTTAGTACCTTTTTTAAGTTTTAGTAAAAACTTTCAGTGAACAAAATGTTAATAGTTTGTTTAAATATTTCCAATTTAAGTTGAAACTGATGAGATGGGAATGTCAAGCCCAAAACCTTCTTATCGGACACTTACGACATAGATTGCAGGACAAAATCTTGCTATTATTTCCTCCTTTTCATTTCCTTGCAACCCACACAAGAATGTGGTCATATGAGCAACCCGCAAGGAAGATGAAAACATCACACGCTCACTTGAGGCAATTAATAATTTCTCACTTCACTTTCCAAATTTATTTTATTCATTTTTTTAAAAATCCACTTCCTGTTAATTTACTTCACCAGGAAATCTGTCTCTGACATTTATATGCCATTGTATGACATTATAAATCCGTTATTATACAAATTAGAAAAACTATAATTCTGTAATAACAAAACAAGAGTGTCAGGAAACAAATATTAAACAGAAGTAAAATGTTGAAATGTAATTCACATGTAAACTTCCTTGCTCTTTGAAAACAAACATTTTTTTACTTCTTGGAAATTCAAGGATTCTAGTAAAAAGTAGGGATTCCTTTTTCCTAGCGGTTCTAACATTGTTTTGTAGGATACCTTACATCATCAAACCCCTACTGAATCTCTATTAAGATCAAGTGAAATGCACCAGAGGTCAATTGATCACAAGCCTGATATCAAATGACCACATACATGAGATCACGTAACCACGAAAGAGTAATCATGAAACCACACAACATTTGTCAATAATGATCAAGTGATCAATAAGCAGACATCAAGTGACCACAAACATAATTCACGTGGTCAATAAGTAGAAATCAAGTGACCACACACATGGGATCAAGTTATCATTAAGCAGAAATCAAGTGACCACACTCATGGGATCAAGTTATCATTAAGTAGAAATCAAGTGACCACACTCATGGGATCAAGTTATCATTAAGCAGAAATCAAGTGACCACACTCATGAGATCAAGTTATCATTACGCAGAAATCAAGTGACCACACTCATGAGATCAAGTTATCATTAAGCAGAAATCAAGTGACCACACTCATGTTATGTTATGTTATGTTCCTCCAGGGCCATAGGCGGCGCATAGGGCAGAAACCATAGCTTTCCATTTCTGTCTTTGTGTTGCCAGGTCTTTCAATTCTTGCGTGTTGTTTAGGTTCATTGACATGCCTTCTCTATTAATGGTTCTTCGTAGAGTTTCTCTAGGTCTCCCTCTTCTTCTTACTCCAGGTAGCACCCAATATAGTGATTGCTGGGGAATTCTTAGGCTGTTCATTCTGAGAACATGGCCGATGTAAGTCCAACGCCTTTGTCTAATGAAGGAAGATATATATGTTTGTTTGCTTTCCTCTCTTATAGCAGTGTTAGATTTAAAGTCACTCCACTTAACGTTCAGAATGGTACGTAGGCATTTGTTTTCAAAGGAGTCGAGTCTTTTATCTGTGGCTTTTGTGGCTTTCCAACTTTCGCACCCATATGATAGAATAGGGATGATGTTGGAGTTAAATAACTTGAGTTTTGTGGTGTTTCTTTGTGTGTTTGACGTCCATATGTTGCGTAGTTTATGACCACACTCATGGGATCAAGTTATCATTAAGCAGAAATCAAGTGACCACACTCATGGGATCAAGTTATCATTAAGCAGAAATCAAGTGACCACACTCATGGGATCAATTGATCAATAAACGAAAATCAAGTGATCTCACACCTGAGGTCAAGAAACCATACATCTAAGAAGAAGTAACCATACACCTGAGATCGTTCTACTTCTTCTGCGATCAACATCTGTGGCCATGTTATATTGTCAGGCCTGTCGTCAGGACGAAGTACACTGTCGTCTCCAGGTCAGAGCGGCTGCCCCATAGCTTTTGCCTCAAGTCTGTATCCTCTGGCCAGGTCAGCTGTCTCTGCTCTTTGTATGTTGGGCAGTCCTGAAGTATGTGTTCCGGGGTCTGGGTTCCGGATCCACATGGACATTCATGTGTATGAGATCCTCAATCGGTAAAGGTGACCTAACAGTCTGCAGTGGCCTGTTCTAAGGTGAAATATTGTGTGTCTGTTGATATCTTTAGAGGAGATGTATTGCATCCTTTTTGTCTTCCACTTCCATTTGTTTCTTCCACTTCCATTTGTTTCTTCCACTTCCATTTGTTTCTTCCACTTCCATTTGTTTCTTCCACTTCCATTTGTTTCTTCCACTTCCATTTGTTTCTTCCACTTCCATTTGTTTCTTCCACTTCCATTTGTTTCTTCCACTTCCATTTGTTTCTTCCACTTCCATTTGTTTCTTCCACTTCCATTTGTTTCTTCCACTTCCATTTGTTTCTTCCACTTCCATTTGTTTCTTCCACTTCTATTTGTTTCTTCCACTTCCATTTCTTTCTTCCACTTCCATTTGTTTCTTCCACTTCCATTTTTTTCTTCCATTTCTATTTCTTTCTTCCACTTCTACTTTTTTCTTCGACTTCCATTTCTTTCTTCCGCTTCCACTTGTTTCTTCCACTTCTATTTCTTTCTTCCACTTCTATTTCTTTCTTCCACTTCTATTTCTTTCTTCCACTTCTATTTCTTTCTTCCACTTCTATTTCTTTCTTCCACTTCTACTTTTTTCTTCCACTTCCACTTGTTTCTTCCACTTCCATTTTTTTCTTCCACTTCTATTTCTTTCTTCCACTATTCTGTGTATGTGTTCTGAATTCACCTTACATCAAATTACCAAATACCTCAGATCTGGATTCTTGTTTAGAAACCAATATCTCTGCTCAAGTGGCATTCCCATAAATACTCTGCTTGCCATTACGTCAGTCATTTAAAAGTATTTAAGCCCAGTGTTCCAGTCAGCAGTTGGTTATGGGTTATTCTGATCCTTCCAGTAAAGACTTTCTCCCCTCTCTCCCTTGGTCACTTCCATTTATGTCATTCGTTGAACGTGTATATTATCTTTTTCAAAATCCTCTTCATCATTTTGTAGTGTATCCATGACAACATCCTCTTCATCATTTTGTAGTGTATCCATGACAACATCCTCTTCATCATTTTGTAGTGTATCCATGACAACATCCTCTTCATCATTTTGTAGTGTATCCATGACAACATCCTCTTCATCATTTTGTAGTGTATCCATGACAACATCCTCTTCATCATTTTGTAGTGTATCCATGACAACATCCTCTTCATCATTTTGTAGTGTAGGCCATGACTGCTCTAATTAATTCAGCCTAGTCTATTCTCGGCACATACACCTGACGTCAAGTAAATGTGCAACTGAGATCATGTGACCACACACCTGAGAGAAAATGACCGCATACCTGAGCTCTTGTGGCCCATACCTAAAATCCGGTGACCGAAAACCAAAAATCAAATGGCCACACACCTGAGATCACGTAACCATGCAACAAGGATCAAGTATAATGTACCTGAGATTAAATGACCACACACCTGAGATTAAATGACCACAAACCTGAGATTAAATGACCACACACCTGAGATTAAATGACCACACACCTGAGATTAAATGACCACACACCTGAGATTAAATGACAACAGACCTGAGATTAAATGACCACACACCTGAGATTAAATGACCACACACCTGAGATTAAATGACCACACACCTGATATTAAATGACCACACACCTGAGATTAAATGACCACACACCTGAGATTAAATGACCACACACCTGAGATTAAATAACCACACACCTGAGATCACGTAACCATGCTCCAATGATCAAGTATAATGCACCTGAGATTAAATGACCACACACCTGAGATCACGTACCCATGCTCCAATGATCAAGTATAATGCACCTGAGATTAAATGACCACACATCTGAGATTAAATGACCACACACCTGAGGTTAATGACCACACACCTGAGATTAAAAGACCACACACCTGAGATTAAAAGACCACACACCTGAGATTAAAAGACCACACACCTGAGATTAAAAGACCACACACCTGAGATTAAAAGACCACACACCAAATATCAAATTGCCCCACACATAAAATGAAGTAAACACATACCTAAGATTAAATGAACCGCAGTTTAAAGTGAAATGACACCTGAAATCAAGTGGCCATACCCTAAAGATTAGGTAACCACGTACCTGGGATCACGGGACTACACGGGATTACATATCCAAAAATGTAACGATATTATTTAACAGTAACCGTCATCCGCTGAATGAATCACTGAAAGATAACAGTTGTATTTAGTACATATTCCGTTATCTGCGATAACAAATATTTTTCGCTGTTCATTCTCAAACCGAGCCCAATGCAGTAAATAAGACCTGTTCGCTGAATTAATTAGGACCCCATTCGGGACGTTTTTTATTATTGTCGTGTTTTTGGTTGGTCACTAAGCATATACTTCGAGTTGCCTTGGCTAATTTTGGCATTCGACTCAAAGTATATAAATAATGAACAACCAACAACAATCCAACGACGTAACAAGTGGGGTCCTAATTAATTCTGTTGAAAGATCTTATGGAGACGATCACACACAAACTCTTGTTGCATCTTTCTTGTAGCAGGAGAATTTATTTGCGAGTTTGAATGAATTGTGAGTGAGGATAGACCACGGAGTTTAGTGAATTGTGAGTGAGGATGGACCAGGGAGTTTAGTGAATTATGAGTGAGGATGGACCACGGAGTTTAGTTTGTTTGTTTGTTTTGCGTTCACTCCATTGTAACCATCACGGATATCCGTGCGATTTCCGCCGGGAGCATGATTACGTTGTGCCACCGTTATGCGCATTGTAGGCCTAGCACATCCGATTTCGGCATGACGGAGTTTAGTGAATTGTGAGTGAGGATGGACCAGGGAGTTTAGTGAATTATGAGTGAGGATGAACCAGGGAGTTTAGTGAATTATGAGTGAGGATGGACCACGGGGTTTAGTGAATTATGAGTGAGGATGGACCACGGAGTTTAGGGAATTATGAGTGAGGATGAACCAGGAAGTTTAGTGAGTTATAAGTTGGCGTGGACCACAGAGAGTACACCTCACGAAAAGTCATTATAAATAGACGAATCAAAGAACATTCTTCTGCGTCTCTGCTCCTTCTCAAACTTCTGCAGATTCCCTGGAAGTAATCCGAAGAACGAAATGACTCGTGTCGTGGTTTCCAGCTTAGTTATGTTGTCTTTCGGTCTGGCACATCTGACTTCATCATTGCTTCTGAGTCACTTTGACTCTCTATGAGACTGACAGCCAACTCTTTACTAAACCCTCCTTAGTCGCGTCCTATTACTTGCGAGGTAGATAACATTATTGATATTATTTGTTCCCTAATCCAGGTCAACAAGAGGCATAAAACAAACAAACAAAAACACAGAACTTGCACCATCAGTAGTTACACCCTGAGAAATTCACTGAAGCGGTGATCTGAGCACCTGCGGCCATGTCTGGTGATGAAAGACAACATTCAACATACTTGATACCTAATGGTCATACTAAATTTCATCAGAATATAGTTCAGATAATTAATTGATATGCAATCATATTTTATTTGCCACAATGGCCCAACACATCCGAGACTTTAGCGGTCATGATATATAAAGTACAGAAACTGACTGACTAGTGTCGATACCGTATTTCCTCTGTGGCGGTATCGTCATTCCTCGACATACACAGCGCTTGAGACCTGGTACCCTGCTTCCTCGTGGCTGGGTGAACTGCGGTAGTAATTTTTCTTTACATCCACGAATAATGAGTGGGCTCAGACCCTCACCTCGGCACACGACAAATCAGAAGGTCTCAACAATGGGTGGGCTCAAATCCTCGCCGCGATACAGGACAAATCCTAAAGTCTCAGCAATGCCTCCATAAAACCAACCACTATACAAAAGTAAAGCAATAGTAGGCTCTGAGGCTCATAATGAGGCTCTCCCTCTGTGGAAGCCCCCACACCACTTCATCTATACAATTACGTCTTTACATACCTCTGAGTAAGACTTCTCAGAGCACTACGCACTTCTGAGTGGGACTTCTCAGAGCACTTAACACCTCAGAGTAGGACTTCTCAGAGCACTTCGCACTTCTGAGTAAGACTTCTCGGAGCACTTCGCACTTCTGAGTGGGACTTCTCAGAGCACTTCGCACTTCTGAGTAAGACTTCTCGGAGCACATCGCACTTCTGAGTAGGACTTCTCAGAGCACTTAACACCTCAGAGTAGGACTTCACAGAGCACTTCGCACTTCTGAGTAAGACTTCTCGGAGCACTTCGCACTTCTGAGTAGGACTTCTCAGAACACTTCGCACTTCTGAGTAGGACTTCTCAGAGCACTTCGCACTTCTGAGTAGGACTTCTCAGAGCACTTCGCACTTCTGAGTAAGACTTCTCGGAGCACTTCGCACTTCTGAGTAAGACTTCTCGGAGCACTTCGCACTTCTGAGTAGGACTTCACAGAGCACTTCGCACTTCTGAGTAAGTCTTCTCAGAGCACTTCGCACTTCTGAGTAGGACTTCTCAGAGCACTTCGCACTTCTGAGTAAGACTTCTCGGAGCACTTCGCACTTCTGAGTAGGACTTCTCAGAGCACTTGGCACCTCTGAGTTGGATTTCTTAGAGCACTTCGCACTTCTGAGTAGGACTTCTCAGAGCACTTCGCACTTCTGAGTAGGACTTCTCAGAGAACTTAACACCTCAGAGTAGGACTTCTCAGAGCATTTGACACCTCTGAGTTGCATTTCTTAGAGCACTTCGCACTTCTGAGTAGGACTTCTCAGAGCACTACGGACCTCTGAGATTTACAGCCTTCGGAGTATGAAATAGAGTTATGAAGAAATCTCCCCATGACAAAAATAGAATTCGAGAGCTGTACCGCTAGTAATTCATCATCATCACGTACCGCCTCCGCAATAAAGGCTGGATGCAACGGACTTCAAGCATTCCCCGTCTCTTGCTTTGGTAGTGCACTCTGTTAGACTTAACATGTCTATCTCGCAATGTTTTTTTATCTCACTTATATCTCTGCATACCACTTGTACGCCTCCCCTCCACTTTACCTTCAAGTAAGGTCCTCACCAAGGCGTAATATCTTTTAATATGTTCAAAATACTGTGATCTTTATTTCCTCTAATATGTCTTTTCCATACGAAGTGTTGGTAGAATCTTCTTCTTTTGTTTGTTTTCGTCTCTTCCCAAGTAATTACTTGAATAAAATTAAACAATCATTTTCATTGGGTTTTTTTTAGTAGTTCTCCAAATATATATTATATATATATCATCATCAGGTGCCATGCCGGCTGGCGTATGCGGTCATTGCTCTCCACAGCTCTCTGTCCACAGTATTATGTATCAAGGTCGTTGTTGTTTCCTTGCCGTGCCAGGTTGTCAAACTGTCTAATATTTTCTCACGTTGTCTCCCTCTGTCTCTGTTGCTTTCAATCTTGCCTGTTGTGATTATGTTCTCTAAACCTGCCTGTCTCATGAAGTGGCCAAAAAAAAGGAAGATTGCCTTTTTCGTATTATATATTTATAATAAGGCATCACACAAAAAAACATTGGAGGCAGCGGAAATGTGGTTTATTCGAAGAATGTTACGCATTCCTTGGACAGCAAAGATTACTAATGAAGAATGTCTTATAAGGATGGATGTGAAAAGATGCATTATTGATAATATAATAAAAAGACAGTCAACATTTATCGGGCACATAATGAGAAGAGGAGACTTTGAGAATATACTTCATTTTCTTCTTCTTTGTTTCCTCATGTACCTTTCGGTGTTGAGGGGAGAGTGAGTGTACGGTCTTTTGCCCTTCTATTTGCCTCTTCTGCTGTTATATTTCCGAGTGTCTCTAATACACTATCTATCCACCTTTTACGAGGGCGTCCAACAGGTCGACTGTTTTCTTTGCTCTTTCTGTCTGGTTATGTGGCCGTACCATTTAACTTGTTGTTTCTGTGTGTATTCTATTGTTGACTTGATCCCTAATTGTTTTCTTAGTGCTTCATTCCTGATTTTGTCTCTCAACCTAACTCCAATCATACGTCTCACACATTTCATTTCAGTGGTGTTAATCTTATGTATTGTTCTAGAATCTAATGTCCAAGTTTGACACTGATAACACAATGTTGGTAAGAAAATGGTGTTGAAAAGCGCTTTTTCTGAGAATATAGTGAGAACAGGAAAGATAGAAGGGAAAAGATCAAGGGGAAGACACAGAGAAAAGATATTGGACAGTTTGACTAAATGGCTTCGATTGACAACACCAACAGAGATGATGACATATAGGAGAGATCGATGTACATGGAGAAATATTATCGCCAACGCCATTCGGCATGTCACTTGATGATGATGATAATGATATATATATTCATCAATATCTCTCTTTATTCTGCTTTCTCTAGCCAAGTATTTCACTTTTTACCACTCTCCTCGTTCCTTTATCTCTCTGTCAACTCCGGTCTCCTCTTTGTGTTCGTTGAGTTTATTGACATATTTATAACTCCCCAAATCCCGTTCAGGAACATCGACTAATCATAACTAACCTGACACCCCCTCTATCGCTGTCAATAAATCTACTCACCCTCGTTCTCTTCATCCATATTCAGACAAACCCACTGAGTTAGATAGGGGCGTCAGATTAAAAATTTTCCAGAATGGGCAGGGAATGTTGAGGGTGAGTGGAAGTGCCAGAAATTGATTAGCGGAAGGAAGTGGTCGAATTTTGGAAACAATGTTCTTTCATTCCTTGAATGGAATGACTCATTTCTATATTTCCAAACTCACAGTTGAGCGATATGTTATGAATATGAGTCTATAGCAAGTGTTTCCTAACGTGGAGTCCACGCCCCCACATATGGGGGAGGGGGGAATTTGTTGGAGTGGGGTAAATATTCCCTAAATTTTAAATATTAGGGAATAGTTGCATTTTTTAGTATACAAAAATAGATATATGCGTGTGTTATATAGGGTCAATCAATCAATCAAGTGTCATGCTGAATGGCGTAGGCGATCATGTTTCTCCACGACTCTCTGTCTCTTGTGGTTTTAATAAGCTCGGTTGGTGAGCCTTCTACCGTGCATACAAGTCCATCAAGTAACATTTCTCTTTGTCGTCCCCTATCTTTTCTCCCCTTGATCTTTCCAGTTGTTATTAAGTGTTCAAGCTGTGTTCTTCTCAACACATGCCCTAGAAACCTTGACTGTCTGCCCCTAATGTTTGATATGATTGATTTTTTTTAACGCCAGCATCAATGAGAACCTCTGCATTAGTTTTCTTAGCTGCCCATGATATTTTCATCATTCTTCTCAGAAACCACATTTGTGTAGCCTCTAATTCGCTTTGATTTTTTTTTTGTTTATAGTCCATGCTTCACATCCATAAAATAGAATTGGTTCGATATAACATCTCAGCACTAGAGTTCGGGTCTGCATTGATAGTCTTCCATTGCATTCCATTATATAGGGTGGCATCGGAATTTTAGAAAGACTGAGATTTCTCAGAATTGGATTTCTGAGAAATCCTCTGAGTTCTAGAACGCATTTTAGAAAGATATCTTATGATATCATTAAGTGTGAGTGCATGGCCACCATATTTGATCATCATCATCAAGTGCCGTCTCCGCAACGAAGGTTGGCTGCAACGTATCTCCAACATCTCCTGTCTCTTGTCTTGGTGGTGCACTCTGCTAGACTGTAACCTGTCCATCGTGTAATGTTACTCTCCCACTTGTATCTCTGCCTACCTCTTGCTCGCTTCCCTTTGACTTTACCCTCAAGTAAGGTCTTCAAAAGGGTGTCATGTCTTTTAATGTGTCCAAAGTATTTTATTTGCCTGATCTTTATTTCTCTTAGTAGTTCTTTCTTCATATTAAGTGTCTTTAGCACCTCTTTATTTGTTTTCTTCTCTTTCCATGATGTTCTCCCTATTCTTCTATATACCCACATTTCAAAGGCATCAATTTTGTCTTCTAATTGTTTATTTAGTGTCCATGTTTCTGAGCCATACATTAATATGGAATAGATGTAGCATTTTATAATTCTCATTTTTAACTTGTTTGTAATTTGTTTAGATATTAATAATTTCCTCATGTCATTGAAGGTACTTTTAGCCATTTCTATTCTCCTTTTAACTTCTGTTTCACATCTGCCATCATTTGTGACTATGTCTCCAAGATATTGATACTGTTTTACTTGTTGTAGTTTCTCTCCCTGTATCATATTTGATATCATAGTACAAAAAAGGTTGGGAAACACTGGTCTATAGGGTGCAGTGGCACGGCGTTCATATAAGCAGTGTCATTTTGATTATATATATAGTGCAAATTAACAACGACACATTATATAACATTATATCGGGTTATCAGTCAGCACTCATTTTAAAAGCGTATAAATATTCTCAATATTCATATTTGAGTAATAACTTGAAAGAAAATGGGGGAAAAAAATATAAAAATAAAACACGTCTCTTTCTATGACAAGTAATCATATCTTGTTAGCAGCTTCTACGGCCGCTTACAACTTTCTAGTAATACAATGAATGTTCTCGAAGTTTCTTCATACTGGAGACTTGACACATTGAATTTGACTTTCACTGATAAATAGGGGTAGTTTATGAACTAAATTATACTATTTTACGATAGCATTAAGTGAGTGCATAGCCGCGATATTTTATAGTTGTCTCTGAACTAAAAGGTTCAGCGTTCCACGCTGATAGAAGAGTGTTTTTTTTACTTATTGGTGTTGCTTTTTTAGGGGGGGGGGGGGGTCTATAGAATGTGTTTATTATATAGAAGTTGCATGTACAATTTGCACGGTGCGAGAAAAGTTGCATGTGCAAATAGCACAGTGCGAGAGAATAGAAACTTCTAGATACGCGCGTATATATCTGTATATATCTACGTGTCTATGGATAATGTCAACATGGTTAATATCAACATGGATAATGTCAACATGGATAATGTCAACATGGATAATATCAACATGACTAATGTCAACATGGATAATGTCAACATGGACAATGTCAACATGGATATTGTCAATATGGCTGGATTATATCAACATGGATAATGTCAACATGGATAATGTCAACATGCATAATATCAACATGGATAATATCAACATGGATAATATCAACATGGATAATATCAACATGGATAATGTCAGCAAGGATAGTGTCAACATGGATAATGTCAACATGGATAATGTCAACATGCATAATATCAACATGGATAATGTCAACATGGATAATATCAACATGGATAATATCAACATGGATAATGTCAACATGGATAATGTCAACATGGATAATATCAAAATTGATAATGTCAACATGCATAATATGAACATGGATATTATCAACATGGATAATATCAACATGGATAATATCAACATGGATAATGTCAACATGGATAATGTCAACATGCATAATATCAACATGGATAATATCAACATGGATAATATCAACATGGATAATGTCAACATGGATATTGTCAATATGGCTGGATAATATCAACATGGATAATGTCAACATGGATAATGTCAACATGGATATTGTCAATACGGCTGGATAATATCAATATGGACAATGTCAACATGGATAATACCAACATGGATAATGTCAACATGGATAATATCAACATGGATAATGTCAACATGGCTGGATAATGTCAACATGGATATTGTCAAAATGGCTGGATAATGTCAACATGGATATTGTCAATATGGCTGGATAATGTCAACATTGGTGTTGGGCTCACTATTATATCATAGAAATGTGAGAAAGTCATGCCTGACTATTTATGTTCGATTATATGTCAATGTTCTGGTGTATATAGTGCTTGACAACCCATGTACCTATACACTGACTATTTCATATTTGTTCACGTGTGGACAAGGGGATGATGATGAAATATCCCTTTAGCTATGAGCAGGTAACTATTGACAACCCATTGTCTTTCTAACACAAACACAATTTCTTCTCTGTTGTGTAACTGGGGTAGAACCGGAACTTGTATAAAGGTTGTTGTTTCAAATGCACGGTTGTGTTGAGGGTGGGGTTTATGCACGGTTGTGTTGGGGGTGGGGTTTATGTGTACATTTTTAGTCGTCGAAGGAAGGCCTTCCAGAGTGATTATATCCTAGAAACATTGCGTCCTGTCATGACTCAAGGCTGTAGTATCCTAGAAGTATTTCGTCCTGCCATGACTCATGGCTGTAGTATCCTCAAGCATTGCGTCGTGCCATGACTCAGGCTGTAGTATCCTAGAAGTATTGCGCCCTGCCATGACTCAGGGCTGTAGTATCCTCAAGCATTGCGTCTTGTCATGACTCAGGGATGTAGTATCCTAGAAGCATTGCGTCCTGCCATGACTCTGGGCTGTAGTATCCTAGAAGTATTGTGTCCTGCCATGACTCAGTGCTGTAGTATCCTAGAAGTATTGTGTCCTGCCATGACTCAGTGCTGTAGTATCCTAGAAGTATTGTGTCCTGCCATGACTCAGTGCTGTAGTATCCTCAAGCATTGCATCATATCATGACTCAGGGATGTAGTATCCGAGAAGTATTGCGTCCTGCCATGACTCTGGGCTGTAGTATCCTAGAAGTATTGTGTCCTGCCATGACTCTGGGCTGTAGTATCCTCAAGCATTGCATCATATCATGACTCAGGGCTGTAGTATCCTAGAAGTATTGCGTCCTGCCATGACTCTGGGCTGTAGTATCCTAGAAGTATTGCGTCCTGCCATGACTCAGTGCTGTAGTATCCTCAAGCATTGCATCATATCATGACTCAGGGATGTAGTATCCGAGAAGTATTGCGTCCTGCCATGACTCTGGGCTGTAGTATCCTAGAAGTATTGTGTCCTGCCATGACTCAGTGCTGTAGTATCCTAGAAGAATTGCGTCCTGCCATGGCTCCCGTAAATACTTCTGGGTCAATTGATACAGCATTCTTAATTCAGTTCAGTTGGCCCACAGTTGCCCCACTGTTGACCCATCTACAATGATGGTGCATCTAACTTGTCCTGCGACGTAGAGGCCTGACAATGAATTGGTGCAAAAGGCTGTCTGTGTACAACACTGGCCACATCCCGTCCACGAAACTATATGTACAGCAGTGACTACATCCCAGGCACGAAACTCTATGTACAGCAGTGCCACATTCCAGACAATACTCTTGACTGACTGGTTAAATTGCATGAGGGAAGATGTTAAATGTGGTGTATTAATTCAAATCAGATGAGCGACTCCTAAAGTAAAACAGCAAAGCGTAAAGCCAACATGAGATTTTCTCCAGATATGAAATGAAAAACCCGGATGGCCACCTTGGACGGGACTCTACACGCAAGGGCAAGCACACATTCCTTCTACTTTGCAGTTAGGCTGGTAAAACTCGTCTTCTGCGATCAGTTTCCTATGCTCATAAGTCCATACAGGATATGATCCGCCTCCACGAATTCAGTCGTCAGCAGGAGGTCTTGAGCTCCACAGCTTTGCCTTCAGATCTGTCTCTTGGGACCATATTTTAGCTCTCGTGTCATCGAAGAGTGGGGATGTATGCCCTATGTGTTCTGGAGTCTGGATGCCTTTTTGACATAGACACTGATCAGATTGGACAGACTTCATTTTGTGGAGATAGCTTGTAGTCTGCAGTGTCCTGTACAGAGTCTAAAAATTGTAGTTTGCTGTGATATGTTTAGCTTTAGAATGTTGTTGGTGACCGTCAAAATGTTAGGAAAAGCAAATCTCATAAAATGCTTGTAGACGACTAATGCACCGGTTCAAATGGTGCATATATTGCAGCACAGCTGTAAACTGTGACACAACACAAACATGGATCATAATAAATTACAATATGTTGGATCAAAAAGGGTCACCAGCACTTGTGAAACATATAGTATGTAGGGGTGGAAAACAATCGTGAGAAACACTGATCCACACAATCGTGAGAAACCCTGATCTATAAAATCGTGAGAAACCCTGATCTACACAATCGTGAGAAACCCTGATCTATACAATCGTGATAAACTCTGATCTATACAATCGTGATAAACCCTGATCTATACAAGCGTGAGAAATCCTGATGTATACAATCGTGAGAAACCCTGATCTATACAATCGTGAGAAACCCTGATCTATACAATCGTGAGAAACCCTGATGTATACAATCGTGAGAAACCTTGATCTACACAATCGTGAGAAATCCTGAGCTACACAATCGTGAGAAACCATGATCTATACAATCGTGAGAAACTCTGATCTATACAATCGTGAGAAACCTTGAACTACACAATCGGGAGAAACCCTGATTTAAACAATCGTGAGAAACCATGATCTATACAATCGTGAGAAACCCTGATCTATACAATCATGAGAAACCCTGATCTATACAATCGTGGGAAACCATGATCTATACAGTCGTGATAAACCCTGATCTACACAATCGTGAGAAACCCTGATCTACAGGGAGCAAGCAACTACTCGCTGAGTATTTAGCCAGCCGGAAGTATTTTCTTATTGATTATAGATGAATCCTTGAATTCTGTCTGGGAGTGTGAATTCTACCAATTACTGTGTTATTGTGAAATATTCTTTACGGGAATTTCGGTCTGGAGGCGTCTGAAAAGCAAAAAATAACACTCGTAATGATAGAACTATGAAACATTGATCAAAAATTTAATCATCCCTTGGAACATCAAATTAACAATACTGACTAACTATTTATTGTAGTAACAGAGTTCGGTACAGTACAAGTAGACGCCACTACATGTTTAATTATTTCCCTTGTCAATGTTTGTAAATTTTATGTTCATCACTTAATAATTGAAATATTTATTTATTTAGGGTTGTGGTTAGTTATGTTAGATACAACTATCCTAACCCTAGCCCAAACTATAAAGTAAATAAATATTTAAATTATTAAATGATGAACATGAAATTTACAAACTAGACAAGAGAAATAACTCGACTATGTGGTGGCGTCTACGTGTACTGTACCTAGTTTTGCTGTTTCGATATTTTAATTTAGAACTACCTATAAAAATGAGGATTTGTAAGTCCTATTCAGTGCGACGGGTGGGTTTGCTGGATTTCGTTTTAGCCGCTTATCGTAGATAAGGAGTAAATACATTAAAAAAATATATGTTTCCCCATCGAGGCTAGCTCTTTGTCGTGGAGATGGGGACATGTCCAGCCACCAGAGGCTGGGACTCAAGTCTGGCCAGGCCCTCCTACTAACATGCGAAAGTTCGGGTGGCAATCACCAGTGGATCAACTACCAGACCAGCCACCAGACCAACCACCAGACCAATTACCAGACCAATCGCCAGACCAACCACCAGACCAACCACCAGATCAACCACCAGACCAACCACCAGACCAACGACAAGACCAACGACAAGACCAACCACCAGACCAACCACCAGACCAACCACCAGACCAACCACCAGACCAACCACCAGACCAACCACCAGACCAACGACAAGACCAACGACAAGACCAACCACCAGACAAACCACCAGACCAACCACCAGACCAACCACCAGACCAACCACCAGACCAACAACCATATCAACCACCAGACCAACCACCAGACCAACCACCAGACCAACTACCATGAAATATCATATTTCTAGAGGTAAATATTACTGTATAGTGATTCTTTCTTTTTTGTTTAAACCTCCACCAGCATTCTTTTTTTATAGTTATATGTTTGTATGTCGTAATTTCCTGCGGTGGATAATCCCCCTCAACCATCCCGGAGTAAAAGGCCATCCAATTTGTGGTTGAACTTCATCATAAAACCTAGGTCCTGTGGCCGGGACTATCCAGATCTCATGGGTTTGATGTTGTATGTAGAACTGGCACCCAGATACCAAATGGAGAAGTAGTAAAGGAAAAATGAGTTAAACAGGTTACTAAAAACACGTACCTTGCCTATGAATAAAAATATATAATAAAGTATATATAAAAAAAACATACAATAAAACTAAACAGGACAATTCTCCACGTATCGGCTCAAATGGAACCTTTTTCAAGAGACAAACAACAGTAAACACCACAATAATAAACAAAATAGATCACTTAGATTTCATCAAGCCACGTCTCCATGACGCAGGAATGGAAACGCATCTAGTAAAAGAGAAAATGCGTGCATTCATTATAAACAAACTGGAAAGTGGGAAATTAGAGGCAATATAGATGTGGTTGGGGTGTTTATAATGAATGCAAGAATAATATAAGAATAAGATAAGAAAAAGACCCCTTTTGTCACTTTGGTAGTTAATGAGTTTGCCTCTCTTTTGGAGAGGCGTGCCCCTTTCAACCAGCGGACAAAGTCCAATCAGGTTATATCAGGACACACTACCATAAAATATTAGAGGTAACAAAGACCCCATCGATATAGATATATATATAATTTTGTCACTTTATCAGACAGGCAGGTTATTTATACCAAATGAAGGAAGGGAAGACCTCATGTGAAAAAATCGAATTCATGTCACCAAGGTCCTACCTCTCTTTCCAACTTTGCAGACATGGTACACATGTGTGTGTGTCGGCAAACTATAGGTGGGAGGCGGGTGAAGACTTACCAGAAGAATGAAGTCTTGGAAGAGCCAAGTCAAAGTAGCATCGTACCAGTTGGAAATATTTGTTTCTAGTCATATGTCCTACTTTGTTGAATCCGATCTCTCGGTTTGAAAGCAAGCTCCAGAAAAACAACCCCAGCACAATTCATTGACCACTGGTCCACTGATTCAAAAGGAAGAGTGATATACGTCGACATGTCCCAACCAAATCGACACGTAGACTGCACGGCAAAGATCAAACCACAATATTTGAGCTGCGAACAAAACATGTACAACTTAACAAACACTACAAAAGATGACCGCAGACCATACACCATACTGCAACCACCTCAACAGGCAAGAGGAGGAAATATTAAAACACCATCTTATTGAATGTCCTGCACTACAGGACCTGCTAGAACAGCTGTTACCACCACACCTCTTTATCCCTATCACCATTTATATAAACAGGACACCTGCAAGATGACATGCACCTACCACCACCTGGCACAGGGAAGAAAGAGTGAAAGCTGACAACCCCCTTGATCGGATAAGTAAGTCATTATCATCAAGTTTCGTCTTCGCAACTAAGGTTGTCTACAACACACCTCCAGAACAACATCCCCTGTCTCTTGGCGGTGCACTCTGCTACGCTGTAAACTGCCCATCTGGTAATTTTACTTTCCCACTAGTATCTCTGCCTACCTCTTGCTCGCCTCCCTTCGACTTTACCCTGAAGTAAAATCTTCTACACGGTAAAGTCTATTAAGGGATAAATGTTCCAGTGTTGGGTAACAACCCTAAACAGGAAGCAGGTGGCTGGAGTAACACCGGGCAAATGTCAAGATAAACAAAAATAGGTAGATGTGTTACCACAATAAAACATAACACAACCTAACAACGAGATACAGGGACAGACGACGTTTCGACTATTAAGCCTTCATCAGGACAAACGAAAGACAACGGTACAACGAATCTTACATGGAAACAAACGTGGTTGATAGGGAGGAAAGAGGAGGAGAGATAGTGAATAGATAGTGGAGGAAGTAAATAGGGAGCGGCATATTGGGGAGGAAGAGAGTATAGGGA
This sequence comes from Meghimatium bilineatum, assembly GCA_034231615.1. Taxonomy (NCBI): domain Eukaryota; kingdom Metazoa; phylum Mollusca; class Gastropoda; order Stylommatophora; family Philomycidae; genus Meghimatium; species Meghimatium bilineatum. Next base: position 34,298,825 of record CM067307.1, read on the forward strand.
GAAGAAGTGAAGAGAGAAAGTGCACGGAAGGAGGTGAGGAGCGAAAATGGATAAGGTGTGGTAGCAAGTAAAATAGATAAGGTTCTTTTGAGGTAAGTATCTTAATTTAACCTTATCTATTTTACTTGCTACCACACCTTATCCATTTTCGCTCCTCACCTCCTTCCGTGCACTTTCTCTCTTCACTTCTTCTCCCTATACTCTCTTCCTCCCCAATATGCCGCTCCCTATTTACTTCCTCCACTATCTATTCACTATCTCTCCTCCTCTTTCCTCCCTATCAACCACGTTTGTTTCCATGTAAGATTCGTTGTACCGTTGTCTTTCGTTTGTCCTGATGAAGGCTTAATTGTCGAAACGTCGTCTGTCCCTGTATCTCGTTGTTAGGTTGTGTTATGTTTTATTTTGGTAACACATCTACCTATTTTTGTTTATAATGTCTTTTAATGTGTCCAAAATATTGTATTTGCTTGATCTTTATTTCCTTTAATAAGTATTTCTTCATATTATATGCTGTTAGGACCTCTGTTTGTTTTCTTCTTTTTCCGTGGTGTTCTCCCTATTCCTCAATATATCCACATCTCAAAGGCATCAATTATATCTTCTAATTGTTTGTTCACTGTCCATGTTTCTGATCCATACATTAATATACAATATCTACAAATATAAATGTTCTGTGTTTGTGTTCCTGATGATACTTTAATACTTGTACAGAATGTTCGTTGTTGTTGTAATAGTCCTTGTTTCGATTGGTCTGTTCTCAGTGACTTGAGAAGACAGGTTGAAAGTCTTGACAGGATCACATCTTTTTTTGGGGGGGTTGGTCAAGTACGGAAAACCTGTTTACTTGTGTTCCAAAGCGATACGGTGCTGCTAGAACGGACCTGGTTCAATTCCCGCCAGCTGTAAGAATTATATAATATATACAGAATGTTATAATTCTCATCAGAATTATAATACTAACCAATAAAAATCACCGACAAAATGAAATGAGTTATTTTAGAAGGCTATTTTACAATTAACCATCATGTCTTATATCGTCCATGGTCTTGCCTGCTGCCTACGTGTGATATTTTTTTCTCTCTTGAACTTCCGTCTAGTGGATAACACCGGAAGTAGTGGGCGCTCAAAGATCTGATGTCCATGGCTGGTGAGCGCTCTTGATAATTGCTTCTAAAGTGGGCGCTGGCCTGACATATTTAATGTCGTGAATAATGAACGGTCATTGCTTTGGTGGTGTAATTAAGGTGAAGATCCGACCTAAGGACGAGTCTTATGAGGTCAGGAACTGACGGTTTGTGAGGACTAAATTCTTTCAAACTTTATGGCAAGGGGGGAGTGTGGGGGCATACCTGTTAGGTGGGAAATAATATGGAAAGAACAGTTATTATTTCCATTAGCGAATTTCCGGTATACTTGCTATTTTGTGCCAGTTGTGAGAACTCCTTAGACAGAGAAAATACTGAGGTTTTGAGATGAAAATACAGAGATTCTAAAATGAAAATACAGAGATTCTAAAATGAAAATACAGAGATTCTAAAATGAAAATACAGAGATTCTAAAATGAAAATACAGATATTCTAAAATGAAAATACAGAGGTTCTAAAATGAAAATACAGAGATTCTAAAATGAAAACACAAAGATTCTAAAATGAAAACACAGAGATTCTGAGATGAAAACACAGAGATTCTAAAATTAAAACACAGAGATTCTGAAATGAAAACACAGAGATTCTGAAATGAAAACACAAAGATTCTAAAATTAAAACACAGACTCTGAGATATAACAAAACAATACTGTATTTTTCCGTTAACGATTTGCAGCAAGGGGTACGAATAGCTGTGTGATAAAGGCCGCGTGCTCTTGCTTTCGCACGTCATGTACAGTGTGAGTTTTTTTTAATTTAGTAAGTAAAGTAACCCATAGCATTTATTAATGCCGTAGGGGTGTGAGATGTTAGCGATCTCACATTTCACAGGCTCTGCAAATGAGGGCGGTAGCCATCTCCTCTCCCTCGCAGTCGTTACTTCCCGGATTAATCCGGTACCCATTTAAGGCTGGGTCGAGATGGGAGCCGTTTTTTAACTTACTCTCCGACAGAAAACAAACACAGTCCTTACCGAGGATCGAACTCTAGACCTCAATCTAGACCAGCGCTCTAACATGTTGGCCATACGCCATGCGGAGAAAACACATAGGTTCTGACAACAAGGACAACATAACTTTTAGCAGAAATAAAATTCCTTAATATAATATTGTAGACATATTTTATGACTCCTTATTGAAGAGCTCACATGAAGGCAAACCGGTGGATAAGGGAGGCCGGGTGGAGGGAAGTGTGAAACCCTCGTTCTGTGAACGTCACATGCAACAAGCCTTACAAACTAAGAAACTGGTCGATACTTCAAAGAATTGTAAGAAAAAAAATTGGGCTTTCAATCCCTTAGAAAAATGTTTATTCCAGCCCGTTTACCCCAAAAAGGTTGCCTATATGTAATTTATTGTGGTCTTGTTTCTATATAATGGTGTATTTTCTCTCAGCATTGAACGTTACATATGTGGACAAATGTTGTTTTGTATCCTTGATTACTTATCTGCATCTTTCTGTCCTGTGATCTTTCTTTAATAAAGGCAGTGGGCTCAAAACGTCAAATTTGTGATGTGTTTCTAATAATTCTTAAAATTGTATTATACTGTGTTTTCACTTTTCGTTGATTGGATTACAGTTTTACTTCAGTCATATGTTTATGTATAAAATAACCCTTAACTTGTTTCTCTAACCATTACATCATCTTAATAAAAGTCCTTCTCTAAACAGCCCTGTGCGTAGATCCCAAGCAGCGTCACACATATTGAGATGAACAGAATTAGTTATAAGTGTTAGAAATATTGGCGACTGGTGATTGGTCACTTTGAATATGCTTTGTATCGTCAGCCAATCAAAAACACGGAAACATCAGATCCGCACTTGTAAAGATGGACTTGGGTTAACTAGGAGGTCGTCGTGACAAGATTAGCTGAACTTCAACCTCCGATATTTGTTCTAGACTTAAGCCTTTAAATAACATAAATGGACCTCATCCACATTTTAAAAGCCCAGTTTCATCGCAAAAGGGGCTTTAGCAGCCACCATCGCTCTATCCCCACCCCTCAAAATCAAAATATACACAAGTACTTTCTCCCTAGTTTTGAAACAAGAAAAAAACTTCCGAAAGAAAGCCGAAACTCAAATATTAAACTAAAATCTAACAAACATGAACAACAGCGACCCAACATTGACCTAGACATCGACCCAGACAAAGTATGACATGGGGAAACTAGTGCTGCAGAGTGTCTGTCCGCGAGTCCCTCGTTAAGTGCAGTCCTGTGATCTTGTCATCAGAATCATCCCTCATAAGTAACGCTCTTTTATCCGTGTTTTTCATTGATCACTCTGTATACACTTTGTGTCGACAGATAATGGAAACAATGGGGAAATTTAAAAGTGTCACTTTAGAAGGATGATCACCGATGAGTCCACATGACTAATGTTTAGCGGACTCGCTTAAAGTCGGCTCATGTTTAAACTAGTTTCTTTCACGTTGTTTCGTCATTTTCTCTTTATGTTGTGACGTCTTTCTTAGTCACATGTCAGACATACTCCCTTAATTGGGCTTTCTAATTCATTCCTGTGCTTCATATGTAATTTTCCATCTTTCGTTTGCTTGAAGTATAATTCTCCATCGTTAGTTTGCTTGAAGTATAATTCTCCATCGTTAGTTTGCTTGAAGTATAATTCTCCATCGTTAGTTTCCTTGAAGTATAATTCTCCAACGTTAGTTTGCTTGAAGTATAATTCTCCATCTTTAGTTTGCTTGAAGTATAATTCTCCATCGTTAGTTTGCTTGAAGTATAATTCTCCATCGTTAGTTTGCTTGAAGTATAATTCTCCATCGTTAGTTTGCTTGAAGTATAATTCTCCATCGTTAGTTTGCTTGAAGTATAATTCTCCATCGTTAGTTTGCTTGAAGTATAATTCTCCATCGTTAGTTTGCTTGAAGTATAATTCTCCATCGTTAGTTTGCTTGAAGTATAATTCTCCATCTTTTTTTCACATTGATGAAATGAAGTGCATTATTTATTTTCTTATTACAACATAACTTAATGGAATGAATGTTTGCTTTTCTATACTATGTTCACTCTAAGAATGAAGTCGGTTAGTGTTTCTGTTTAGTTGTTGGACGCAGAATGCATTAATCTATTAAATTACCAATAATATTGTTTTCACATTTCGTTTTTATGTTTTTTTAATGTTGTTTAAATAATGTTTTCAATTGCGTTTGACTAATATAGTTTTTACATGTCATCAGCGGTTTAAGAGTCACCTGTCGTCGCGGGGTCATATGGGGGTGTGTTTTGACCCACTTCATTCTTAAATTGAATAGAGTATACTACATCATAACTTAATGAAATGAATATTTGTTTACTATTACAACCAGGAATGTAGTTCGGGCTTCACAAAAGAGAGGGGTTGGTTTACGTCATAGAAACGTAATTCTCTTTTTTTTTTAAATATTAAAATAAACTTTCACGGGGAAATCATTAGAATTATTATTCTAATTTTATTCTAATGTTTATTCTAATTTTATTCTAATTTTATTCTAATGTTTATTCTAATGTTTATTCTAATGTTTATTCTAATGTTTATTCTAATGTTTATTCTAATTTTATTCTAATTTTATTCTAATTTTATTCTAATTTTATTCTAATGTTTATTCTAATGTTTATTCTAATGTTTATTCTAAATTTATTCTAATGTTTATTCTAATTTTATTCTAATTTTATTCTAATTTTATTCTAATTTTATTCTAATTTTATTCTAGTTTTATTCTAATTTTATTCTAATGTTTATTCTCGTACTTCGTAGTACAAATAATACTCAGAAAAACTAATGTAGAGGTGTTAAAAGAGTTAAATGCGAAACGGACCTTAATCAACAATATAAGAAACAGGCAATCTTCTTTTTTGGCCACTTCATGAGACAGGCAGGTTTAGAGAACATAATCACAACAGGCAAGATTGAAGGCACCAGAGACAGAGGGCGACAACGTGAGAAAATATTAGACAGTTTGACAACCTGGCACGGCAAGGAAACAACAACGACTTTGATACATAATACTGTGGACAGAGGGCTGTGGAAATCCATGACCGCCTACGCCAGCCGGCATGGCACCTGATGATGATGATGACTTCTTAGTACTAAATCTGATGTTCTAGTTTATTCAGTTGGACGGTGGGGAGCTTTTCAACCCTCAATTCTTTATCAACGCACTTGAATAAAACCTCCGCCGAAGACGCAAATATAACGGCGGCACAACGCATTTCCATTCTCTGGACTACATTCTGCTAGAAATCTAGTAGGACAATGATCTTGCTACAAAGGAGATCCAGCAGGAGTTTGAGAATGAACGCTGAAGAAGAAGAAGAAGAATGAAACCAAGTGTCCTGGGTTCATAAATAGCTCAAATATCGGAGGATGTCCCGCAGGAAGTGCCGCAGTAACCATAAAAATAGAGGTAAATGCAAAAAAAGTAAATATGTTACTAGAAAACTATCAATATAAAATAATAAAATATAGAAAATAACAGCAAAACAAAGAAATATACAATTGTCAACGTGTCGGTCCAATTGGGACCTTTATCAAGACCAAAAAAAAAAAACAGTTAAGAACACAAAACCATAACGAATTTAACCAAATTGGCTGGGAGAATGATTTCTCTCGCCAGAAAATCATCATCCAGTGACAAACCGAACGCAACACAATATTAATTTCCAGAATAAAGTTTCCAGAATGCCATGGATACTCCAACAGAATGGAAAATTTGCGGGTTAGCATAACGTGGTATAGCACAAGTCAACATCGATCGTAATTCAACATACTAGATTGTTATGAAGATTCATGATTGCGTAAGAAAACCCTTCTCCTGTATAACCCTGCAGACTGGTCACATCATTTAACTGGCCTTCAATTAATCCATGTTATTCATTGGCTGGATACGTAAAGTAAACACAATATAACCAACAAACAAATTGAATCAGTCAAGATGCGTGACGCAAGCCCACAGTATTTATCTTCTTCTTCTTTTTCGTTCGTCCACAAATTCCTGCAGATTAGCAGGATGTAGTCCGGAGAACGGAATGCGTTGTGTCATGGTTTACAGCATTGATGCGATATTGAGCACAGCACCACTCATGATTCTGATTACAAAGCAATGTTAATACTTGCTTTTTTAGGACTTCCAAATGTTACTCAAATATTCAAGATGAACAAACAAATATCCATCCTTCAATTACAATCTTTTTTTTAATAAATTTGAAAACAAAATATTTTATCGTCTGTGCCACCAAAACAACACCTGCTTCAATTCTTCCTTAATTGTTTTATTTTGTTCCAATCCCATTTTTCCGGATATGGCAACTAATCCTAGTTTTGTAAAAATTCTAACTCCTGTGGAATATCGGATATAGATGCGGAAGTGACGTCATTGCGAATATTTAGGCGTGGGCGATATTAATGCGCGGGAGAAATGCGACAGATCGATTTTGTATACGTCAGTTGTCTTGAAAATAACCACCATCTTCTATTAAAGTTGTGATTTCCAAAAATCGTGGTCTTAAAAATTGGCATAGATGTACTGAATGGAGCAAAGATTAGGCACACTGTTTTTTTAGCGATCACACTAAACGTTTTGTGATGTGCGTTCGCTTCCCAACAGCTTAGGTTAAAAGTGACCAAAATTTCATGACCATTCGATAATATAAGGGGCAACGGCATTAATTACGTTAACAATTAGGGGGAGGCTGAAAATATTTGACCGTGATAATTTGACTCTTATCAACAAGAGGGTAAGGGGGAGGGGTCGACAACAGTTGACGTCAGCAATATACTGTTTTTATTATCATCATCAAGTGCCGTCTCCGCAACGAAGGTTGGCTGCAACAGATCTCCAACATCCCTTGTCTCTTGTTTTGGTGGTGCACTGTGCTAGACTGTAACATGTCCATCGTGTAATGATGCTCGTTCACTTGTATCTCTGCCTACCTCGTGTTCGCCTCCCCTTGACTTTACCCTCAAGTAAGGTCTTCAATAAGGTGTCATGTCTTTTAATGTGTCCACAATATTTTATTTGCCTGATCTTTATTTCTCTTACTAACTCTTCATATTAATTCTTTTTTATTACCTTATTATTTGTTTTCTTCTCTTTCCATGATGTTCTGCCTAATCTTCTATATATCCATATCTCGAAGGCATCAACTCTGTCTTCTAATTGTTTATTTAGTGTCCATGTTTCTGAGCCATACATTAATATAGAATAGATGTAGCATTTCATAATTTTTATTTTTAGCTTCTCCTGGACAATGACAGCACAAGACAAAAGAAAAAATAGTGACAGCAGAAATGACATGTCTACGAAGAATACTCGGAGTATCATTAAGAAATAGAATTAGAAACGATAACATCAGACAGATAACTAAAACATCACCAGTATTGGAACACATCAAAAGACAACAGAAGTGGTTTTCACACGCTTCCAGACTACCGACATATAGCATGCCACAATTGACCATGACACATAGACATAACAGTTATAAAGCCAGAGGCAAACCATGTAAAAGATGGATCACATAAATCAAAGAAGCCACAGGAACAAGCTTACAAACAGCACACAAGAAGACCATCTCCAGAGAACTCTTCCACCCCTGACGCCGCAAGGCAAACAAGGGACACGGCGTATAGATAGATAGATAGATTTTAGCTTCTTTGTAATTTGTTTAGATGTTAATATTTCCTTATGTCATTGAAGGTACTTTTAGCCATTCCTAATCTCCTTTTCATTTCTGTTTTACATCTGCCATCATTTGTGACTATGTGTCCCAAATATTGATAATGTTTTACTTGTTGTAGTTTCTCTCCATGTATCAATATGTTTAGCGACTGTTCCTCTTTAGTTTTTCTGACTATCATGGTTTGTGTTTCTGGATGTTTATTTCTAGTGCAGTGCTTCCCAACTTTATTTTTTTTGGGGGGGGGGGGGGGGTTGATTGTACATGGTGCAATTCGGGCAGTGAGATACTACAATTTTATAACATAAAATTATGAATATGTTATAAGGGGGAGGGGGCTGTGCATCAGAGTTTTATAAAGACTTAGTGGGGCATGATTTAAAAAAAGTTGGGAACTACTGATCTAGTGCATATTCTTTGCTTGTCCTATCGACTTAATCTACTAGTCTTTGTATCGACTTGATCTATTATCGACTTGATCTACGTCTTTGTATCGACTTGATCTACTAGTCTTTGTATCGACTTGATCTACTAGTCTTTGTATCTCCGTTCACTTGCTGCCTGCTAAGAGAGGTGTCGCATCTACATCTGTGAAAAATCTCAGTACATAAATGATTTCACCGTGCAAAAATACAGGAAAACCTTCATCTCAGTACTAAATGGGGCGGGTGGCAGATTGTCCCCACTTAATCCTAGTATGACAGTATACGGTGTTGCATCTATGGTGATACCTATGACAGTATAGGGTCGTCATACGGTTGATATACGGTTGATATACGGTTGATTTACGGTTGAACTTCTTCTGTCGTGTATATCTTCTTCTTCTTCTTCTGCGTTCATTCTCAAACTCCAACTGGATCTAGCTGGATCATGGTCCTGCTTGATTTCCAGCAGGATGTAGTCCAGAAAATGGAAATGCGTTGTGTCGCCGTTTTATTTGCGCCAATGGCCCGACACATCCGTCTTCGGCGGGTGGCGTGTATATGACCAGCGACTATGTGGCAGCATATGTGTGGGCAGCACATGTGTGGGCAGTGCCGTTATTGTAGCGTACTATGTCACATATATTTAGGTGAAACATAAAGGCTGAATAACTCACTGCAACTTCAGCGTTTTTACATATATATGGTAACTTTATTATACATTGGTTCAAAGTCCAGAAAGGTACACCATCAACTTACAACATGAATTTGATAAATGGCGTATCCAATATTCTGCAATCAACTCAGTGTTTCAAAACTCTCAAGTCTGAACTATTCACTCCGAACCACTCGACTAGTTCTGAGACTAACTTTCCTGGACACGTCTGTCCAGCTCGACTTCCATGCTCTAACCGTAAAAACCAAACTAAAACTCCCTCCCACTAAAACTCTCATTCCTTATATCCCACAATTCTCACTCTTTCAACCTTTATGTGAGTCCCACAATTATCTTTATCCAATCTATCCGTTATGGGCACTAAATAAACAATTAGAAGACAAAATTGATGTCTTTGAGATGTGGGTATATAGAAGAATAGGGAGAACATCATGGAAAGAGAAGAAAACAAATAAAGAGGTGCTAAAGACACTTAATATGAAGAAAGAACTACTAAGAGAAATAAAGATCAGGCAAATAAAATACTTTGAACACATTAAAAGACATGACACCCTATTGAAGACCTTACTTGAGGGTAAAGTCAAAGGGAAGCGAGCAAGAGGTAGGCAGAGATACAGGTGGGAGAGTAACATTACACGATGGACAGGTTACAGTCTAGCAGAGTGCACCACCAAGACAAGAAATAGGAGATGTTGGAGATACGTTGCAGCCAACCTTCGTTGCGGAGACGGCACTTGATGATGATGAATCTATCCGTTCATTCAACATCACAGTCACAAACTATTTATCTCACTCCGTAACGTTAACAGTATCTGAAGTCTAATCTAGCGATCTCTTCTGCCGGTACCTTATCTCATTAGTCAACATTCATGTGACCGCGATATACAAATCTGCGTGTCACCGTCTTTTGTATTGCTTGTTGCAATTAAACATTTTCGGCCGTAGGTTCCGAACGCATTATCAGATAGGAATCTCCGTTAACTGATACGATCTGCTACCTGTATTCCGTACGGTCGCTAGAGATGGTTATAAAACTAAATGGCCCGTAGTATACGGCCACACTAGTACAAAATTGGGCGGGTGGCAGGTTGTCCCCACTTAATCCTAGTACTAACCTGGTGTGGAATGGAGTCGTGCGCCCTTAGATTGTCCGACAGCCTTCAAAGTAATATTAACACTCAGTAGAGAATGCAGCGAGTGGTGGAGTCGGAGGTACTCGCTCTAATCGGTGAAAATTTCATGGAAGGTGATATGATTGTATATACAGATGGGTCGGTTGAGAGACATATCAGACGTGCCTGGGCCTTAACGGCTCAAAGGTGGGGGGAAACCATCAGAGAGGAAAGTGGTGCTTTCGCTCTGACTACAAGCAGCATTACAATGGAGGTTTTGGCAGTAACCACGGCTTTGCATGCCTGCATACTCAGTGACTCGATGAGCATGATTGTGAAAGTTCAGGCGGGATACATTCGGGGACAGTGTCTGGATGCAGTGAAGAATTCCTGTTTGCGTAAAGTGACTTTCATTTTTGTGCCGGGACATGCGGGAATCCGGGGTAATGAGAGAGCAGATAGGTTGGCCACACACGCTGCTACTACGGCTGTTGGTGGAGCGATGGATCGAGCAGACATTTTGAACGCCTTACGGGAAAACGCACGAGCAAATGACTGTATACGCGACGATGACTTGTTCCATGACTAGAATAAAGGAATTTGGTTTGAAATATGTTGTCGCTAGAAAGGAGCGGTTTCGTGGACAAGAAAGAATGATGGTCAATCAACTGCGTACTGGGACCGTCAGTCAACGTGTAATGTCGGCTACATTCAAGGAGAGATCTGAGGACTTGTGGACAAGTCCAGAGTGCAGTGACGATGATCCAACGACTAACTAACTAACTAACTAAATGGGGCGGGGAGCAGGTTGTCTTCACTTAATCCTAGAACTAAATGAAATTAATCTTCTGTTTTCATGAGTTTTTAACACTACAACACTTCCTCTTTCATTCTCTTTATTTCTCTATCTCTCTCTGTCTCTCTCTGTCTCTCTCTGTCTCTCTCTGTCTCTCTTTGTCTCTCTCTGTCTCTCTCTGTCTCTCTATGTCTCTCTCTGTCTCTCTATGTCTCTCTATGTCTCTCTATGTCTCTCTATGTCTCTCTCTGTCTCTCTTTGTCTCTCTCTGTCTCTCTCTGTCTCTGTCTCTCTCTGTCTCTCTCTGTCTCTCTCTGTCTCTCTCTGTGTCTCTCTCTGTCTCTCTCTGTCTCTCTCTGTCTCTCTCTGTCTCTATCTCTCTCTGTCTCTATCTCTCTGTCTCTCTCTGTCTCTCTATGTCTCTCTCTCTGTCTCTCTCTCTGTCTCTCTCTGTCTCTATCTCTCTCTCTGTCTCTATCTCTCTCTGTCTCTCTCTCTGTCTCTCTCTCTCTCTCTCTCCCCTACCTACGAAATTGAAAATATATATGTCATTGGTTGAAACCAACATGGGTATGCAAGTTAATGGCACTGAAGGACATAGGACAGAATATTAAGATGCCAGAGAGAGGTCCACCTACAGAGGAGAATTTTTTTTTTTTAAAGAACTATCAAGAATAGAAATCGATGGAGAGTATCAGCTCAGCACTTGTGTGACTCACCCCAAAAGTAAAAGTACAACGCTCAGTCAGTATGTTCAATTCTGCAATATTTTCAGTCTTGAACTCAGTCGTTTGCTTTTTTTTTCTTTTATTAGTTTTGACATTTTTTTTAAATCACACTTTATATTTAAATTTTTTGTTTCTCATTTTACCCTTTTTAAAAACTCTGGTGTATTTTTTTTTTTTTTTTTTTTTTTTTTTTGGTTGACATGATTGAATACTTTCCTCTGCGCAGTGACTCACTCGGAAACCTGGCATCTGCCAGTTAACTCATAAAATACCGAGAGCCGCTCAGAGCGTCGCTAACTTGAACCAGTAGTTCTCCTTGCTTGTTTAAAACATGTATCAATAATTTATCCTTACAATAAGATACAATCAAGCTATCTTTCAGAATATATGTCTAGTTTGCTAATGTCTAAAATATGTCTAGTTTGCTAATGTCTAATATATGTCTAGTTTGCTAATGTCTAAAGTATGTCTAGTTTGCTAATGTCTAAAGTATGTCTAGTTTGCTAATGTCTAATATATGTCTAGTTTGCTAATGTCTAATATATGTCTAGTTTGATAATGTCTAATATATGTCTAGTTTGCTAATGTCTAATATATGTCTAGTTTGATAATGTCTAATATATGTCTAGTTTGCTAATGTCACTAGGTCACTTATCTTTGCTGATTTCGATTTTTAATAAATTTTTTTCTGCCAATAAATAAAAGTAAGCATCATCTTCTTCTTCTTCTGCATTTGTTCTCAAACTCCTGCAGATTAGCAAGATGTAGTCTAGAGAACGGAATGCGTCGTGTCATGGTTTACAGCATTGTTGCGATATCTGCGCCTTTGGCGTGACACATTCGACTTCAGCATGGCTTTGGATCACTGACCCTAAATAGGATGGAACAGCCAACTCCATCCCATAACCTCCTTAGTCGCCTTTTACGACATGCGTAGAAGGTAAACACTGTTGCTATTCTTTCTTTCCCTTTCGGGCCACGGCAATAAACATTATCAATAAGCAATCGTCAAAATAAACAAAAATAGGTATAAGTGTTAGGAAAATAAGTCCTGCAACAAAATAACAACGAGACACGTTATGACTTATTTTGGTAATAGGTATACCTATTTTTGTTTATTTTGATATTTTCCCTGTGTTACCCCAGCCACCCATTTCCTGTTTAGTATTGTTAACCGATACTGGAACCTTTATCCCAGGGAATGTTGTAGGTCTGTTGTAGGTCTGTTGTAGGTCTGTTGCAGCCAATATTCGCTGAGGAGACGGCACTACATGATGCTCATGTATGTGAACGCTTCTTCTTCTTCATCATCGTTCTTCAGTCAGATATCAGACTACAGCGCCAATAGCTTCAGTTAGATATCAGGCTACAGCACCAATAACTGAAGTCAGATATCAGGCTACAGCACCAATAGCTTCAGTCAGATATCAGGCTACAGCACCAATAGCGTCAGTCAGATATTAGGCTACAGCACCAATAGCTTCAGTCAGATATCAGGCTACAGCGTCAATAGCTTCAGTCAGATATCAGGCTACAGCGCCAATAGCTTCAGTCAGATATCAGGTTACAGCGCCAATAGCTTCAATGAATTGTGTGATGTATTTCAGGTCATCCATGGAACCCCTCAAGTATGGAAGTAGTGCCTCTTCAGTAGGCCATATTTTCTCCCTCTTCTTGGTAGAGTTGACAGGCATGAAGAATGTGTTCTGCAGTCTCTGAAGGCATTGAGAATATAGTGACAACAGGAAAGATAGAAGGGAAAAGATCAAGCGGAAGACCAAGAGAAAAGATATTTGACAGTTTGACTAAATGGCTTCGATTGACGACACCAACAGAGATAATGACATATATGAGAGATCGATGTACATGGAGAAATATGATCGCCAACGCCATTCGGCACGGCACTTGATGATGATTATGACGAGTCTCTGGGCTCAGTCCACAGTTGCACAGGTCTGTCACGCCAATCTTCAGCTTTCGGAACATCTGACTTCTTAATCTGTTCGTGTGTACTGAGAGAGAAATATATCATGAATATATCATATTGTGAGACAATATTGGATTGTTTACTTGGTTAGATCTCCAGGAATTACGAGCAAATTAGCTATTATATCCTTGTGTGCTTGAAGAAGAGAGAGTAAATATATATCCCATTATAACCCTCTTTTACGTTCCTCAATAATAACTTTCATTATTTTAATTACTCCTCTTCCTTTTCTTTCTTTGTTCTCAAACTCCTACAGTTTTTCATGTTATAGCTCAGAGATTGCTGTGCGTTAGGTTGTGGTTTAATTTGGCTGCGATATCTGCTGCTTTCCGCCAGGCATACGTTACGCCAACACTGCTTCTTGATCACTGGCTCTCTATTCGAAGCGACAGACAGCTTCACCCCCCCCCCCAACCTAGACCTCCTTATTTGTCTCTTACGACATGTATGGCAGACAACATTGTTGATATTCGGATGATGATGATTCAATCCCTTTCGCTGTGAGCAGAAAGCTCTTGACAGCCCATAGCCCTTCTGGCTAATGCACAAGTTCTCCTCAGCTGTGGTGCAGTTGTGTAGAGTGTGTTGTGTATAGCTGGAAGTGGTGGTGGTAGTTCTTGTCAGATGCCTGTTAGTTTTGGGCAATAACACTCACGTGCAAGACAGGTAATGAAGTCCTACTGAATGACGACTAAAACACTACACACTATCACTAACGGATGTAAATATGGTACATACAACAAAACAAAACACAGAATATAATCTACAAATGACAATACACATGACAAAGTCGACGTTCGGACCAATAGGCCTTTTTCAAGATACGGACATAACATACAGACATAAAAAACCACAAGTAGAAATGAATGCGTATCCGAGTGAAATGTGATAGTCACTACCACATTTCACTCGGATACGCATTCATTTCTACTTGTGGTTTTTTATGGATTTATGTTATGTCCGTATCTTGAAAAAGGCATATTGTCCGAAACGTCGACTTTGTCCTGTGTATTGTCATTTGTAGATTATATTCTGTGTTTTGTTGTATGTACCATATTTACATCCGTTAGTGATAGTGTGTAGTGTTTTAGTCGTCATTCAGTAGGACTTCATTACCTGTCTTGCACGTGAGTGTTTTTTTCCATTATGTTCTACTAGCAGTACCACCTTCTATTAGTTTTGGGCACTGCAGTAGTAGGTGTTCAACAGTCTCTTCTTGTGCGTTGCAGTGTCTGCAATTTGGTTAGTGGAATGGGTTTATTCTGTTCAGGTGTTTATTAACAGGGGCGTGGCCTGTTCTTAGTTGGAATGTGAGACTCGAGTTGTTTCAGAGGATCCATTGAGTTGGGTTTCTGTTGGTGTTCATATAGTGAACTTGGGGCGGACTACATGTAGGGTCTGGGCCGGACGTCCCGCCTACAGTCAGTAGATGTTGATGTGCATTATCACCTCTCATCTCACATCCAGGTACAACTTATGCACAACTATCTCCATAGCAACACCTTCACTCTGGTAGCCATGTTTTCACAAAGATTGCTATAGGAGTGACCGAGTACCTGGCGGGATACCCGGGTCCCTCCTTCTTTTTCTTCTCTTCTTACGCACCACTGTTCTTGTCAAATTCTGCCGCCCTCACCAAAGATCCTGAAACGGTGATGAATCTATCCTACTTGAACCGGTCCAGGCCGTACCTACCTAAACATTATGTGTGTATGTCCGTGTTCCCCACTCATGGGATATATGTTTGAATTTAGGGTGCCTTGCTTTTGTCTCCTGTAAAACGGCCCCCATGGATGATAAAGAGATGCGAGCAGGCGGACATTGCACCTTTGCCCTCCTGTAGCCGTCCTCCTGGTTGCTGGGTATGCCGGAGGTGTCACCACTGCTGATGGACCCACAAACCTGACGTACGAGTTTTGAGATGGTGGGCCCAGACGTAAATGGTTTGCCCCTGGCAGGACGTGACGATACTGGATCACTGCAACACTGGAACGTCTCTCTTCGGACACAAGAAATACATCCAGAAAACCCCCATATAAAATCATGCCGTTGATATTCGGAAGATTTCCTGGCGTAGTGGTTGCGTCGTTCAATTTGGGATCAAGAAGTCGCGAGTTCCAATCCCAATCACGTCGTCATGTTTATAAAGTGGATTCTTTTTTTTCTAAAATCCCTCGGGATTATTACTTGAAGCTACGGAGTTACGTGCTGTGATCGGTACTCTCAGCAGACGACGTGTCGCTTCGTAAGGAGGGACGAAGTACACATGGTGGTAACCCTAGTACTAAATGAGGCGTGAGAGTACCAATCATACGTACTATGATTGGTACTCTCAGCAGTTGGCGTGCCGCTTTGTTAAGAGGGACGAAGTACATATTGGGGCAACCCTACTGAGATGAAATCAATCCTCTACACCGTTTCACTGTGCTACTATTCTGTTCTCCTTTCCCAAGCCGGGACATAAAAACACAGGCGTTTAACTGTCATTTTGTATAGTTTTCCACACCGCCCACATCCTTATGTTTACCATCTCTATTTACTCTCATTGCGCAGTGCCTCATCGATTTATCCTATTTGACGCACACTCACAAGACATGACGTCAGCCATCGTTCTATTTCACCACTTTACCAGCGTTACTCCTGCCTGATACGGGGCGAGATAAATTTAGACTAGGGCAGACGCAGGGATTTTTGAAATACTATATCGATTTTTCACCTGGCCGAACACAAAAGATCTTACCTTTCGTTGCGGAACAAAGGAGATTAGATTCCTTGTGTGTTTTCAATATACAATATCAATGATTTTGTATTGTAATTGTGTTATTTAAGATTCACCTCGAGCAATTCTTAGTATTTTTTAACGATACACAACGGGGCAGAAACCTTGATCAATTATTGAACTTTGATGGGGATTTCAACACTTTACTGGTATCGTATTTACAACACTACAGAAATCGTATTTGATCTAAGTTTGGTGTAGTACGTACTCGTGTGAACCTGATGTTGTTTAGAGAAAAGGTTCTCACACTGGAATATATGGACTACGATGAGGACAACAACTTCCACACGGGGGTGAACCAAGGAAGAAAAATAGTGTGACAATTGGAGGGGGTGGACTTCCCTTCTTTTGAGTTCGTTCACATAATCTTGCAGATTTGAGGGACGTACTCCAGACAATGGAATGCGTTATTTTTTATTCTTGATGACAAAACTGGCCTCACAGCACGTGGAGCATTCCCATAACTGTTCCGCCCTCTGTTCCAGCAGCCATTCGACTCGATGGTGTTTCTAGTCCAATGCAGCGGAAACATACGTCGACATCAGGGCACAACTCTGGCCCATGCGACAGGTTTCTTTGTTGTTCCGCCCACCCACGTCGAGCCCGTAACTAGTTCAAGCACAACTTCGGCCTGTCGAAATAACATGGTAATTGTTATCGAAGGTTACGTCTACGGCATTGTATAGATGATGTGCCATGAGGCTTCTATAAGAAGATATCTTCAGTTTCTGCGACATTAGACTCGAAACACCATTGAGTCGGATATCTGCTGGAACAGAGGGCGGAGCACTTATGGGGATGCCCCCACGTGTTGTGAGGTCAGTTTCTAATCAAGAATCAAGAGAATCAGCCGCTATTTAGTACATTCATGGAGAAATGTGTCACACAATAAACAGTATTTCAGCATGATTTCTCACCATTAGACCACATCCTTTGGGATAGATCTATGATTTCTCACCATTAGACCACATCCTTTGGGATAGATCTTCTCGCGCTTCTCGCACATGGTGTCATTCATCGTGGCTGATTCTTAGAACAGTAGTTATGTCTGAAATAAGAGGCCGTACCAAAAAAAGGGTCATTCGCACATTTCCCTGTGAAATTCCGAGGGGTTTAACACTCTAATCATTGGTCAAATGTCGTATACTTTTTCTTTCGTCTATCTATCTTTCTATCTATCTATCTATCTATCTATACGCTGTGGCCCATGTTTGCCTTGCGGCGTCAGGGATGGAAGAGTTCTCTGGAGATGTCCTTCTTGTATGCTGTTTGTAAGCTTGTTCCTGTGGCTTCTTTTATTTCTGTGATCTGTCTTTTATATAGTCTGCCTCTGGCTTTATAACCGTTATGTCATGGCCATTTGTGGCATGCTACCTATTGGTAGTCTGGAAACGTGTGAAAACCACTTGATCTGTTGTCTTTTGATGTGTTCCAATACTGGTATTGTTTTGGTTATCTGTCTGATGTTATCGTTTCTAATTCTATCTCTTAATGACATTCCGAGTATTCTTCGTAGACATGTCATTTCTGCTGTCACTAGTTTTCTTTTGTCTTGTGCTGTCATTCTTTCATCAGCAAATGAAAAGTCGGATCAGTCCAAATGAATGACGCTGGGTGTGACCAGCGCGCACGACATGTCACTAGAAGGGCGTGTTTAGACAGGATAAAGTGAATATGTTTAGCTCTTTGGCTACAGCGAGATGCAGTGTGACATGCGAGGTATAGAGCACGTATGTGACATGCGAGGTACAGAGCACTACTGTGACACCGAGATGCAGTGTGACGTGCGAGGTACAGAGCACGTATGTGACATGCGAGGTACAGAGCACGTCTGTGACAGCGAAATAAAGTGTGACATGGAAGTACAGAGCACGCCTTTGACAGCGAGGAACATAGCTCGTCTGTGCCAGCACGGTACAGCGCACGTGACATGCCAGGTACAGCGCATGTCTGTGACATCGAGGTACAGAGCACGTCTATAACATCGAGGTACGGAGCACATCTATGACATCGAGGTACCAGGGTATCGAGTTAAAATCCTATCTCATGTAAGTGTACTTCCGACCGTTCAGAAAGTAATGACAAACTACTGAACGTGTTTATATTGATTAGAAAATGACTACAACAAAGAAACAAAAATGCTGAGTCGATGGCTAAATCTTGAATAGGATAGACCATATGCTACCAATTTGTTTTACAATAGCGAACTTGAGATATAAGCTCATGTACAAAACAGCTGTGAACGATTTCATAATAAACACAATCCTTGGGGGGGGGGGTTTACAGCAACGCGTAGTATGATGAGGCGAGGTACCCATTCGTCTGATGGTTCCCTGAGGGAGATGACACAAGACAAGCGATGCAGACGAAAGGTACATACATCCTTAAACATAGAATTGTTTTATATATATATATATATATATATATATATATATTTATTCTTGCGTGGTGTTTAGGTTCATTGACATGCCTTCTGGTTCTTCGAAGAGTTTCTCTAGGTCTCCCTCTTCTTCTTACTCCAGGTGGCACCCAATATAGTGACTGATGGGAAATTCTTAGGCTGTTCATTCTGAGAACATGGCCGGTGTAAGTCCAGCGTCTTTGTCTAATGAAGGAAGATATATAGGTTTGTTTGCTTTCCTCTCTTATAGTAGTGTTAGATTTAAAGTCACTCCACTTAACATCCAGAATGGTACGTAGGCATTTGTTTTCAAAGGTGTCTAGTCTCTTATCTGTGGCTTGTGTGGATTTCCCACTTTCGCATCCATATGATAGAATAGGGATAATGATGGAATTAAACAACCTGAGTTTTGTGGTGTTTCTGAGTGTGTTTGAGTGTGTCTGAGTGTGTCTGAGTGTGTCTGAGTGTGTTTCATGTCTAAATATATTTAAATGAGTTACGAATGAGACGAGAGTACCCTACTTAATTTTTACACTGGGTTTCTTCCTTGTCTCCGTAAAAACACAAAATGGCATCATCATCAAATATTATCATCACATGACATCATCATCACATGACATCATCACATGACATCATTATTATTATTATCACATGACATCATCATAATCACATGACATCATCATCACATGGCATCCTGACATTACATCATCACATGACATTATCATCACATGATATCATCAACACATGACATCATGGCATCATCATCACATGACATCATCATCATGACATGACATCATCATAGTGACATGATATCATCATCATTACATGACATCATCATCATTACATGACATCATCACATGACTTCATTATCATGACATGACATCATCATCGTGACATGATATGATCATCACTACATGACATCATCATCATCATCATAAAATGACATCATCATTGAATATCAATTGGTTAAAATAATGTCAATGATGTTACTGAAAAAAGAGTTCGGATTCACAACTGCACCTCAATAGCCATAGAGATAGTCTCCGCAAGTAAATTAATTTCGAAAGGGGGCGCTGTGAACAAGGTTGGGAGCCACTGATTTATAACGTAGTAATTGAATCTATGAGTTCTGTACTAAAAATATCTGGGAGGGAAAATAAAGAATCAATCTATAACCTTATGATCTGCCAGATGCATCAACATACAGAGCCAGGGTCGTAGCGATATCAAATTTACTGCGCCTTCTGCAAGCCGTTTTCTTCTTCTTCAGCGTTTATTCTCAAACTCCCACTGCATCTCTCTTGTAGCAGGACAATGATCCTACTAGGATCAGCAGAGTGTAGTAAAAACACTGAAAATTTTTCCTATCACTGTTTTATTTATTTGTTAGTAATGACCTGACACATCCGTCTTCGGAGGAACAAAAATTCGTTTCAAAACTATCAATTTCTTCTGAAACTTTAAAAAAAAATGTTTTGTTTAAACAGGTAAATTGAAAGACTACTGGGGGTGTTGAAATAGTCAAATGCGAAACGGACCTTAATCAACAATATAAGAAAAGGGCAATCTACTTTTTTTTTGTTCACTTCATGAGACAGGCAGGTTTAGAGAACATAGTCACAACAGGCAAAATTGAAGGCAACAGAGGCAGAGGGCGACAACGTGAGAAAATATTAGACAGTTTGACAACCTGGCACGGCAAGGAAACAACAACGACTTTGATACATAATACTGTGGACAGAGAGCTGTGGAGAGCCATGACCGCCTACGCCAGCCGGCAGGGCACCTGATGATGATGCCTATGGTATAATGAGAAGAATTATAAATGGGTACTATGATCGCAGTACACACACAGTAGCCTCAATTAGTGCCTACCTATGTGATTATTTCCCTTGCCTGCATTTATCAGTTTATTATTATCATTTATTAATTTAAATATAATTATATTTAGGGTTAGGGTTAGGATTACTTATGTAAAACTAACCCCAACCCTAAAAATGAATATTTCAATTAATTATGGATTATTTATTGATATAATATTTAGATCAAATAACCACAAAATACGTAGGTAGGCACTAATGGGGAAACAAGAATGAAAATGGGGGTTTGACTTCAATCATAGTACCAATGAATGTTTCATAGACAGCTAAGAAAACTAATGTAGTAGTCATCAAAGATGCTGAAGTAAAAGATTCGAAGTAAAAGATTGTCAGATTCGAAATTAATGTAACAAATTAGAAGCAGGCATCTCATTAAGATGCACATACTGGCCTTCTGATACACCAATGAATGTTAAACTTTATGGTACAAAACAAGAAATGGAAAACATTGTCCAATTTATACAAGAAACAACACTGCAGATATAGACATTATTAGTGAACGAAAGAAGAAGAAGAAGAAGAAGAAGCAGGCAAGATTTTTTAGGGATGTGATGAGACCAATAAAACATGAACATTTAGTAACCTCCAGAAACAGTAAGAGGAGAAGTGACAGAGGAAGAGAGAAATTTCTGGATGTATTGTCATTGTGGCATGGGTGAATGTCATCAGCTGAAGATGCTAACCCCATATGATGTCCCACACCCACATGTCCCCTGTTATGCTGCCCTATCTTTGCTTCTTCCGTCGTTCCCTCGCTACTGTCCTTCTTCCCTCTTTTTTCCTTCCTATTACCACCAAGTGTGTTTGTTTCTTATGTAAGATTTGTTTATTGCGGTCTTTTGTTTGTCCTGATGAAGGCTTTTAAGTCGAAACTTCGTCTGTCACTGTCTCGTTAGTTTGTTGTATCGACTTATTTTGGTAACACTTAAACCTATTTTTTTTAATTTTGATGCTAATCCCAAAAGAGACAGAGAGTTATGGAGAAACATGATCGCCTACAGCAACTCGGCATGGTACTTGTGACTTGATTGGTTGAAAGTGACATAACACTAGAGAGACAGAAGAACAAATAGAAGAACTTGAGAAAACTAGAACAATTCTAGAACAGTGCTGTGCCCAAATCATAACAAAAACTAGAACAATTCTAGAACAGTGCTGTGCCCAAATCATAACAAAAACTAGAACAATTCTAGCACAGTGATGTGCCCATATCATAACACAAAACTAGAACAATTCTAGCACAGTGCTGTGCCCATATCATAACAAAAACTAGAACAATTCTAGCACGGTGATGTGCCCAAATCATAACAAAAACTAGAACAATTCTAGCACAGTGCTGTGCACAAATCATAACAAAAACTAGAACAATTCTAGCACAGTGCTGTGCCCAAATCATAACAAAAACTAGAACAATTCTAGCACAGTGCTGTGCCCATATCATAACAAAAACTAGAACAATTCTAGCACGGTGATGTGCCCAAATCATAACAAAAACTAGAACAATTCTAGCACAGTGCTGTGCACAAATCATAACAAAAACTAGAACAATTCTAGCACAGTGCTGTGCCCAAATCATAACAAAAACTAGAACAATTCTAGCACAGTGGTGTGCCCATATCATAACAAAAATATGGACAGGCCTTATTGACGGACACGTCCTGCTGTTGTGTAAGTCCGGGTTTAGAGAAAAGCTTACTAACTTTATATATAAATATATGTAATATTTATGAGATATAATACTTGATCTTAACTTCCTGGTCTATAGTTACCGTGACCGTCGAGTTGGAAGACCTGTTGGCTAATGGAAAAAACAGCAAAACAACCTTCCAAAATGGCACATCTGTTTTTCCCGTGATTTTCAGTAGCTATCGACAAAAAAGTATAATAATAGTGACCAATGAAAACATGGACAAAGTCAAATGAGTCATTTTCGAAGGATTTTATCCCGTTAGCCCACATGTCTTCTATATTGTCGGCAGTCTCGATATTTACTATATATTCTATTTTTGAGTATTGATTTCCCCGCCGAAGACGGATGTGTCGGACCATTTGCGCAAATAAAACTGCGACACAACGCATTTTCATTCGCTGGACTGCATTCTGCTGGAAATCTAGAAGGATCATGGTCCTGTTACAAGAGAAATCCAGCGGGAGTTTGAGAATGAACGCTAACAAAGAAGAAGAGTATTTAGTCTACAAATGTGTGCATGCAAGACAGTTGACATTATACGCCATATTGGCTAATTGAAAAATAGCCTTCGAAAATCACTCATTCTACTTCTTTTTCCGTGATTTGTATTTTCATTATGATTATACTTTGTTTTTAACAGCCAATGAAAAAAACGGGAAAAGTCAAACGATTCATTATAGAAAATTTTTTCCCCCATTAATCAATTGCTCTTATATTTTCAACGATCACGGTGTATGTGTGTGCGTACGTCTGTTATTATTTGTGCGTGTATGTGTTTGTGATCCGAACATATGTGTATATGTATGCAAGTGTTTGATACTGTATATACACTGATGTGTGTACATGTGCATTAGTTATTCATGTCTAGAGATCTTGTAATGCTTCCTGCATTTTATATTCAAGATAAATGTTAAAAAGTACTGGGGAAAGTATTCATCCTTGACGCACTCCTATATCCGTCTTGAAAAATTCGCCAATGTCATTTTTATAAAAACAGCACTGCTTGTATTTTTATACAGCGCTTCAATGACTTCTATAATGTTTGTGTGGAAGTTATATTGTCTCAGTATTTGTCACAGATCTTGGTACCACACACGATCAAATGTCTTTGTGAATTCATTGAAATTTTGATACAAAGCACATTCATGTTTTAAATGCTTTTCTATTATTATTGTTAGGTTCTTCTTTTTCTTTTTCTGCGTTCGTTCTCAGACTCCTGCAGATTATCAGGATGTAGTCCGGAGAACATAATGCGTTGTGCCATGGTTTACAGCACTGCTGCGATATATGCGCCTTTCGGCCTGACACATCCGACTTCATCATGTATTTGGGTCACTGTCCCTATATGGGATGGGACAGCCAACTCTACAACATAACCTCCTTAGTCGCCTTTTACGACATGCATGGAAGGTAAACAGTGTTGATATTCTTTGCTCCCCTTTCGGGCCCCGGCAACACACTGGCGATTTTAAGGTTAAAAATATGTTCTGTGGAACTTCTGTTTTCACAGAAATGAGGCTGTTCTGATAATTATTCAGAATAATCTTTAGCATTACTTTGCTAGAATGTGTGATTTAGACTAATAGTTTTGTTGTTCTTGCACAGAATGAGGTTGCCTTTTTTTAGGAAGCAGTATAACGATTGTGTCCATTTTCTATACCATATTTATCTAAACCATATTTTCTAGCTTATGGCCAACAGTGACCAAATCTCTCCGGCATGATTTAGGACATGTGTCGGCAACCTTTTCCTGTGTGCCAACTTAAGGTTTCAAATTATTCAGAGTGCCAACATCACATATCATTTTATACAAGTCGAGGCTAATATTCTTATTTTACCATATATTTTATTTTTATATTTTAATTAATTAATATATAGTGATATTCAATAATATGTCAATATGTATAACATGTAACAAGTCTGGATAAGTCTGTGGCTGATACCCTGCTACGCCCAAGTGCCGAAATGAGCGAGGAAACCCCGCTAATAGAAGTATAATCAACTTTATACGGGAAACATGAAGAGTCTGTGTGCCATTTGAAATTGCTTGACGTGCCAAGTGTGGCACGCATGCCATAGGTTGCCGACCCCTGCTTTAGGAGTTCCGATGATATAATATCTACCCGTGGAAACTTGCTGTTTGCAGCATAAGCAATAAAGATTAAATATAATTTGTGATTTTGGAATGTTGTTATATAGGAAATTTGTTATAAAAGGATGCGCTATTAGAGAGAACCCATTGTATTATTATTATTATTATCATCATTATTATTTGTTGTAGTAGTAGTCAGGCCGAAAGGCGCAGATATCGCAGCAGTGCTGTAAACACGCATTCCGTTCTCCGGACTACATCCTGCTGATCTGCAGGAGTTTGAGAACGAACGCAGAAGAAGAAGAAGCAGTAACAGTAATAGTAGTAGTAGTAGTAGTAGTAATCGTTGTTGTTGTAGGTGTTTTATTTGTAGTAGTAGTGATAGTAGTAGTAGTAGTGATAGTAGTAGTAGTAGTGGTAGTAGTAGTGATAGTAGTAGTAGTAGTGGTAGTAGTAGTGGTAGTGGTAGTAGTAGTGGTAGTAGTAGTGGTAGTGATAGTAGTAATAGTAGTAATAGTAGTAGTATGTATGTATGTATGTATGTATGTATGTATGTATGTATGTATGTATGTGTGTGTGTGTGTGTGTGTATGTATGTATGTATGTATGTATGTATGTATGTATACTGGTGTTTGTGTTTATATGGGCGCTGGTTTGTTTTAGCGTGCGCTGGTTTTATGTGTATGTTTTGATGTATGCATTTGAGTCATGTGTATGCGTGTGTTGTGTGTATGCGTGTGTTGTGTGTATGCGTGCAGTTATATTTGTACGTAATAAAACCTATGTGCCTGCACATTGATGTGTATGTGTATGCGCGTGTGCATTTGTATGTGTAAGTACATGAACGTGTGCAGAAGTGTTTTTGTATAAAATTTCTTCCATAAGTGTGCGTGTGTGTGTGTGTTTGCATGTTTCTATCTCCAGGACTTCGATACTGTGTGTTTTAGAACATGTGTTTTGACATGACATATTCTGCGCCACATTTCATCTCAACCTCAAAAACACCAATTATTTCGGAAAATATATTAATTATCGCCCTAGGGAATATACAGACCCACCTTTAATTTTATATTATTATTATTATTATTATTTTGACCGAGTATAACGACATCGAGGCAGCGTCTGGCTGGCCTTGAATTCAGGTATTACGACATCTTACTCCGGTTTCCGTCAGTTTCCCTTGTGTTGTTATTTGTTTACATTTGTTGAATATAATAATATTGAATTTGTGAGCTAGATTACTGCTTCCTGTCTCTCTACTAATCAATAATGTTGTTATTCTGGCAGTAAAAACTGTATGTATCTACAGTTGTTGGTATTTTATTTTAAACTGGTTAAAGGGTCGTTGTGACCGTAAAGTACTGGCAGTGATAGATTACCCAATGAAGTTAATTGTCTATTGTCTTTCCCCAGGTGGTTTGTGATCCACTCTTGCCGTTAAGCGTAGGGGTGATTTGAGTTCGAGCTTGCGTTCTATCGCCAGATGTGTGGCTTCAGCTTTGCTATGACCGTGTCTATACAGGATGTCCCTGACGTTTTCTGTCCATCGTTTCCGTGATCTTCCTCTGGTCTTGTACCCTGATCTCATTTGGTTATATGCTTGTACTGGCAACTTTTCGTGATGCATTCTCATAATGTGGCCAAACCACTTGATCTGTTCTCTCTCTATGTAATCTGTACAAGATATTATACCTATTCTTTCCCTGATATATTCATTTCGCAATCTATCAAGCCTGGTGACCCCGGCAGCTTTCCTCAATCATTTCATCTCACATGTCACTATCTTTCTGTAATGTGAAGATGAGAGAGACCAGGTTTGGCACTGGTAACACAGTGCTGGTAGGAATATACTGTTAATTGATACTGTTGTATATGTCCCACACCTTTTTTGTGCTCTGCAGCAACAAATCAACGATGATGTAATACGTACAGCAAATAAACAAACTTCCATGTAATACGTACAGCAAATAAACAAACTTCCATGTAATCCGTACAGCAAATAAACAAACTTCCATGTAATCCGTACAGCAAATAAACAAACTTCCCTGTAATCTGTACAGCAATTAAACAAACTTCCATGTAATCCGTACAGCAAATAAACAAACTTCCATGTAATCCGTACAGCAAATAAACAAACGTCCATGTAATCCGTACAGCAAATAAACAAACGTCCATGTAATCCGTACAGCAAATAAACAAACTTCCATGTAATCCGTACAGCAAATAAACAAACTTACATGTAATCCGTACTGCAAAAAAACAAACTTCGATGTAATCCGTACAGCAATTAAACAAACTTCCCTGTAATCCGTACAGCAAATAAACAAACTTCCAGGTTATCAAGAACCACTTTTGACAGTGGCGAAACGGCTTCAACTTGTTTGGATTGAACATAACAAGACACTTCACTTTCTAAAATGATTATGTAAGGAACAGTTCAAGGAGAAGTAAAAATATGCGGAGAAAAGAAACTCCTGGATTAATAACATCAAAGAATGTTTTTCTGGGAATTATTTTTATACACTCTTCCGGGTGTCTGAGGATAGAGAGATGTTTGGAGCGCTTTTTGTGCTGATGTCTGCAGTGTGTAGTAGTGTGCGGTGTGCGCATGACACAGATGGCCATGTCACATAGACATCACGGCTATAAAGCCAGAGGCTTTAGTATGTATATACATACATACAAACATTTCTAATCAAAGATACAGGAAATCCACAGTTTGAAGATTCATGATCCCTTTAGAACTCAAGGCAGGATTTCGAAAAGCTGGTGGACAGAAAAAGCGTTTCAAAGACACGCTCAAGTCATCCTTGAAACATCTTAACATTGACGTAGGCGCTTGGGAGAGCCTCGCTCAGGATAGAACAGCATGGCGTTACAGCATTAGAACGGGAGCACTAGCGGCAGAGGAATTCAGACAAGAAACTGCAAGACAGAAGCGGACACGTAGAAAAGAAAAAACATCTCAACGTCACACAGATACCACTCCTCAAATCAGGAAAAGATGGCAACACAGTCTCCAACTACAGGCCCATCAGCCTCACAAGCTGTCTATGCAAAACAATGGAACGCATTATCAATCTTAGGATGCAGTGGTACCTAGAAAGTGAAAACCTTCTGGTATCACAGCAAGCAGGTTTCAGACAGTGCTACTCTACTGAAGATCAGGCAACCTACCTCTCCCAAGAGATTGAGGATGCCTTCCAAGAAAAGAAACTGGTACTAGCAGCATGGATAGACCTCAGGAAAGCATTTGATAAGGTCTGGAAAGAAGGGCTCCTAAAGAAATTGCGAAATTGCAGGGTTAGCTCAAGAATGTATAAATGGGTAAAAGCATACCTGCATAATAGAAGAGCCAGGGTACAATTAGATGGTCGCAAGAGCAAGAAAGTTCTACTGCGTCATGGAGTCCCCCAGGGAGGAGTCCTGTCGCCCACACTTTTCTTGGTTTACATCAATGACCTAGTTGCTGAACTACCACACGGGATCAAAGTGGCAATGTATGCTGGTGATCTGGTGCACGGAAGAACATGCGACAGTGGCCACTAAACAAATACAAAGAGCCATCGATGCCCTAACCTTATGGGCTAATAGATGGTGCGTCAGCATTAACACAGATAAGTGCAGCACTACACTTTTTACCCTCTCACCAAAACAAAAAGCCGGTCATATCAAAATAGATGGAGAGCTCTTGAAAGAAGACAAACAACCCACATACCTCGGAGTTACTTTTGATGATAAACTGACATGGAAGCAGCACATAAACAAAGCAACAACAAAAGCCAGGAGGAAGTTAGCTATCCTGAGAAAACTAAGTGGAACCACATGGGGAGCCAGTGGGAATATACTCAGTAAAGTTTACCAGCAAGGCATAAGACCACACCTGGAATATGGTTCAGCTGCGTGGTGTCCTGCATCAAACACCACATTGCAAGATCTAGATAAAGTGCAAAACCAGGCACTTAGAATAATGTTGGGAACAATGAAATCAACACCCATAGCAGAGATGCAGAAAATGGGAAGAATGCAAACACGTGGCGAACGCAGAGACACAAAAGTACTAATTCAGGCAGAAAAGTTTCAGTGTATACCAAGTCATCCAATGAAGGAAGGATTCCAAAATCTAGCAATGGGACGACTGAAAAGAAGCAGCTTTATCCATCAAGCTAAACGACTCCGCAGACAACTTACAGACCTACCTGAAGTTGACAGCCCCTTAAGGCCTGTACCAGAACAAACCCCGTGGAGTGAAAGACATGGAATGCCAATATATATTCAGACCCATGTGAAAGGAATACTAAGCGTGGACGAACAGAACAGTGTGCAGCGAAGGACAGTCACCCTCAGTTTCCTGGATGAGGAATATCCACAAGATATATGGGTCAGAGTATACACAGATGGGTCAGCACAGAATGCCGTGAGGAATGGAGGTGCAGGTGTATATATAGAATATCCACACAAGCCTAGAGATACAATCAGAACACCGACAGGAAAATTCTGCAATAATTATGATGCAGAAATCCAGGCAATTAGTGTGGCAGCTAAAAAAACTGCTGAACTCCAACTCTGACCTACAGCCTGTGGTATTCCTGACAGATGCAAGGTCAGTGCTTCAAGCTCTCCAGTCTGAAAAACTAACAGACTTGAAAAAACTACTTAGCGAATTGTCTTACCAGTATAGGGTAACCATGCAGTGGATACCCTCTCACTGTGGAATACCAGGAAATGAAAAAGCAGACCAACTGGCTAAGGAAGGTGCTGCCGAAGACCAACCAGATATACCAATCACCTACCATCAGAAAAAACAGATGATCAAGTCAATAAGAAAGCCACAAACACCAACACAAGATGACTATCATATTATGAACAGACCAGAACAAGTTATAATTCTACGTCTCAGAACAGGACACAACCGACTCCGCAGTCACATGTATACAAAGTTCAAGATTGGCAACACGGCCATGTGTACATGTGGACAGGCAGTACAGAGTGCCAAACATATACTTCAAGAGTGTTCTGAGCATGAAACGCTGAGGCAGACATATTGGCCAGAGGAAACAACACTGGAATCAAAACTCTATGGGACACTGTATGAACTACAAAAGACAGTGAGTTTTATTAAGGAGACAGAATTACAGATATAGACATGTTTCAAGTGAACGAAAGAAGAAGAAGAAGAAGTCACACAGATACCTTCTATTGTTGTCAATTCTGTAAAAGAACATTTTGTGCGCGCATTGGACTTGCTAGTCATTTAAAAACGCACTATTAACTCTATTATTTTATTATTTATTGTTATTATTATTATGGTTGAGTTTTTGGTCATCGTCGATCACGACGGACGAACATCATCAAAGCCAGAGGCAGATCATGTAAAAGATGGATATACTATGTTACATCGATTTGGGGGTCTTTGTTACCTCTAATATTTTATGGTAGTGTGTCCTGATATAACCTAATTGGACTTTGTCCGCTGGTTGAAAGGTTCACGCCTCTCCAAAAGAAAGACAATCTCATTAGCTACCATGTAAAAGATGGACAACAGAAATCAAAGAAGCCACAGAAACAGACTTACTAACAGCACACAAGAAAGCCATCTCCCAAGAACTCTTCTACCCCTGACGCAGCAAGGCAAACAAGGGATATATCGTATCGATAGATTGTCTCCAGTGTGGCACAAATATGATCCTAACCGGCTGTGGGTCTCATTATTACTACCGTTAGTAACAAGTCACAAATTATGTCAACAGTGATGGGATCTAATAAGGTTCACAGTTGTTAACAACATGGGGAAACTTGCTGTATACAGTTCACAGTTGTTAACAACATGGGGAAACTTGTTGTATACAGTTCACAGTTGTTAACAACATAAGGAAACTTGTTGTATACAGTTCACAGTTGCTAACAACATGGGGAAACTTGCTGTATACAGTTCACAGTTGTTAACAAAATGGGGAAACTTGCTGTATACAGTTCACAGTTGTTAACAACATAGGGACACTTGCTGTATACAGTTCACAGTTGTTAATAACATAGGGAAACTTGCTGTATACAGTTGACAGTTGTTAACAACATGGGGAAACTTGCTATATACAGTATATGCAATAAAGAAAAAAATATAATTTGGAATTTTGAAGTGTTGTTATATAGGGAAATTTGTTATTAAAAGATGCGCTATAGAGAAATCCAACTGTATTATTGGTATTACTATTATTATTTTTATTATTAGTAGATGTAGTAATAGTAGTAGTGGTAGTAGTAGTAGTAGCTATTGTAGTTGTAGTAGTAGTAGTAGTAGTAGTAGTAGTAGTAGTAGTAGTAGTAGTAGTAGTAGTAGTAGTTGTAGTAGTAGTAGTAGTAGTAGTAGTAGTAGTAGTAGTAGTAGTAGTAGTAGTAGTAGCTATTGTAGTAGTAGTAGTAGTAGTATAGTCATTTCGACGTATAATCTTTCTCGCATATAATCTTTTCGACGTAGGGCCTATAATCTTTCTCACATATAATCTTTTCGACGCAGGGCCTATAATCGTTCTGACATATAAACTTTTCTACGTAGGGCCTATAATCTTTCTGACATATAAACTTTTCGGCGTAGGACCTATAATCTTTCTCACATGTAATCTTTTCGACGTAGGGCCTATAATCTTTCTGACATATAAACTTTTCGACGCAGGACCTATAATCTTTCTCACATGTAATCTTTTCGACGTAGGGCCTATAATCTTTCTGACATATAAACTTTTCGGCGTAGGGCCTATAATCTTTCTGACATATAAACTTTTCGGCGTAGGGCCTATAATCTTTCTGTCATATAAACTTTCTGACAATAAGTTTCATTGTCTCGATAGCTACAGTTGTGTTACATGGCTTATGGAAGCATGTTTGTGTTAGAGTGTTTATTATACGGATGTTATATGTTACATGTTTGTTGTTACTGAAGATACTTCAATAACTGTACGGGATGTTCGTTGTTGTAATAGTCCTTGTCTCTTTTGGTTCGTTCTCAGTGACTGGAGTGCACAGTGTGAATATCTTGACAAAATCGCATCTTTTATTGGAGATGCGATTAGTCAAGTACGGAAAAACCCGTGTACGAGAGTTGCTGGACGATTAGGTACCGTTGAACGGACTGGTTCAATTCCCGTTAGTTTAAAAAACATGTAGAATACTGGAGGCAAGAAACATGTGGAATATTTCAGGCAATAAAGATGTGGAAAATTGGAGGCAGCAAATATGGGGTTCTATAAAAGAATGCCGAGAGTACTACATACATCTAGAAAAAGTGACGCGGATGCTCTGAAAATGTCAACCATGAAACGATGATTATTTAATATCGGAGTGGTTTCATCTTTATATTAGAAAACGTGATGAGACAGGAAGTTCTGGAGAATTTAGTTACAACAGGCTAGATAGAAGCCAAAAGAGTTCGAGGACGACAACGTGAGAAAATATTTTAGTCTGATATCGTCGCACCGTAAAGAGTCAAAAACATTTCTAATCAAAGATACAGGAAATCCACAGTTTGAAGATTCATGATCGCCTAAACCAGTCGACACGGCACCTCATGACGATGATGCCACTGCATACATTTATAAAGTTACGCATTTTCGTTTCTTACACTGCTGGCGCCTTTTTCATTATAAACAAAATCGTGCAGACACACTGATTATAAAAATAGTTGCATGTTTTTAGCGAAACAAAACGTTTCGTTACAGAATGTTCTTGGTTAACGCCCTTTAACGTGTCAATCATAGACTAGGCCTACACGCGTGTTGTTATATCAAGGTGTACTGACTGTAAAAGATGACAACGCCCAGAAGGAATCAACTTTACTAAAGTTTAAAAATAGAAATACTATCGATACATGAGATATTTATGAGTCGTATTAGGTCCTTGTACTTTGTACATGTATCCGGGTTTGTTTGGGTTATTTAGGGCAGAAGCCACTTTACACATAACGCCGTTACGTCCATGCAATATCAACAATCTTCTATATTAATTTTGTATAGAACTGCCAAACACAACCTTGTGTAGAACATCCAACAAACGCATATAGGTATATTCATTCCAGACTTTTATCCCAATAATCGTTCCAGACTTTTATCCCTATATTCGTTCCAATTGGTTACACTCTGCTTCTAGTGTTCTTGTTATTACACGCTATTCCAATTGATGATAATGTGATTATTAATGTGAGTACAGTTGATGTTATTGTTGTTGCTGTTCCATCTGGGTCTAATGTTGTTAGTGTTGATTCAGCTGGTACTAATGTTGTTAGTGTTGTTTCAGCTGGTACTAATGTTGTTAGTGTTGATTCAGCTGGTACTAATGTTGTTAGTGTTGATTCAGTTGGTACTAATGTTGTTAGTGTTGATTCAGTTGGTACTAATGTTGTTAGTGTTGATTCAGTTGGTACTAATGTTGTTAGTGTCGTTTCAGTTGGTACTAATGTTGTTAGTGTTGATTCAGTTGGTACTAATGTTGTTAGTGTTGATTCAGTTGGTACTAATGTTGTTAGTGTTGATTCAGTTGTGCCTAATGTTGTTAGTGTTGATTCAGCTGGTACTAATGTTGTTAGTGTTGATTCAGTTGGTACTAATGTTGTTAGTGTTGATTCAGCTGGTACTAATGTTGTTAGTGTTCATTCAGCTGGTACTAATGTTGTTAGTGTTGATTCAGTTGGTACTAATGTTGTTAGTGTTGATTCAATTGATACTAATGTTGTTAGTGTTGATTCAGTTGATACTAATGTTGTTAGTGTTGATTAAGTTGGTACTAATGTTGTTAGTGTTGATTCAGTTGGTACTAATGTTGTTAGTGTTGATTCAGTTGGTACTAATGTTGTTAGTGTTGATTCAGTTGGTACTAATGTTGTTAGTGTTGATTCAATTGATACTAATGTTGTTAGTGTTGATTCAGCTGTTACTAATGTTGTTAGTGTTGATTCAGTTGGTACTAATGTTGTTAGTGTTGATTCAGCTGGTACTAATGTTGTTAGTGTTGATTCAGTTGGTACTAATGTTGTTAGTGTTGATTCAGTTGGTACTAATGTTGTTAGTGTTGATTCAGTTGGTACTAATGTTGTTAGTGTTGATTCAGTTGGTACTAATGTTGTTAGTGTTGATTCAATTGATACTAATGTTGTTAGTGTTGATTCAGCTGGTACTAATGTTGTTAGTGTTGATTCAGTTGGTACTAATGTTGTTAGTGTTGATTCAATTGATACTAATGTTGTTAGTGTTGATTCAGCTGGTACTAATGTTGTTAGTGTTGATTCAGTTGGTACTAATGTTGTTAGTGTTGATTCAGTTGGTACTAATGTTGTTAGTGTTGATTCAGTTGGTACTAATGTTGTTAGTGTTGATTCAGTTGGTACTAATGTTGTTAGTGTTGATTCAGTTGGTACTAATGTTGTTAGTGTTGATTTAATTGATACTAATGTTGTTAGTGTATATTCAGCTGGTACTAATGTTGTTAGTGTATATTCAGTTGGTACTAATGTTGTTAGTGTTGATTCAGTTGGTACTAATGTTGTTAGTGTTGATTCAGTTGGTACTAATGTTGTTAGTGTTGATTCAGTTGGTACTAATGTTGTTAGTGTTGATTCAGTTGGTCCTAATGTTGTTAGTGTTGATTCAGTTGGTACTAATGTTGTTAGTGTTGATTTAGTTGGTACTAATGTTGTTAGTGTTGATTCAGTTGGTACTAATGTTGTTAGTGTTGATTCAGTTGGTACTAATGTTGTTAGTGTTGATTCAGTTGGTACTAATGTTGTTAGTGTTGATTCAGTTGGTACTAATGTTGTTAGTGTTGATTCAGTTGGTACTAATGTTGTTAGTGTTGATTCAGTTGGTACTAATGTTGTTAGTGTTGATTCAGTTGGTACTAATGTTGTTAGTGTTGATTCAGTTGTGCCTAATGTTGTTAGTGTTGATTCAGTTGGTACTAATGTTGTTAGTGTTGATTCAGTTGTGCCTAATGTTGTTGCTAAAGTTGCTCTAGTTGGATCTTATTGTGTTCTTATTCTTCTTCTTTCGTTCGTTCTCAAACTCCTGCAGATCATCGGGATGTAGTCCGGAGAACGGAATGCGTTGTATGATGGTTTACAGCTTTTCTACGATACATCCGACTTCAGCATGGCTGTGGGTTGCTTTGACCCTATATGGGATGGGACAGCCAATTCATTCCCATAAGCTCCTTAGCCGCCTCTTACGATATGCATGAAAAATAAACAGTGTTGTTATTATTTGCTCCCCTCTCGAGCCCCTAAAACACACCGTCGCTAATAGTGTTGTCCATAGTTGAGCCTAAGTAATTTGTTAATGTTGTTGTTACTGTTATTGTTTATATTGTAGTTTAGGCTAATGACGTAGTTAATAATTGTGTTGTTATTGTTATTGCGCATGTTGAAAATGAGAATAACGCCTTGGATGTTGTTATTGTTGGGAAAACTTTGTTAAGTTATTAATCAGTGTCATAGAATGCAGGTTAACCTATAGTTGTCCAGTGAGTTAGACAGTGGTTGACCAACTGACTAGTATCGCCTTCAGCAAGTACTCCATAGAGATGGCGTCACTTCCCATAGTGTTAGCACTGATACATTCTTCTTCTTCTTCTTCTGCGTTCGTTCTCAAACTCCTGCAGATTAGTAGGATGTAGTCCGGAGAACGGAATGCGTTGTGTCATGGTTTACAGCATTGCTGCGATATCTGCGCCTTTCGGCCAGACACATCCGGCTTCAGCATGGCTTTGGGTTGCTTTGTTGGGACAGTCAACTCATTCCCATAAGCTCCGTAGTCGCCTCTTACGACATGCATGGAAAATAAACAGTATTGTTATTATGTGCTCCCCTTTCGGGCCCCGGCAACACATGGACGAGCACTGATACATATTTCTTGGAGTCTCGATAACCAAAGACTTCTTAATTTTGTAAAATCCTCCTTCTTCGGGGTACATTCTCAAACTCTCACTGGATCTCTCTTGTAGCAGGACCACGGTCCTATTAGATTTCCCAGCATGATGTAGTCCAGAGAATGGAAATCCGTAGTGTCGCCGTTTTATTTGCGCCAATGGCCGGACACATCCGTCTTCTGTGAAATTCTGTAAACTATTAAGAACATCGTATTATATCTCTGTAAGTGCACACATCTTGTTATGCAGAGTCTGAACTCGACTGGAGAACGGTGAAGCCGAATAAAAATTCATAGCAAAATTAATAATATTTGATATTACTAACTTAAATCTAGTTCTTCTATTGTTATTTTGATAGTCTGGACCTTATCTAGATATGAAAACAATGAGATTATTTTATTGTTTAGCGTTTGACAAAATTATAGATTTTACTTTTCCTTATGTACCATCTGAATTTACAGTTGCATTGTGTAATATCTCAATTTACAGTTACATTATGTAATACCTCAATTTACAGTTACATTATGTAATATCTCAATTTACAGTTACATTATGTAGCACCTGAATTTACAATTACATTATGTAACATCGTAACATCTGAATTTACAGTTACATTATGTAATACCTCAATTTACAATTACATTATGTAATACGTGAATTTACAGTTACATTATGTAATACCTCAATTTACAGTTACATTATGTAATACCTCAATTTACAGTTACATTATGTAATATCTCAATTTACAGTTACATTATGTAGCACCTGAATTTACAGTTACATTATGTAACATCGTAACATCTGAATTTAGTTACATTATTACTCCTATTTTTTACCTTACGCTCTTTGCTACAATGAAAACTTAAGTTCGAAATATTTCTGTATCAGGTTTCCCTATCACAACAAAGCTTCCACTTTGACCTCTCGTCTAAAAAAAATGTGTTATCATTTACTTGTTGAAGAGTTCTTGTTTTAATTTAATATTTGTACGAGTTGAAAAGAG
The DNA here is from genome assembly GCA_034231615.1 of Meghimatium bilineatum. Taxonomy (NCBI): domain Eukaryota; kingdom Metazoa; phylum Mollusca; class Gastropoda; order Stylommatophora; family Philomycidae; genus Meghimatium; species Meghimatium bilineatum. Next base: position 34,335,124 of record CM067307.1, read on the forward strand.
ATTAGTTAATATCTAGAAAAGAGCACATCCGATATTTTTAACCCCATTTAATCAAGCATCATCATCAAGTGCCGTCTTCGCAATGAAGGTCGGTTGCAACAGACCTGAAACATCTCTTGTCTCCTGTTTTGGTGGTGCACTCTGCTAGACTGTAACCCGTCCATCTTGTGATGTTACGTCCCACTTGTGTCTCTGCCTACATCTTGCTCGCTTCCCTTCGACTTTACCCTCAAGTAAGATCTTCAATAAGGTGTCACTTCTTTTAATGTGTCAAAAATATTTTATTTACTTGATCTTTATTTCATTTAATAATTCTTTCTTCATATTAAGTATTGTTAGAACCTCTTTGTTTGTTTTTCTTCTCATCCCATGATGTTCTCCCTATTCGTTTAGGCCTATATATCGACATTTTAGGCATCCATTATATCTTCTAATTGTTTAATTTGTATTTGATCAATACATTTTGTGAAAGTAGATGTATTTTTTTAAAGTCAAAAATAAAATAACTAAATACATAAAAATTACAAAAGTTAATTTAGTGTTGTAAAATGGCTCGGGAAATTTGTCAATATGGCAACCCTGTGACGACCCTATATTTTTTATGTATCTTTGATAATCTGATAAATTCCTTGTACGTGTATTTCCTGTGTCGTTGATAACACGCTACTAGGGCAGGCGAGACACTAAAGAACCTTGACCCCTGACCTACAAGGTTCACATTTTCTGTGAATATTTCCACCGCTACCGCAGCAGTTTCGCACGTTCTTCCGTTTCTTCTTTGTTGGTTTCTCAATGTTGACATACGATTCGCATTCTTTCCAAATGCCGCTCCCTTCCTATCTGACTGTCCCAAGTCCGTCGCCGGTACACTCCTGCGCGCATATTTAAATAACATAACTTATCTTGATTCATCCCCTTTTTTTTATGAACCACCATTGGCAGGCGACAGGAAATACATGCAACTTTAACTAATGATCATTCGTATTGGCCAAGTTAAGTGACGCTTATGAGACATGCGCATGATTGCTATGTCCTTCATCATCATTAAGTGCCGTCACCGCAACGAAGGTTAGCTGCAACGGATCTCATCACATCTCCTGTCTCTTGTCTTGGTGGTGCACTCTGCTAGACTAACCTGTCCATCGTGTGATGTTACTCTCCCACTTGTATCTCTGCCTACCTCTTGTTCGCTTCCCTTTGAGTTTACCCTCAAGTAAGGTCTTCAATAAGGTGTCATGTCTTTTAATGTGTCCAAAATATTTTATTTGCCTGATCTTTATTTCTCTTAGTAGTTCTTTCTTCATATTAAGTGTCTTTAGCACCTCTTTATTTGTTTTCTTCTCTTTCCATGATGTTCTCCCTATTCTTCTATATACCCACATCTCAAAGGCATCAATTTTGTCTTCTAACTGTTTATTTTTCTTATATTGTAACAATATAAGAAAAAGGCAATCTTCTTTTTTTGGCCACTTCATGAGACAGGCAGGTTTAGAGAACATAATCACAACAGGCAAGATTGAAGGCACCAGAGACAGAGGGCGACAACGTGAGAAAATATTAGACAGTTTGACAACCTGGCACGGCAAAGAAACAACAACGACTTTGATACATAATACTGTGGACAGAGAGCTGTGGAGAGTCATGACCGCCTACGCCACCCGGCATGGCACCTGATGATGATGAACTGTTTATTTAGTGTCCATGTTTCTGAGCCATACATTTATATAGGAATAGATGTAGCATTTCATCATTCTCCTTTTTAACTTGTTTGTAATTTGTTTAGATATTAATAATTTCCTCATGTCATTGGAGGTACTATGTCCTTACAATCACAATAATCAGCAAAGACAGAAGAACAAGAGCTAAACATAAACATACACGGAGAGAAACTACAAGTAAAACATTATCAATATCTTGGACACATAGTCACAAATGATAGCAGAAGTGAAATAGACGTTAAATAGAAAATAGGAATGGCTAAAAGTACCTTTTTGACATTAGAAAAATAGCAGCATCTGGCGCCTGAGAACCGCTACATTTATCAATATAGCACTCTTAAACCCGACGGCATTAATGAGCGCCTGTCTGTTGTATGACTTTAGTCGATCCATAGTTTCTGTTTGTTTCGTGTCACATGTTTGTTGTCGTTTTTGTATTTTCCTTGTCCGGTGTCATTTCGCCTCTTCCAGTCAACCAATGTGACTGTCGATGTTATTACTGTTCGCTTTCTGTTATATGTTTTAATTTTGTTACAATTGTCTGTCTTGATAAAGACCTTTTGGTCGAAACGTCGATTTGTGTGTTATTAAATATTAGCAAAACTTTATTACCCTATTCCTGGATCTACCTGTTGGTTTTCAGGTTTGTGCAGTAAGTACATAGAAAAATAATAACATCTAAACAAATTACAAAAAAAGTTAAGAATCAGAATTATAAAATGCTACATCTATTCCATATTAATGTATGGCTCAGAAACATGGACACTAAATAAATGATTATAGAAGTCAGAACTGATGCTTTTGAGATGTGGGTATATAGAAGAATAGGGAGAACATCATGGAAAGATAAGAAATCAAATAAAGAGGTGCTAAAGACACTTAATATGAAGAAAGAACTACTAAGAGAAATAAAGATCAGGAAAATAAAATACTTTGGACACATCAAAAGACATGACACCTTATTGAAGACCTTACTTGAGGGTAAAGTCAAAGGGAAGCGAGCAAGAGGTAGGCAGAGATACAAGTGGGAGAGTAACATCACAAGATGGACAGGCTACAGTCTAGCAGAGTGCACCACCAAATCAGGAGACAGATCTGTTGCAGCCAACCTTCGATGCAGAGACGGCACTTGATGATGATGTACCATATTGCTGGTGTTAACTTTCGCCAATATCTGGCGATTGGTCACGGTTGGTGGTTTCACAGTTTTACAGGTAGGCTCACATCCCTCCCTAGGGATAAATGTTCCTGTGTTGGGTAACAATCCTAAACAGGAAGTAGGTGGCTGGAGTAACACCGGGCAAATGTCAAGATAAACAAAAATAGGTAGATGTGTTACCAAAATAAAACATAAAACAACCTAACAACGAGATACATGGACAGACGACGTTTCGACTAAAAAGCCTTCATCGGGACAAACGAAAGACAACAGTGCAACGAATCTTACATGGAGACAAACGTGGTTGATAGGGAGGAAAGAGGAGGAGAGATAGCGAATAGATAGTGGAGGAAGCAAATAGGGAGCAGCATATCAAGGAGGAAGAAAGTATGAGGAGAAGAAGTGAGGAGGGGAAAGTGCACAGAAGGAGGTGAGGAGTGGAAATAGATAAGGTGTAGTAGCAAGTAAAATAAGATAAATAAGGATAAATTAAGATCCTTACCTCAAAAATGGAAACAGGCAATGAGTATTAGCATACAGTCGTGATGGAAAAGCAAAGGAGGATGGTACGAGAGATCAGATGAGAGAGAAAGAGAGAGAAGGATGAATATGAAAAAGAAAAAAGAGAGAAAAGAAAGAAACGACCGAGCAGACGTTTGTCTCCATGAAAGATTCGTTGCACTGTTGTCTTTCGTTTGTCCTGATGAAGGCTTTTTAGTCGAAACGTCGTCTGTCCATGTATCTCGTTGTTAGGTTGTTTTATGTTTTATTTTGGTAACACAACTACCTATTTTTGTTTATCTTGACACTTCCCTCCCTACTTGTTCCGATCTTGTATTTGCGGTATACCTGGTGCAGCAGTCATATCCTGTTTATAGTCGGGAAATAATCACCTGGTCCCACCTGCAAAACAATCTGCTAGATGTTATATTGTATCCGGTTCTGTGGCAGGGTAGTGCACAGTGCGTCTGTGACGGCCAATGTACCGAGTTCGATCCTTGCCACAGGCAATTGTGCAACCGGACCGTTCAGAAAGCAATGACAAACTACTGAACGTATTTATATTGCCTATGAAATCACTACAGCGAACAAAAATGCGGCGTTGATGACTACGTCCTAAATAGGATACCCCGCTGTCGATGGATGTGTCGGGCCATTGTCGCAAATAAAACGGTGGTACAATGCGTTTCCATTCTCTGGACTACATCCTGCTGGAAATCTAGTAGAATCATATTCCTACTTCACGGGAGATCCAGCGGGAGTTCGAGAATGAACGCTTAAAATGAACAATAGGATACACCGATAATTATATTGTATTCCACCTGAATAATAGCGTTCACACTTTCATTTCTTCTGCTGCTTTCGTTCTCAAACTCCCGCAAGTTAACAGGGTGTAGTCTGGAGAACAGAATGCGTTGTATCTTGGTTTATGTTATTGTTGCGATATATGCGCCTTTCGGTCTGACACATTCCACTTCAGCATGGCTGTGTGCACTCTGCCCATATGCGGGATGGAACATCCATCACCACTTCATAGCCTCCTTAGTCGCCTCCTGCGGCATGCATGGAAGGTAAATAGTGTTGCTATTTTTTGCTCCCCTCTCGGGCCACGGCAACAAAGAGACGAAACTTATATTTGAGAATGGCTTTAATTTATGGCTACCTCAAGGCTAACTCTATGTCACTCTAATGCAATGTCCCACCTTCTTTGATGCAATGTCGCACCTTCTTTGATGTAATGTCCCACCTTCTTTGATGCAATGGCCCACCTTCTTTGGCGCAATGTCCCAACTTCGTTGATGCGGTGTCCACCTGTATTTTCATTTGTATGTACTTCCTGTTCATATCCTTCCAGCATCTCACATTCATATTTCTCTCGGACACAATCTGTGTCGTGTAGTCATTTATAATTGTCGTATTTTAGTGTTCCGTGTCTATCTTGATAAAGGCCCTTTGATTGTTTCTCCACTCCTTGGAGATGGCCCTTTGATTGAAACGTCCATTGTATCCTGTATATTGTTATTTGTATGATTCTATCCTTTTGTTTGTATTATGTCACGCAAGCATTCGACAGTGATAACGTGTTAGTAGTCGTTCAGTAAGAATTCATTACCTGTTTCCTATGTAAGTACTATGTACTATTTTCCTGCAGTGTTTATAGCATAACCATTTATTGATAGTTCCGTATTAACAACCTCATTGATTACCCTTAAACAGGAACATTGTTGACAGTTACAGTTCACGCCCTTATGTAGTTAAGGCCACGCCTCTTGAATGCCCCTTATGTACAGAGTACACTTACGCCCTGCGTGACCAAACGATCGTGCAGGCCTCGCGTGTACTGACCTTGTATTTCTTTGCCCACGATTACATAAACATGTCGGAAAGAAGACAGAGCAAATCATGATACTCTAGTTTGGGGTTTTTCCACCAGCGATTCTAAAAATAACTTTGAAAAATATTGTTTGTTTACGTTATGCGGGGACCGGGCTATCGTGGTGACATAAGACTTGTGGACACATTTTGAGAACATCCCATATAGGCCCATACAATAGATAAATGTTTGGTCAAGATGTGTCACAATATAGAGTAAAATTAATTCAACAATTTATGACTAGAACAAAAGTTATCTTCATCATCATCAAGTTCCAGGCTGGCGTAGGCAGGCCATGGCTCTCCACAGTATTATGTATCAAATGCGTTGTTGTTTCCTTGCCGTGCCAGGTTGTCAAACTGTCTAATATTTTCTCACGTTGTCGCCCTCTGTCTCTGTTGCCTTCAATTTTGCCTGTTGTGACTATGTTCTCTAAACCTGACTGTCCCATGAAGTGGACAAAAGTTATAATATAAATAATAAGTGGTCAGACATCACTAGCTAGTATGTTGTTCCTCAGTCGATGCCGACGGTGACTTATTCAGCCGCGACCTCCGAGTTATAGGAGATCTGTCAATCAATCAAGTGACATGCCGAATGGCGTAGGCGATCATGTTTCTCCACGACACTCTGTCTATTATGTTGTCAATAAGATCGGTTGGTGTCCTTCTACCGTGCCACAATACAAGTCGATCTAGTACCTTTTTTTTATCTGTCGACCCCTATCTCTTCTCCCTTTGATCTTTCCAGTGGTTATTAAGTGTTCAAGCTGTGTTCTTCTCAGACCATGCCCTAGAAATCTTGACTGTCTGTATGTTTGATATGAATGACCTTTTTACGCCAGCATCAATGAGAACCTCTGCATTAGTTTACTTAGCTGTCCTGTGTATTGTCATTTGTATTGTCATATTCTGTGTTTTGTTTTATTGTATGTACCATATTTATTCATGTACATCCGTCAGTGATAGTGTGTTAGTCGTCATCAAGTAGAACTCCATTACCTGTCTTCCACGTGAGTATTATTTTCAATTATGTTCTACTAGCAGTACCACCTTCTATTGATTAGCTTTTCACGGTAGTTTCATTATTCTTCTCAGAAACCACAGTTTTGTAGCTTCTAATTTGCTTTGAATTTTTTTGTTTACAGTCCATGCTTCACATCCATAAAAAAAAAAAAAGAATTGGTTCGATATAACATCTCAGCACTCGAATTCGGGTCTGAATCGATAAACTTTCATTGCACAAAATGGTTCTCATTTTTTGGAATGTTGATTTAGCTTGTGCTGTTCGGCTCTTTATCTCACTTGAGCATCTACCTTCTGATGTGAACAGGATGCCAAGATATTTCACTTTTTCAACTTGTGCTAATTTTGTCTCGTTAATTATTATATACCAACACTGTGCTACCAATGCCAAACATGGTCTTTAACAGCTTTGCAGCAAAGAAAAAATCGTCACATGTGAAATGAAGTGTCTGAGAAAAGCTGCAATGGTTACCAAATTATATAAAATAAGAAATGAAGAAATTAGGAAAAGAGTTGGTATAATATCATGTATTGAACATATTGAGAGACAGCAAGTAAAATGGTTCGGTCACCTTATGAGAATGAAGCCAAACCAAATACCACTAAGAGCATATAATACAAGAATATCCGGGCGTAGGGCCAAAGGTACACCAAGAAAACGGTGGATAGAAAACATCAAGATAACCTTGAACAAACATGGACTAAATGCAACCTCAGCGACACATCTGGCCTTGAATCAACAGCTTAAGCTACCACCTCTACGCTTAACGGCAAGTGTGAATGCGATCAACAATGATTTACCTGGGGAAAGACAATTATTATGTTGCATCTTGGTGGTGTATATCTCTGTGAAACTGCCATAATTTTTTTTTATTTTTTGTTTGTTTGTTTAAGCTGAGGCCTTTGTTTTCACATTCTTTCACTACTTTATCTATAGACCTGTCAACTAAAGCGTACACATTAACTTTTCAAATTTGCTTGAAATCTATTGGTTGACATGCTGCGACTCCAAGTATGTAGATATCGACCAATTAAAAGTCCAACAATAATCAAACACGTAACAAACGAAGCCCAAATTAATTCAGCTATATGGCCTGTACCGTCCTGGGGCACGATTAAACTTCACTGGATGATGATGTTTGCGGTGTGCCCGACTGTGACTAATAAGTCATATGCGTGCTTGGAAATGTCAACAACACCCTGGGCACGTGTGTGATGAACCTGTGGGCCATTGAGCAGCTCTTGCCTTTCTTCTAGCGCGATTTTTATTGTACATCATTGTGTCTGAGATTCTCTACAACTTCTTCACCAGTCGTGATTCTTCGACGCCAGTCGGAGGTATAAGTCTATCTATCGATTCGCTAAACCCTTTATTTCCTGTCAGCGTCAGGGGTAGAAGAGTTCTCTGGAGATGGCCCTCGTGTGCTGAGAATATTGTGGAATTTGTCGCCTTTTTTTATTTCAGTGGTACATCGTTTTCGAGGTCGGCCTCTAGGTCTGCCTTCATTGTATCTGTGTAGTATAACTTGCTGTGGTATGTTGTCTGGTGGTAGTCTGCTGATGTGTGCACATCATTTAATCTGTTGACTCTTAATATACTCAAAATTGTGCTTCCTTGTAGGAAACTATATATATATTTGGAACAAACTGCATAAATAAGATGTGGACTAAATACCAACATTGGTGTCTGTGATGCCTGTACATCTGCTCTCTCGTGATCACAAACATGGACGTGTCCTGTGCAGTAAAAGACAGCAATCATTTGAACTTATTAGCAATGGAGATTTCATCTATAAAAATAAATCCTCAGACTTGGACTCCTACACTGAACATTTACACTGAAGATTACACCGACATCTACACTGAACATTACACCGACATCTACACTGAACATTTACACCGAACATCTACACTGAAGATTACACCGACATCTACACTGAACATTACACCGACATCTACACTGAACATTACACCAACATCTACACTGAAGATTACACCGACATCTACACTGAACATTACACCGACATCTACACTGAACATTACACCAACATCTACACTGAAGATTACACCGACATCTACACTGAACATTACACCGACATCTACACTGAACATTACACCAACATCTACACTGAAGATTACACCGACATCTACACTGAACATTACACCGACATCTACACTGAACATTTACACTGAACATTACACCAACATCTACACTGAACATTACACCGACATCTACACTGAACATTACACCGACTATTACACTGAACATCTACACTGAACATTACACCGACATCTACACTGAACATTACACCGACATCTACACTGAACATTACACCGACATTTACACTGAACATTACACCGACATCTACACTGAACATTACACCGACATCTACACTGAACATTACACCGACATCTACAATGAACATCTACACTGAACATTGCACCGAACATCTACACTGAACATTACACCGACATCTACACTGAACATTACACCGACATCTACACTGAATATTACACCGACATCTACACTGAACATTTACACCGACATCTACACTGAACATTAAAATATTGCCCACTGCTAAAAGGTTGGATGTAGCAGGTTTCTTATGACAGCAATGCCCACTTTTATGGGCAATTAAATACAGTTGGGAAGAAACACATATTCCTCCAATATGCACAAATGGACGCAATACTGCTTTTCATTCATGAGAGATCTAACCATCATCTTTCACGACAGTCATCAATCCATTTTTCCCTTACGCGAAATCCCATTTCTCACAACCTTTTTCACACAAGGTCTTATGAACTACATAAACCCACAACATTCCACATCTTGAACATAGCTGGGTTTTTTTACACGCTTATCGTACGACCTGGCCCACGCTCTGACCTACTTTCACTAGTGGGTAGGAATTCAGACGTAGTCTTATTAAAACAACATTGCGTGCGTCATAAACTGTGAACACTGCAAACTGTAATGGACAATCCACTCTGTCAGAACAATAAAGTCCAATGACAGTTGTACGTAAACCTAGTGTTTGACCGATGCAATATTGATACTAAAAGTTGCTTAGCGACGGTCTGTCAAGACTTATTAGTACACAATAATTGATGACGTAATTATGCTACAATTAAGAAAATTGTGTATCATAGTTCCGAAAATTCCTGACAGTAATCGTGACAGCGTGCATGGGGAATGCAACAGGAAATTCTACAGAATACACTGCATTTTGTTTGATATCGTAACTGCAACAATGTAACTGTCGATTTGATATATAATTCGACTTCAACATGAACATATTTGGATCTCTGGATTATAAATGAGATGTGTGTCGGCCAAGGTACCGAGTTCGATCCCCGCCACAGCAAAATGATAATACGTACTATGAAAGTAAGACCATGTTAAAAGCAGAATATAAGAAAAAGTGGAAGCAAATGCACCCAACTGCAGAACCAAATGACCCCTACCACCAAATGTCACGCAAGGAACAAACCATCATTTTCAGACTACGAACTGGTCACAACAGACTGAGAAGTCACATGTTCCGAAAGCTGAAGATTGGTGAGACAGACCTGTGGACTGAGCCCAGAGACTGCAGAACACATTCTTCATGCCTGTCAACTCTACCAAGAAGAGAGGGAGAAAATATGGCCTACTGAGACGGCACTGCTTCCAGACTTGAGGGGTTCCATGGATGACCTGAAGCGAATCACACAATTCATTGAAGCTATTGGTGCTGTAACCTGATATCTGACTGAAGATATTGGTACTGTAACCTGATATCTGACTGAAGATATTGGTGCTGTAACCTGATATCTGACTGAAGCTATTGGTGCTGTAACCTGATATCTGACTGAAGAACGATGAAGAAGAAGGATATGCTACCAAAAAAAGTGGCGTGCGGTCATATTTCTCAATCCGTGCCGTTATTTTCATAATAGGATGTATGATTGATCTTCTGCGTTGGTTCTCACGTTCCAGCTGATTAACAGGATATAGTCCGGAGAGCGGAAGGCGTTGTGTCACAATCTACAGATGTATTTCGATATTTGCGTCTTGCGACAAAACACATCCGACTTCTGCGTATTCCTGGGTCACTTTGACCCTATATGCGAATGGGACGGCCAACTCCACCCCATAACCTCCTTAGTCGCTTTTTACGACATGCATACGAGTGTTGCTAGTCTTTGCTCCCCTTTCGGGCCTGTCAACTACGGTCCTTCTGCCCCTGTCACTATTACCTGCCAGTTATGTTGTTAGAGACGACTAAGGCGGTCAGGGTGGTATTAACTGTGTTTTAAATGGTCAACGTGCTGTAGTCGAAAGCGTCATGCCAAAGGCGCAAATATCGCAGCTGTGCTGTTGATAATGACACACCACAATCCATTCTTTGAAAGACATTCTGCTAATTTCGCCCCCCCCCCTTTGCTATCGGCGCCCATACGGGGAAGAAAGAACAGCACCACTATTACCTGCCGCGCATGTCGTAACGAGACAATTGAGGATGTGTGGGGGTGGAGTTGGCTGTTCCAACCCATACAGGATCAAGGTGACTCATGCTGAAGTTGTATATATCAGGCAAAACGCGCAAATATCGCAGACGAGCTGTAAACCGTGACATAACGCATTCCATTCTTCAGACTACATCTTGCCTATCTGTAGGAGCACGATGGCGAACGCAGAAGAGGAAGACACTGTTGTGCTGCACGCTGTTTACCAGTGGCCAATGTAATTCATCTTTGGTGCGTTCAACCATGAGCTTCACCAATAAAGACCTTCCAAACGGAAACAATTAATTAGGACCCTATTCGTTACCTGCCCAGGTGATAATACTCGGAACCAAATTGATTACATTTTAGTCTCTAAAAGACATAGAAACAGCATTAGATCTATGAAAACAAGGCCAGGTGCTGACTGCAACAGTGATCATATACTACTGGTAGCGAAATTGTGTATAAGATTAAAGAAGATCAAGAGAGCACCAAGGAATATGAAATTAGATTTAGCTTTATTGAAATCAGATGCTGACATTAAAGAAAGATACAACATAATTGTACAAAATAGATACAATGCCATTGCAAAGATTCAGAGTATTGAAGATCAATGGAACATGCTAAAACAGTCGATAAACCAAACATCTAAAGAGATAATACCAAAAGTAAAACATACATCAAAGCAAAAATGGATGACAGAAGAAATATTAGAATTGATGAGCACCAGAAGGAAAAATAAACACAAGATAGTGGAATATCAGAAAATACATAAGGAGATACGAGAGAAATGCAAAATAGCAAAAGAAAGCTGGCTGAACAAGAAATGCACAGAAAGAGAATTGCATTACAACCAAGATACAACATTACTATATAAGAAAATTGAGATGATAACAGGAAAGAGAACGCAAACAGTTACAGGGTGTCTAAAATCTAAGACAGGGCAGGTATTAATGGGAATAGATCACATAGTACAGAGATGGTCAGAATATATCAAAGAACTTTATGAGGACAATAGACCAGAAATAGACATACAAGATAACGGCGAGGGTCCATCAATACTCACAGCAGAAGTAAGGGAGGCACTAAGACACATGAAATATGGCAAAGCCCCAGGTCCAGACAATATCACATTAGAAGAATTAGCAGCTTTAGATAACTTTGGAGTTGAAATAATCACAAAATTGCTGAATGACATATATAACAGCGGAAACATACCCGATGACTTAATGAGATCCATATTCATAGCATTACCTAAGAAACCAGGGACCACTGAATGTGAAGAACACCGTACAATCAGCCTCATGAGCCAAGTAACCAAAATACTGCACAGAATCATCATGAAGAGAGTGAGAAACAAAATAAAACCAGAAATAAGTCCAGAACAATGTGGATTTGTAGAAGGCAAAGGCACCAACAATGCGATTTATATATTGAGAACACTAATAGAGAGGTCTATAGAGGTAAAAACAGATCTGTACCTCTGTTTTATAGACTACACTAAAGCTTTTGACAAAGTTAAACATAGCGAAATTATACACATGCTAGAGAATCTGAACATTGACAGCAAGGATTTAAGAATAATCAAGAACATGTACTGGCAACAAAAAGCAGCAATAAGAGTAGGAAAGCAATTTGGCCCTTTTCAACAAATAAAACAAGGAGTCAGACAGGGATGCGTGCTTTCACCAGACCTGTTCTCTCTATACAGTGAAAACATAATGCGTGCAATAGTAGATATCCCAGGAATATCAGTGGGAGGACATAACATAAATAATTTGAGATATGCGGATGACACTGTTCTGATTGCAAAAAGTGAGGAAGACCTTCAAAAATTAATTAAAGTAGTAGTCACAGAAAGCAAAGAGAAAGGCCTCTTCCTAAATATCAAGAAAACAGAAGTAATGGTTATTTCAAAGAAAGAAAATAACACACCTTGCAAGATCATAGTGAATGATATAGTATTAAAACAGGTCCACCAATTCAAATATCTAGGTACAATTATAACAGCAGATGGAAGAAGTTCAACAGAAATAAGATGCAGAATAGGACAGGCAAAAACAACATTCAGAAAAATGAAAAATATACTGTGTAATATGACCTTGTCATTAGAGGTGAGAAAGAGAGTTCTGCAGTGCTATATAACCCCTATACTAACATATGGGTGCGAGTCTTGGACAATAAACAAACTGGAAAGTGGGAGATTGAGGCAACGGAGATGTGGTTCTACAGAAGAATGCTGAGAATACCATGGACTGCCAGAAAAACTAATGTAGAGGTGTTAAATGAGTTAAATGCGAAACGGACCTTAATCAACAATATAAGAAAAAGGCAATCTTCTTTTTTTGGCCACTTCATGAGACAGTCAGGTTTAGAGAACATAATCACAACAGGCAAGATTGAAGGCACCAGAGACAGAGGGCGACAACGTGAGAAAATATTAGACAGTTTGACAACCTGGCACGGCAAAGAAACAACAACGACTTTGATACATAATACTGTGGACAGAGAGCTGTGGAGAGCCATGACCGCCTACGCCACCCGGCATGGCACCTGATGATGATGATGATTCGTTACGTCGTTTATTTATTGTTTGGATTTCGGTTGGGCAGTATTTACATTATTGGATCGCATGCCCAAAATAGCCAAGGCGATTCCAAGTATATAAACAGTGACCAATCCTGACCGATTGCCTGCCTGTCAACTAAAACGTAAACAGTAACTAGTTTCCCATTTCCGTTTCCGTTTCCGTTTGATTATTCCCATATCCATTGTGGATATATTTGGCATGCGACTCCAAGTATATAAATACTGACCAACGAGAACCACGAGAATAATCAAAAACGTCAGGAATGGGTTCCAGTTAAGAGGCCTTATATTGAAGAAGGTGGTGGGCCAACCCAGGCTCGTGCAGTGCTATGATGCAGAAGCGGCTGCGTCAGGCGGCACCAATCAAAATACAATGTCGGGGCGGCATTTCGAAGAACAACCTTTTAATGGGGAGGGGCGGCATTTCGAAGACTTGTATCATACTAATGGTACAGACGAATTCTACGAATTTCCTATAGGGAAAATAAGACCAATGTATACGTAAGAAATAAAGTAGAGATGTGTGCAGGTGTTCAGGAACCATTGCTTTCAATAGTGAAACGACGAAAACTAGCATGGTTTTGACATGTATACAGGCACGATTCCTTGTCAAAAACAATACTGCAGGGAAACTGTCGAAGGTGGAAGAAGCAGAAGGGGTAAAATAAAGGCATGGACAGATAGCAAGCAATGGACAGGACAAGATATTTCCACACTTATCCTCATCGCTGAGGATAAAATTCGCTGGAGACTATGTGTGCTGAAGCATCCAATGTGGTACCCCTACGACCCTGAAGGGTTACGGGTTTATTGATTGAGTGATCATACTGAGAAAATCTAAAGCAGTGCCCTGAACTAACCGAAAGAGCAACAATAATTGTTTAAAACGCGACAAATGGGGTCCTAGTTAATTCTGTTGGAAGGTATATATACAGCCGGCGACCTCGATTGAACCTTACATCTAAATACCAAGGGAAGCAAAAATCGTATGAGCAACGAGCAATGAATTTCTGGTGTGTGAGAAAATGGAATTAAATGGAATTTAGAGAGAAACAGTGCGAGTCAGGTAGTCACGTGATATCCTCTGGTATGCGAAATCATTTTGCCGTGCGTGCAAGTTTTATATAAGGTAGAACGTATCTTTGTGTTTATCTTGAATATTGCCAAATTAATTTTTTTTTAAACAATACTTCTCACAAATCCCATAGTCAAGCAAAATGAATTAAACAGGTTACTAAAACACCATGCCTATTAATAAAAATATATTTTAAAAAGAATATATATAAAAAAACATACAATAAAACTAAACAGGACAATTCACCACGTATCGGCTCAAATTGAACCTTTTTCAAGAGACAAACAACAGAAAACAACAAAATAAAAAACAAAATAGATGACTAGAAGGAAGGCGCTGCCGAAGACCAACCAGATATACCAATCACCTACCATCAGAAAAAAACAGATGATCAAGTCAATAAGAAAGCCACAAACACCAACACAAGATGACTATCATATTATGAACAGACCAGAACAAGTTATAATTCTACGTCTCAGAACAGGACACAACCGACTCTGCAGTCACATGTATACAAAGTTCAAGATTGGCAACACGGCCATGTGTACATGTGAACAGGCAGCACAGAGTGCCAAACATATACTTCAAGAGTGTTCTGAGCATGAAACTCTGAGGCAGACATATTGGCCAGAGGAAACAACACTTGAATCAAAACTCTATGGGACACTGTATGAACTACAAAAGACAGTGAGTTTTATTAAGGAGACAGAATTACAGATATAGGCATGTTTCAAGTGAACGAATGAAGAAGGAGCTCCGTCTCCATAGCGCAGCTTCACAAATCCCAATTAGCTATACTTTATTGTATTTAAAGCCAAATTTCAATAAAATTCTGTGAAGTTTTGTTCACATCATGTTTTTAATCATCTTGCAGATGTCGTAAAAATCACTATGCTACCAATGTCAACCGTGGATACTTCTTCTTCTTCTTCGTCGTACGCCTTGCAGCGGACCATCTGAAAGCATTCTGCTGACCCTCATGAGAAGGACGTATGAGGGTGATCTGAGGTGTGTCATGTTTTACTGCAAGCTGCGTTATCTGCGCCTTTCGACCTGACACACCCGTCTTCAGCCAGCATTTTTTTGGGGCCGGATTGGCATTCCCGTATCTTCGATCCCTAGTACTTGGCCAGGCTACAGCATTGCTACACTCCTGTTTCCAGGCACACTGCGTGGAAGTGTACTGAGGGTCTTGACCAGCTGTGTATCGCTGACCCTGATGCTCGACCAGCTATGGAGCGCAGGTCTGTACACTCTGATCCCAAGCGTGTATACTATTGTCTTTCCCCAGGTGGTTTGTGATCCACTCTTGCCGTTAAGCGTAGGGGTGATTGGAGCTCGAGCTTGCGTTCTAAAGCCATATGTGTGGCCTCGGCTGTGCTATGACCGTGTCTGTACAGGATTTCCCTGACGTTTTCTATCCATCTTTTCCATGGTCTTCCTCTGGCTTTGTACCCTGATCTCATTTGGTTATATGCCTGTACGGACAACTTGTCGTGGTGCATTCTCATAATGTGGCCAAACCACTTGATCTGCTGCCTTTCTAAGTACTATGTACATGGTATTACACCTATTCTTCCCTTGATATCTTCCCTGTGTCCCTGATAGCGTGGACACTAAACTACAGAATTAAAAAGAAAACTTGTTACAACAGAAATGACCTGTTTACATCGAATCGTTTGAGAAACAATATGAGACAAAACCACGAACGAAAACATCAGAAGACTAACAAACACAATACAAATCCTGGACTACATCAGAAGACTAACAAACACAATACCAATCCTGGACTACATCAGAAGACTAACAAACACAATACAAATCCTGGACTATATCAGAAGACTAACAAACACAATACAAATCCTGGACTATATCAGAAGACTAACAAACACAATACAAATCCTGGACTACATCAGAAGACTAACAAACACAATACAAATCCTGGACTACATCAGAAGACTAACAAACACAATACCAATCCTGGACTACATCAGAAGACTAACAAACACAATACCAATCCTGGACTACATCAGAAGACTAACAAACACAATACAAATCCTGGACTACATCAGAAGACTAACAAACACAATACAAATCCTGGACTATATCAGAAGACTAACAAACACAATACAAATCCTGGACTACATCAGAAGACTAACAAACACAATACCAATCCTGGACTACATCAGAAGACTAACAAACACAATACCAATCCTGGACTACATCAGAAGACTAACAAACACAATACCAATCCTGGACTACATCAGAAGACTAACAAACACAATACAAATCCTGGACTACATCAGAAGACTAACAAACACAATACAAATCCTGGACTATATCAGAAGACTAACAAACACAATACAAATCCTGGACTATATCAGAAGACTAACAAACACAATACAAATCCTGGACTACATCAGAAGACTAACAAACACAATACAAATCCTGGACTACATCAGAAGACTAACAAACACAATACAAATCCTGGACTACATCAGAAGACTAACAAACACAATACAAATCCTGGACTATATCAGAAGACAACCATTAAGTGGTTTTTCACATGTTTCCAAACTACCATCAGACAGTGTCCATCAAAAAGCATATTCTTCTTCTTCTTCTGCGTTCAGCATCTGTGGTCATGCTATACCGTCAGGCCTATCGTCAAGACGAAGTCCACTCTCTTCTCCAGGTCAGAGTGGCTGCCCTATAGCTTTTGCCTCAAGTCTGTTCGCTCTTCACTCATACTCCCTCTTTCTAATACAGTCTACCCCTCAGCCTACCTCTACAGTGATACCTTCTTATGATGCGCATGTCCGAGGCGGCCATCACCGGTTAGTGGTGTTTTCTCTATCACCCCCTTTCCCCCCTCACCTGTGCATGCATAGTATCCAACACAAATATCCCCTGTCTGACTGTGCCATTTCTCCCACATTTCTACTTCTCCCACAAATCTTTCTCTATACTACTTTTCTTTCTCTCTTGATATATTCTCTCTTCTTTATCTCTTGATATATTCTCTCTTCTTTCTCTCTTGATATATTCTCTCTTGATATATTCTCTCTTCTTTCTCTCTTGATATATTCTCTCTTCTTTATCTCTTGATATATTCTCTCTTCTTTCTCTCTTGATATATTCTCTCTTCTTTCTCCCTTCTTTATCTCTTGATATATTCTCTCTTCTTTTTCCTTACTTTATCTCTTGATATATTCTCTCTTCGTCTCCTTTTTTATCTCTTGATATATTCTCTCTTCGTCTCCCTTCTTTATCTCTTGATATATTCTCCCTTCTTTATCTCTTGATATATTCTCTCTTCTTTCTCTCTTGATATATTCTCTCTTCTTTCTCTCTTGATATATTCTCTCTTCTTTATCTCTTGATATATTCTCTCTTCTTTCTCTCTTGATATATTCTCTCTTCTTTATCTCTTGATATATTCTCTCTTCTTTATCTCTTGATATATTCTCTCTTCTTTCTCTCTTGATATATTCTCTCTTCTTTATCTCTTGATATATTCTCTCTTCTTTATCTCTTGATATATTCTCTCTTCTTTATCTCTTGATAAATTCTCTCTTCGTCTCGATTCTTTATCTCTCATTGTGTTCTTCTATTGCCTTCTAAATGGCCTTCTATTGCCATACGTCATTGTTGATTTGTTATCGCGACTTCCGAGCTCTTCGGCTCCATCCGATCCCCATTTGGGCACTGACCACTATTCTCTCACATTAAGACCACTCTCCAGTATCATTGTGCCTTCATTTGTATCGTTTACAATTGTCGTCGTTCCTTCTGTTGGTCACAATTTGTGTCTTTAGAGTGGCCTTGGCTATTTTTGGTATGAGAGCCCAGTATGCTTTCTTTCTTTCTTTTCGCTTTATACTCCTTTATTCCTTGCAGCGTCAGGGGTAAAACAGTTCTCTGAAGATGATCTTTATTCCTTGCAGCGTCAGTGGTAGGACAGTTCTCTGAAGATGATCTTTATTCCTTGCAGCGTCAGGGGTAAAACAGTTCTCTGAAGATGATCTTTACTCCTTGCAGCGTCAGTGGTAGGACAGTTCTCTGGAGATGAGCCATTTTGTGTGCCTCATATATATTTGTTTTCGTTGATTGTTTTATTTCTGAAATCTATCTTTTGCATGGTTTGCCTCTGGCTTTGTATCCATAGTGTCTGTAAAGTAATGCTGTTTCAGGGGCACTGTCTGGTGGTAGTCTGGAAGCATGTGAAAACCACTGAATCTGCAATCTTCTGACGTAATCCAGGCCACTTATTGATAGTGCCATATATACCGTTTCAGAAACGAAGAGACATTACGCGCCTGCTTACCTCACCTGTTTACGTTTGTAATTTCATCTTTTTCATGAGAATTTAAAGACCTTTTTTTTGCGAAAAATTAGCTATAAGAGAGGTCTTACGCACCTTTTGTTTACATTCCTAGAACCAAAAGTAATATTCGCTGAAAGTCCACACACACATAACTAACATAGATTTGGCATCGGAAAATTTCTCATACATTCCAAATACACAATTTTTTTGTTTGTTTAATAAACAAAATAAGTCTTCCACACCCTCCTCTTTTCACATTCTCCTAAGTGAAGGGAAGAAATATTGGAATTTCCCCTACAATTCATTGCTATATCCTTCACGCTCTCTAAGGCGTAACCTATCGACTCTCGCGGGGACAGTTGACTGTATATAGAAGACATTCCTTTTCTCGATTATTCTCGTAATTTCCGGTGATCACAATTTGTATATTTGGAATCTCATGCCAAAAATAGCCAAGGCGACTTCTTCTTCTTCTTCGTTCATTCTCAAACTCCCACTGGATCTCTCTTGAAACAGGACAATGGTCTAACTAGATTTCCAGTAGGATGTAGTCCAGAAAATGGAAATGCGTTGTGTCGCCGTTTTATTTGCGCCAATGGCCCGACACATCCGTCCTCGGGGTAAAGCGACTTCAAATATATAAATAGTGACCAACTGAAGTGAGAACAATAATCAAAAAATGTTAGGAATGAAAGCATGAAGGCATAATTAATTCTGTTGAGAGGTCTTTTTTTTTAAAATAAATAAATGCACTAACACGCCTCCAATGGCGGCATTCGAGTTATAAAGAGATGTTAATGCATGATTTTGATTGGTTGTTGGTACAATGGATACGAAAAACTGCCAATAGAAAACTTGAAGCAAGTCTGTCACTGTGGTGTTAGTATTAGACCTAACACTTTACCGCCGTCAGGTTCTGCGGTGTTCATTCACAAATCAGCCAGTAGCGCACCGTTCCCTTGATGTATTTGTACACCCTGGCCAAATGTCGAACAGACACATTAATCGATAACTAGGCCGTATTGATTATGTTAAATGTTCCCTGGGAAAAAATGTATCTAAGAGTGAGCGATTAAAACAGTCTGTTGTCTTTTCCCAGGTGGTTGATAATATGCTTACGTGAGGTTAAGAGTAGGGATACGGGGTCTCACTTGTCATTTCAAGGCCAGATGTGTCACCTTGGTTGCGTTGAATCCATGTTTGTTTAAAGTTATTGTGATGTTTCATATCCACCTTTTTCTTGATTTATCTTTTGCTCTATACCACAGATAAGATGATTTATCTTTTGCTCTATACCACAGATAAGATGATTTATCTTTTGCTCTATACCACAGATAAGAGACTCGATTCCTTTGAAAACAAATGCCTACGTACCATTATGAATGTTAAGTGGAGTGACTTTAAATCTAACGCTACTATAAGAGAGGAAAGCAAACAAACCTATATATTTTCCTTCATTAGACAAAGGCGTTGGACTTACATCGCCCATGTTCTCAGAATGAACAGCCTAAGAATTCCCCAGAAGTCACTATATTGGGTGCCACCTGGAGTAAGAAGAAGAGGGAGACCTAGAGAAACTCTACGAAGAACCATTAATAGAGAAGGCATGTCAATGAACCTAAACAACACGCAACAATTGAAAGACCTGGCAACACAAAGACAGTAATGGAAAACTATGGTTTCTGCCCTATGCGCCGTCTATGGCCCTGGAGAAACATAACATAACATACCTATATCCGGATGTTCTTTGGTTTTAAGCTCTTATTGGTATTTGGTTTTTGTTCATTCTCAAAAGGTAACCGAACAATTTTACTTGCTGTATTTCTATATACACAATACAGGATATCTTCTTCTTCTTCTGCGTTCGTTCTCAAACTCCTGCAGATTAGCAGGATGTAGTCCGGAGAACCAAATGCGCTGTTTCATGGTTTACAGCATTGCTGCGATGTCTGCGCCTTTCGGCATGACAAATCCGACTTCAGCATGGCTTTTGGTCACTGACCCTATATGAGATGGGACAGCCAACTCCATCCCATAACCTCCTTAGTCGCCTTTTACGACATGCGTGGAAGGTAAACAGTGTTAATATTCTTTGCTCCCCTTTCGGGCCTCGGCGACACAAGAGCGAATACAGGATATTATACCTACTCTTTTCCTAATCTCATTTCCTCGCAGCACATTCACGAATCTTAAATGGATTAATTACTAGGAGCAGTGGCCAGATCTCAACATTTTTAAATTATACGTAGTTCCATTCTGGTTTTGTGATCTCACTAAACTAAAATTTTAAAATTTTATGGGTCTATATCGATCTGCAAGCTACGCATTGAGAGCTCCCCCGCCCGTACTCCAGTGTCATCCAATGGGGCTCTTAGTGTGTAGCGGGCAGATCGCTGGATTGGCCAGTAGTCTTAGCTGCTGTTAATTGCGTCTATCTATATTTTGTTTTGTTAAATAATGTATGCATTTGTTTCGTTAAAAAGTGTCCACTACCCGTAATGTATTCTTGACTGTATCCACCATCTTGGAATGTGGACTGAAACACCCGATAAATCTATGACAAGAAGCAAACAGAAGAATAAATAACTACAATTATTATTCTTCTTCTTCTTTCTGTCCTCATGTACCTTTCGGTGTTGAGGGGAGAGTGAGTGTACGGTCTTTTGCCCTTCTATTTGCCTCCTCTGCTGTTATATTTCCGAGTGTCTCTAATACACTATATATCCACCTTTTACGAGGGCGTCCAATAGGTCGACTGTTTTCGTATCGTTTGTTAAGTGTTTTTTGGATAATACTTTGCTCTTTCTGTCTGGTTATGTGGCCGTACCATTTAACTTGTTGTTTCTGTATGTATTCTATGTTGGTTTGATCCCTAATTGTTTCCTTAGTGCTTCATTCCTGATCTTGTCTTTCAAGCGAACTCCAATCATACGTCTCACACATTTCATTTCAGTGGTGTTAATCTTATGTATTGTTCTAGAATCTAATGTCCAAGTTTGACACTGATAACACAATGTTGGTAAGAAAATGGTGTTGAAAAGCGCTTTCTTTGTTTCTAGTGTAATATCTTTGTTTCTTAGTAAAGGTGTTAATTGACCAATGATCTGACAGGCCTTATTACATCTTGCGTTTATTTCTGCTTCTTGTTTGTTGTCATATCTCAATGTGCTGCCCAGATATTTGAATTCATCTACTTGTTTTAGTTGTTTATTATTTATCTGCATGTTGATGTTCTCCTTTTCTCTTGCAATATTCATTACTTCTGTTATTAAGAAGCTATATTATTTGTAAGTAGCAACATATAGTTCTTCGACATGGACAATGGTATTCATTAAAACAGTAAGAACACAAATAGATAAACCGACATAACATAACAATAGTTATAATAATATTATCATAAATCTGACTTGTTCTTTGTAGAACGTTGTCCTAACTGACATCCTGTAAGCCTCTCAGTTCTGCGCAAGCTGTCCAGACTCTTTCGGTTTCATGTTGAGAAAGCCCCCGATATCATGTGCCCATCGTAGCCATGGTCAGCCACTTGTTCTCTTTCCTGGAACTTTTCACTCTATGAGTAATCTTTCTAAATAATGGAGTATTTTTATGTCAAAAATATGGACATGGTACAAGTAGACGTTACCACATGTTTAATTATTTCCCTTGTCTATGCTTGTAAATTTCATGTTTATCATTTAATAATTGAAATATTTATTTATTTAGGGTTGGGGTTAGTTATGTAAAACACAACTATCTAAAACAATAAAGATATAAAGCAAATTGCAATGCAACGAGAGACATGGAAATCTATGACATCCGTCTTTGGCCCTAGAGGAATAATTAACTAACTAACTAAATAAAATATTTTGAACACATTAAAAGACATGACACCTTATTGAAGACCTTACTTGAGAGTAAAGTCAAAGGGAAGCGAGCAAGAGGTAGGCAGAGATATAAGTGGGAGAGTAACATCACACGATGGACAGGTTACAGTCTAGCAGAGTGCACCACCAAGACAAGAGACAGGGGATGTTGGATATCCGTTGCAGCCAACCTTCGTTGGGGAGACATTATTTGATGATTATGAACAGAAGTGATGTCATGGTAATGAAACAGAAGTATGTCCGGAAGAAGATATACACAAAATATCCAAGACCACCTACACATGACACTCACAGAAGAGAGAAGATTGGTTCAATGTCGGAATGAGTTTCGAAAGGGTGTACTGACTCTTACATTACGACCTGATATGCTGTCAAAAAAACTGCATGTTTCCCGTTAAGGAGTTACAGGGAGGGATTTTGTAGCTGTGCGATAAAGGCCGCATACTCTTGCTGTCGCCCTCTTCTCATTATGTGCCCAATAAATGTTGACTGTCTTTTTATTATATTCAATAATGCATCTTTTTACATCCATCCTTCTAAGACATTCTTCATTAGTAATCTTTGCTGTCCAAGGAATGCGTAACATTCATTGAATAAACCACATTTCTGCTGCCTCCAATGATTTTTATGATGTATTATTTATTGTCCATGCTTCACTTCCATATAGTAACACTGGAGGACACGTTTTCAAGTATCCATCGATATGGACATGTTTCATAGGATATTTTTCATTTTATGGAATGCTGCTTTTGCTTGTCCTATTCTGCTTATAATTTCGGTCTTGCATTTACCATCTGAAGTTATTAATGTTTCTAAATATTTGAAACTATTCACCTGCTTTAAGTTTTTCTCATTTAATACTATTTTACTATTTACTAATATGTTGCCTCATTACTAATCCTGATATGCTACTTTATTAATAATCCTCCTTAGTCGCCTTGTACTACACGCACGCCACCTTAAAATATTACTATTTGTCTCATATCCGGCGCCAGTAGCTTAATTGCTAATTAATTTATTATTTCTACATATTTTCTGTATGCTATTTTAACGGGTTTTTTTTTATGTGAACATTCACAACAGATATTGCGCAAATCAAAGTTCAGCCACCGACATAGCCTAACTAGACCGAATGATATTGAGCTGGATAACACGTAAACAAGCAGTTTGCACAACCGCCCGCCTTAAGTTAAAGACTCACTGAGCACGGCCTAGGTCTCCAGCGTTGAGTCATGCACCTGTCCTAATATGAAATTTGCGGAATGGAGAGTCAGACCATCTGCCTACTCGGTTTGGATTTTAACGGGATCGATCAGGAAGTGTCATCCGCTGGATCTTTTTGTTCACAGTTTTCTTTGTAGTCCGACTGGAAATCGTGTGTCACTGGCGTCGTTTCTCTCACATTTTATAAATCGTGTTTATTCTTCTTCTTCAGCATTCATTCTCAAACTCACACTGGTTCTCTTGTAGCAGTACAATGGTGCTACTAGATTTCTAGCAAAAGACTACATCACTGTTGGAAATGCACCGTGTCACTGTTTGTTTTTTGTGTGCACCGGTGGTCCGACACATAGCTCTTCGGCTGTAAATCGTGTCACAAGTGTTATTTCCCCTCACCGTTTATACCAGATCGTCCCCATCAAAGACGGATGTATTGGGCCAAATAAAACGGCAACACAACGCCATTCTAAGGACTACATCCAACTGAACATCTTGTAGGACCATTGTCCTGTTACAAGAGAAATCCAGTGAGAATTTGAGAATGAACGCTGAAGAAGATGATAGCAAAACTTCAACTAACGGACAGCACGACAAGCTTGTTTGTAACTGGTGGGTTTTGCCGAGGCACGCGTCTTTCAACCTATGAAAGCGTTCCTTCTTTGTTATAACAGGAAAAATATAGACATGTTTCAAGTGAACGAAAGAAGAAGTTATAGCTGGGAGTCTCAGAACATGACCGTTTTAAATAAGGTTTTAAACCTGCCCGCAGGAGAAAAGTAAATTAATATCACAATGTCTCGCTACTACAGAAATAGTTGGAACAACAATGCTAGACACTTATTTTTTCCTTTAAATGTGTCTATGATCCATCTATTCCATATTAATGTATGGCTCAGAAACATGGACACTAAATAAACAATTAGAAGTTAAATTGATGCCTTTGAGATGTGGGTATATAGAAGAATAGGGAGAACATCATGGAAAGAGAAGAAAACAAATAAAGAGGTGCTAAAAACACTTAATATGAAGAAAGAACTACTAAGAGAAATAAAGATCAGGCAAATAAAATACTTTGGACACATTAAAAGACATGACACCCTATTGAAGACCTTACTTGAGGGTAAAGTCAAAGGGAAGCGAGCAAGAGGTAGGCAGAGATACAAGTGGGAGAGTAACATTACACGATGGACAGGTTACAGTCTAGCAGAGTGCACCACCAAGACAAGAGACAGGAGATGTTGGAGATACGTTGCAGCCAACCTTCGTTGCGGAGACGGTACTTGATGATGATGATGACCCAAACATGCTGCCATAATTGTGAAGTGTTTACCACCGAAGGTCGTAACCATTGAATTATTACATACGCGACCTCGCATATTTTTTATAGTTAAAAAAGCTGGGATATTCTTCTTTTTTCGTTCACTTGAAACATGTCTATATATGTAATTCTGTCTCCTTAATAAAACTCACTGTCTTTTGTAGTTCATAAAGTGACCCATAGAGCTTTGATTCCAGTGTTGTTTCCTCTGGCCAATATGTCTGTCTCAGTGTTTCATACTCAGAACACTCTTGAAAGTATATGTTTGACACTGTACTGTCTGTCCACATAGCCGTGTTGTCAATTTTGTGTACAAATGACTGCGGAGTCGGTTGTGTCCTGTTCTGAGACGTAGAATTACAACTTGTTCTGATCTGTTCATAATGTGATAGTCATCTTGTGTTGGTGTTTGTGGCTTTCTTATTGACTTGATCATCTGGTTTTTTTTTCTGATGGTAGGTGATTGGTATATCTGGTTGGTCTTCAGCAGAACCTTCCGTAACAAAACTTTTCTGTTTTTTCATCTCCTGGTATGCCATAGTGAGCCACGTTAGCGCACTGGCTTAGCATATGAGTGGTCCTGGGTTCATTCCCCAGTTGAGGCGAAAATGCATTTCAGATCGCAACGGCTCCCGTGTCGACCCAGCCTGAAATGGGTACCGGATTAATTCTGGAAGTAAAGACTGTGAGGGAGATGTGATGGCTACCGCCCTCATTTGCAGAGCCTCTGAAATGTGAAATCGCTAACATCTCATACCCCTACGGCATTAATAAATGCTATGGGTTACTTTACTTTTTTTAAATGCCACAGTGAGAGGGTATCAACTGCATGGTTACTCTATACTGTAAGACTGTTAATTAAGTCGTTTTTGCAAGTCTGTTAGTTTTCCAGACTGGAGAGCTTGAAGCAATGACCTTGCATCTGTCAGGAATACCACGGACTGCGGGCCAGGGTTGAGTCTATCAGTTTTTCAGTTGCCACACTAATTACCTGGATTTCTGCAGCTGTGATATAACCTAATTGGACAAATATCCGCGGTTGAAGGTAATGTACATCACTAAATGAAGTGTTTATTATTTAACAAATGAATTTGACATTTGCATTGTAGCAGAAACAGCGGACACAGCAGCCACATTTCAAGATGAACAACACATCCGCATGTACATAGACACTCTACGAATAAAGTGGATCAGTGATTCTTATTGGTTATTGCACGCATTAATCGATTGTTAAGTGCCCAATAATATTGTTTTTAAATGTCATCAGCTATTTAAATATCACATATTGTCGCGGAGTAATGTGGGGGTGTTTTGACCCATTCCATTCTTAAAGTGAAAAGAGTTTAAGAATGAAGTGGGTCAAAACACACCCATATATTACTCCTCGGCAACAGGTGATATTTAAACAGCTGATGACATTTAAAAACAATAACATAATTAATTATTCAGAACTTACGTCATAGCAACCATGTCCTCTCCCAAATACCACTGAGAGCTTATAACAAATGACCATGACCATCTGGATACAGAACCAAGTGAAGAACAAGAAATAGATGGATCGATAACACCACAACCACCTTCCACAAACACAGACTCGGGCGTCACATCTGGCTTTGAACAGAAACTTACAGCTCCCACTCCAACGCTTAACGGCAAGTGTGGATGCTATCGACCAGCTTCCACCTGGGGATGTTTGTTTGATAACTCCAGGAATTACGAGCGATTAGCTCTTACTTCCTATCTGCAATTGGAAGGTTTATGAGCTTTATAGACAAGGCTGTCCCTTAATGGTTGCTCCTGCGAAACTATATACCAGCGGGTATAGTAATGTATCATGGAGTGATAAAGATATAAATATTTATTTTAAAACTTACATTAACGCGGGAAATTAGAGGCAACAGAGATGTGGTTTTACAGAAGAATGCTGAGAATACCATGGACTGCAAGAAAAACTAATGTAGAGTTGTTAAAAGAGTCAAAGGTGAAACTGACCTTAATCAACAATATAAGAAAAAGGCAATCTTCTTTCTTTTTTTTTTTGCTACTTCATGAGACAGGCAGGTTTAGAGAACATAGTCACAACCGACAAAATTGAAGGCAACAGAGACAGAGGGCGACAACGTGAGAACATATTAGACAGTTTGACAACCTGTCTGGCAAGGAAACAACGACTTTGATACATAATACTGTGGACAGAGAGATATGGAGATCCATGACTGCCTACGCCAGCAGACACCTGATGATGATGATGACATTACTATTGTGATAAACATGTTCCATTGACAAAAAATTGATTGAAATTAACATTATTATGTTCCAAGGAACTATATTATTACGCACATAACATTCGATGTATGCGTTCTGCGTCCAACAGCCAATCAGAAGCACTGACCCATTTCATTCCTTGAATGAAAAGAGTATATACGTAAACACATTCAGACTGCAGCAGCGTGGGGTGCAGAGACGAAGAAGTGAGTACCTGTGCTCGCTTCGCTCGCCAGGACTCATACTGGTTCAGACCTTGATACTCCTTCTCGTGGAGTACCCCGGGCAACAGAGAAATCTGGCAAAGTTATCAAGAATCGGACGATCTCCAGCTGAGGTGGGAACCTGCTGTGGACTTGGAAACTTCCAAAAAAAAACGACTCTTCTTATCCGCAATACGTCCCGGGATTAAAAGCAAGCTTCAGCAAACTTTCGACAGCCTTTTCGTCATTTTCGCCAAGGCTCACGAACTTTTCGTCAGTTCCCTGTCCGCACCCAGCGTCGCGATATAACCAAAAAGTCTTTCTTAGGACTAGGCATCCCGAGATGGCCTAGTCGAATCCAGTACTCAACTCAACAAACTGCAGCAGCGTATATGAAATAATATGACACGCTGGCCATGGCCGTCTGTGGTATAAGACCTCTTCACATAATTAATTAGGCTTCATTCGTTGCTTACAAACTCACGGTAGCAAGACATTGTGTTTACGTTGTATGAAGAAAATACCAGTGTGTTAGGGTACCGGAAAGGATGGGGGTGTGAAGGATATAAAACAAAAAGTGCTCTCTGTATAAGGAGGTCAGTAATGGTTGTCCTATCGGTATCCCATCTCATATTTTGTTTGGAATGAAGCTTGTTGGGGAAAGACTCTTTCAACCTACGATTGGATTCTATATTGGTTATATTGTACGGCATCTCATCATCAAGTACCGTCTCCGCAACGAAGGTTGGCTGCAACGTATCTCCAACATCTCCTGTCTCTTGGTGGTGCACTCTGCTAGACTGTAACCTGTCCATCGTGTATTGTTACTCTCCCACTTGTATCTCTGCCTACCTCTTGCTCGCTTCCCTTTGACTTTACCCTCAAGTAAGGTCTTCAAGTACGGCATCTGCTGTTATCTTATTATGACAGTACTGTCTGGAAGAGATTTGATTGATATTGTGTACACTAAATGTGACAGATATTGTGTACTTATAAAGGACTTTCATTGTGCCAGTTTTATTTGTTCAATAGCCGTTATCGTGTCTGGAGGAGAGTAGATATCAGAAGAGGAGTAGAACTCCTGCCTGTCCCATGGGAGCCTTGACGTGTGGAAGTCCTGGGAAAGATTTGTGGGAGATTTGACGTGATGGGTTGATGTCCTGCCTCACATGGGTAGAAATTAGGATTAATTTGACTTGTGAGGGATGACAGTCCCGCCTCAAACGGCGGTTTGAGAAGGAATACAGAATAAGATATAGTTCGACATCTAGATATGATGTGTTTGTGAATGGTTCTGTGCGTCATATTCCGAAGTCAGATAATATGGTGGCGAGTATACAATCACGAAAGACTGAGATGGACACATGGTTTTATTTTACCATGAAATGGAAACACGGTATAATTGTGCCATGAGATAGAAACGTGGTTTAATTGTGCCATGGGATATAGAAACATGGTATAATTGTGCCATGGGATATAGAAACATGGTATAATTGTGCCATGAGATAGAAACGTGGTTTAATTGTGCCATGGGATAGAAACATGGTATTTATGTGCCATGAGATGGAAACATGGTTTTATTGTGCTATATACAGAGACTTAGCAGAATGAGGGGAAAATTAGCCATGGAAGGTCTCACCACAAACAACAGGGCAAATCGTAGACCAAGACATAGATGGACACGAAACATCACTGTTTCAACATGTTCTTGACTGAAGTAAATCAACTCGCCCAGAATGCCAATAACAAATTCCCAAGACACAATCCATACATTTCACACAGTGTGTTTATGTATTGACAACGCATTCTGTTCTCTGGACTGCATCCTGCTCACGTGCCGGACTTTGATCACATAAAGAGAAGAGTGTAAAACTGATATGACTTACAGATATCACACATCACGATAACAGTCAGGATATACATCACAATAACAGGATATACATCACAATAACAGTCAGGATATACATCACAATAACAGGATATACATCACAATAACAGTCAGGATATACATCACAATAACAGGATATACATCACAATAACAGTCAGGATATACATCACAATAACAGGATATACATCACAATAACAGTCAGGATATACATCACAATAACAGGATACACATCACAACAAGTTAGGATACACATCACAACAACAGTCAGGATATACATCAATCACAATAACAGGATACACATCACAACAGTTAAGATACACATCAAAATAACAGCTCTGATACACATTACAATAACAGTTACGATACACATCAAAATAACAGGATACACATCACAATAACAGGATACACATCACAATAACAGGATACACATCACAACAGTTAAGATACACATCAAAATAACAGCTCTGATACACATCACAATAACAGTTACGATACACATCACAATAACAGGATACACATCACAACAGTTACGATACACATCAAAATAACAGGATACACATCACAATAACACATCACAACAAAACGATACACATCAAAATAACAGGATACACATCACAATAACACGATACACATCACAATATTCAAAAATTCATGAACAAATAAAGACAGCAAGTTCAGTTCTTCAAATAAATATTTGTATTAATAAATTATATGATTATTTACAAGAAATTTGAGCACGTAAAAGTTGTGTAAATGTTGTCTTTCAATATGTTCACACATACACATGTTCACACATACACGACAACATGTTCATACATACACGACAACATGTTCACACATACACAACAACATATTCACAAATATTATATTCTATTCTTTAAAATATTACACTGTAACTATGGCAACACGAGCACAGAAATGAGGATATGCCCAGCCGTGACTGAAGCTTACACAACCATGTTATGTTTGACGCAGCAAACAATTTCACTATTAAAATGTATTAACCCATAAGCTAAATATTAATATTTAATAACTATGTGATTCTCCACTAGGCACACCCTGTTTTCAGACATCAATGACTTGTTTAACCCAAACACTTCAAACATTTGCCTACAGTGTGCCAAAATTATAGTTTAATCAGGTAACCACCATTCAGCTTGTACGGGCAGGATATCTATAATTATCTTATTTCAGAATATATAAATCTTAATTTCTTTTGTCAATTTCAGCGTTCATTCTCAAACTTAGATTGGCAGGATGTAGTCCAGAGAAGACAATCCTTGTGTCATGGTTTATAGTTTTGCTGGCGATATTTGCCACTTTTGCCCTGATGCATCTGACTTCAGCACAGCTTTTGGGGTCACTTTGACCCTATGAGATGGGACAGACAAGCCCACCCCCATAATGTCCTTAGTTGCCTCTTAATGACATACATAGAAATTAAACAGTGTTGCTATTATGTTTCTCTCCCGCATGTCCGGCATGACACGGGCAGCTTTTGTCAGCCATGTGTTACTGGGTCACAAAGTGGGTACATAGGACATACTGTGACCTCCCATGCTTGTAAAAAGCTTACAGAAATTTTGAAGTTAGCTGTTCTATTCCCACAGAGGGTCGGAGTGCCCCCCCCCCCCACACTGTAAAATACTGGCCATTCTCTAAACTACTTTCCACAAATTTGCGGGAGCCTGATAGAAATTTCAAACAAACTGTTATTTCTCTCAACGTAATAAATTATATGTCATGCTATTGCAGACACAAACGAAACCCTGACAATACATACAAAAATAACATACTGTGGATAAAAAATTACTTTTAAAATCAATAATTAAAAATGATTAGGTCAATAATTCTCACTGATTGTACTAACTAGGCTAGTAGATCTAGCTAGTGCAAATGTAGGTCTTTATTGAGGAAGAATTGCTAACCTTGTTCCATCGTATCAAGAATTCCACAAAAAATGCAACAACGGATGGTAACCAATGAAACCAGCAAAGCCTACTATGCAATATCCATCACTATAGATATTGTATGGCTGCCTGTGACAGAATGAAACTTCTGTATAAGAAAGATCAATGTGAAATATTTGTAGGCCTATGGTTCAGCAGAAATTCTGGACACAGAATAAAGACAATTTTGCAGGGCAACTGGTAGATTTTCAGTAAATATTCACCAACTTCTAAATATTTTATCGAAGCCAATGAAACATTTAGACAAACACATTCTGTACCCGTTTATCATTTCACACATTAAACTATTATTCCCGCCGAAGATAGATGTGGTGGGCCATTGGCGCAAATAAAAAAGTGACACAGCTCATTTTCTAGACTACATCCTGCTGGAAATCTAGTTGGACCATTGTACTGCAACATGAGAGATAACGAGCAGGAGTTTGAGAATGAACGCTGAAGAAGAAACTATTATTCCCTATCACCCACCGAAGACGGATGTGTCGGGCCATTGGCGCAAATAAAACGGCAACACAACGCATTTCCATTTTCTGGACTACATCCTGCTGGAAATCTAGCAGGACCATGATCCTGCTAGATCCAGTGGGAATTTGAGAATGAACGCAGAAGAAGAAGAAGATTCCCTATCATTTCACATGTTAAACTATGATTCTCCCATCTACTTTCTGCTTATCACTCAATAATAATGTTCACACACAGTACATCTAAACAGCAATGAGCTCACATACACAGTACATAGTCTATAATTAGTAGTATGACATAAGTACTGCAAGACACGTATTTGACTAAATGACGTGTACCGTACTTTTCAAATTATTAAACACAGTACAGTGGAATCCCGTTATAACTAGGTCTAGACCGGCGAGATATGTTATGTAATACAGAAATTCACTATATACAGTACAAAACTATATAGAATAAATTTCATTGGGGATTTTTGAAAAGTGATGTTATATTGGGAAATTTGTTATAGAAGAATGCGCTATATAGAGACTCCACTGTATTGTCATATTTTAATTCTACTAGTTAGTTAATAAACTGACTATTTGCTATGAACCTTATGTTAGAACATCATTAAAACACTTCAGCAAATATCTTCTGATTTTTGCAGGTTTTCTTATGCACAAAGACTGCAGTACTCAAGCTGTTAACACAGGCAAAGTCAAGGTCTCGCAGTGTCTTTGGTTTGTGATAGTCTTTAGGCATTTTTTTCTCTAAGTCTATTTGTCCCAGACACTGGGTCTTCACAGGCCATACTAAAATTCTTGACTACTGATGACTCTTTAACCATAAAAACAGCGCATTTCCCCCCCCCCCTCAAGGAACAATTTGCCATACATGAAAAACAGCAGCATGAACATTTCTGACCTGCCCACTAGACATACGTGGAATCTGTGCACACTAAGGGTTAGTTGAGTGTGTAACCTGTCCATACTAAGGGTTAGTAAAATGTGTAACCTGTCCATACTAAGGGTTAGTTGAGTATCTAACTTGAACACAGAATGTCAAAGTTCAACATCCATTCATGATTTAACAAGGCACTTGACCACAATTGCAAATGGACAGTTGCTCCCATTATTTTCTCCTGACAATAGTGTGCATGTGAATTAGCTATCACACCGAAGCTCTAATGTGTCAGGTCAATGGCACACATAGAATTGTGACAACACAATGGCACACATAGAATTGTGACAACACAATGGCACACATAGAATTGTGACAACACAATGGCACACATAGAATTGTGACAACACATCACTGTACTACATCCAGCTGGAAACCTAGTAGGACCATTGTCTTGATACCCAAAACTTAATTTCGAGAACATGAATAGAAATGTACACAAATCTACAACTTTCAAAAATCTAACCTCAAATCTAGAATGTTACAGCGTTCTTCACCCATTATCACATCAACATACGGATCTTGTTAAATCTAACATAATAATTACAATAGTCATCTGACTAATTCAATTAATTGAACAAATGACATGTTATACTCACAAAATATAATTCTAAAGGCCACTGTAAAGTCTTGCAATCTCAAAAAATATATTTTAGCTCTTCAACTCATGGAATGTAAAACCCTTCCCCAACAGTACTCTCCTTATAGTTTCTAATTATTTGGAAGCTGCTTTCATCTACCATACTTGGTCATTTTCTTCCAAAATAAAACAAGATATCTCAGATATACAAATTATAAGCAATTGTTTCAGAATGAGAAAATATAAGGTTCAAAATCTTGAAATATATCAATGTTGTCAAACCACATAAAAATAAATAAAACTTAGGCCGTGTCTAAGTATACTAGTGATTTTCTGGCCCCAATGATCCTCATGGATCACAACAAAGATTTATCATGATGTCTGGGTCAAAGAAAGTAGGTCCTGTGTTTTCTATAAAAAAATATACCAAAACTAGCAGAGAAGTCAAAACATACAATCTACTAAACAGTAATGGCAAACCTAAAACATCAATGGATTATTCTTGAAGATACACCTCATCACAAAAATAAAACAGTACATTAAGTATATCATATCAATGTCTCCACTATTATCATTTATTCAAGCACAAAAAGCCCTACTAAACTTAAACACCAACACTTTGATTAAGTTCATTGAGTTAGTGCCTGCACAATCTAGGTAGGTATAGATATCAAAATATAATATTCACACAAGTGTGGCATAACAAATGTTGACTAAATGAATAAGCCTACAGAAAGTGTTATGTTTTAATCTATTACACTTAGATTTATTTTTTTTAATTCAGCGATCCCATAGGCTTGGACCCTAGGTTGAAGTTCAAAATATTTGCAATTCTACAACATAGGGTAAACATAATTAAGCTTTTACCCATTTTTCTTGCAATCAGCTTCTGCTTTAACCCAAAACCGAGCTTTCCTGGACACTAAAAATATTAACTAAAATAACACGACCCCTCATCAAAGCTATCGAGAAAATCAACCACCCAAAAGGCAAATATCAATATCTGGGCAGAGCTCAGCAGATTATTAACTTTCGTCTCAGGACAGGACACAACAGATTAAACAGCCACTTAAATAGACTAAGACTGGTTTCTTCACCTCTGTGTCCATATGGGCAGGTAGCACAGACTGCAGAACATATCCTGCATTACAGTAAACCAGCTACGGGATGAACACTGGCCCACAGAGATGGATATCGACAGAAAGCTGTATGGAACCCTGAGGAGCTTTCAAATACAGCAGCGTTTATCAAGAAAACCAGACTTGCTGTGTGGACAAGTTAGAAGAACAGTAAAGACAAGAAGACTAAAAACATTGCATAGATCTCACAATTATCCAATAATCTTCACTGATCAAAATGAAAGTAGCAATTAAAATTAAGTATGCCTCTTGTCTGTACACTTGTAGTGGATTACTGGCTGGCCACAGATTGTTACAAATATTAATCCATAAGAGTAGGCCTAATCACTTAATAGTTAATGTGATGTAAATGATACACCGGCTCGGGATCATCCAATGATAATTATCGCATGTCATTGTTCTAAAGTAATCAATAACAGTTCATGTGCTGTGATAGGTACACTGGATCGTGATAATTTGTGATGGAAATTTCCTTGGTAGATCTAGGCAGCTTGTAGCTGCTGGGGTAACAGTTGCTGAAAATTGTACATGTATTCAGGATCATCCATGATGATGATGATAATTATTGCAAGAAATTTCTCTTTGGAGATCTAGGCAGATTGGTCTAGGATAAACCACCGTAATGGTTGGGGTGCTGGAAATGATACGCTAGTTCAGGATCCTCCTTGGTGGCACACGATAATGATTGCAGAACATTCTCTTCATAAATCTAGGCAGCTTGTAGTTGACCACTGCTTTTTTGGAAATCTAGGCAGCTTGTAGTTGACCACTGCTTCTTTGGAAATCTAGGCAGCTTGTAGTTGACCACTGCTTCTTTGGAAATCTAGGCAGCTTGTAGTTGACCACTGCTTCTTTGGAAATCTAGGCAGCTTGTAGTTGACCACTGCTTCTTTGGAAATCTAGGCAGCTTGTAGTGGACCACTGCTTCTTTAGAAATCTAGGCAACTTATAGTTGACCACTGCTTCTTTAGGAACATATTCAAGATGTCCCAATGTAAACAAATAGATACTTGATATTTCATTTATGAATGTAAATGCATTATCCTGCTTTAGTTGCTATTTTTCTTGAATACAACTGCGAGTGTGAAATACCAAGGTCACTTTGGTAGCCAGAAGCTTGAAGATCTGAATGTGAAGTTGCACATAGTCCGGAAAACCCAGAGTGGAAAATGCTAACAAGGTTTGTGATTTGATGAGTAGTATCTGCCTTGTGTGAACTTTCAGAGTATGATGAGTGTGATTGTGAATCACCCGAACAGTCTGAAGATGAGTAATCTGTGTAGGACGATAATACCGAGGTTACATTTTGGGATGTGTCCAAGTGTGTTCTAGCTATTTTATTGAGTGGACAATCTGAATCTGCTAATGATGCACTAGGATTATCCCTTCGTCTTTTTAGAACGTTACAAGTTGTACCACCACTGGTTATTAAAGTCTGGTTTTTCCAAGAGAGATGTTGGTCACACGATGCTGCTGACTGGACTTCTTGAGAAAGTTGTATAGATGCTGTCAGGTGATTGTCCTGACAATACTTTGTGACCGTTTCTGGTACGTTAAGACGATCTTCAACAGCAGGAGGGTTATTCTCTTTATCAGGAATGATGACTTCGTTATCTTGAACAGACATTTGTTCATGAACACATGATACAGTTTCTGATGAAACATCCGATATAGTTTGTTCGGTAGCAAGGTAACCCATATTTGAGTCACGGGTCAACACTTCGCCTTTGTTTGGTTCACTGACCTCCATTTTTTGACAAGACACGAGATTCTGCTGCTGAACTTGATACTGTTCTAACAACTTTTGTCTTTGTAAATTCTGCTGGTAGCTATAAGACTCCATCATGTAAGCAGTTCTTGCTTTATGCAACACGGTGGCTACTAGAAGATTTTTGTGTAAGTTGATACCACCTCGTTGACTTCGGGATTGAGCTATTTTACCCAAACTCACAGAAATCAAACGTTGAGTCTCCATACTGACAGCCATTGTAGATGAAAACAACGTTATAATTCCGTCTCGAACACAGTAGACTATTCAGAAACAGATGCAAAAAAAACTACTTCAATGTTTTAAACACAATAAATAACACTGACTACTACAACTTCTAACATTTACAACTCCAATGTTCCTTCGTGGCTTACCTCTCCGCTAATGCGTAGTTCGTTCCACGGCATCCTGTTTTCAAACCCCTGACGTCAATCGTCACACTTACCATCCAATCAGCGACGAGCTGGAAACACGTCATTCACATATCAACCAATCAGAACTGGGTGTGTTCAGTCTCCATATTTTCTACCGTGACCTGGAGTTCTAAATAAAGAATTGCCCTTCCACGCGCAATTAAAATATGCGTTGGTAGTTGAAGGAAGGGAAGGCCAAGAATGGGAGGATTTGTAATGAAACATAACTGATACTCGCATGGAAGCAAGCCCGTAAACGTGATCAGATGTTTTGCTGTTTAGTAGTTATGTATAGTTATATTAATAGGCAGTCAAGTTTCCTTTATTCACCTCTGAGGCGTATTGGGGAATACAGGCCCGCATGTTCTTTAGCTCATCATCATCAAGTGCCGTCTACGCAACGAAAGTTGGCTGGAACAGACCTCCAACATCCACTGTCCCTTGTTTTGGTGGTGCACTCTGCTAGACTGTAACCTGTCCATCTTGTGATGTTACTCTCCCACTTTTATATCTTCCTTCCTCTTGCTCGCATCTCTTCGACTTTACCGTCAAGTAAGGTCATATCTTGTAATGTGTTCAACTAATTGTGTATTTGCCTGATCTTTATTTCCTTTAATAATTATTTCTTCATATTAGGTGTTGTTAGAACTTCCTTGTTAGTTTTCTTCTCTTTCAATAATGTTTGTCCTATTCTTATATATATCCATATCTCAAAGGCATCGATTTTATCTTCTAATTGTGTGTTTATTGTCCATGTTTCGGTGTCATACAATTACTATAGAAAAGTTCTGCATATCTCAGGTTGTTTATTATTTTCCCACTGGCTAATGACATACCAATGAATGATGCGCTGGTCATCGTGCCCGCCACCTTTTCTTTCCCAGATGATCTGATGCCCATTTCATGAGGGTAGGTCTATACAGAAGCAGTTGTTGATTTCTTCTGCGTTCGTTCTCAAACTCCTGCAGATTAGCAGGATGTAGTCCGGAGAACGGAAATCGTTGTGTCGTGGTTTACAGCATTGCCGCGATATCTGCGCCTTTCGGCCTGACACACCCAACTTCAGCATGGCTTTGGGTCACTGACCATATATGTGATGGGACAGCCAACTCCATCCCATAACCTCCTTAGCCGGCTTTTACGACATGCGTGGAAGGTAAACAGTGTTGCCATTCTTTGATCCCCTTTCGGGCCCGGCATCACACGGGCGAATGATACCCATTTCATTAGGGTAGGTCTTACAGAAGCAGTTAGTGATTTAAAAATTGTTCCAGGTGAACTGGAAATTGAACCTTGGATCACCATAATAGGAAGCCAGTGCACTAAATACTGTACTGAACTACTGCGACCACCATTAGTAGAGGATTTATTGGGGAAACTAGGAATTTATTATAAAATGAGGAAAATAATATTCGAACGGCCACAGCAACGATGACGGAGATATACGATTTCAAAAAGTTTCTGGAATAGTAGATAAGTGTTTTAATGAAAGTATGTTATGGAGATTGTATGTTTAGGCTGGTAATGACATTGACGGTATGATATGGCAGACGTGACCTCATGTTATTCTTCAGCGTTCATTCTCAGACTCCCGCTGTTCTCTCTTGTAGCAGCACAATGATTCTACTAGATTTCCAGCAGAACCAAGAATGGAAATGCGTTGTGTTGACGTTTTAGCGTCCTCATATCATTCCATCTTTCCAAACTTGTCAAAAGTTTTTGGGAGATCTATCGGGACTTATCACTGGATCTTCTCACATACTCTCAAAGATACAGATGATTATGTGTTGGTTGTGTCGCATCGTCATAGTTGAACATGTCCTTGATTTAAACAATTTTTCTTCATCTTCTTCTGCGATCAGTTTCCTATGCTCATAAGTCTATACAAGAAGTTGGGCCGCCTCCACCTCAGTCGTCAGCAGTAAATCCTCACGGTTGCCCCACAGTTTTACTTTCAGCTCTGTCTCTTGGGGCCATATTGTAGTTCTCATGTCATCGAAGAGTGCAGAATGTGTTCTGGAGTCTGGGGACCCTCTTGACATTGGTCAGTTTGGACAGCCTTAATTTTATGGGGATGTGCTTGTAGTTTGCTGTGTCCTGTGCGGAGTCTAAAAATTGTGGTTTGTTTTGATCTGCTTAGCTTTAGAATGGGGATCTGTGGAAAGTTACTGCCTGTTCTCTGACTCCATGTATGTTTGTATTTTCTTTTGATGAGAGTTTTTGCTTCAGTCAGTGATATTCTGTGCTGGAATTATTCCTTTTTTGCACCTGCTTTTTGCCAGTCTGTCAGGTGCTTCATTTCCTGCTATGAAGTTTCTAT
This sequence comes from Meghimatium bilineatum, assembly GCA_034231615.1. Lineage (NCBI taxonomy): Eukaryota > Metazoa > Mollusca > Gastropoda > Stylommatophora > Philomycidae > Meghimatium > Meghimatium bilineatum. The sequence continues at coordinate 34,374,252 of CM067307.1, forward strand.
GGACACTTCTTGCAGCACAATTTTATTGTTAGCAGACAGTTGATTTAGAAGTTCTACAGTTGTTTTTGTTAGGAGATCTTTTGGTTCATTTTGGATGGTCTTGGGTACTGACATGCAGTCACACAAGAAGACTAGAGAAAACTCCTTTGAGTCTCTGCTCCTTTAGAGCATTTGATGCTTCTAAGATTGCTTGTAGCTCTGCCCTGTAATTTGTTGATAATTTGCCAGAAGCGATTGAGAATTCTAGTATTGGAGTGTTTAGTATGAGTATTAGTATCCCAGCTCCTCCTATCTTTACTGTACCCTCTGATGATCCATCTGTGAAGACGTGAATCCACTGTGAGCTAGGGTATTGGGTGTCTAGGTGATAAAGTGTTTTTGCCTTAAAGGCAGTAGGGGTTTCCATAGTTTTGCTCTCAATGCCTGGGATTGCAGGTTTTGCAGTATACATATTGAACAAATTTAAAATTCTGTATTTCGCTTGAGAAGTTACCCTAAGATATTGTTCTACATATGCGGCCATGTTATATAGATATGCCTGTCGTCATGGCGATGTTCACTAACTTCTCTGGTCGGAGTGGTTGCCCGTAGCTTTTGCCTCAAATATGGCCAGATCGCTCTCTGTTGTTGGGCAGTCCTGACGTATATGTTCAGGAGTTTGTATACCGGATCCACATGTACATTCATCTGTGTACGAGATCCTCAGTCGCTAAAGGTGACCCAACAGTCTGCAGTGGCCTGTTTTAAGGCGAAATATTCTGGTGGCATCTTTGGAGATGATGTATTGGATCGAGTTTGTCTTCCACTTCCATTTGTTTCTTCCACTTTGACGTGTAATACTGTTTGTGCTTCTTTGTAGGATAGTGGGTGTCTATGTTGTTCCATTTCGCTACCTGTAATTGACAGAGCATCTTCTTTCTTATTGCCCATGATTCAACAGTGTAATGGTATCCATTAAATAATAATTTTAGCTCCAAGGACTTTAGGCATTGGAACGTCAGCTGAAGCTCATACCCAAACGCTTAACGGCAAGTGTGAATACAATCAACTTCCATTTAACATTAAACGAGTATTACTATAATTTCTACATATTTGAAACATTAACTGAGTATTAACAGAGTTTGTACATATTTGATACAAATTTCGTGTGTTCGTACGTCAATTTCATACTGCTGTAGCTACAACCTACACCATTAATGTAATTTCTTATAAACATCAGACAAAATTGTGAAATTTCAAAGTGATCACCCGTCTATTGCTGATGTCAGGATGTGCTGTTTAAATATTAACATTCTCCCCATTTTTTCCTGCAAGGAATAGTTTTAGAATTAAATAAAACAGAATAATACCAGGAAAAAATTCTTTAACTTTGCGAGGAGAACGCTCAAATTAAAATCTGTTAGTTATGAAATTTAAATTTGATAAACAAATATCAAGACAGAACATAAAATAACACCCGGGCACTAATCTTATGTTCACAATTTCGTTCTTCGTTTGTTCTCAAAGTCGTTCTGATTAACAGGGTATAGTGGGGAGATTGGAATGAATTTAGTTTTTTCCACCGAAGACGGATGTGTCGGGCCATTGTCACAAATAAACGGAGACAGCGCATTTCCATTTTGTAGACTACATCCTGCTAGAAATCTAGTAGGACCATTGTCCTGCTACAAGAGAGATGCAGTGGGAGTTTGAGAATGAACGTTGAAGAAGAATGACTTGTGTTATGGTTTACAGCATGATTGCGATATCTGCACTTTTCAGTATGACACATCCCAGTTCAGTATGACACATCCCAGTTCAGTATGACACATCCCCGTTCAGTATGACACATCCCATTTCAGTATGACACATCCCAGTTCAGTATGACACATCCCAGTTCAGTATGACACATCCCAGTTCAGTATGACACATCCCAGTTCAGTATGACACATCCCAGTTCAGTATGACACATCCCAGTTCAGTATGACACATCCCAGTTCAGTATGACTTCTTGGTCACTGTCAACCTATATGAGATGAGACAGGCAACTTTGAGCACTGTGATATGGGATGGGACAGGCAACTTTGAGCACTGTGATATGGGATGCAACAGGCAACTTTGAGCACTGTGATATGGGATGGGACAGGCAACTTTGAGCACTGTGATATGGGATGCAACAGGCAACTTTGAGCACTGTGATATGGAATGGGACAGGCAACTTTGAGCAATGTTATATCGGATGGGACAGCCAACTTTGAGCACTGTGATATGGGATGGGACAGTCAACTTTGAGCAATGTGATATGGGATGAGACAGCCAACTTTGAGCACTGTGATATGGGATGGGACAGTCAACTTTGAGCACTGTGATATGGGATGAGACAGCTAACTTTGAGCACTGTGATATGGGATGGGACAGTCAACTTTGAGCACTGTGATATGGGATGAGACAGCCAACTTTGAGCACTGTGATATGGGATGGGACAGTCAACTTTGAGCACTGTGATATGGGATGAGACAGCCAACTTTGAGCACTGTGATATGGGATGAGACAGTCAACTTTGAGCACTGTGATATGGGATGAGACAGCCAACTTTGAGCACTGTGATATGGGATGAGACAGCCAACTTTGAGCACTGTGATATGGGATGGGACAGTCAACTTTGAGCACTGTGATATGGGATGAGACAGCCAACTTTGAGCACTGTGATATGGGATGGGACAGTCAACTTTGAGCACTGTGATATGGGATGAGACAGCCAACTTTGAGCACTGTGATATGGGATGGGACAGTCAACTTTGAGCACTGTGATATGGGATGAGACAGCCAACTTTGAGCACTGTGATATGGGATGGGATAGGCAACTTTGAGCAATGTGATATGGGATGGGACAGTCAACTTTGAGCACTGTGATATGGGATGAGACAGCCAACTTTGAGCACTGTGATATGGGATGGGACAGTCAACTTTGAGCACTGTGATATGGGATGGGATAGGCAACTTTGAGCAATGTTATATCGGATGGGACAGCCAACTTTGAGCACTGTGATATGGGATGGGACAGTCAACTTTGAGCAATGTGACATGGGATGGGACCGCCAACTTTGAGCAATGTGATATGGGATGGGACCGCCAACTTCAAAACTTCATCAGTCGCCCCTAGTAGCACGAACGCAGAAGAATATTTAATTATTATGATATAACCAAAATACTTTATTTACCTTTTTAACAGTCTAGCAGAGTGCACTACAAAGAAAAAGAAACAACATGTTGAAAGTCCGTTGCGCCCAAGCTTCAATGAGGAGACGGCACCCGATGATGATGATTTACATTTTTATCTCAATAATTTGGGTTGAATCTCTAATTGTCACAGAATTTCATTTTCTTCGACAATTCGGTAAAATACATCAAATGACTCTGTACTTTGACAATCCTATTCCATTTTCTTTTCTAGTTATTATTTTATGTGTTTGTTGAGTACTGGATTCGACTAGGCCATCTCGGGATGCCTAGTCACGTCACCTTCAACCTAGTCCTAAGAAGGACTTTTTGGTTATATCGCGACGCTGGGTGCGGACAGGGAACTGACGAAAAGTTCTTGAGCCTTGGCGAAAATGACGAAAAGGCTGTCGAAAGTTTGCTGAAGCTTGCTTTTAATCCCGGGACGTATTGCGGATAAGAAGAGTCGTTTCTCTCTTGGAAGTTTCCAAGTCCACAGCAGGTTCCCACCTCAGCTGGAGATCGTCCGATCATTGATAACTTAGCCAGATTACTCTGTTGCCCGGGGTACTCCACAAGATGGAGTATCAAGGTCTGAACCAGTATGATTCCTGGTCCTGGCGGGACAGATGCTCGCTTCTTCGTCTCTGCACTCCTTTATTATTTTATCCGCGACCTTCGTTGTAATATGCGAGGTGCTAACCCATTTTACGTAGACTCGACTATTTCTGTGGTTTTCATTGGCTTGCGAAACAATGTGTAGTTAAACGACCAATGAAAACATGGAAATAGTCGGAGAGTCGCCGCACAGTGGCGCTGCAGTCAGGCAGGTTTCTAACAAAGGTCACGTTTTATCTTTACCAACTGGTTTTTACATTTACCAAGTCTGACTAGTCACGAAGGTGTGACCTTATAAGATATAATTAAATCAGTCACGGGTTGAACCACGACAGTCTACATTAAGGTATATCAAGTAGCTGTTCAATAGACCGTGGTGGTATTTTTAATACAGTCAAGACCAGTTGGAAGATATAGGGCGTACCTCTTCTTCCGTGTCTATAGCCAGTATGTAGGACCTTGAAGTGTGGTATTCCAAAATACTTACGTAAAACTTAAAATACTTAAAACACAGGTTTAATAATAGTTTCACTCTTACAAGACGGACTATCACTGAAACTAGTGGGTAATGACGTGCACACAAGAAAACATACAAATTACAATACGCAAAACATATTAAACGTTTCATTCAAAAGGTCTTTATCACAATAAGCACAAAACATCAAAAGACACGAATGGAAATTATAAGAACATTCAAACGTATCCAACGGAAATATGGAAATGAGATTCCTGAAGGACAGGAAGTACTTAAAAACCTGTGTTTCAAGTAAGTACAATTGTTGTTAATGGTAATACCTTGGTCACGTTTTACGACTAGATGTAAACAGAATAAACCAACAAGCCCTTATGTGGTCACCTGAGGGTAAAAGAAAAAGAGGAAGACCTAAAACAACCTTTAAAAGCACCATTCTTAAAGACGGGGAATTAATAGGTTGTAAGACCATGCAGGAACTAAAGCTGCAGAAAGCGGACCGCATCATATGGAGAACCAAAACCTCTGCCCTATGTGTCGCTTTCGTAACTATGTGTCGCTTGACCTATGTGTAACTAATTGTTGATACGTTTCACGCAGTTACCTTATATTGATTGTCGTATTCCAAAATACGAGCGGGATATAGGAATCAAATGAATAACTATCAACTAACACAGAATTTGAAGTCAGTCACCACATGCTGTAGGACATACTAAATATGTGATCAAGGGACCTATGGGAGTGTACGAAGTGCCATGATGACAATCTTAGGAATAACTAGCACCGGAAGACCTAATGGAAAGTCAAGCCTTTTAAAAGTTTAATTTGTAATTTTGCGTTTGCTTTCCACTGGATGTAGTCCAGAGAACGGAAATGTGTTGTGTCAACATTTTATTTGTGCCAATAGCCCGACACATCCGATTTTGGCACTGTAAACAATTCTCTTTATTTTCATTGGTCACTTTCCCCATCGAGGGAAACTCCTTGAAGTGGAGATGGGACTAAATCTAAACAACAGAGGCTGGAAACTAAGATTGATCGAGCAGGACCACCAATATTGAGCGAGCAGGATCGAGCTTTTGATGTTTTGTGTTTATCTTGATAAAGACCTTTTGGTTGAAACGTTTAATATATTTTGTGTATTGTAATTTGTATGTTTTCTTGTGTGCACATCATTACCCATTAGTTTCAGTGATAGTCCGTCTTGTCTGAGTGAAACTAGTATAAAAACCTGTGTTTTACGTAAGTATTTTGGAATACCACATTTCACTCCAAGGAAGCACAGGTGCTGAAGTCAGAGATACCAAGCCGAGTGGCGCGCCAGCAACCATGTTATCATACAACCCGACTAGTTGACATGTCTGCACGATAAATTTAAAAATAATTTCATGATGTTCGCCATGTAAAGTTTCCCCATTGCCGGGTTCTAAACCTCGACAGAATTCATCCCCGTTTACTGGATGTCCCTCGAGTCTACGTTGTGAGGCCAGGAGGCAAAAGAGAAAAACGACTGGCTAACCATATAGGACGACAACCTCACTAAACATCAAGCGCTGGAATTCAGAAGGAGTTAAACAACAAACAAAAAAATTGAACTGGAAAACACCATGCTTCAGAATGAGATTAGTATTTGCTATATACAGGAAACCCAACTTAACGGGGAAAAAAAAAACCTTCAGAGTACGAAGGTACCAATGTTTTAGAGTTGACAGGAAAGATGGTAAATCTCTCTAGCGTAGTGGTTAAGCTGTTCGCCGTGTGTTCAAGAGGTCATGAGTTCGAATGCGGCTCGTGTCGTCACAAGGTGGATTTTTTTTCTGAGATCCCTGAGGATTATCACTTTAAGGTACGGAGTTACGTGCTATGAGTGGTACTCTTAGCAGGCGGCGTGCCGCTTCGTTGAGAGTGACGTAGTACATATGGGAAACCGAGTAAAGTGAAGTCAATCTTCTACGACTTTTGAACCCTTTGATCGTAGAAAAGGAGGCATACTGATGAAGCATAACATCAATGCCACAGAAACCAAAACACACAAGGAAGGTGCTGAATACCAGATAATTCACATTAAAAAAACAACTCAATTGAACTCCTCATACTAAATTTATAACTGCCTAAATGACTTCCCATTAAACATAACCAGTATTGATTTCCCTAACCCAAGAAAACGGTGGATAGAAAACATCAAAATAGCCTTGAACAAACATGGACTAAATGCAACCACGGCGACACATCTGGCCTTGGAACGACAGCTTAAGCTCCCACCCCTACGCTTAATGGCAAGTGTGACTGCGATCAACAATCATTCACCTGGGGAAAGACAATAGACAAAAAAAATATCCATAACAAACACTTACTGGCAGTGGGGTACTCTAACATCCACTCCAAACGATTGGGGTACAATAATTAAGACAGAAGGGTACATAGAAAGTTGACAAGATGACAACAATCTAATCCTCCTGAATAATAAATAGGATTCACCAACTTTCTACTTAAGACGATGACATAGCACCTCCACCCCAGATCTGGCATTCTACGCCCCAGAAATTGGGGAGCCGCGTAGCGAAGTGGTTAGCGCACTGGCTTCGGTCCTGGGTTCATTCCCCAGTTGAAGCGGAAATTTTTTTCCGATCGCAACGGTTCCCAGGTCGACCCAGCCTTAATGGGTACCGGATTAATATGGGAAGTAAAGACTTCGAGGGAGAGGAGATGGCTACCGCCCTCATTTTGCAGAGCCTCTGAAATGTGAGATCGCTAACATCTCACACTCATACGGCATTAATAAATGCTATGGGTTACTTTACTTTTTTATTTTTACCCCAGAACTTGCTGGGTTAGTGGAAAGGCAAATGAATTGGTAGCAGTGGTCATCGTCCAGTTATCATCCAAGTGAACAAAATAATAATTATAAGACCAACTAAGCAAGATAAACTACAAGAAAGCAAACTGACACATATAGGAACACATAGCAAACTACACACAAAAGACATACACTTAATAGGGGTAACATGAGTAAGTGGATACGATCCTTCCTACACGTTTGGAAAGCAAGGACCCATCGTCCAATTGCTGACGTAATGTATGGTCCATCGCTTAATAAATGATCGCATTAAAAATAAATAACTATAGTTGTCAACAATATGATAAAACCCTTTTAATAGATTGCCGGAACTTTTTTATACAGATTGTTACTATTGGGCGTATTAATCACTATCGCGCCGGGGAATCCCATATACAACTAACTGCGCCATATATGGTAACAACAGCTTGTAATACGTGCATCAGCTCTCGCAAGGGCATTAAAGTTACTGTTAGGACTATCCTATTATTCGTGGCCTAGTGGTACAGTGCGCGTCTGTCACGACCATGGTACCAGGTTCGAATCCCGTCACAGGCAATAAACACCCCACCTATCCCCTAGGACCGTTCAAAAAGCATTGACAAACTATTGAATTCATATAATGCGAAGAAAATCACTATAGTCAAATAATCCTGGGTTGAAAAAAATATACTTCATGAATAGGCATGCTACCAATCATTTGTTGCGATCGGTCGTGCTATTATTTTGTTAATTGTTTGTAATGAAATTACTAGTAACTTTGTTGTGCGATAAATTAATTGTACGAGGTAGCTTGAAAAGTTCCAGGAATTAGTGGTTATTTAGAAATAAGTGAAATGACATGTCTACGAAGAATACTCGGGGTGTCACTTAAGAGATAGAATTAGAAACGATAACATCAGATAACTAAAACAATACAAGTCAAAAACATCAAAAAAACAACAGATCAAGTGGTTTTGACACACTTTCAGACCAACCGATATCATGCCACAGATTACCATGACACATAGACATCACGGCTATAACGCCAGAGGCAGACCTTATAACAGATGGATTACAGAAATCAAAGAAGCGACACGAACAAGCTTACAAACAGGACACAAGAAGTCCATCTCCAGAGAATTCTTCCACCGCAAGGCAAACAAGGACCACAGCGTATAGATAGATAGATAGATAGATAGATAGATAGATAGATAGAAAGATAGATAGATAGATAGATAGATCGATGGATGGATGGACGGACGGACGGACGGACGGACGGACAGATAGATAGAACCTGTGTAACTGTAGACTGAGTCCAGAGACTGCAGAACACATTCTTCAAGCCTGTCAACTATACCAACAAGAAGATAGGGAGAAAATATCGCCTACTGAGACGGCACTGCTTCCAGACTTGAGGGGTTCCATGGATGACCTGAAGCAAATCACACAATTCATTGAAGCTATTGGGGCTGTAACCTGATATCTGACTGAAGAACGATGAAGAAGAAGAAGAATTGAATCGTTGTTCTTTCAGTTCAGATTTCAGTCGAGGGACAAGAAAAAATTCAACCGCTGCAAGATCATGAGAATATGGACGATGTTCCAATGTAATCACATTGTGGTTTGCTAGGTACTGTTTCATCTGTAGGGATCGACGTTTCGGCGCATTGTCTTGCATCATAATTCAACTGTTTGTTCTCAATTTTTCTGATTGTTTTGTGTGCTGATTGCATATCTTATACTACAGAGGATACCATTGCGGTATCACCATATGCTTTATTTATCAATGCTATGTGTCCTTGAGGGTGACGTGTCAAGCACAACACATAATTTGACACGTGTACCTTGTTCAATCAAGGACATTTTCAACCCCGACGATGCAACTAACACAACACACATATAAGCATCTGTATCTTCTCTTCGAGAGTATTTGTGAAGCCTTTTTCAAGATACGCACATAAACATACAAACACAAAAATATTCCTGTTCGTATCCTTCCGGTATCTAAACACATTCATTTCTACTTGTGGTATTTTTATGTTTGTATGTTATGTGCGTATCTTGAAAAAGGCCTATTGGGCCGAAACGTCGACTTTGTCATGTGTATTGTCATTTTTATGATTATATTCTGTGTTTTGTTTTGTTGTATGTACCATATTTATTCATGTTAACATCCGCTACGGATAGTGTGTTAGTCGTCATCAAGTAGGACTTCATTACCTGTCTTTCACGTGAGTATTATTTTCAATTATGTTTTACTAGCAGTACCACCTTCTATTGATGACCATATATAGAGCGGTTCGATGTGGGTCACCCCTCCTCTCCCAGGGCAAACGAACCATAGAGAAGGCGAGAGACTTTTCTCGAGCTATCCAAAACGAACCATCCATACAGAAGGAGAGAACAATTACAGTGTGTCAATTATTTGCTTCCCGTTCGGCCCCGGAAACTACATAAAATAATAACGCAAAAAGGACATTTTTTCCTGTGCTTTTTTTCTCTATATTCTCGAAGTGACGCGCAATAGAGTAGAGCTGTGACGTGTTTCTCTTGATTGGCCAAACAAGGCCTCAGATCAACGGGCGTAGTGGCACCTCCTGATTCCCTATAGTTTGTTTTGCAGAGACGCCCATGTAAGCTAGATGCATTCTATCAACAGCTTGAGTTGGGATTGGATGGTTCCGTAGTATGTATTCTGTTATCCTGTGTTATTGTTCCGCAGATGCAGAGTCGCGAATGCCGATTCAGCGTCTCATTCTCAGTCGAAATATCGTGAGTTGTTCGTTTCTATTCGTCTTCTTCAGCGTTAATTCTCAAATTCCCGTTGGATCTCTCTTGTAGCAGGACAATGATTTCCTGATTCCAGGACCTGATTTCCAGCAGGATGTAGTCCAGAAAATGAAATGCGTTGTATCGCCGTTTTATTTGCGCAAATGGACCGACACATCCGTCTTCGGCGGGATTTCTATTCACTTCATGTTATCTTGCTGAAGTGTGTAGTTTCCGTTTAGTTCTGACCACTGAAACTAATAAACATTGACTATATACTGCCTGTGGGATTGAGAACTTTCTAAAATGACTAATTTAACTGTCCCCTTGATTTTCATTAGTTGTCAACACGAAGTGACCAATAGAAATCGTGGAGAAAGTCAAAATCATACTTTAAAATGGTGATCCCGTATCAGTCAGCAGGACTGTATAACTGACGCAGTACACTATTGAAATCTGAGATTATTTTATCAGAGATCTACCTTCCCGGCACCATCTTGGGGTACTTGATGACTAACCTGTAACATGCTTTCGTTGCGTAACAAGCACCTCTATCATGATGGTCTACAATATAACGCGTACTGGCTAATGGAGAATCAAGCCCCTTAATGAGTCGCAATATTCTCCCGAGAATGTTTCACCGGACACGTTTGTTGTGGTATGGTCATTTCTACTCGACGTCTTTTGATGTTATGTGTGTATCTTGATGAAGTCCTTTTGGTTCGAAACGTCGATTATGTGCTGTGTATAGTTATTTGTATGATTATATCCTGTGTTTTGTTGTGTGTATTATTTCACGTGAGTATCCGCCAGGGATAGTGTGTTAGTCGTCGTTCAGTAAAACTCCATTACTTGTTTCCCACGCGAGTAATATTTTAATGAGTCATTAGAATATTCCGGTGTTTTTCTATAGTTACTATGATTATATTTTGTGTCACGACCAATGAAAATCAAAGGGATTGTCAAATGACTCGTTAAGGAGGCTTGATTTTCCACTTACCAATACGCCTAACATCAACAGAATACACCACCAATCTCTTGAATGGATACCTACAGGCAAAAGAGCCAGGAAAAGGGCCGGCCCTAACAATTGAGGGGCCCAATGCGAAACGGATTGCGCGGGGCCCAGTCTGGGTAGGGAAGAGGATAATAAAATAAATTCTAATATTAATTTATGGGCCTATGAAGTGCGGGGCCCAATGCGACCGCATAGGTTGCAATGGCCTAAGACCGACCCTGGCCAGGGGTAGACCAAAAGAAACACTCAGAAGAACAATACTTAGAGAAAGTCAATCAATATCCATAATATTCAAGAACCGCACAGAATAGCTTTGAACAGACAGAATTGGAGAGATCTGACCTCTGCGCTAACTTCAGCGCAAAAGTAAAATGAATGGCCGAAGTCTTATAATGTGAAGGTTAACTAGTAATCTAAGAGAGAATTGTACTGTTTGCTAGAGAAATCAACCAGAGGTACTGATGGAGATTGACACCGCTAGGAAGGAAGTTAATATCTGAAAGAAATTGCGCCAGTGTGATGAAGGGTCCGAAAGCGGGAACAATGAATATTAATACTGTTTACCTTCCAAGCTTGTCATAAGAGACTAGAGGCTAAGGAGGTTTTAGGGTGAAGTTGGCTGCTTCATTTCATACAGGGTCAAAGTGATCCAGACGCCATGATGAAGTCGGATGTTTCAGACCGATAAGCGTAGATATCACAGTCAAGCTGTAAACTATCACACAAATATATTTAATTCTTAGGACTACACACTGCTGATATGCATAAGTTTGAGATGGAATGCAGAAGAAGATAGAAACAGCACAGATTTATTGCTCACATGATGAGGTCTGAAATACAATGTCATCGTCATCAAGTGCCGTCTCCGCAACGAAGGTTGGCCGCAACGTATTTGCAACATCTCCTGTCTTGGCGGTGCACTCTGCTAGACTGTAACTTGTCCATTGTGTGATGTTACTCTCCCAGTTGTATCTCTGCCTATCTCTTGCTCGCTTCCCTTAGACTTTACCCTCAAGTAAGGTCTTCAATATGGTGTCCAAAATATTTTATTTGCCTGATCTTTATTTCTCTTAGTAGTTCCTTCTTTTAATATTAAGTGTTTTCTTGTCTTTCCATGATGTTCTCCCTATTCTTCTATACATCCACATCTCAAATGCATCAATAGTGTCTTCTAATGGAATATAATGTAACAACCGACAAAATTGAGGGAAAAGATGCAGTACGACAAAGAGAGAAGATACCAGATAGTTTGACATCGTGGCATGGTAGAAAGTCAACAGTAAAGGTCATACGCAATACTACAGCTAGAATGTTGCTGATATCAACGATCGCTTACGCCTTCCGGCACGGCACATGACGATTTCAGGAAATAAACAATGTATATAATTCTAAAAATAGCCGCACAATAACCAGTCACGTGAGGTAAGTCTTTTTAATGACTCATTTCGCTATTTCCGTGTTTTCATTGGTCACTATGATTTATTTTGTGCAATATCCAATGAAAATCAAGGGAATAGTCAAAGTAATTTTAAGCGAATGGATTTCCCCGTAATATATACCGCGTGTGAGGAACGCTATTTTTAACCATCAAACAAGGTGGTATACCCTGTTCATTCTAAGAATGAAGTGGGTCAGTGCTTCTGATTTGTTGTTGGACACAGAACATATTTTAATTGATTGTTTAAGTGTCCAGTAATATTGTTTTTAAATGCTGTTTAAATACTGTTGTTAATTGTTTTTAAAAAAATATTGTTTTTACATGTTATCGCTGTTTAAAAATCACCTATTGTCGCGGAGTAATATGGGGGTGTCTATTGACCCACTTCATTCTTAAAGTGAACAGAGTATAGTGATTTAATGAACAACAACCCCGAAAAGAAGACAATAGGGGACGTATATAAATTACGTCAGCAACGCAGGGATGGTGGTGGGGGCTCATAAGCATGACAATAGTTGCCGTAAACAATTTTGTTTTAAATCGGCAGAATGTTGTCTGAAAAATTTGTTGTTTCATGGTTTACTGCTAAGCTAACGCATGTTGTTGCGTCTGTGGGTCTCACCAATGGCCCACTAGACAAACCACCCATGCAACAGAAAACATTAGTGTAAGACATGCCGTTATATTGAGGTTATATGTCATCTATATAATTATGCTTTTATTTTGTTGTTGAAATGTTTACCTGAATATATATGTATGCACCCTCTGTGGTTGGGAGGGAACCAGAGATGTACTGTGCAGCACTGGAGAGGAGGAAACTGACATCACTGTTTTCCCTATGGCATACACCTTTCTGGGCCAGACAGACACAGAGTTGATATTGTGTCTTAAACAAAATTACTACAGGAACGTCCGTGAGTTGCAGTGAACCGAAAAGGGGTGGGGGGGGGGGGGGGCAAAGAATAGCATTACTAATCACCTTCTATGCATGTCGTAAGAGACAACTGGGGAGGTTATGGAGTGAAGTTGACTGTCCCATCCCTTATAGGGTCAAAGTGACCCAGAAGCCAATTTGAATTTTGTGTGACAATCCGAAAGGAATAAATATCAGCAGAAAGAACTGTGAACAAAGACACACCACATTTAGTTCTCCAGACTACAGCCTTCTAGATCTAATCTGCAGGAGTTTGAGAACGAACGCAGAAGAACAGCAGGAAAGTTGGTATATGTTGATAAATTCTTCGTTTTCTTCTGCGAATCTTTTGATCTCGCTAGATCTTCAGGCCAGTCGCCAGGAAGAAGATCCCAGTATTCTCATGATCAGAGCGGCTGCCCCATAGTTTTTGCCTCAGTTCGACCCATTGTGGCCATGTCTTGACTCAAAGAGTTCTTTGTATTCTAGACAGTCTTGCATTATGTGTACAAAGGTAGGCCTGTTCCGCATGGACATTCATTTGTGTGTGGCTACCCTGATTCGACATGTGACTCTGTAGCCTGCGGTGGCCAGTTCTAAGTCGAAAGATGATGGTCTGTTGTTGCCTATGAAGTTGATGTATGGTGTCTGGTCAATATTTATACCTTTCTTTCATTAATGTATAAAGGTTGCGGATTAGTGTTTTGACCTCACTACATGGCAGAAGATAGCTGAACATTTCTTCAACATCTTACTCAAATTTATCTCTCTTATAAATGTCTGTCTGTCAACTTGTCACACTCACATTGATGTCTCTTATAAATGTCTGTCTGTCAACTTGTCACACTGATGTCTCTTATATCTGTCAACTTGTCACACTCACATTAATGTCTCTTATAAATGTCTGTCTGTCAACTTGTCACACTGATGTCTCTTATATCTGTCAACTTGTCACACTCACATTAATGTCTCTTATAAATGTCTGTCAACTTGTCACACTGATGTCTCTTATATCTGTCAACTTGTCACACTCACATTGATGTCTCTTATAAATGTGTCTGTCAACTTGTCACACTGATGTCTCTTATATCTGTCAACTTGTCACACTCACATTAATGTCTCTTATAAATGTCTGTCAACTTGTCACACTGATGTCTCTTATATCTGTCAACTTGTCACAATCACATTGATGTCTCTTATAAATGTCTGTCTGTCAACTTGTCACACTGATGTCTCTTATATCTGTCAACTTGTCACAATCACATTGATGTCTCTTATAAATGTCTGTCTGTCAACTTGTCACACTGATGTCTCTTATATCTGTCAACTTGTCACACTCACATTGATGTCTCTTATAAATGTCTGTCTGTCAACTTGTCACACTGATGTCTCTTATATCTGTCAACTTGTCACACTCACATTAATGTCTCTTATAAATGTCTGTCAACTTGTCACACTGATGTCTCTTATATCTGTCAACTTGTCACAATCACATTGATGTCTCTTATAAATGTCTGTCTGTCAACTTGTCACACTGATGTCTCTTATATCTGTCAACTTGTCACACTCACATTGATGTCTCTTATACATGTCTGTCTGTCAACTTGTCACACTGATGTCTCTTATATCTGTCAACTTGTCACACTCACATTAATGTCTCTTATAAATGTCTGTCTGTCAACTTGTCACACTGATGTCTCTTATATCTGTCAACTTGTCACACTCACATTGATGTCTCTTATAAATGTCTGTCTGTCAACTTGTCACACTCACATTGATGTCTCTTATATCTGTCAACTTGTCACACTCACATTGATGTCTCTTATAAATGTCTGTCTGTCAACTTGTCACACTGATGTCTCTTATATCTGTCAACTTGTCACACTCACATTGATGTCTCTTATAAATGTCTGTCTGTCAACTTGTCACACTAATGTCTCTTATATCTGTCAACTTGTCACACTCACATTAATGTCTCTTATAAATGTCTGTCTGTCAACTTGTCACACTGATGTTTCTTATATCTGTCAACTTGTCACACTGATGTCTCTTATATCTGTCAACTTGTCACACTCACATTAATGTCTCTTATAAATGTCTGTCTGTCAACTTGTCACACTGATGTCTCTTATATCTGTCAACTTGTCACACTGATGTCTCTTATAAATGTCTGTCTGTCAACTTGTCACACTGATGTCTCTTATATCTGTCAACTTGTCACACTGATGTTTCTTATATCTGTCAACTTGCCACAATCACATTGATGTCTCTTATAAATGTCTGTCTGTCAACATGTCACAATCACATTGATACCTCTTATGTCTATCTGTCAACTTGCCACACTGATGTCTCTTATATCTGTCAACTTGCCACACTGATGTCTCTTATGTCTGTCAACTTGTCACACTGATGTTTCTTATATCTGTCAACTTGCCACACTGATGTCTCTTATATCTGTCAACTTGCCACAATCACATTGATGTCGCCTATAAATGTCTGTCTGTCAACTTGTCACATTGATCTCTCTTATAAATATCAGATAAACTCAGGTCAGAATTACACCTCCTCAATTACTACTATCCGAATGACTGCCCATTAGCAATAGACACAATCTCAGTGCAAGGAAAACTAATCGTTTGTGGAGACTTCCGCAAGGACACATCCGACACAGCATATGTAATATTATAACTCAGTTTATAAGTCCGTAATGAACACTATATTGTCGCTGGTATATTCTTTGATCTCTGGGATGCTTGTTGCAGTTATTGTTAGTTTCTTCGAGCGGTTTTAATTTCATCTATAATGGGCATCCACATCTCATTTCCATATCCTGAGAGCAGCTCATGCGTGCCCCACACATTGCTGTTTCGTTTTATCAGCCATTGTTCTGATTAACTATCTTGGTATTTATTTACTAGGGATGGCTGTTTCCTGTGGTAGGATTCCTCCTACTGCTATCATGCAGGTCAGCCAAGAATGTTGAGGGCTGTCTACACAAATTATGTCAACAATTTGGGGGTGGGAAGAGGAAGAGATCTGACAAAGCTTCACAGGGGGACAGTTTGACAAAAGTTGATGTCAATAATAGTTTTCATGCATCTGATTGAATTTAAAGTTATTTTTAAAATTATTAAATTTGAAACAAATTATGTAGTTTTATCACACTTTTCTGTTAAATAATTAAGCAGTGGCAACCCTGAGTTTAGTAGTTATGTAATAAAATGTTAATATAATTAAGCAGTGGCAACCCTGAGTACTTGACAGTTGTTGGGACAGAGAGGAGGAGCTGATATAATTGAGAGTGGGTAATGGGTAAAACATTATTCACGCAAATTATGGACTGTCCCGTGCAGGAAGGAAAGTTATCTATAGGGGGAATGACTGTGTAAATTATAAGCAATCCGTCGTAGATGAGTTACTTCCCCAATGTTATGCATTTCATTCATTTTCCTTTTACGCTGAAGTTAGCGCATAGGGCAGATCTCTCCAATTCTGTCTGTTCAAAACTATTCTGTGCAGTTCTTGAATAGTATGAATATTGGTTGTTTTACTTTCTCTGAGTATTGTTCTTCTGAGTGTTTCTTTTGGTCTACCGCTAACTTTATCTCCTTGTCAAGGCTAACTGTGATGTGGAAAAGCAACATCAGTGTTGAAGTGAAAATCAAACTGTATAAGTCGCTGGTGCTTTCTGTTGTGTTGTATGGTTGTGAGAGTTGGACACTCACTGCGGACATGGAGAGAAGATTACAGGCTTTCGAGTACAAATGCTACAGATGAATTCTACGAGTTTCCTATAGGGAACATAAGACCAATGTGTACGTAAGAAATAAAGTAGAGATGTGTGCAGGAGTTCAGGAGCCATTGCTTTCAATAGTGAAACGATGAAAACTAGCATGGTTCGGACATGTATGCAGGCACGATTCCTTGTCAAAAACAATACTGCAGGGAACTGTCGAAGGTGGAAGAAGCAGAGGAGGACAAATAAAGGCACGGACAGACAACATCAAGGAATGGACAGGGCAAGATATTTCCACACTCATCCACATCGCTGAGGATAGAATTCGCTGGAGGACTCTGTGTGCTGAAGCATCCAATGTGGTACCCCTACGACCCTGAATGGTTACGGGTTTACTGATGATATCTTGTGCCTGTAGATGTTATGCATTGCAAGAGTCGAAATATGGTACACTTTAAATAAGGCAGCACAATAGGTCTCAGCAGCATGCAACAATTACACAAAGTAGCATCAAATCACAAACTTGAGAGCTCTAATTTCTGCCCATATCCACCATATTTGACGCTGAAGGAACATAGATGGATAGATAGTTAGATAGATAAGGTACAAAATATTCAGTTTTGATGTAAACAGTAACTCAATGTAATCATGATAAAATCACACAAACATAATTTATATTATTGTACTAGTCAAAATGGCAACAACAACTATTTCTACTGGAGAGAGATATTCATTCCCTGCCTTTCATACCGAAATTGGATGTGCTAAGCCACAAGGTGCAAATAATCACAATTTTTGGTCACCATTTTATTTGCACCTATGACCAGATACATCCATTTTTGGTGGAATTTCCAGTTTCAAAATTTTCTTTTCATTTTGTTTGCTTCTGTACCCATTAAATAGATAGTGACCATTCTGTTACAGAGTCAAGTAAGAAAAACAGGATATTAACGGTGACCTGCCATGCATGCCAGAGGAGATAAATAAGGAGGGTTAAGTGTGTATTGGCTACTCCACCAAATATACGATCAATGTGACATCCAATTCTAAAAATGGATGTGTCAGGTCAAATTCACAAATTTGCAAACTCGCTGTAAAACTACAAAAAATCCCACTTGAGTAAGAGGGAGAATTTAATAATCAAGTGTCATTTCAACAAGGGGAATATCATAATCACAAGTGTCATCTGATGAAGGAGAATATCATAATTAAGTGTCATCTGAGCAAGGAGAATTTAATAATCAAGTGTCATTTCAACAGGGAGAATATCATAATCACAAGTGTCATCTGAAGAAGGAGAATATCATAATTAAGTGTCATCTGAGCAAGGAGAATTTAATAATCAAGTGTCATTTCAACAGGGAGAATATCATAATCACAAGTGTCATCTGAAGAAGGAGAATATCATAATTAAGTGTCATCTGAGCAAGGAGAATTTAATAATCAAGTGTCATTTCAACAGGGAGAATATCATAATCACAAGTGTCATCTGAAGAAGGAGAATATCATAATTAAGTGTCATCTGAGCAAGGAGAATTTAATAATCAAGTGTCATTTCAACAGGGAGAATATCATAATCACAAGTGTCATCTGATGAAGGAGAATATCATAATTAAGTGTCATCTGAGCAAGGAGAATTTAATAATCAAGTGTCATTTCAACAGGGAGAATATCATAATCACAAGTGTCATCTGATGAAGGAGAATATCATAATTAAGTGTCATCTGAGCAAGGAGAATTTAATAATCAAGTGTCATTTCAACAGGGAGAATATCATAATCACAAGTGTCATCTGAAGAAGGAGAATATCATAATTAAGTGTCATCTGAACAGGGAGAATTTAATAATCAAGTGTCATATGGTCTTGGAGAATGCCTACACTATGAATGCTTATACACGTAGTGTAGTGGTTAGAGCACTGGGTTCGCATATGAGTGGTCCTGGATTCATCCCTAGTTGAGGCGGAAATATTTTTCAGATTGTAATGGCTCACACATCGACACTGTCGTAACTGAGTGCCAGATCAGTCCGAGCGGTAAAGACTGCAAGGGAGAGAAGATGGCTACCACCCTCATATAGCATAGCCACTGAAATGTGAGAACACTCACACCCCCTTACAGCATTAAAAATGCTATGGGTTAACTTGACTACACTGTGATATATGTCATTTGCAGAATCACACAAATAAATCTGGAAGTGAAGCCAGATTTCATTTATAAAACTCCACAAAATGCGAATTCAGCTGCAACAAAGATTTTAAAACAATAATTCTGACTGCACGTCGACAAGACCAGCTAGAACATGTCGTCATAAGAAACAACGTCTCGTTGTTCTCTGTGAGAAGATCCCTTCTGAGATGTATTTGTGGCTGAAAATATAGGAATAATTATGTGTTTGTCAGTCGATACAGGAAAATATAGGAATAATTATGTGTTTGTCAGTTGATACAGGAAAATATAGGAATAATTATGTGTTTGTCAGTTGATACAGGAAAATATAGGAATAATTATGTGTTTGTCAGTTGATACAGGAAAATATAGGAATAATTATGTGTTTGTCAGTTGATACAGGAAAATATAGGAATAATTATGTGTTTGTCAGTTGATACAGGAAAATATAGGAATAATTATGTGTTTGTCAGTTGATACAGGAAAATATAGGAATAATTATGTGTTTGTCAGTTGATACAGGAAAATATAGGAATAATTATGTGTTTGTCAGTTGATACAGGAAAATATAGGAATAATTATGTGTTTGTCAGTTGATACAGTAAAATAACTTATGTTTAGTTTGTGTCAAAGATTCACTAAGTTCTTCTTCTTTCGTTCACGTGAAACATGTCTATATCTGTAATTCTGTCTCCTGAATAAAACTCACTGTCTTTTGTAGTTCATACAGTGGCCCATAGAGCTTTGATTCCAGTGTTGTTTCCTCTGGCCAATATTTCTGTCTCAGCGTTTCATGCTCAGACCACTCTTGAAGTATATGTTTGGCACTCTGTGCTGCCTGTCCACATGTACACATGGCCATGTTGCCAATCTTGAATTTTGTGTACATGTGACTGCAGAGTCGGTTGTGTCCTGTTCTGAGGCGTAGAATTATAACTTGTTCTGATCTGTTCATAATGTGATAGTCATCTTGTGTTGGTGTTTGTGGCTTTCTTATTGACTTGATCATCTGTTTTTTCTGATGGTAGGTGATTGGTATATCTGGTTGGTCTTCGGCAGCACCTTCCTTAGCCAGTTGGTCTGCTTATTCATTTCCAGGTATTCCACAGTGAGAGGGTATCCACTGCATGGTTACCCTATACTGGTAAGACAATTTATTAAGTAGTTTTTTCAAGTCAGTTAGTTTTCCAGACTGGAGAGCTTGAAGCACCGACCTTGCATCTGTCAGGAATACCACAGGCTGTAGGCCAGAGTTGGAGTTCAGCAGTTGTTTAGTTGCCACACTAATTGCTTGGATTTCTGCATCATAATTATTGCAGAATTTTCCTAAAATAATATGTTCAGTTATAGCACACATTTCACTAGCTTTGCCCAACTATAGCACATTTCACTAGCTTTGCCCAACTATAGCACATTTCACTAGATTTGCCCAACTATAGCACGTTTCACTAGATTTGCCCAACTATAGCACGTTTCACTAGATTTGCCCAACTATAGCACATTTCACTAGATTTGCCCAACTATAGCACATTTCACTAGCTTTGCCCAACTATAGCACATTTAACTAGCTTTGTCCAACTATAGTACATTTCACTAGATTTGCCCAACTATAGCATGTTTCATTAGCTTTTCTCAACTTCAAAATGATGCATCTCAGCAAATATATAATGCATATAATTGACACTTTGTGTGTGGATTTGAAATGGTACAGACACTATCAATTAAATATTTCACTCAAATGCAGCATTTCGTTTAAATTTTCCTTTATTTGCAATATATATATAAAATCTATGTCAACACACATATATCACACCGACCTTTGAAGATGTTTACAGTAACTTATATAACCTCATTTACACATGATCAGTTTATCATAGAATTGGCATGATTAACGTACGAAATTGTACTATGTTTTACTCTTGAACACACGACAGACGGTTTTTAATGTTGCATTCAGTGTAATGTCTGAAGTGGTAAGATTTCTTTTCTCGATAAACAATAATTAGTATACAGACTAATATCTAGGTACAATGATTACAGCAGATGGAAGAAGTTCAACAGAAATAAGATGCAGAATAGGACAGGCAAAAACAACATTCAGAAACTGAAAAATATACTGTGTAATAAGACCTTGTCATTAGAGGTGAGAAAGAGAGTTCTGCAGTGCTATATAACCCCTATACTAACATATGGGTGCGAGTCTTGGACAATAAACAAACTGGAAAGTGGGAGATTGGAGGCAACAGAGATGTGGTTCTACAGAAGAATGCTGAGAATACCATGGACTGCCAGAAAAACTAATGTAGAGGTGTTGAAAGAGTTAAATGCAAAACGGACCTTAATCAACAATATAAGAAAAAGGCAATCTTCTTTTTTGGCCACTTCATGAGACAGGCAGGTTTAGAGAACATATAAATAACCAAATGGTCAGAGGGTGTCCGACAAAGTGGATGGTGCCGCAGTAACCTAACGAACAAATAGTAAAGCAAAATGAGTTAAACAGGTTACTAAAACACTTACCTTGCCTATTAATAAAAATATATTTAAAAAAAAAAAAAAAACATACAATAAAACTAAACAGGACAATCTCCAAGTATCGGCTCAAATTGAACTTTTTTCAAGAGACAAACAACAGAAAACGACAAAATAAAAGACTATATTACATCGAGCCCCGTCTCCATAGTGCAGGGAGACGGGGCTTGATGAAATATAGTCATTTATTTTATTTTTTTATTTTGTCGTTTTCTGTTGTTTGTCTCTTGAAAAAGGTTCAATTTGAGCCGATATGTGGAGAATTGTCCTTTTTAGTTTTATTGTATGTTTTTTTAAATATATTTTTATTAATAGGCAAGGTAAGTGTTTTAGTAACCTGTTTAACTCATTTTGCTTTACTATTTAGAGAACATAATCACAACAGGCAAGATTGAAGGCACCAGAGACAGAGGGCGACAACGTGAGAAAATATTAGACAGTTTGACAACCTGGCACAGCAAGGAAACAACGACTTTGATACATAATACTGTGGACAGAGAGCTGTGGAGAGCCATGACCGCCTATGCCACCCGGCATGGCACCTGATGATGATGAGTATATAGACAAAGATTAAAGGATTTTTCATTTATAAAAACAGGACATGATGCGTAAATATAAAGCATATATGTATTGAGTCTAACCAAATATAACATATGAAAAATAATGGCATTAATACGTGAATCAGATATTTACATTTTGTTTGAGGGCGAAACTAGTGAAACTCGCTATAGTTAGTTACTTCTAATTCTTTCCTTTCTCTTTTACCCTTTACTAGTTACTTTTGGGCCAAAGATGGCGCATGCTGTAGTAATCATCTTTACCATGTTGAGAGCCTTGTTGCAAGTAGCTAAATATAAATAACCAAAACGCCCGTGTGTTGCCGGGGCCCGAAAGGGGAGCAAAGAATAGCAACACTGTTTACCTTCCACGCATGTCATAAAAAGCGACTAAGGAGGTTATGGGATAGAGTTGGCTGTCCCATCCCATATAGGGTCAGTGACCCAAAGCCATGCTGAAGTCGAATGTGTCAGGCCGAAAGGCGCAGATATCGCATCAATGCTGTAACACATGACACAACGCATTCAGTTCTCCGGACTACATTCTGCTATCCTACAATCTGCAGGAGTTTGAAAACGAACGCAGCAGAAGAAGAAATAACCAAAACATGAGAGGATGTTCGACAAAATGGAGAGTGCCGCAGTAACCACACGAAAAAGTGGTCAATACTAAATAAAATATAAAGGTTACTATACAATCCTAACTATCAATATTAAAACTAAATAACTAGCAAAGTTATTTAACAAAATATAACAATGAACAAGGACAATTTAAAAAAAAAAATTGACATTTAAAAAAAAATAAATTTTCCACGTTACGGTCCAAAGGGACCTTTCTCAAGAAAGACATAACAATAAATAAACATAAAACCATAAATATATTCTAAACTAGGATGGCTTGGACATGTTTTTCGCACCAAAAAAGCATTGTCAAGATCCCAGTTTTGAATATTTTTATGGTTTTTATGTTTATTTTAAAATTGTTATGTGTTTCTTGAGAAAGGTCCCCGTTGGACCGTAACGTGGAAAATTGTTCTTGTTCTTTGTTTTATTGTTAGTTATTTATTTTAATATTGATAGCTAGGATTTACTTCTTCTTCTTCTTCTTTCGTTCACTTGAAACATGTCTATATCTGTAATTCTGTCTCCTTAATAAAACTCACTGTCTTTTGTAGTTCATACCGTGTCCCATAGAGTTTTGATTCCAGTGTTGTTTCCTCTGGCCAATATGTCTGCCTCAGCGTTTCATGCTCAGACCACTCTTGAAGTATATGTTTGGCACTCTGTGCTGCCTGTCCACATGTACACATGGCCGTGTTGCCAATCTTGAACTTTGTATACATGTGACTGCGGAGTCGGTTGTGTCCTGTTCTGAGACGTAGAATTATAACTTGTTCTGGTCTGTTCATAATATGATAGTCATCTTGTGTTGGTGTTTGTGGCTTTCTTATTGACTTGATCATCTGTTTTTTCTGATGGTAGGTGATTGGTATATCTGGTTGGTCTTCGGCAGCACCTTCCTTAGCCAGTTAGTCTGCTTTTTCATTTCCTGGTATTCCACAGTGAGAGGGTATCCACTGAATGGTTACCCTATACTGGTAAGACAATTCGCTAAGTAGTTTTTTCAAGTCTGTTAGTTTTCCAGACTGGAGAGCTTGAAGCACTGACCTTGCATCTGTCAGGAATACCACAGGCTGTAGGTCAGAGTTGGAGTTCAGCAGTTTTTTAGCTGCCACACTAATTGCCTGGATTTCTGCATCATAATTATTAGGATTTACTAAAGTTGCTGTAGTTTTTGTGTATTGCTAATGTTCAATATTTGAGCTTTACATGGTGATTATTCTGTATAGTTTCTTTTGGGGAACTTACTTATCTTTTTTCCCTCTTGCTTTCCACATGAAAATTTGTTTAGGAAATCTGTTTTCATTCTTTCTAAGTAGACAACCGTCATAATTCCAGCATCTTATAAAACTTGGCACAAATTCTTGGCTTGTTTCTTCCCTCATTGAATTGCTTGTTTTAAAATCTGTTCATTATATGTTCAATATTCTTCAAAGGCACTTGTTTTCAAAGATGATTAATTTTTAGTGTCTATTGCTTGTGTGAATTTTTAGTGTCTATTGAGTGTGTGAATTTTTAGTGTCTATTGCTTGTGTGAATTTTTAGTGTCTATTGCGTGTGTGAATTTTTAGTGTCTATTGCGTGTGTGAATTTTTAGTGTCTATTGCTTGTGTGAATTTTTAGTGTCTATTGCTTGTGTGAATTTTTAGTGTCTATTGCTTGTGTGAATTTTTAGTGTCTATTGCTTGTGTGAATTTTTAGTGTCTATTGCTTGTGTGAATTTTTAGTGTCTATTGCTTGTGTGAATTTTTAGTGTCTATTGCTTGTGTGAATTTTTAGTGTCTATTGCTTGTGTGAATTTTTAGTGTCTATTGCTTGTGTGAATTTTTAGTGTCTATTGCTTGTGTGAATTTCAAGCTTTTGCATCCATATATAAAAAAAATTGAAGTAGCATTGCTGCATGTGCCATATGTTTAGTTTGTGTGAAATATGTTTAGTTTGTGTGAAATATGTTTAGTGTATGTGAAATATGTTTAGTTTGTGTGAAATATGTTTAGTTTGTGTGAAATATGTTTAGTTAGTGTGAAATATATTTAATTTGTGTGAAATATGTTTAGTTAGTGTGAAATATGTTTAGTTTGTGTGAAATATGTTTAGTTTGTGTGAAATATGTTTAGTTAGTGTGAAATATGTTTAGTTTGTGTGAAATTGTGTGAAATATGTTTAATTTGTGTGAAATATGTTTAGTTAGTGTGAAATATGTTTAGTTTGTGTGAAATATGTTTAGTTTGTGTGAAATATGTTTAGTGTATGTGAAATATGTTTGGCTTGTGTGAAATATGTTTAGTTTGTGTGAAATATGTTTATTGTATGTGAAATATGTTTGGTTTATGTGAAATATGTTTAGTTTGTGTGAAATATGTTTAGTTTGTGTGAAATATGTTTAGTTTGTGTGAAATATATTTAGTTTGTGTGAAATACAGAAATATGTTTAGTTTGTGTGAAATATGTTTGGTTTGTGTGAAATATGTTTTGCTTGTGTGTAATATGTTTTATTTGTGTGAAATGTTTAGTTTGCGTGAAATATGTTTAGTGTGTGTGAAATATGTTTAGTTTGTGTGAAATACAGAAATATGTTTAGTTTGTGTGAAATACAGAAATATGTTTAGTTTGTGTGAAATATGTTTGGTTTGTGTGAAATATGTTTTGCTTGTGTGAAATATATTTAGTTTGTGTGAAATATGTTTTATTTGTGTGCAATGTTTAGTTTGTGTGAAATATGTTTAGTTTGTGTGAAATATGTTTAGTTTGTGTGAAATACATTTAGTTTGTGTGCAATACGCTTAGCCTGTGTTAAATATATTTAGTTTGTGTGAAATATTCAGTAAATGATCAGAGTATGTGGCTATGTCGATAGCGATAACTACAGTTGCGAAAAAGTCAACTATGCAGTAAACCCCATTACTACATTAGTTTGTTGAAAGATACAGATAATTAACTTTTAACTGTATATTAAATTAAATTACAGTAAACTACATTACAGTTAATTAACTTTTAGTCATGTGTGCAAACATATAGTATTTGTTTGGCTCTAAAGATAGCAACATACCAATAGTACCCCAAGGTCCGGCAGATGTGATCTCTCCTAATTTGTCTATCATTGGCTGTCGTCTCGCCATCTGAACAAGCAACTGTATGTTATTGACCATACTTCCATTCACCTAAGACCAATAGAATGTTACAGTTATTTTTACGTATAGAGGTAATTTCTTCTTCTTCTTCAGCGTTCGCTCTCAAATAACCACAACGAATATTTTGTGTGATTTTCATCAGGGAGAGTGAAGTACGTTGTGCTGCAAGTTCCACAGTAAAAAACTGTGATTATTTGCACCCGGTTGGCCACTTGTGGTCAGGACGTCCGAGGTCCAGCACATCCGTTTTCGTCATTCCTTTATTTCGGGTTTGGTCCCTATAGAGGTAATTTTATATACATGAGTGTGTATATATATATATATATATATATATATATATATATATATATATATATATATATATATATATATATATATATTGTTTGTTTGTTTGAGAACCCCAGGAATTGCTTCCTATGTGCAGAGGATTGGTTTTTCTGAACTTTCTTTCACACCAAGACTTCAGCTTTAGGTTTAGTGCAGTGCCTATTCAAAGAGCCTTCTACTCAGAGGGGTATATAATTGTATAGATGGCATGCTACAAAGCTTCCATAAGAGAGTCTCAATATAACGGCATGTCATCTACTAAGGTTTTATTGTTGCATGGTTTTATTTGTCTAGTGGGCCATTGGAAAGACCCACAGATGCAACCGCATGAGTGTTTTTATTAAAACAATTTAATTATTTAAATTTCAATAGCATTTTTATAAAAACTCACTTCTGCTATTGCTTGATCTGCAGCCTCCATTTTTTCAAATGTCACAAAAGCTGCGCTGTAAAAAAAAACATGATCGTACTTAATTAACACATTCACCTACATGAACCAACCGATTGAAATTACATTTTTGTCACCACAGTCATAAAACTCAAGTAGAGCCACAATTTATCTTATATTAAAATTAGTAAAACATTTATATTACATTTTTGTCACCACAGTCATAAATAAAACTCAGATAGAGCCACAATTTATTTTATATTAAAATCAGTAAAACATTTATCACAATTTTATTCCAATCCATTAACCTTTACCACTTCAAATGAAAATTTGTGTAAATATGTAAATTTTCTACTGTAGCCATATTCTATTTTTAACAACTTGGTGAGTGTTAGGAGAAGGTAATGACTTTTATTTTTAGAGATTTTTGTATACTTCTTTTATAAGAATTAAAGAATTGCTCACCCGTGTGTTGTCGGGGCCCGAAAGGGGAGCAAAGAATAGCAACACTGTTTACCTTCCATGCATGTCGTACGAGACGACTAAGGAGGTTATGGGATGGGGTTGGCTGTCCGATCCCATATAGGGTCAGTGACCCAAAGCCATGCTGAAGTCGGACGTGTCAGGCCGAAAGGCGCAGATATCGCAGCAATGCCGTAAACTATGACACAATGCATTCCGTTCTCCGAACTACATCCTGATAATCTGCAGGAGTTTGAGAACGAACGCAGAAGAAGAAGAAAGAATTGCATCCTGAATCTAATGATATAAGTTTTGTAGGTGTATGTATGATTTGTGAAAAGATGGTGAAGATGAATAAATAAGTAAAATCTTGAAAAAAAATTAAGGGCTCACCGATACTTGTCCGATGTGTGGCAATCCCTGATAAAATTCTGTCGAATGTCTAGGCGTAATCATATTTATAATGTTATTTCATAACCAAACAAACGTGTTCATAATATTGTCTGTGAACAAAAAATAGAACGCATAGATGTCATTAACTTTGTCAATCCATCCTTCACGAGGTATATCTAGGAGTTCGACACGCAACATAAATATATTAAATGGTGAATATATTATAGCTATTAGGCCCATTCTGCACGATGTCATTTCATAACGCAACTAATATGTTCATAATATTTTATTTCTTCTTCTTCCGTGTTCGTTCTCAATATCCTGCAGATTAGCAGGATGTAGTCCGGAGAATGGAATGCGTTGTGTCATGGTTTACAGCATTGCTGCGATATCTACGCCTTTCGGCCTGACACATCCTACTTCATCATGGCTTTGGGTCACTGAGCCTATATGGGATGGGACAGCCAACTCCATCCCATAACCTCCTTTTACGACATGCATGGAAGGTAAACAGTGTTGCTATTCTTTGGGCCCCTTTCGGGCCCTGGCAACACACGCACGATATCTTATTTTAAAACAAACATATTTTCCAACTGTTCCTCATCCATAAGAATTTCACTAAAAATGGCTTCCATCTCTACTTGATGATGGAAACTGATTACTTTAGATTTAAACTCTCAGATTTTACTTGTGACTACGGTCTTGTCAGAAAAGTAAGCTAGATTCTTGCAATCCGCAGTTTCATATTTTTTGAAATTTTTAATAGCTTAATTTAACCCGCTGCCTGTAGTTACAAGACTGCATAGCAATGGGTAGAAATTTTGTGATCACGGCGTCAGGGTTACACCCAAAAATACACCAAGAAATATGTGTTTTTCTGTGTGCCGATGGTTTGGTAAAGGCTAAAGTCGTAATGTGCTTTATTAGTGCACCATTTCTTCTTCTTCTTTCGTTCACTTGAAACATGTCTATATCTGTAATTCTGTCTCCTTAATAAAACTCGCTGTCTTTTGTAGTTCATACAGTGTCCCATAGAGTTTTGATTCCAGTGTTGTTTCCTCTGGCCAGTATGTCTGCCTCAGCGTTTCATGCTCAGAACACTCTTGAAGTATATGTTTGGCACTCTGTGCTGCCTGTCCACATGTACACATGGCTGTGTTGCCAATCTTGAACTTTGTATACATGTGACTGCGGAGTCGGTTGTGTCCTGTTCTGAGACGTAGAATTATAACTTGTTCTGGTCTGTTCATAATATGATAGTCATCTTGTGTTGGTGTTTGTGGCTTTCTTATTGCCTTGATCATCTGTTTTTTCTTATGGTAGGTGATTGGTATATCTGGTTGGTCTTCGGCAGCACCTTCCTTAGCCAGTTGGTCTGCTTTTTCATTTCCTGGTATTCCACAGTGAGAGGGTATCCACTGCATGGTTACCCTATACTGGTAAGACAATTCGCTAAGTAGTTTTTTCAAGTCTGTTAGTTTTTCAGACTGGAGAGCTTGAAGCACTGAACTTGCATCTGTCAGGAATACCACAGGCTGTAGGTCAGAGTTGGAGTTCAGCAGTTTTTTAGCTGCCACACTAATTGCCTGGACCTCCGCATCATAATTATTGCAGAATTTTCCTTTCGGTGTTCTGATTGTATCTCTAGGCTTGTGTGGATATTCTATATATACACCTGCACCTCCACTCCTCACGGCATTCTGTGCTGACCCATCTGTGTATACTCTGACCCATATATCTTGTGGATATTCCTCATCCAGGAAACTGAGGGTGACTGTCCTTCACTGCACACTGTTCTGTTCATCCTCGCTTAGTATTCCTTTCACATGGGTCTGAATGTATAATGGCATTCCATGTCTTTCACTCCACGGGGTTTGTTCTGGTACAGGCCTTAAGGGGCTGTCAACTTCAGGTAGGTCTGTAAGTTGTCTGCGGAGTCATTTAGCTTGATGGATAAAGCTGCTTCTTTTCAATCGTCCCATTGATTAGTGCACCATAACAGATCATTTAATTATCCACAAAACTGTATCTAGCGCCGTAAATTAAATAAATATGAAAATTATACATCTTCTTGTTCGCAGTTTAACATATCTACCCGGTTTTCCTAATAAATGCTGCTTGTATTTGAAAGTTCCTTGGTGATCTCACACAGCTTTCTGTGGATATCTGTCTCTGTGGGCCAATACTCCTCCCTTAACTGAAAAATTATAGATGATTCAGAACAGAAAACTTACGTATGGGTTCTGAACATAAAACTTACGTATGGGTTCAGAACAGAAAACTTACGTATGTTACGATTCAGAACATAAAACTTACGTATGGGTTCAGAACAGAAAACTTACGTATGGGTTCAGAACAGAAAATTTACGTATGGGTTCAGAACAGAAAACTTACGTATGTTACGATTCAGAACATAAAACTTACGCATGGGTTCAGAACAGAAAACTTACGTATGGGTTCAGAACAGAAAACTTACGTATGTTACGATTCAGAACATAAAACTTACGTATGGGTTCAGAACAGAAAACTTACGTACGGGTTCATAACAGAAAACTTACGTATGTTACGATTCAGAACAGAAAACTTACGCATAGGTTCAGAACAGAAAACTTACGTATGTTACGATTCAGAACAGAAAACTTACACATAGGTTCAGAACAGAAAACTTAAGTATGGGTTCAGAACAGAAAACTTACATATGGGTTCAGAACAGAAAATTTATGTATGTTATGATTCAGAACAGAAAATTTACGTATGTTATGATTCAGAACAGAAAACCTACGTATAGGTTCAGAACAGAAAACTTACGTATGGGTTCAGAACAGAAAACTTACGTATGGGTTCAGAACAGAAAACTTACGTATGTTACGATGCAGTACAGAAAACTTACGTACGGGTACAGCAAGAAAATAATACCCACAATTAATTCCATAACATTATTTTTAAAATTTAGTTCTGAATGAAGCAAATGACCCCAAAAATAAACAATCTAATGTTAATCTAATAATATTCATACTAAATCTCATAACCCATCAGGGCTGTAGGGAGGCCACATCGATGTAAAAAGACATGTTCCATGTTATGCAAATACTCCAGTAGAAGGAGTAACTAAAATACAACTTTATTTTATAGGCAAACTAGAGATAGTCAAAGACTAAGAGAGATAACTGGGGATCTCCCTAGTGTATTGGTTAAGCATACTGATTTGTGCAGTAGTTGGGATTAGTACAACGGTCTAAACTGACAAAAGTCAGGTTCATATTTAGTGGGACATGCAGATGCTCAAAGAAATGAATGTTCCGACAGGATTGCTGGTATGGCGATCATAAGGAATGAACAAGCAATGGACTGAGCAGAAGGTTCTTAGGGAGATTTAACGAGTGACTGATGTAAAAAAAAAAATAGTTGCGAATCTGATACCTTGAGCAGACTATAGGGGTGTGGTTAAACGAGAATGTTAGGGGTGTGGTTAAACGAGAATGTTAGGGGTGTGGTTAAACGAGAATGTTAGGGGTGTGGTTAAACAAGAATGTTATCGAGGTCACCAGAGGAAACTGGTAAACTAGCACAGAGTATGTGTGGTCAATCGCTACAAGCTGTGAGTTATCTTCAGGAGGAGATTCGACCACTTATGGGCCGATGTGCAGTGAGAATGATCTTTTGGCTAACTAGCCGTGTGCTTGAGAGGTCAAGGGCTTGAATCCTGCTCACGACTTGTTTACAAAGTGGATTTTTGTGATTCATGAAGATTATCGCTTCAAGAAACAGAGTTATGTGGCATGCCATTTCATTGATAAGGACATATTGGGTAACTCGAGTACAAATGAACTCAATTTACTAGGCCTTTTCAGGAAAATAACCCTGACCAAATTTTCTGTTAAAATCATAAGCACCGGATTATAGCACTAATGAAAAAAATATTTGCTTCATTACATTGGGAACATTCAGACTCAGTACACAAAGACAATCTTTGAACTTACTTCTTATCTGTCTCCATGTTGATATTGATAATTTTACCAATGCTGCAGAAGGATTTCCTAAGCAGATCCTCATTGATTCCGACTCCGCGGACATAAATAGTATTTCCTTTTTTGGGAGGCTCCAAATGTTCTCTCTCTGGCCTGTCGTAACTTCCTGAAACGAAACAATGAAAATAAACTTTCATTTTAAACTTTGATTCTTCTTTTGCGTTTGTTCTCAGACTCCTGCAGATTAGTTGGAAGGCTGTCCAGAGAACAGAATGCATGGTTTGATGGTTTACAGCTTGACTGCAATATCTGCATCATTCAGGGTCATTGGGACCATTTTTGGATGGGACAGTCCACACCAAAACCTTCTTAGCCCGGTAACACATGGTCAGACCATAACATAAACAATGACAGATTGCATAGCTATCAACTTATTTTTTGCATAAATCTATATTTTAAACACTTTATTTAAACACTTTATTTCCATATTTCAATAAAACACTTTATTTAAACACTTTATTTCCATATTTCAATAAAACACTTTATTTAAACACTTTATTTCCATATTTCAATAAAACACTTTATTTCCATATTTCAATAAAACACTTTATTTCCATATTTCAATAAAACACTTTATTTAAACACTTTATTTCCATATTTCAATAAACACTTTATTTCCATATTTCAATAAAAATGTATGTACCGTTAAATTCCGTGTATAACCCGAGAATTTTTGGACAATAAACAGAGATGGCTTCATACTCCTAGGCTTATTTTTCGAGAGTAAGATCAAATTAAAAAAAAATTACGTCCAAATCACAGTAAAAATGGAGAAAAACACAAAAATTACAGTCACATGTCCCGATATATTAAGCCAGGATAAAATGACTAGGGCTCACCAGCAATCTAGAGCGTACTTACCATAATGCTAGGCCTCTAATTACATTAATTTCTATATATCATACAATATTTCCTTCGAAATCTCCGATATTTCTTGATAAAAACTCACTTACTAGGTCTATATCGTTATTTCAGAGACGCCGCCATTTTTTTAGAATAATTTCCCGGAAACGCTATTTTTAGCAATGGGTATTGCCGGTTTTATTTACCGTTTATAGTACATATATTTATATCATAAAGGTTTCAATTGATCATCGAAATTGGTCAGAAAAGTATACCAGTATCTGATGTTATTTATTGACCAAAATACGGTAATGGTCTGTGGAAAAAACAAATGAAATACCATAGCCTAAGCTGATTGGTAGCTTAGGCCTAGTCTTGTTTGTGTAGGGAAACACTAACTACCAGTAATCTAAACACTGTCACACACTTTCTTGTTGCTGTAAAGCAAATGTTACAACAGTTACTGACCGTCTACTAGGCTATAATACCTGTGTACAGAAAATTTAAAACAACAACTCAAAGGCAGATTTTTAGTATTTCCGTGCAATGTCGCTGGTCGGTCTTGCCAATTTTGAACATGGGACTCCAAGAATATAAATATTGACCAAGACAATAATCAGAAACATAGAATGATGTCCTAATTAATTCTGTGCAGAGGTCTTACTCTACATACTACGGTCTTGCACAAACACATTTTTGACATCCAAAACTTTGCCGCTTAGGCAGTGTTGGAGGGAGGAGAATGGGAGAGAAATCAATAGTGAAACTGTCTGAGCTGTGCCTCAGTTTATATTACCGTATAAGGTAAACATACAGGTCAGACAAAGTTCAAACTCTTCTGTATCTTTTAAAAACAAACGTGATCTGGCATGTTTTTGTCTGGCCATTCATCTTTCCCGTTTTCCTGCTTACACTTACAGGAATAAAATCACAATGACAATAAAAATGTATGAACTGGAAGCTAAACTACTTGTGCAGTATTCTTGGCTAGCTAAGTCAGCCGTATATTCTGTTAATTAGTCCAGCCCACTGAGGCCGCAGTTCCAAATCACAACACATCATAGGCATTTTGTAGTAAAATTGCGCTGTAATTGATTCCCTCCCCCAACCACTGTACATTTAGTGGAAGACGAGATCAATTTCACAATCCTCTGTTATGTTTATTTTATTACCGTATTCTCCCCACACTGTAAACATAACCAGTTACAAAGTTCAAACTCTTCTGTATCTTATAAAAACAAACGTGATCTTGCTGTCTTGCCTTTCATCCTTTCATCATTTCCCACTTAAACGTTTCCCACTTAAATGTCACTGTCAGAAGCCAGCTGGTGACATAATAGTTACATAGTAATTACTATTCACTAGCGCTGTTCCGCGTCATAAGGCCCAGACACCCAACACAGACAATTCATTCAGGAAAATCTTTGTTCCCCAAAGTCTTGCCACCTCATAAACTGTCTATAGTCATGGATAGGGAAGTCAGCCTACGGGGTATTCATTATTTTCGGATATATTGTTCCGGAATACAGTAGCCACCAGGGTTTCATTCCTTGATTCATTCAAGTTACGTGAGTGAAGCAAATGAAAGGAATGCTATTTTCTTAGAGTTGCAAAAGTTTGTGTTAATTTCCATTTAGCATGTCGGTTCTTTCTTATGATGATGAAGTTCATTATTGCCGGCTTTGTTAAGTTGGGGATGTCGGTCTATAGTCGGACTTTCGACTTTCTCCACTTTTGGGAAGGGATAGTTAGGTTATCGGCCTACAATCGGATGGGTTTATATTCAGAATTTAACGGTATTTAGCAACCAATCCCCCTCTGCAAACAAAAAAACCAATAAAAATAAATACATTTTTGCCTCTCAATATGAGCACATGAGATAAAAACGTCAGCATTAGTAATAATTACCAGGAAACTTAACACCAAGTGACCCTTTTAAAAAAAATAAACACTAAAATTAAATATTTTTTTCTAAATTTGGGGGTATTTTGGTCCCAAAATCCATATAAATATGGAAAACCGTACTCGTTGACACCTATGAGATTGAGAGAAAGAATTTGTAGACACGTCTTCATTTTTTCTGTTTTGCTTTTTTACTAGGATGTTTACACCATGAAACTACCTACTTCTGGACATACTCTACCAATGTCTTGAGTTATTCTTTGGCTCCATTATATCTTTGGTTTCCAAGTTGCTGTTGGGCTAATATGTCTCAATTGTAACTCATTGACTTGATATCCTCAATATTGACTTAATGACACCTATGATTTGTGAGTCAGAACTCTCGATTTTGCATTTTATTCTTCTTCTTCTTCTTCAGCCTTCATTCTCAAACTGGATCTCCCTTGTAGCGAGACCATTGTCCAACCAGATTTCCAGAAGGATGTAGTCCAGAGAATGGAAATGCGCTGTGTCTCCATTTTATTTGCGTCAATGGCCTGACACATCTGTCTTCGGCAGGGCATTTTATTCAAACTTTGGAGATTCTTATTTGTAGCTGATGACCAAAGCTGCTAAACTAAACTCTAAGTGAGGTCTTTTTAAAAAAAGAAATCAAATTTGAAGCATCCATATCCATAAATCCATCAGACATAAGGGTATCACATTAGATACATCAACGCACAGAGCAAGAGCTGTAGGGTATCACATTAGATGCTTCAAAAAACAGAGACAAGGCTGTAGGGGTAACACATTAGATGCTTCAAAAAACAGAGACAAGGCTGTAGGGGTATCACATTAGATGCTTAAAAAAACAGAGACAAGGCTGTAGGGGTAACACATTAGATGCTTCAAAAAACAGAGACAAGGCTGTAGGGGTAACACATTAGATGCTTCAAAAAACAGAGACAAGGCTGTAGGGGTAACACATTAGATGCTTCAAAAAACAGAGACAAGGCTGTAGGGGTAACACATTAGATGCTTCAAAAAACAGAGACAAGGCTGTAGGGGTATCACATTAGATGCTTCAAAAAACAGAGACAAGGCTGTAGGGGTAACACATTAGATGCTTCAAAAAACAGAGACAAGGCTGTAGGGGTAACACATTAGATGCTTCAAAAAACAGAGACAAGGCTGTAGGGGTAACACATTAGATGCTTCAAAAAACAGAGACAAGGCTGTAGGGGTAACACATTAGATGCTTCAAAAAACAGAGACAAGGCTGTAGGGGTAACACATTAGATGCTTCAAAAAACAGAGACAAGGCTGTAGGGGTATCACATTAGATGCTTCAAAAAACAGAGACAAGGCTGTAGGGGTAACACATTAGATGCTTCAAAAAACAGAGACAAGGCTGTAGGGGTAACACATTAGATGCTTCAAAAAACAGAGACAAGGCTGTAGGGGTATCACATTAGATGCTTCAAAAAACAGAGACAAGGCTGTAGGGGTAACACATTAGATGCTTCAAAAAACAGAGACAAGGCTGTAGGGGTAACACATTAGATGCTTCAAAAAACAGAGACAAGGCTGTAGGGGTAACACATTAGATGCTTAAAAAAACAGAGACAAGGCTGTAGGGGTATCACATTAGATGCTTAAAAAAACAGAGACAAGGCTGTAGGGGTAACACATTAGATGCTTCAAAAAACAGAGACAAGGCTGTAGGGGTAACACATTAGATGCTTCAAAAAACAGAGACAAGGCTGTAGGGGTAACACATTAGATGCTTCAAAAAACAGAGACAAGGCTGTAGGGGGTATCACATTAGATGCTTCAAAAAACAGAGACAAGGATGTAGGGGTAACACATTAGATGCTTAAAAAAACAGTAACAAGGCTGTAGGGGTATCACATTAGATGCTTCAAAAAACAGAGACAAGGCTGTAGGGGTATCACATTAGATGCATCAGTACATTTTCCAGGGGGTAACAACACTACAGAACACTACAAACTTGATAAAACACTACAAACTTGATAAAACACTACAAACATAAAAGAACACTACAAACTTGATAAAACACTACAAACTTGATAGAACACTACAAACTTGATAAAACACTACAAACTTGATAGTACACTACAAACTTGATAAAACACTACAAACTTGATAAAACACTACAAACATAAAAGAACACTACAAACTTGATAGAACACTACAAACTTGATAAAACACTACAAACTTGATAGAACACTACAAACTTGATAAAACACTACAAACATAAAATAACACTATAAACTGACTTACTATTTTCATATTCAGCAGCTACAAAGCTTTCATCTAATCTTTTCACTCGTTTGGAAGGCTGGAAACAAATCAATATCAATCAGTTAACATTTGGAAGGCTGGAAACAAATCAATATCAATCAGTTAACATTTGGAAGGCTGGAAACAAATCAATATCAATCAGTTAACGTTTGGAAGGCTGGAAACAAATCAATATCAATCAGTTAACATTTGGAAGGCTGGAAACAAATCAATATCAATCAGTTAACATTTGGAAGGCTGGAAACAAATCAATATCAATCGGTTAACATTTGGAAGGCTGGAAACAAATCAATATCAATCAGTTAACATTTGGAAGGCTGGAAACAAATCAATATCAATCAGTTAACATTTGGAAGGCTGGAAACAAATCAATATCAATCAGTTAACATTTGGAAGGCTGGAAACAAATCAATATCAATCAGTTAACGTTTGGAAGGCTGGAAACAGATCAATCAGTTAATATCTTTCTTATGCATTTGTTCTCAAACTACTGAAGATTAGCAGGATGTTGTCCAGAGAATGGAATGTGTTTTTTCATGGTTTATATCTTGGTTGCGATATCTGCACCTTTCGGCCTGCGACATCAAACTTCACCACCCTGCCGAAGATGGATATGTCTTACTATTTGTATAAATAAAACGGCGACAATACATTTCAACTCTATGGACCACATCATACTGAAAATCTAGCAGGGTCACTGCCCTGCAACAAGAGAGATGCAGTGGGAATTTGAGAATTAATGCTGAAGATGAAGAAACTTCAGCATAACAATGACCCTCTATAAGATGGGACGGCCAACTCCACCCCCCGAAACCTAGTTAAGACGTGCATGAAAAGATACAGTGTCACTATTCTTTACTCTCCCTTTGGGCCCGGCAACACCTGGGTGAGTCAATTAATATAAAAACAGCTCAAAAGGGAATTACTTCCTAGTACTCAAGTTTCCCATATGTACTTCATCCATATCCACAGAACAACACAAATACTGTTTAGTTACATCCATATCCACAGACCAACACAAATCCTGTTTAGTTACATCCATATCCACAGAACAACACAAATCCTGTTTAGTTACATCCATATCCACAGACCAACACAAATCCTGTTTAGTTACATCCATATCCACAGAACAACACAAATCCTGCTTAGTTACATCCATATCTACAGAGCAATACAGTCTGCTTAATTGAATTTTCAAAAGTGGATGTAACAAATGGTCACCATTACTTTTGATGTACGAACATACAACTATCCCACCTCATGATCTGTAATGAAGCCTGCTTAACACCCATGTTTAGACAGCTGTGAGATAAACAAGAATATTTCTACAACATACCTCAAGATTGCTAGAAAGTTACAACAAAGACCCCCTTATAGAGTACAGGACTGTTCATCTCATGGAATTATACCCTACAAGCCATCGAGTCAGTCATCTGGGACTTATGTACAGAAAGCTCTAGAAATTCTCCCCAACACAAAAAATACTCGACAACACCCTGATAGTAAAACTCCACTGCCTGGCATAGAAAAATTAGTGACAAACTCATTCTCCCTCTTGGTTCTATTCATCACCATTGTCTTCATCATGGTTGGTTAGTTGGTTGCTGATCCAGCCGTCCATGGGCTCATTTCTTTTGACCCAATGCCATTAAAATGGCATTATAATGCCATTAAATTACTGGGAAGTCTGTGGATTTTTGGCCCACCCCGGGCCAGAGCATAACTATCACACCTCCAGGAAGGTAGGTTTCAACCTATGCACTGCTCTGAGCCATTGTAGCCGAGATAGAGTTCACTGTGCTCATTCCCCGCCTCCAATTGACTACTGGTTATGCCAAACTTCTTTATTGCTCCAGACATGCAACCAAATGTTCAAGTCAAAAGGATTGTCATGTCCTGAGTCACTGTGCCTCTAAGATTGGCCTCAGCCATAGGAAAAACAGTGCAGTCAGTTTCCTCCTCCCCAATGCTGTGCAGTACATCTCTGGCTCTCTCCCAACCACAGAGGGTGCATACATATATAAAAACACATTACAATAACAAAATAAAATCATGAGAAGCATAATTGTATAGATGACATGCCATGAAGTTTCTATAAGATAACCTCAATATAACGGTATGTCATCCATCTATTAATGTTTTCTGTTGCATGGATGGTTTATCTAGTGAGCCATAGGTGAGACCCACAGATACAACCACATGCGTGTCTTCATCATCACCACCACTATTATAGTCACCACTACCATCATCATCATCAAGAGTAAAAATAACAACTTACTGGCTGCTTATCGTCCTCTCCCTCTCCAGTGAAAGACATAAAAGGTTGAAACCCTAATGGAGCCGCTGGCTTCTCAGTATCCTGTAATATAAACCAAACAGATCAAGTTAACAACATAAACCAAACAGATCAAGTTAACAACATAAACCAAACAGATCACGTTAACAACATAAACCAAATAGATCAAGTTAACAAACCAAGGGGAGCTACCGAATCCTACCAGGAGCGTCCACAGGTGATGGATAGTGGAAAAGCCTCTATAGAAACCAGCTGCGAATAACCCTCTGGGCAAATAAGCAGCCGCTGACCAAACCGGTGTTGCTGACTTACGAGGATGGGGCGGGATGTCAGGCAGTGCTGATATCCCCACTGAAATACCCCATGTGTCCAGTGACTGTCAGCATCAAGTGAGTATGAGCCGCCAAGCTCAGGTTGCTGAAGTGGAGTCACTGACACTTGGGCAGGAAAGGCTCATAAGTTCGGTAAGACAACAATCCTAAGAGAGAACATTCTAAATACCAAAAAAAAACAACTACAGCCTTGTAGGTGCCAGTGGGAGATGGAAAGGCTATGGGAGACATCCCAGACAGAAAATCACAACCAAGCCTGCCAAAGATGGAGTGTGTTAGCCAGCGATGGCGCAGATACTGGGATATATTAGGGCACACTAGCAATTACAGAAATGTGATCATGCAACAATTAACCCAGTCATCATGGCGTTGCTCCTATCAGTTAAAACTGGGAAGGAGCAGAGCCTCAAAAGGACCCACGCAAGCTTTTTCAATGGGAAAATACTACTCTAACTTTAGAGCAGAAGTAGTTGCACTCTATAAAGCACTGAAAGTTTTCACCGAACCACGACTGCCAAGACCAAAGAAGATAGCTATATTCACGGAATGGAGACCCCTACTGGAATCAATCCAGAGCAACAGAAATGAAAGCCTTCTGCACAACATCAGACATGAGCTATGACATATCAAAAAAAATCATCAGCTATTGCCCTTCAGTGGATACCATCACACTGTGGAATCGTGAAACGAGAAAGCTGATGCTTTATCAAAAACAGGAAGCACAATGGAAACAACCCACTATCCAACGGAGAAGCAAAAACAATAATCCAGAACACATACACAGAAAAGTGGAATAAACAAATGGAAGGGGAGTACGAACATGATGCAACACATCACCTCCAAAGATATCAACAGACCACAATATCTCACCTTAGAACAGGCCACTGCAGACTGTTGGGTTACCTTTACCGATTGAGGATCTCATACACAGATGAATGTCCATGAAGATCCAGAACTCAGACTCCTGAACACATACTTCAGGACTGCCCAACATACAAAGAGCAGAGACAGCAGACCTGACCAGAGGATACAGACTTGAGACAAAAGCTATGGAGCAACCGCTCTGACCTGGAGAAGACAGTGAACTTCACCCTGACAATATAACAAGACCGCAGATGCTGAACGCAGAAGAAGAAGAAGTTAACAAACAAGTTAAAGGCTAATTCTTGATCAAGTTAACAAACAAATTAAAGACTAATTCTTTATCAAGTTAACAAACAAGTTAAAGACTAATTCTTGATCAAGTTAACAAACAAGTTAAAGACTAATTCTTGATCAAGTTAACAAACAAGTTAAAGACTAATTCTTGATCAAGTTAACAAACAAGTTAAAGACTAATTCTTGATCAAGTTAACAAACAAGTTAAAGACTAATTCTTGATCAAGTTAACAAACAAATTAAAGACTAATTCTTGATCAAGTTAACAAACAAGTTAAAGACTAATTCTTGATCAAGTTAACAAACAAGTTAAATACTAATTCTTGATCAAGTTAACAAACAAGTTAAAGGCTAATTCTTGATCAAGTTAACAAACAAATTAAAGACTAATTCTTGATCAAGTTAACAAACAAGTTAAAGACTAATTCTTGCCATAATCTAAGTAGACAATTTAACTGATTTCATTTGTAACAACAAACAAAGTAGACAATTTAACTGACTTCATTTGTAACAACCCTATATATATATATATATATATATATATAAAATGAAACTTACTTTCTTTTTCTCAAATGTTTTTGAGCGTTTAAATCCAGACTTTTCTTTCTGGCTTGTTACCTTGATCGCCTGCAAGAATCAAGGTTTAAATATCTAATGATGTAAAGTGGATTTTTTTCAGAGATCCCTGTGGATTATCACTTGAAGCTACGGAGTTACGTGCTATGAGTGGTACTTTCGGCAGGCAGCGTGCCGCTTCATTGAGAGGGACAGAGTACATATGGGAAACTGAGTACAGTGAAGTCAATCTTCTACGGCTTTTAAACCCTTTTGATGTAAAGTTTTTAACATATCTATCCAGACCGGAGTAACAACCTGGACTTCTACTTCAGGGTGCAAGGAATAGGGTTACTGTCTTCTTTCCATGCATGTCACAAGAGGAGACTAAGGAAAGTTGGGGGAATGGACTGACAACCTGTGAAAAAAATTAGTGGCACCTGCAAGTCTTGCCTCGATTTCTTACGTTTTTCTTCTGTCAAATGGTCCCCATGGATGATGGAGCAATTCAGGA
The DNA here is from genome assembly GCA_034231615.1 of Meghimatium bilineatum. Classification (NCBI taxonomy): domain Eukaryota; kingdom Metazoa; phylum Mollusca; class Gastropoda; order Stylommatophora; family Philomycidae; genus Meghimatium; species Meghimatium bilineatum. Next base: position 34,415,743 of record CM067307.1, read on the forward strand.
CAGCAGACACTGCACCTTTGTCCTTTTTTTGTGGCAGACCTCTTAGGTGGCTGGGAATGGTGTCATGACTGCTGATGGGTAAACAGATCTGACAGAAGAGTGATGAACTAGTTGGCCCAGGTGTATATCCTGCACTCCTGCCAGAACGTGATGATTGATTTTTTAAATTGTTTTCCACAGTGGAAAGCCCTCATTCTGGGACTTAATATGCATCCGTAATCCTACTTAACACAACCATGCTTGGAGACAGCAAACTGTACACAATCTTGATTAGAAACTAGCTGTATCAGTTAGTGGTGGGATTAAGAAGTATCTAGAGATGTCAACGGGAATTGGAGAGGAGTTGGGCACTGCTAATTATACCTTACGCCCATAGAACAGAACTTATCAAAGCACCAGCAGAGAGCGGGAAAAAATGGTTACACAGACTTTTTAATGTAATGTGGAAAAAACAAGAGACACCAGAAGACTGGAGGAACGCGATAATCATTCCCATATGGAAGAAAAAAGGCAGCAAGAGAGACTGCACAAAATACAGAGGGATATCTTTACTAAGCCACACAGGAAAAATTTTTAACAAAATATTAGAGCAACGACTACGAACATATATTGAACCACAACTTCAAAACACCCAAATGGGCTTCCGTAAGAACAAAAGCTGTACGGATGCTATCTTTACACTTAGACAACTAACAGAAAGAGCCACAGAAAACAACAAAGAATTATATATCGCATTCGTAGACCAAGAAAAGGCATTCGACAGAGTAGACAGACAACAACTATGGAAAACACTATCAATATACGGAGTACCGGAACATTTAATCAACATATGCAAGGGCATTTATGCAAATAGCCAATGTGCAGTAAGAACAAATGCAGGTGTGTCCAATAAGTTCCAAATTCAATCAGGAGTCCGCCAGGGGTGTGTCCTATCCCCTCTACTTTTTATAACATATATCGACCACATCTGTAAACTAACAAGTACCAACGAAGAAGATAACATAAAAGACAAATTGAACGAACTACTCTTTGCAGACGACCAAGTACTAATAGCGACATCAGAAGAACAATTGCAAGACCATATGAACAAACTCCACATAAAATGTCAAAAATTCAACATGAAGATTAATATTGAAAAGACTGAAATAATGGCAATAGCAAAGAAAGAAAGAAATATCACTATCTCCATCGATGATAAACACCTTAAACAAGTAAATGAGTTCACTTACTTAGGAAGCATTATATCGAGTGAAGGGAAAACCAGTAAAGAGATACAAAATAGATGCAACAAAACATACCAGATCCTAGGACAGATGACACGCATTTTCAAGAACAAAAATGTAAACATAGACACTAAAGTTGCATTATACAAGACTATAATTATTCCATCACTATGCTACCAGAGCCAAACCTGGACAATGACAGCACAAGACAAAAGAAAAATAGTGACAACAGAAATGACATGTCTACGAAGAATACTCGGAGTGTCATTAATAGATAGAATTAGGAACGATAACATCAGACAGATAACCAAAACAATACCAGTATTGGAACACATCAAAAGACAGCAGATCAAGTGGTTTTCACACGCTTCCAGACTACCGACATATAGCATGCCACAAATGGCCATGACACATAGACATAACGGTAATAAAGCCAGAGGCAGACCATGTAAAAGATGGATCACAGAAATCAAAGAAGCCACAGGAACAAGCTTACAAACAGCGCACAAGAAGGCCATCTCCAGAGAACTCTTCCACCCCCTGACGCTGCAAGGCAAACAAGGGACACAGCGTATAGATAGATAGAATGCATGTTCTGTGACAGAACATTGTTCTTACTGTCACTCTGTAAGCCTATCGATTCTGGGCATACTACCCTCTTTTATTTCATTTACTAAAACCATTTTGTTTGTCTACATTGGATTTCAGAGAAATTGTTTTTTTCCTTTGATATTACTTATATATTTCTTCTTTTATTATAATTGCTCTGTGTTTTTCCTTTTACTCTCTCTTCTGTTCTTGCTGTATTTATCTTTTCCTCCTTCTTTCTCTCATCTTATATCCCTTATTATCTTCTTTTTCTCTACTCTCACATATACTGTTTGTAATATTAATTTCATGTTGTTTGTTTCTGTCCCGATGAAGACTTTTTAGTCGAAACGTCATTTGTCCCTGTTGACGTCAATAGTGTATTCCGTATCTCACTGCAACACTCCCTACATATCTTATGTTGTTTTCCCTCATTACTCTGTGTTGCACCAGCCCTCACATTTTCAGTATGTTAGGTTGTTCCCTAAAGCTGAGTATTTATCCGTTTAGCCTGCATTTTACAGTGTCATATTCAAAAGAAATCAGAAATATTTCAGACATATAAAAAGACACAGTGCCATAGAAAGACGTATCTTAGAGGGCAGAGTTCTGGGAAGTAGAAAAAGAGATAGACATAGAAGGAGATGGACAAAGGACATCAAAGACTGTATGAAGTTATCATTGGATAAGGCAGGCAGATTGGCACAGGATATAGTTGGGTTCAGGACATCAATTGTAATTAAGACAACATTCTGGAAACAATATGTCACATAGAGAGATATTCAAAAAATCTATGATATTCTGTGATGTCATGGTTTATGATATTCGGTGATGTCATGGTTTATGATATTCGGAGATGTCATGGTTTATGATATTCTGCGATGTCATGGTTTATGATATTCTGCGATGTCATGGTTTATGATATTCTGTGATGTCATGGTTTATGATATTTTGTGATGTCATGGTTTACGATATTCTGCGATGTCATGGTTTATGATATTCTGCGATGTCATGGTTTACGATATTCTGCGATGTCATGGTTTACGATATTCTGCAATGTCATGGTTTATGATATTCTGTGATGTCATGGTTTATGATATTCTGTTGTGTCATGGTTTATGATATTCTGCAGTGTCATGGTTTATGATATTCTGTGATATCTCATGGTTATTCTTATTCTCCTTCCTGGAAACGTGTCCTCTATAATTAATCTTTCTAACCAGTTGAATCTTTTCACATGTCCAAAATATGTTTGCTTTTTTGATTGTTTTTGACAGTTTTGAGGAGTCAATCTTTATCTATGTTCAGGTCTTTGCGGATGTCTGTGTTGGTTTCTCTCTATGTCCATGATATTCTTAGGACCTTTCTGTAGCAATTCATTTAAAAAGGCTGACATTTTCTTTCTTTTTTTTTATTGTGGATGATATTTCCTACATCCACCAACCACAGATTTTAATATAAAATAAACAAATACAGTCTTGGTGTTCTGAAAAAAAATAATAAACAAATATAGTCTTGGTTTTCTGAAAAAAAACCCAAAAAAAACAAATGAATGTAACCGCTGTTATTCTGTTCTTGAAGAGTGCAAGAAAGTAGATTGTTTTTTTCATTTGCTTTGATCTCCAGAAATCACAAGCAATAGAGCTCTTGTATCTTTTTTGTGTCCAGAAGACTCCAACTTTCAGTAATATGCAAAGCTTTCTTCTTCTCTGTGTTCGTTCTTTTTCATTAACAACTCCTGTAGATTAGCAATATGTAGTCCAGAGTGTGTTGTGCCATGGTTTACAGTTCAGCTGTGATATCTGTGTCTATCTGCCTGAAATATCCGACTTCAGCATGGCTTCTGGTTCACTTTGTCCATCTATGAGATCTGACATTTAATTCCACCCCAAACCCTTCTTAGTTGCCGCCTATGACGTGAGATATATAACAGTGTTGCAATTCTTTGCTTATCTTTCAGGCTCAGCAACGCATGGACTGTGCAGTGCCTCGAGAAGAAGCCTCCTATACTAGGGAGTAAAAAAAATAATTGTGTAGATTAAGTGTGTGTGTGGGGGGGGGGGGCCTTCCACAAAAAGAAACGTCTCACTATACAGGCATGTTATCTACTGATAATTTGCTATCAGATGGTAGTTGGTCTGATGTGTTTATAGCACACGGTAGCCGTACTTATACTCATGTGTCTCTAGTACAATGTAATTGTACTCATGTGTCTCTTGTGAGACCTTGAGACAGAAATGTGCAAGAAATTATATATAAATTGAAATCATGAGAGAAACTAGACTGCAGAAGAGACAAGGCAACATATATATATATATATATATATATATATATATATATATATAGAGAGAGAGAGAGAGAGACACAGAGAGAGGGGTGGCAGACTTTAGTTAGTCACATACCCCTGACTGAACAAGTTTCTTGGCTTGTTCTGTTGCTTTGTCTGCCGAGTCCATAGACGGTGCTGGCGCTGATATTTAAGAAATATAAACACAAATAAATGAGTCAATTTAAAAATAAATAACGTACATATCCATAATTTCTATTCACATTTCAGCTCCCTACAGAACACAAGCTTTCAACAAATTTCTTCCATCTTATTCTGTTTTTAGTTTTTCCTACTAATTATGTTCATGTTTCACTTATATATGTTTCTTTTTTTTAAATCATTCTTTCTTAAACTCCCACTGGATCTCTCTTGTAGCAGGACAATGGTCCTATTACATTTCCCGCAGGCTGTAATTTAGATAATGGAGATGTGCTGTGTTTCAGTTGAGCCAATGTCTCACCACATGCAACCTTGATGATATTCTATGATTTTAAATGTACATAAACCTAGTTTTTCTTTCTTCTGTAATCGTTTGTCATTATCTAGCAAAAAGACCAACTGGTCAAGACATTAATTCCGTGTATTTGTGTGCCGTAGTAAAACTACCATTTACCCAATTTTTAAAATATTTATTTGCTATATTTTTAGTGCTCTTTTATCCTTCTCAATCCACTCTCAAACTCCATCAAACACATTTGTGGATGTAATCAACTGAAAAAAATATGTTATGTCAAGGTTTACAGCTTAGCAGTGACATCTGCACCTTTCAGCCTGACACATCAAACTTCAGCATAGTGTCTGGGTCAATTTGACCCTCTAAGGAATGGGACAGACAACTCCGAATACAGTGGAATCCTTATATAGAACATCCTTTATAACACATTTTCCTATATAACAACACTTTTTCAAAATTTCCAATTATATTTATTCTATATATAAAATATGTTATTACATACATATTTTGTCGGTCCAGACCACGTTGTTATAATGGGATTCTACTGTACTTCCTTAGTCGTGTTAGGACATACTGACAGGTAGTACTATTCCTAGTCTTTGTTCCCTTTTCGGACCCTGACAACACAACTGGTAAAAACACTTTTCTGAATGTTCTTCTTCTGTGCATGTTCTTTAACTCCTACCAGTTAGCAAGATGTAAAAGGAAGGTGTATCAAGAGAGGAAGGTCCTGGATGGCAGAAGCAGAAGATATTCTACTCAGAGTTTGTAAGCTAGAGGAAGTGGGAAAAGGCTGTGAATGGGTAACATGTGGCAAAGAGAGAAAGCTATTGACAAGAGTTGTGATACAGATGTGAAGAGAGTGCCACAACTGGGCTGCCAACAGAACAGATGGAATGATCCAAGAACTCATACTGCAGCACTCAAAGCCACACGATACAATGATTTACACAGTAACAAGAAACAAACAGGTGTGGTTGGGGTTTTTTTGGCCTACCAAAATGGCAAGAAATTAGAAGAGAAGTCAGAAACATACCCTACTACAATATCGAGTATGAGAATGGAAATAGAAGTGGTGACAGCAGCTCTCACTTGGCTGGTGGTGTAACCACTAACAGACTCAGTGATTCTATCGGACTCTCAAAGTATGCTGCGCAAGATAGAAAAGTGTATTATTACAACTAAATGGGTCACTCTTTTGAACAATGTGCAGAGCATTACATGGATCTACTGTCCAGGACATGCTGGGGTCAGGGGAAAATAAAGAGCCGATGTGTTGGCTAGTAAAGCCTTGATGAACGGCACAGAGATAAGAAGAGACAGGATTGAATTGATTGTTGTTGTTCGTCCATCACAAGTGATGATGACCATTTGTTACATCCACTTTTGAAAATTCAATTTTAGTTATGTCCTTGATTATGAGTTCGTAGATGGCTAATGAGCCCTATTCGAGCTGTAAATGTCCTTGGACAGTTTGGACATGGAATGACGACTGTAGACGGATCTTGGTCTATCCGTGACTTTCTAGCTGCTCTCCGCTGTTGAGCTGCTGCATTTCTTTTCTTTTCACAAGATGATGCGCTCTTTTTAATTTAAGAACGCCATGTAGATCTATTTTGTGCAAGTTCTTCCCATGTATCGTGGTCTATTTCAAAGGCTTTCAGTGAGTTCTTTAACGAGTCCTTGTAGCGCTTCCTTTGGCCACCTTGAGATCGTATACCCTTCTCTAGCTCACCATAGAGAAGTATCTTTGGCAGATCTTTCATCAGAAGAACACGCAATCAGCAACTGACTGGGACATAGCTTATACACTTTTAGATGGTTGATGGAATGGCAAGCGGAGCATATATGGGAATGCTCCCTGTGCTGTGACACTTGTTCCTAATCAAGAATCTAGAGAAGAGAATGTACTGTGTTATATTTCACAACTGGGCTGTGACATCTGCACCTAGATCGTGACATATCTGACTTCAGCGTGATGTCTGGGTCACTTTGATCTATGGGATGGATAGCCAACTCCATCTTCAAACCTGCTTAGTCACCTCTTACAACATGCATGACAAATCACAGTGTCTCTATTCTGTGGTTTCCTGTCCAGACCCATGGCAACAAACAGTCGCTTTCTGAAAGTATTTCTTCTTCTTCTCAAACTCTTGAAGATCAGCAAGAAGTCTGGAGAACAGAATGCACTGTGTAATGGTTTACAGCTTTGCTGCGATATTTGTGCCTATCGGCATGTTTTTTGGGTCACATTTGACCCAATATGAGATGGGACAGTCAGCTCCACCCCATTACCTCCTTAGTCGCCTATTACAACATACAAGGAAGGTAAAAATTGTTGCTATTCTTTTCTTCCTTTTCAGACTTTAGTAACAGCCATTTTCTGAAGGTATTTATGAGTTTCTTTCCCTATGTGTTCCAGAGCACAGCTCATATTACAACATTTTCTGTTTACAACATATTACAACATTTTCTGTTTACAACATATTACAACATTGTCTGTTGGTTTAGTTTAGGTTCTATCCATCTCTGCATTGTTCTTATGCACTCTCTCTCTTGTACCTGTCTCTCTCTCTCATGTTTTCTCATAACTCTCTCATAAATGTCACACACTCTCTCATATCTGTCACACTCTCTCATATCTGTTATACACTCTCTCATACCTGTCACTCTCATATACCTATCACTCTCTCATATCTATCACACTCTCTCATATCTGTCAAACTCTCTCATACATGTCCCTCTCTTATATCTGTCACACTCTCTCATATCTGTCACACACTCTCTCATACCTGTCATTCTCATATACATGTCACTCTCTCATATCTGTCACACTGGTACCTGGTTTATTGTTGGACTTGTGATGTGTAATTTCTTTCTCCTGGTTATTAGTAGCTGTTTTCAATGACTGAACTTGTTTTTTCTGTGTTGGTTTGATAAACATCGGATAAATTATCTATATAAGAACAGACACAGGTTTCATCATCATTATGCTAGATAATATGTGTCAGCTAGTACAGATTTTCTGTATTGATACGGAATTCGGGTCCCAAAAAAAATCCACAATTTTTTTAAAAATAGGTCATCTGGTTTTACATCTTCAGCAATTACTATTAATGCTGATGTTTTGCACATACTGATGGGGACTCCCAATCAAAAACCAATTAAATAAAATAATTTTAAAATATTGTGGGGTTTTTATTTTGGGGTGCTATATATTGACATTTTTATTGAAATACTGAAATAAATTGTTAAAAATACAGATTTATGAGGAAAAAAATTGACAGCTATGCTAGATAATCCTTTCACCGGGATCATCATCATTAGGTACGAACTCGGTACCTTGGCCGTCGTGACGCGATCTGTACCACTACTTAGCCGGTGTATATACTTATATGCAAATAATGAGACCAACGGAGCACTCAAATATCTAAATAGAGTAACTTATTTATACCAGTATATATAATATTATATTATAATACTTTACAAAATCTGCCGATTTCATTACTGCTTTGTTACTATATTAGTAGTAGTTTATTTTTATTTCATATTATAATTAATTAAATAATATTATTTATATAGGTCTACCTTTTTCTTCAATTTTGCAAGTGTTTGTTTGAGAATTTCTTCTTCCTCTGTAAGAGTAACTGGAAAATGTATGAAGACCATTGTGGGTGTATAATAGTGTCACTGCTCTGTCAGTTGTAAAATGATCAAATTAAAACTTGAAAAACCACGGATCATGCAAGAATTTAAGAATCTCAGTTCTCGTATTTTTGATTGTGTTTCTGTCTCTCTGCGATTCAATATGATTTCTTTCTCGAGAAGAGTAACAAAAATACAAATTTTTGTACATTTCGTGATTGAAGATCGATCTTGCGGTGTTGACTAGACCTAGACTGTACCTAAAAAAATACTTTTACGTCACAGGTTTCGAACCTTCTTTCGAGTCGCGACCCCATGTAATTTTCTATAAGAAAAGTAACATGCAACACGACTTTATGGAATCACAGTGAACATCGACAATGATACATTACAAAAAACCGCATTTTAATAAGGTAAATTAAATCGTGGCACGGTAGAAGCTAGAGACAGAGACAACACAAGAGACAGGGAGTCGTGGAGAAACATGATCGCCTATGCCAGTCGGCAAGGCACTTGATAGATTGATAAATCACATCGAAAATTGTTTTAAAGAAGGCACTTTAGGCTAGGACCCATAACATAATTAAATATCACCATCATATAGTGCCGTCTCCACAACGAAGGCTGGCTGCAACAGATCTTCAACATCCCCTGGCTATATTTTTGGTGGTGCACTCTGATAAACTGTAGCATGTCCATCGTGTGATGTTACTCTCCCACTTGTATCTCTGTCTACCTCTTGCTCGCTTCCTTTTGACTTTACCCTCAAGTAAGGTCTTCAATAAGGTGTCATGTTTTTTAATGTGTCCAAAATATTTTATTTGCCTGATCTTTATTTCTCTAAGTAATTGTTTCTTCATATTAAGTGTTTTTAGCACCTCTTTATTTGTTTTCTTCTCTTTCTATGATGTTCTACTTATTCTCCTGTATACCCACATCTCAAAGGCATCAATTATGTCTTCTAATTGCTTATTTAGTGTCCATGTTTCTGATCCATACATTAATATAGAATAGATGTAGCATTTTATAATTCTTATTTTTAACTTGTTTGTAATTTGTTTAGATGCTACTTTTTTCCTCATGTCATTGAAGGTACTTTTGGCCATTCCTATTCTCCTTTTAACTTCTGTTTCACATCTGCCATCATTTGTGACTATGTGTCCAAGATATTGATGTTTTACTTGTTGTAGTTTCTCTCCATGTATGTTTATGTTTAGCTCTTGTTCTTCTGTGTCCTTGCTGATTATCATGGTTTTTGTTTTTTGGATATTTAGGCCCTATATATATATTCATTACTATATTATATATATATATATATATTCATTACTATATTATATATATATATATATATATATATATATATTCAGCCCATATTCATTACTTGATTTATTGACTTGATCTATTAGTCTGTGTATTGCATGTTCACTTTCTGCTAAAAGAACAGTGTCATCTGCATATCTCCACTGCAGAACCAAATGACCCCTACCACCAAATGTCACGCAAGGAACAAACCATCATTTTCAGACTACGAACTGGTCACAACAGACTGAGGTCACATGTTCCGAAAGCTGAAGATTGGTGAGACAGACCTGTGCAACTGTGGACTGAGCCCAGAGACTGCAGAACACATTCTTCATGCCTGTCAACTCTACCAAGAAGAGAGGGAGAAAATATGGCCTACTGAGACGGTACTGCTTCCAGACTTGAGGGGTTCCATGGATGACCTGAAGCGAATCACACAATTCATTGAAGCTATTGGTGCTGTAACCTGATATCTGACTGAAGAACGATGAAGAAGAAGAAGATCTGCATATCTCAGGTTGTTTATTATTTTCCCATTGATCTTGAGTCCTGGTATTTCTTCTATATTTATAAAGATATTCTCTGTGTAGATATTAAATAGGCTTGGTGATAAAATGCATCCTTGTCTTACCCTTCTTCTAATTTCTATGTATGGCAAGTAGCTGTTTTCATACCTATTGATACAGTCTGTTCCCAGTATATATTTCTAATCAGTCTGACGTCCTTTCCATCTATGTCTATTTCTTGAAGACATTTAATTAATTTTTCATGTTGGACTCTGTCAAATGTCTTGCTGTAGTCTATGAAGCGAATATAGATATTTTTGTAGACTTCTATATATTTATCTATCACTAGTCGGATACTAAGTATAGCTTCTCTGGTTTCTCTGTTTTTCCTAAAACCGAATTGTTCTTCACCGACCTCTGTGTCTATCTTGTTTTTAATTATTTCATCTTTTTAAGATGTTGAATAGAATAGGCGACATTATCAGCATTTATAAATCTGCTTCTTATTTTATCATCAAATGAAGAGGCGTTGATAATTTACACACACTGAGCTATGTTGAAGGGGAAAAGTTAATGAAAATTGATTTTAAATCAATATTGTTTTAGTTTACTGACTCATCCGGCGACCCCATAGAAAATCATTCGCGACCACATTTGTGACAGGAACCTGTAATTTAAGTGGTCATGCTACTTGCACTGGACAATGGTATTTCAGTGCAGATAGCTTCATAAGTAGGCCTACATGCCATGACCATTGAAGGCGATATTGTCTGCATTAATGGGTCTGTGGTTTGGCATGCTTGCGGTACATGGGTACTCACAGCTCACCGCAGATGGAGTTAGCTAATTAGTTAGTCGTCGAATCAAACTGGACACACCCATAGTTGCTACGATCTCTTCTTGAGTGTATCCGTCATTACAATTCTGCTGACAGTACCGGTCCTCTGCTGGTTGACCATCATTCTTCTGCGTCGTCCAGAATATTCACTTTTAGCAACACCGCGTTTCAAACCCTGATCTTTAATCCTGGACATTGAAAGGGAATCATCATCCACACTAGTCTCACTCTCGCGTGAACTCTTATGGAGTTCAAAACGTCAGCTCGATCCACTGCCCCATCGACCTGTACCCTCTATCTCATATCTTCTATCTGATATAACTATATGCAGGTTTAGGCTTATTAAGAAAAAAATTGGTGATTTTAGTACAACCACTAGTAGTAGTAGAAGATGGTAATGATCAGAGTAATAATATGGCTGGAGACTCCATGTGCTACATGTCTATATTCTGACTGATTCTATGAATATGCTTCGAAAGATTTCGTCGGCTGTCTACGTCGTCAGTGGTAGGTGTTGTTGACAAAGTGTGTGCCGGGACGAATTGCCTTCATTTTTGTGACACATATGGCTATGTGATAGGGGAGCAGACATGCATGCGTGCGTGGTGAAGACAGTAAATTACAAATATGATTTCGATCTACCGTGCTAATATTATTTAATGCAATCAAGTTTTTCCCCCTCTGTTTAGGCTTACATGGCCAGAATGCACAACCAGGAAATGACGCGTGAAGCTACCCATACGTAATCCTGGTCTTCCTAACTGTCGTCACGCTGCACAAAATGTGTTCAGTTCGACCCGCATGACACATACTAGATCTTGTCATGTGCATATTAGTCATATGCCTATTATCACCCACATTATCTTGATTTAACAAAAGCGCACTTATCACAGCAAAGAGGGCGAAAACATGAAGAAATATTGAACACTTTAACAACCGGACATGCCGTAGAGTCAACAGCGAGCCTAAAAACATAGTATTATTGGTGATGGAGAGCTGTGGAGATCCATGATCGCCTACGCCAGCCGGCATGACTCATGATGATGGTGATATATAAATACCGTTACTAAGAGCCATTGTCAGTGCAGGGATAGTGAGCACACCTCGCAATCCCAACTAATTGAACTAGGTTGTTTGAACGTCAACCATCCATGACCATTTTATTCAGCTTCAAATCACTGGTTAAAAATGTAGTGCATGAAACGGTACTTTTTCGAAACTGGTACTCCATCACCCAGCGATAGTAGGCAAGCTCACTATCAACTCGGCTAGAATCTGGCACGTTGTAACTCGGTGGTAGCAAGCTAGCTCTCTATCAACTAGACTGGAACCTGACACGTTGTAACCCGGTGGTAGCAAGCTAGCTCTCTATCAACGAGACTGGAACCTGACACGCTGTAACCTGGTGATAGCAGGTAAGCTCACTATCAACTAGGCTAGAACCTGACACGCTGTAACCCGGTGGTAGCAAGCTAGCTCTCTATCAACTAGGCTAGAACCTGACACGTTGTAACCCGGTTATAGCAAACAAGCTCACTATCAACTAGGCTACCGCGCTCCTCTTGTTTAAGTAAAAAAATTTAAAATAAAGTTAAAAAGACCTCTTATAGTGAGGTACGCATATTTCGCCTGAGGAGGTTGTTCCAATTTGGTTATACCATATATTTTAGCCATTAAAATAGTGGAGGTCACGGTTCTAGTAATCCATCCATCATGAACCCAGGAATATAATTTGCTTGCTCTTGTGATATACAGTACGGCGGAAGCAGTTCTCAATATCATCCACTCATATCCATACCGCCCACTACAGAATTGTTGTTCGTCCATCACCAGTGATGATGACCATTTGTTACAAATACTTTTTAAATTATGTTCAGGGCCGTAGATCTTCTTCATCTGTGTTCAGGAATATTAGTTCTCGCTAGATCTTCTTCATCTGCGTTCAGGAATATTAGTTCTCGCTAGATCTTCTTCATCTGCGTTCAGGAATATTAGGTCTCGCTAGATCTTCTTCATCTGCGTTCAGGAATATTAGGTCTCGCTAGATCTTCTTCATCTGCGTTCAGGAATATTAGGTCTCGCTAGATCTTCTTCATCTGCGTTCAGGAATATTAGGTCTCGCTAGATCTTCTTCATCTGCGTTCAGGAATATTAGGTCTCGCTAGATCTTCAGGACACAGCTCCCAGTCTTCTCCAAGTCAGAGCGGCTGCCCAAAGTTTTTGCCTCAGTTTGTGGTCATGTCTTGCCTCACAGTTATTTGTATTCTGGACAGTCGTGGAGTATGTTTTCAGCTGTTTTTATGCCTGTTCCTTCATATGGCTTCGTATATGAGTGGTTCTGGGTTCATTCCACAGTTGAAGTGGAAATGTTTTCAGATCGCAACGGCTCCCGTGTCAACCCAGCCTTAAATGGGTACCGGATTAATCCGGGAAGTAAAGACTGCGAGGGAGAGGAGATGGCTATGGCCCTCATTTGCAGAGCCTCTGAAATGTGAGATCGCTAACATCTCGCACCCCTACGGCATTAATAAATGCTATGGGTTACTTTACTTACTTACTATGCCTGTTCTGCATGGACATTTGTGTATGCCAGCCAGATCTGATACAGGTGACTCTGTAGCCTACAATGGCCTGTTCTAAGTTGAAAGATGATGGTCTGTTGTTGTCTATGAAGTTAGTGTATGGGATCTGGTTTAGATCCATATCTTTCTTCCACTGTGATGTATAGAGGTTGCAGATTTGTGTTTTAAAAGAAGCTCAAACATCACTCATTTATTTTTATGTTTGTCAGTTCTAGTCTAATTTTGTGTATTGTGTTTTCGTTGCTTTGTAATGTTTCCAATAAGGATCAACAGTCCTTGAATATTACTAAATTGGATTATCTGAGGAAACGAGAGCTCTCATTTATTGCTGGAGTGCCTCAAATTCTGCTCTAATGTTTGAGCATGTCTTTCCTGTTGGGAATGATTTACTGAGGCTCTTTCCGAAACTATATCTTAACAAGACGCCTCCTCCTAAATTTATATAGCTCCCTTTGCCTATGGGGTGTTTTTACTTAAAACAATCATTCGTGCGTCAGAACTGTCTTTCATCATCATCAGGTGTCATGCCGGCCAGCGTGGGAAATATGGCTGTCTATAGTTCTCATCTCCAATCTACCTATTATGTATCATTGCTTATTATACAGATGTTCATTCAGTATAGAAGTAAGTGGAATAACTCCAGCAATTATTTGTTGTAAAATATATCTCCCTGTTTTATTCATTTCAACTCCATTAATCATTAATCATTTAACAAAGTTACATAGATTAGTCAGTCATCATTTAACAAAGTTACATAGATTAGTCAGTCATCATTCAACAAAGTTACATAGATTAGTCAGTCATCATTTAACAAAGTTACATAGATTGGTCAGTCATCATTTAACAAAGTTACATAGATTAGTCAGTCATCATTCAACAAAGTTACATAGATTGGTCAGTCATCAGTTAACAAAGTTACATAGATTAGTCAGTCATCATTCAACAAAGTTACATAGATTCGTCAGTCATCAGTTAACAAAGTTACATAGATTAGTCAGTCAGCTGTAAACATTTCTTATTTTGTCAGTAATCATAACTCATGTTTCTCACGTGCTGACATAGGTGATGCAGCACAGGCGAGTTCCATGTGAACATGCTTTGTAGATAAGTTAGTCAACAATTAACAAAGTTAATTGTTTCATTAAAAATATGACCACAGCTTCCTGAAATGTACCTAACAAAGTTACATAGATTAGCCAGCCATTATTGAATAAATAAATCACCATTTTAAACCCCTCAAAAGCTTAAAAACAATTGAAAAAAATGGCAAAATATTTTCTGAATTTGGTTAAAGTTAATTTCTGAAGTATCAAAGACTTATCATGACGTAACAACATAAATGTTACAAATTGTGCTGTTTCAGCATCCACAAGATGGCAAGAGAGGCGAAGTAACAACACAAATGTTACAAATTGTGCTGTTTCAGCATCCACAAGATGGCAAGAGAGGCGAAGTAACAACACAAATGTTACAAATTGTGCTGTTTCAGCATCCACAAGATGGCAAGAGAGGCGAAGTAACAACACAAATGTTACAAATTGTGCTGTTTCAGCATCCACAAGATGGCAAGAGAGGCGAAGTAACAACACAAATGTTACAAATTGTGCTGTTTCAGCATCCACAAGATGGCAAGAGAGGCAGGATGAACTAGAGAAACATGGATAGTGGATAGGTGAATTGGTATTCTTAAGAGCTGTGACTGATGGAGTAAAATAAAAATAAGGAATAGGCGGGAGTGCACTAATTGGCGCAAAGGGGTTGGACTGCAATCATAGTACCAAAATATTTATGTCGGCACGGTATCGAAGTTGATAGTGAGCTCTCACTGCACACCAAACTCGTCAAATTAGCTTGTGATTTGAAAGTCAATCATTCGCATTGTATTGGCAATACGATTGGTTGCACTAGTGGCTCCTAAAAATTAAACATAAAGTTGAATAATAATGTCTGGTACAGGACATTTCACATTTGTTACTACAGCATGTCCTCATCCAATTTTCCCTCCCTATTTCAGTCTGCTGAGTTACTCCTGACACCTTGGTGATCTAATCATCAGTTGAAAGAGAACTTAAGAAACGGCACCAAGTGATGTATAGGCCATAAATTATGTAGATCAGTGACACATGACCACATGAAATATCATTATCTGCCAAAATAAATGTTATATGGGGAACTTCAGACTGGCTCCTACAAGGCCGGAGGACAGAAGAAACATTTTAAAGATGTTATATGGAGAACTTCAGACTGGCTCCTACAAGGCCGGAGGACAGAAGAAACATTTTAAAGATGTTATATGGAGAACTTCAGACTGGCTCCTACAAGGCCGGAGGACAGAAGAAACATTTTAAAGATGTTATATGGAGAACTTCAGACTGGCTCCTACAAGGCCGGAGGACAGAAGAAACATTTTAAAGATGTTATATGGAGAACTTCAGACTGGCTCCTACAAGGCCGGAGGACAGAAGAAACATTTTAAAGACAATAAGATATCACTGACTCACTCCAGCAGAGATACACATTCATGGGAGAGTCTTGCACAAGACAGCTTCAATTGGTGTCATAAATCCAGTGTAGTGCAGCAGCTGCAGAGAACCTCAGACGTAATGCTGTGCAACAAAAATCTGTTAGAAGAAAAGCATGAGCTGCTCATTATACCACAGACTCCTCCCAAATATGCCTACAGACTCCTCCCACATATGCCTACAGACTCCTCCCAAATATTCCCACAGACTCCTCTCAAATATGCCTACAGACTCCTCCCAAATATGCCTACAGACTCCTCCCAAATATACCTACAGACTCCTCCATATGCCTACAGACTCCTCCCACATATGCCTACAGACTCCTCCCAAATATGCCTACATACTCCTCCCAAATATGCCTACAGACTCCTCCCACATATGCCTACAGACTCCTCCAAAATATGCCCAGATTGCAATAGAAAATTCCAGGCATACAAAGAACTCATTAATCACAGCCAGACACACCACAGACATCATCATCACCCCATTTGAGCTGGATGGTCGTCGCCGACATGATGGACGAACAGACCAGTGAAAAGCTTTGTAAGTGATATTTTTTCGAATCTACTAGGAAAAGAAAAATGGGGAAAACCAAGACCAGACACCTAGAGAAAAAAGGGGAAGACCTAGAGACACCTGGAGGATAAAAGGGGAAGACCACAAGACACTTGGAGGATAAAAGGGAAGACGAAGAGACACCTGGAGTATAAAGAAGGATAGGATGGATTAAGAAGGAACAATAAGAAACACTGATAGGACAGGATGGAAAATGTTTGTTGAGCACATGTATGGAATTGAAAGATGTATAATTAATTGGTTGGAGGTTGGTTGCAGATCCAGCAGTTCATGGTCATGCCCTTTGACCCAATGCCATTCTGTCATGTGTGCATGCATTTGTGAACTATTGTTTTGTTTCGTATAAGATGTTCAAAATATTTAGATAGATTGTCAAATCATGCATAGTACATGCACTCAATCAAGTGCTGTGCCGAGTGGTGCCAGCAATCATGTATGCACTCAATCAAGTGCTGTGCCAAGTGGTGCCAGCGATCATGTATGCACTCAATCAAGTGCTGTGCCAAGTGGTGCCAGCGATCATGTATGCACTCAATCAAGTGCTGTGCCGAGTGGTGCCAGCGATCATGTATGCACTCAATCAAGTGCTGTGCCAAGTGGTGCCAGCGATCATGTATGCACTCAATCAAGTGCTGTGCCGAGTGGTGCCAGTGATAATGTGTGCATTCAATCAAGTGCTGTGCCAAGTGGCACCAGCGATCATGTATGCACTCAATCAAGTGCCGTGTCAAGTGGTGCCAGCGATCATGTTGCACCATAACTTTATATTTCTTGTGTTTTTAATACAGTTGGTAAAATTCTCACATACCATGTTGACAACCCATCCCAGCAACTTTGTTCTCTTCCTCTGTTTTTTTCTTCACTTGATATTTTCGTGGTTACTAAATGTTAATGTCTTGATCT
Source organism: Meghimatium bilineatum (assembly GCA_034231615.1). Classification (NCBI taxonomy): domain Eukaryota; kingdom Metazoa; phylum Mollusca; class Gastropoda; order Stylommatophora; family Philomycidae; genus Meghimatium; species Meghimatium bilineatum. Next base: position 34,433,211 of record CM067307.1, read on the forward strand.
TCTGATCACGTGCACCTATAATCTTGGCTGATTCTAAGTTTTGCTAAAACTTATCTCTTTACTCTAGCATCTCTGAGAACCTACACATTAATCCAACATATTCAAATTATATAATCATCCCTGGATTACTTAATCATCCCTCGGTTATGGCTACATAATAAACACAGGTAACGGAATTTGAGGGTTGACTATTCACACCGATCCACTGCTGACCACTGGTCTAAGGTTAATCCTATTTTCTTCTTTACAGGCTCGGTGACCTCACTCAATTTACGCACAACATCCTGAGAAGATATCATAGAAATTATTTATTAGTATGAATCAATTAAAATAAATGTATTTGTTGGAGACAAAATAATCAGCGTGCAAGTTTAGAGGAAGCATTGTTGACAGGCAACGCTCACTTTCAAAAATTATCCTGCATGGAACAAGTAAGGGAAAGGAGAAAAGGTGGACAAATAAAATCTGGGCTTGATAACATAAGGACATGATTATTTATTCTTCAATGTTTATTCTCAAACTCCCGCTTGATCTCTCTTATAGCAGGACAATGGTCCTACTAGATTTCTAGCAGGATGTAGTCCAGAGAAAGGAAATGTGCTGTGTCGCATTTTATTTGTGTCAATGGCCCAACACATCTCTCTTTGGTGGAACTATTTCAAACTCATCTATATAGCTGAGAATAGGGATGTCAGACATGTTTGTTTGTGCTGATGTCAGACATGTTTGTTTGTGCCGATGTCAGACATGTTTGTTTGTGCTGATGTATTCATCACAGGCGACGACAAATAACAGTTTCAGATTTCCATTGTTGCATCTCTATGATGTGCGTGATAATGCTACAACAGCCCCCACTGTGACTCTCTCTAAACAACTCCACAATGCTACAATAGCCCCCACAGTGACTCTTTCTAAACAACTCCACAATGCTACAATAGCCCTCATAGTGACTCTTTCTAAACAACTCCACAATGCTACAATAGCCCCCACTGTGACTCTCTCTAAACAACTCCACAATGCTACAATAGCCCCCACAGTGACTCTTTCTAAACAACTCCACAATGCTACAATAGCCCTCATAGTGACTCTTTCTAAACAACTCCACAATGCTACAATAGCCCCCACTGTGACTCTCTCTAAACAACTCCACAATGCTACAATAGCCCCCACAGTGACTCTTTCTAAACAACTCCACAATGCTACAATAGCCCTCATAGTGACTCTTTCTAAACAACTCCACAATAGCCCCCATAGTGACTCTTTCTAAACAACTCCACAATGCTACAATAGCCCCCATAGTGACTCTTTCTAAACAACTCCACAATGTTACAATAGCCCCCACAGAGACTCTTTCTAAACAACTCCACAATGCTACGATAGCCCCCACAGTGACTATAAACAACTCCACAATGCTACAATAGCCCCCACAGTGACTCTTTCTAAACAACTCCACAATGCTACAATAGCCCCCACAGTGACTCTTTCTAAACAACTCCACAATACTACAATAGTGACTCTATAAATAATCATATGTCTAAACTGTGTGCCGTGATGCTATTTTCTAATAAAAAATGGATGGTACTCTTTAATTTATTTATAATAATCCTGTTTATTATTTTTTTTAAAATGGAAATGATAACATAATCCCTCTATCATTAAGTGATAACAACATCATCCCTCTATCATCAAGTGATAACAACATCATCCCTCTATCATTAAATGATAACAACATCATCCCTCTATCATTAAATGATAACAACATCATCCCTCTATCATTAAGTGATAACAACATCATCCCTCTATCATTAAATGATAACAACATCATCCCTCTATCATTAAATGATAACAACATCATCCCTCTATCATTAAATTATAACAACATCATCCCTCTATCATTAAATGATAAAAACATCATCCCTCTATCATTAAATGATAACAACATCATCCCTCTATCATTAAATGATAACAACATCATCCCTCTATCATTAAATGATAACAACATCATCCCTCTATCATTAAATGATAACAACATCATCCCTCTATCATTAAATGATAACAACATCATCCCTCTATCATTAAATTATAACAACATCATCCCTCTATCATTAAATTATAACAACATCATCCCTCTATCATTAAATGATAAAAACATCATCCCTCTATCATTAAATGATAACAACATCATCCCTCTATCATTAAATGATAACAACATCATCCCTCTATCATTAAATGATAACAACATCATCCCTCTATCATTAAATGATAACAACATCATCCCTCTATCATTAAATGATAACAACATCATCCCTCTATCATTAAATGATAACATCATCATCCCTCTATCATTAAATGATAACATCATCCCTATATCATTAAATGATAACATTTTCTCTATCATTAAATGATAAAAACATCATCCCTCTATCATTAAATGATAATAACATCATCCCTCTATCATTAAATGATAACAACATCATCCCTCTATCATTAAGTGATAACAACATCATCCCTCTATCATTAAGTGATAACAACATCATCCCTCTATCATTAAATGATAACAACATCATCCCTCTATCATTAAATGATAACAACATCATCCCTCTATCATTAAATTATAACAACATCATCCCTCTATCATTAAATGATAAAAACATCATCCCTCTATCATTAAATGATAACAACATCATCCCTCTATCATTAAATGATAACAACATCATCCCTCTATCATTAAATGATAACAACATCATCCCTCTATCATTAAATGATAACAACATCATCCCTCTATCATTAAATGATAACAACATCATCCCTCTATCATTAAATGATAACAACATCATCCCTCTATCATTAAATGATAACAACATCATCCCTCTATCATTAAATTATAACAACATCATCCCTCTATCATTAAATTATAACAACATCATCCCTCTATCATTAAATGATAAAAACATCATCCCTCTATCATTAAATGATAACAACATCATCCCTCTATCATTAAATGATAACAACATCATCCCTCTATCATTAAATGATAACAACATCATCCCTCTATCATTAAATGATAACAACATCATCCCTCTATCATTAAGTGATAACAACATCATCCCTCTATCATTAAATGATAACAACATCATCCCTCTATCATTAAATGATAACAACATCATCCCTCTATCATTAAATTATAACATCATCCCTCTATCATTAAATGATAAAAACATCATCCCTCTATCATTAAATGATAACAACAACATCCCTCTATCATTAAATGATAACAACATCATCCCTCTATCATTAAATGATAACAACATCATCCCTCTATCATTAAATGATAACAACATCATCCCTCTATCATTAAATGATAACAACAACATCCCTCTATCATTAAATGATAACATCATCTCTCTATCATTAAATGACTCACTTGGTCAAGCTTAATGATCTTGCTATTCTCAACAACCTGGTCTGGTGAACTGGCTCCAGAAATGACAACATCTATGCCATCTTGTTGCAGTATCCAAGATAGAGCGGCCTTAGACATCTCAACTCCAGCTTCCTCACAAATTTGACTGATACCTTTCAGTGCCTGGTTCATGAGTGAGACAAATGTAATACAACTTAATTAATACTGTGCATAATCTTGGTAAGGGGTGCAAAGGGAATGCATTGCTCTCAGCGGACCCAGGGTTAGCAGATAACCAAGATCCCAAATGTCCCTCCTCGCGGTGCACCCTGGTAACAGAAAACAGCAGCTCGAGCTGATTCTGGCCAAATCATTTGGGGATCATGTCAGAGAATGTGGAGGTAGCAGATGGAAAGAGATTTGAATGCATAAAAGACAGACAATATCTCCGACACCACCAGCAACACCACATACAGCGACACTGTCGACATACAGTGAAACTAGTTAGTCCAGTCCGAACATTGGAGGGGCGGCCAATGAAAAAAGCATGAGAAGGTGGATGATTGGCGACAGACAGACAGATTTCATACTGAGTACAATGAAAATAAATATGAAAGGGCAGAACAGCGCTAGAGGACAGCGCCAACGGCAAATAGATAGTGGAATCGATTACGGAAATAGGAACTACAAGCTCTGTTAGCTCGTGACGGGCTTCTAGTTATTTCATTTCCTTATAGGCAGAGACCCATACCCAATAATGGGCGTCTAGCAAAGCAAAAAGACCTGGCCTAACTCTAATGTTGAGTCTTCCTATACCGGAAACATGCTCGCAAAGAGAAAGGGTGCTGTAACCGATAGGCTCAGGCAAGAAAAGGGATAAAGATGGCAGTCCTGGCCCAACTCTACTGTCAAGCTTTCCTATACCGGAAATACACTTGCAGAGAGAAATGGTTCAGTACCTGATGGGCTCAGGCGCTATTGGGACAAGATCGCTCAGCTCGAGAATGCCTTGCTCTCAAACGCGTGGTGTGAGACTCGAACTTGGGCAAGGGGTACACGATGTCGGTGAATGACACCTCGTCTAAGAGGGCGAAAGAGCCAGGGTCCAACTCTTCTGTTGAGTTCTTCCTCTTAAGGAACCAGGCTTACGGATGAGAAACAATTAAGTACCCGATGGACACAGGCACAGTACGTCCAATTACACGAGGCAAGTCTACAGACAGTGGAACACCTCGTGCGAGACAGACATGAGCAAAAATCATCTGGGCGAAGAGTCACCACCAACACGCGTGCATGGCAACAGATAGGGAGGCTGTCACAGGCTAGGGTAGCCCACCCGAATTGTCAAGGCATGCCGAAATCGGATGTGCTAAGCCTACAAGGCGCATAACGGTGGTACAACGTAATCACGCTCCTGGCGGAAATCGCACGGATATAAGTGCTGGTTACAATGGAGCGAACGCAAAACAAAAAACATCTTGGTAAGATCTTCTCTTTTCTTTTGCCTAGAAAATGCTTATATTTGAAGCTATTTCTCTTCTATAAATTTGATTGTGTTTTGTAACTTATACAGAGGTCCGTAGAGTTTTTTCCGTTGTTTTTTTTCTCTCAGACAAGTGTGCCTGCCTTAGAATTTAACATTCATAATGTTCTTGAAGTATATGCTCTGCTGTCTAACTTGCCTGCCCACATGTACACATGGCTACGGCGCCAATCTTGAACTTTATATAGGCCTACATGTGGTTGTGGATTCGGTTGTTTCCTGTTCTGAGATGAAGAATGACAGCTTGTTTAGGTCTACTCATAAATTGGTATTTTGTTTAAGCAAACAGAACAAGAAGAGACCATGTGAGGGACAGAACAAGAAGAGCCCATGTGAGGGGCAAAACAAGAAGAGACCACATTCACTTAACTCCTTAACTGTGGAGGTATCCTTAAGGATATGATGTGGGGTTGCTGCCAATTTGCTGAGATCTTCTTCTTAGTTTCCCAGGGAAACAATTCATCTGGATTCTTTATTATAAGCTTCCAGGCAGATTTATTCCCTGGGAAGCTAAGAAGAGGAAGATCTCCACAAAATGGCTGTGGCTTTTCATCGAATCCTTAAGGATACCTCTGCAGTTAAGGGAGGGGTTAATGATAATGAACCCATATAATAGTTGTCACAGGTGATGATGACAACAGTTTCAGACATGTGGTATTGCGTCTCTCTGTGGTGTGAGCCATGATGACTGACATGTCCAATCCTGGCATAGAATCCCCTGCAACATTTAGATCATATGAACATATTATCTAAATTGGGTATCTGTGTTTTGTCTGACGTTTTGAGTGGCACATGTCTTCTCGAAGATACAAGCACCATTGCTGGTGTTTCTGCGGCAGACTGGGAGACTCTAAATGATAGACTCCCCGGATGGGTCAATGTAAATGAACCCATATCGTACAGCAGCAAGAGGTATACAACAGGAGAATGGAAACATCAAGAGGCAGTGGAAAACCAAGACGCAGGTGGATTGAAGGAGTTACTGCAGTCCTGAGATTACAATATCACCACTGTATATCACGTGCCATAGCCTGAAAAATGATTGTCATTCAACCCTGTGATGCTTTACAGCAAAATCAGAGAAAAGTTAATAGATAGATTTAGTTAAGTGAAAGTTAATGGTTGCTGATCCAGCAGTCCATGGGCTCATGCCCTTTGACCTAATGCCATTAGATGGCATTATATTGCTGGCAAGTAAGTGAAAGTTAATAGATAGATAGATTTAGTTAAGTGAAAGTTAATAGATAGATAGATTTAGTTAAGTGAAAGTTAATAGATAGATTTAGTTAAGTGAAAGTTAATAGATAGATAGATTTAGTTAAGTGAAAGTTAATAGATAGATAGATTTAGTTAACTGAAAGTTAATAGATAGATTTAGTTAAGTGAAAGTTAATAGATAGATAGATTTAGTTAAATGAAGTTAATAGAAAGATTGATTTAGTTAAGTTAAAGTTAATAGAAAGATTGATTTAGTTAAGTGAAAGTTAATAGATAGATAGATTTAGTTAACTGAAAGTTAATAGATTTAGTTAACTGAAAGTTAATATATGGATTTAGTTAAGTGAAAGTTAATAGATAGATTTAGTTAAGTGAAAGTAAATAGATAGATAGATTTAGTAAAGTGAAAGTTAATAGATAGATAGATTTAGTTAAGTGAAAGTAAACTGGTTACAATGAAAATTAAGAATTGAGTACTGGATACTATCATCATTGAGGATATAGCACATGTGTGTAAGAGAGAGAGAAGATGTGTTGTGGTCTGTAGAGACCAGTACATACCTCATCCACTTCCTCTTCTGCTCCTTCTTGACCATGTCGGGCTAAAGGTGTCCTGCAAGCAGAAATTTATATTCAAGTTAGTCAGGTTGATCAAGCACGGAAAACCTGTTTACTTGAGTTGTGACGCGATTCTGTGCCTCTAGAACAGACCTGGTTCAATTCCCTCCGGCTGGTACAAATTATTTTCATTTATCCTCATGCTTCCTACTTGAATTTACTTTATATTTCAAGTTACGGCGGATCGTAAGGGATTTACATATTTCTCCATGTTTCTAGTTGTTGTTGTGTGTGTGCGAACTCTGACAGGAATATATTTGTAGCCGTTGTTGTGTGTGAACTCTGAAAGGAATATATTTGTAGCTGTTTTTGTGTGTGAACTCTGAAAGGAATATATTTGTAGCTGTTTTTGTGTGTGAACTCTGGAAGGAATATATTTGTAGCTGTTTTTGTGTGTGAACTCTGGAAGGAATATATTTGTAGCTGTTTTTGTGTGTGAACTCTGAAAGGAATATATTTGTAGCTGTTTCTGTGAACTTTGAAAGGAATATATTTGTAGCTGTTGTTGTTGTGTGTGAACTCTGAAAGGAATATATTTGTAGCTGTTGTTGTGTGTGTGAACTCTGAGAGGAATATATTTGTAGCTGTTTTTGTGAACTCTGAAAGGAATATATTTGTAGCTGTTGTTGTGTGTGAACTCTGAGAGGAATATATTTGTAGCTGTTGTTGTGTGTGAACTCTGAAAGGAATATATTTGTAGCTGTTTTTGTGTGTGAACTCTGGAAGGAATATATTTGTAGCTGTTTTTGTGTGTGAACTCTGAAAGGAATATATTTGTAGCTGTTTCTGTGAACTTTGAAAGGAATATATTTGTAGCTGTTGTTGTGTGTGTGAACTCTGAGAGGAATATATTTGTAGCTGTTTTTGTGAACTCTGAAAGGAATATATTTGTAGCTGTTGTTGTGTGTGAACTCTGAGAGGAATATATTTGTAGCTGTTTTTTTGTGTGAACTCTGAAAGGAATATATTTGTAGCTGTTTTTGTGTGTGTGAACTCTGAAAGGAATATATTTGTAGCTGTTTCTGTGTGTGTGAACTCTGAAAGGAATATATTTGTAGCTGTTTCTGTGAACTCTGAAAGGAATATATTTGTATCTGTTTCTGTGAACTCTGAAAGGAATATATTTGTATCTGTTGTTGTTGTGTGTGAACTCTGAAAGGAATATATTTGTAGCTGTTTCTGTGAACTCTGAAAGGAATATATTTGTATCTGTTTCTGTGAACTCTGAAAGGAATATATTTGTAGCTGTTGTTGTTGTGTGTGAACTCTGAGAGGAATATATTTGTAGCTGTTGTTGTGTGTGAACTCTGAAAGGAATATATTTGTAGCTGTTTTTGTGCGTGAACTCTGACAGGAATATATTTGTAGCTGTTATTGTGTGTGAACTCTGAAAGGAATATATTTGTAGCTGTTTTTGTGTGTGAACTCTGGAAGGAATATATTTGTAGCTGTTTTTGTGTGTGAACTCTGAAAGGAATATATTTGTAGCTGTTTCTGTGAACTTTGAAAGGAATATATTTGTAGCTGTTGTTGTTGTGTGTGAACTCTGAGAGGAATATATTTGTAGCTGTTTTTGTGAACTCTGAAAGGAATATATTTGTAGCTGTTGTTGTGTGTGAACTCTGAAAGGAATATATTTGTAGCTGTTTGTGTGTGTGAACTCTGAAAGGAATATATTTGTAGCTGTTTCTGTGTGTGTGAACTCTGAAAGGAATATATTTGTAGCTGTTTCTGTGAACTCTGAAAGGAATATATTTGTATCTGTTTCTGTGAACTCTGAAAGGAATATATTTGTACCTGTTGTTGTTGTGTGTGAACTCTGAAAGGAATATATTTGTAGCTGTTTCTGTGAACTCTGAAAGGAATATATTTGTATCTGTTTCTGTGAACTCTGAAAGGAATATATTTGTAGCTGTTGTTGTTGTGTGTGAACTCTGAGAGGAATATATTTGTAGCTGTTGTTGTGTGTGTGAACTCTGAGAGGAATATATTTGTAGCTGTTTTTGTGAACTCTGAAAGGAATATATTTGTAGCTGTTGTTGTTGTGTGTGAACTCTGAGAGGAATATATTTGTAGCTGTTTTTGTGTGTGAACTCTGAAAGGAATATATTTGTAGCTGTTTCTGTGAACTCTGAAAGGAATATATTTGTAGCTGTTTCTGTGAATTCTGAAAGGAATATATTTGTAGCTGTTTCTGTAAACTGAAAGGAATATATTTGTAGCTGTTTCTGTGAGCTCTGAAAGGAATATATTTGTAGCTGTTTCTGTGAACTCTGAAAGGAATATATTTGTAGCTGTTTCTGTGAACTCTGAAAGGAATATATTTTTAGCTGTTTCTGTGAACTCTGAAAGGAATATATTTGTAGCTGTTTCCGTGAACTGAAAGGAATATATTTGTAGCTGTTTCTGTGAACTCTGAAAGGAATATATTTGTAGCTGCTTCTGTGAACTCTGAAAGGAATATATTTGCAGCTGTTTGTGTATGTGAACTCTGAAAGAAATATATTTGTCCCTTTATTTCTACGACATCAAGAGTGGACTTTTATTTCAAAATTGGCATTTATCTTGGAATTATTTTTTCTGGAGAAACCTTCCAGAGCTACTTTTTCAGTTCCTAGATTACTTTTACTTAGTGTTTACTGAGAAATACTTCAAGCTGGGAAGCCTCTCATGATGGAGGGAAATTTCATGTGACTCTTAAAATCTCAGGGTAAGCTGGGTATAAAAAAGGTTAATTCCCTTAAAGCAGTCTTCCCTTCCATGGGTCTTCCAGGCATGGATCTTCCAGGCATGGGTCTTCTAGGCAATGGTTTTCCAGGCATGGACAATCCAGGCATGGGTCTTCCAGACATGGGTCTTCCAGGCATGGATCATCCAGGCATGGGTTTTCCAGGCATGGGTCTTCCTGCAGGTTTCATCACAAATAAGATCATGCTGATTCTTACTTCATTATCTAGAAAAGTTTATTGACGGGTTGCATCAATAGAGGTGAAGCAAACTCTATGTGGGTGGGAGTCGACCTCTTGTTTTCTTTCCTGAAACCTTTCCCTCCATGATTGTCTATTGTCTTTCCCCAGGTGAATGACTGTTGATCGCATTCACACTTGCCGTTAGGCGTAGGGGTGGTAGCTTAAGCTGTTGTTTCAAGGCCAGATGTGTCGCTGAGGTTGCATTTAGTCCATGTTTGTTCAAGGCTATCTTAAAGTTTTCTATCCACCGTTTTCTTCGTCTACCTTTGGCTTTACGCCCGGATATTCTTGTATTATATGCTCTTATTGGTATTTGGTTTGGCTTCATTCTCATAAGGTGACCAAACCATTTTACTTGCTGTCTCTCAATATTAATTAATCTTTCTAAATCATTGCATTCTTTTACATGTCCAAAATATGTTACCAGGGTAGTTCTATCATTTCAATGTGTTTGTAAAAAAGTCTCTCACATATGAAGAACGTTGATTAGTTCTATCATTTCAATGTGTTTGTATATTTATATATTTAGACAAGTTTTATGGGAGTAGTGAAGAGCTTTCAAATACAGCAGCATTTTTTAAGAAAACAGGACTTGATGTGTAGACATGTTAAAATGCGAACGAGAAGAAAAGGAATAAAGGGCTATAATTTTTACCGCTGTATACTCAATTTGGAGTAGCACTGGGATGGATTAAGCAAGTGAAACTTACGAGTCCTTTGAGAAAAGTTTGCCACGCCGACGCCCCTCAGGTACATCTGAAAGCTTCTTAAACTTGCCAGTGAGAAGTCCTTGCTGGAGAGGAGAGTATGCTAGTAAGCTGATTCCATTCTCGATGCAGTTAGGGATCATGGCATGCTCTGCTGAGCGCCAAAGCAAGTTGTAGCCAATCTGTAGATAGAGGAGGAGAGTTCACTTTCAGAGTTCATACACAGCTACAAATAGTCAGAGGAGACACATTCACAGTCTTTAAATAGATAATAGCTAGAGGAGACACTCACAGTCTCTAGATAGAGAGCGAATGCAGCAGAAGAACATCTTAGCTGCGACGTATGTACCTTCCGGCCGGACACATCCAACTTCAGCATGGCTTCTGGGTCACTTTAATCCTATATATGACAGTCAATTCCACCCCAAAACCTCCTTAGTTACCTTATATGACATGCATACAAGAATAAGTAATGTTGCTATTCTTTGCTTCCCTTACAGACACTGGCAACACATAAACAGTACAACTATTATGTATACATTAATAGATTTGAGCCTATAGTGATATAAATGTGATTTATAGTGATATAAATTATTAATCACAAAATTACACTTGACCATTTGGAAGCGAATTAGACAAATTCTTCACAGCAATTACACTTGACCATTTGGAAGTGAATTAGACGAATTCTTCACAGCAATTACACTTGACCATTTGGAAGTGAATTTGATGACTTTCTCACAGCAATTACACTTGACTATTTAGAAGTGAATTAGACAAATTCTTCACAGCAATTACACTTGACCATTTGGAAGTGAATTAGACGAATCTTCACAGCAATTACACTTGACCATTTGGAAGTGAATTTGATGACTTCCTCACAGCAATTACACTTGACCATTTGGAAGCGAATTAGACAAATTCTTCACATCAATTACATTTGACCATTTAGAAGTGAATTAGACAAATTCTTCACATCAATTACATTTGATCATTTAGAAGTGAATTAGACAAATTCTTCACATCAATTACACATGACCATTTGAAAGTGAGTTTGACGAATTCTTCACAGCAATTACACTTGACCATTTGGAAGTGAATTAGACAAATTCTTCACATCAATTACACATGACCATGTGAAAGTGAGTTTGACGAATTCTTCACAGCAATTACACTTGACCATTTGGAAGTGAATTAGACAAATTCTTCACATCAATTACACATGACCATGTGAAAGTGAGTTTGACGAATTCTTCACAGCAATTACACTTGACCATTTGGAAGTGAATTAGACAAATTCTTCACATCAATTACACATGACCATTTGAAAGTGAGTTTGATGAATTCTTCACAGCAATTACACTTGACCATTTTAAGTGAGTTAGGCTATTGACTTCCTCACTATTTGTAAAATAATTCTTCTTAATTTTTGTATCATATTCCTGCTTGCATGCAGGATGCAGTCCGGAGAATTGAATGAGCATGCTCTTGTCATGGCTTGCAGATTGGTGATGATATCTATGCCTGATAAATCCAACTTAGGAATAGTTTTTGGGTCAATTTTGCTGATAAATGCAGTGTCTGAGGTGAAACCATACAGTTTCCTCACACTTGATCTCAACCCATTTCCTTAAATTTATGTACAAATCGCTTGGTAGTTGAGTGGTTTCTGGGCCTGCCCATTTTTTATATCTCTAAATTTTTTTAAAAAGTCACTTGGTGTTAAATAATCACAGTAGTGATATCACTAAATATCACTAATATGAATTTTTTTTATCTCACACTCTCATATTTGGAGGGGGGGGGTGGGATTTTTGTGTGTGTTTGTATGTGTTACATACGGATGTATTGAAATGCGGAAACAAATTGTTAAAAATACGAATTTATTAAAAAATAAGTTGACATCTATCTCATCAAGTGTTGTCTCTGCAACAAGTAAAATCACAATGGACCTCCAACATATTGCCTAGAAAATCACTAGCAGCCAGAAAACATATTGCCTAGAAAATCACTAGCAGCCAGAAAACATATTGCCTAGAAAATCACTAGCAGCCAGAAAACATATTGCCTAGAAAATCACTAGCAGCCAGAAAACATACTGGGTAGATCAGGAAACTGAATACAATATACTAACAACTTTATATCACTACACTCTGAATATAATATATTAACAACTTTATGTGAGAACACTGAATATAATATATTAACAACTTTATGTGAGAACACTCTGAATATAATATATTAACAACTTTATGTAAGAACACTCTGAATATAATATATTAACAACTTTATGTAAGAACACTCTGAATATAATATATTAACAACTTTATGTAAGAACACTCTGAATATAATATATTAACAACTTTATGTGAGAACACTCTGAATATAATATATTAACAACTTTATGTAAGAACACTCTGAATATAATATATTAACAACTTTATGTGAGAACACTCTGAATATAATATATTAACAAGTTTATATCAGTACACTCTGAATATGATATGCTAACAACTTTATACTTTACTCACCTGATTTGCAACGGGCTTGCCACCAGCATCCAAAAATTGTTTCATGTTTTTGGGCCCAAAGTTAGACAAACCATAGTGACGGATTTTTCCAGAAGCTTTCAGGCTTTCCAGCTCTGCAATAGTTTCATGTACATCCTTGATGAAGCTTGGAAAGTGGATCTGTACATAAATGGAAGAGATTTAATACTGTAAATATTTCTTGGTACTGTACCAGTAGATGCCACTACATAGTTCAGTTTTTTTCAATTCCATATTTTAGATAGTCACTGTGCATGTCAATCAAAACAAACATGGTTGCTAACACAAACATCATGACCAATAGATTTAACAGCAGAATTAAAACAAAGTGATGCAGAAGACGGATATGTTGGGCCATTGGCACAAATAAAACGGTGACACACCGCACACTGTACATACTCTGGACTACATCCTGTTTTAAATTTTGTAGGACCTTTATCCTCTAAAAGAGAGATCCAGCGGGAGTTTGAGAAGGAATGCTGAAGAAGAAAACAAAGCTGAATCAGCCTTTTTATAGCAGGTTTGCAATTATTTTCTAGATTTTTATTGGTCGGTGTGGTAGGGGACACAAAGTATATAAATAGGCTGATTGTATTTTGTAATGATTCTACTGTTAAGGTCTTCTTCTTCTTCTGCGTTCGTTCTCAAACTCCTGCAGATTAGAAGGATGTAGTCCGGAGAACGGAATGCGTTGTGTCATGGTTTACAGCATTGCTGCGATATCTGCGCCTTTCGACCTGACACATCCGACTTCAGCATGGCTTTGGGTCACTGACCCTATATGGGATGGGACAGCCAACTCCATCCCATAACCTCCTTAGTTGCCTTTTATGACATGCATTGAAGGTAAACAGTGTTGCTATTCTTTGCTCCCTTTTGGGCCCCGGCAACACACAGGCGGTTAGGGTCTTATTAGGCGATTGGTCACAACAAACATAGCTAACTCAAATATTGCTGTTAACACTGTGAATCTTCCACGAACCAAGTAGGAACCTACATCTGTGTCTAAATCTTTCTGTCTCGACAATACAATTTTACTACACATCTAGAAGAAAAAATGTGGGAGTGCACTACAATCTCACATCACCAAATAATTATTGAACATACCGGTTCGTTTTTACAGTTTATATGCATTGCCTTCAGCGATATTATTTTATTCATCTACTGGGTACTATTCGTCCATCGAATCAATGTTAATCAAATATCACGCATGTGAATTACATCTGTGTTGAATCGGTGGAATTGGCAAAATCAGCGCAATCGACAAGAGCATGTTTACAAAACAAAAATAATGCATGCCAAATTCTGCCGCAACAATAGATATACAGTGGCTTATGTTGAGAGACAAAATACATGTTTTACCACCAGCACCAGATAGTAGTGTATGTGATAAAAGACAACGTCCATGCAAAAGAGTTAGCAAATGCTGGTTTCTGATTTTTAAAGAGTTAATTGTATCTCGCATGGTGAGATATGCTCTTTCAACTGAGTTTCCAATCGCTATTCTGTTAACCAGTCACCATATCGAAGTCATCCACACACACAGAGTACTGAACGACCATGGCATAGTGTCAAATTGAAGAATAAAAATACTGTGACACATCTGAAAAGTTATCTTGCTGAATTTACTTGTAGATTATAGTTAACGACAACAGACGCTACGTCATGACACCATTCTCGCTAATGACAACACATGCCGCATCATGACACTATTCTCACTAACAACAACAGACACAGCATCATGACACTATTCTCACTAATGACAACAGACACAGCATCATGACACTATTCTCGCTAACAACAACAGACATCGCAGCATGACACTATTCTCGCTAATAACAACAGACACAGCATCATGACACTATTCTCGCTAACAACAACAGACACAGCATCATGACACTATTCTCACTAATGACAACAGACACAGCATCATGACACTATTCTCGCTAACAACAACAGACACAGCATCATGACACTATTCTTGCTAATAACAGACACAGCATCATGACACTATTCTCACTAACAACAACAGACATCGCAGCATGACACTATTCTCGCTAATAACAACAGACACAGCATCATGACACTATTCTCGCTAACAACAACAGACACAGCATCATGACACTATTCTCACTAATGACAACAGACACAGCATCATGACACTATTCTCGCTAACAACAACAGACATCGCAGCATGACACTATTCTCGCTAATAACAACAGACACAGCATCATGACACTATTCTCGCTAACAACAACAGACGTCGCGTCATGACAGTATTCTCGCTAATGACAACAGATGCTACAATATGACACTATTCTCGCTAACAACAACAGACACCGCAGCATGACACTATTCTCGCTAATGACAACAGACACAGCATCATGACACTATTCTCGCTAACAACAACAGACGTCGCGTCATGACAGTATTCTCGCTAATGACAACAGATGCTACAATATGACACTATTCTCGCTAACAACAACAGACACCGCAGCATGACACTATTCTCGCTAATGACAACAGACACAGCATCATGACACTATTCTCGCTAACAACAACAGACGTCGCGTCATGACAGTATTCTCGCTAATGACAACAGATGCTACAATATGACACTATTCTCGCTAACAACAACAGACATTGCAGCATGACACTATTCTCGCTAATGACAACAGACACAGCATCACGACACTATTCTCGCTAATGACAACAGACACAGCATCATGACACTATTCTTGCTAATGACAACAGACACAGCATCATGACACTATTCTCGCTAACAACAACAGACGTCGCGTCATGACAGTATTCTCGCTAATGACAACAGATGCTACAATATGACACTATTCTCGCTAACAACAACAGACACCGCAGCATGACACTATTCTCGCTAATGACAACAGACACAGCATCATGACACTATTCTCGCTAACAACAACAACAGACATTGCAGCATGACACTATTCTCGCTAATGACAACAGACACAGCATCATGACACTATTCTCGCTAATGACAACAGACACAGCATCATGACACTATTCTCGCTAATGACAACAGACACCGCAGCATGACACTATTCTCGCTAACGACAACAGACACAGCATCATGACACTATTCTCGCTAACAACAACAGACACAGCATCATGACACTATTCTCGCTAATGACAGTAGACGCCGCGTCATGACAGTATTCTCGCTAATGACAATAGACACCACGTCATGACAGTATTATCACTGACTTGAGAGAATAATGGTGACAATAACAAAATGTCAACTATGATTATTTTTTCCCCATGGATTATTTTGTGTTGTGTCTCTTTTCTCCTTGGTTACGGCAATATTTCCTTTCATTCAATTTTGTTTCATTAAAAATGTAGTGGCATCTACATGTACAGCACCTATTACTTTGATTACCTGAAGATCAAGGTGATACCATAAAATATAATACTAAATAGGCATGAAGTTACCTAGAAAATCACTTCAACAACAAATAAGAAGGAAGTACTATATAAAGTAAAAAGGTTACTAAAAAACACCTAACTTTTTGATAGATATTTTTTAGTAAATTATTTTACTTTATTTAGTACTTCCTTCTTTTTCTTTAATATGGTGTTCAGATGTCAGCCGTTAATTGTTCTTAACGCCTCCTTGTGTTTTCTTTGCTGTCCATGGTGTTTTATATATAATTTTATATCATAATTTGTAAGTGTAAGGTCTATCTATCTATACGCTGTGTCCCTTGTTTGCCTTGCAGCGTCAGGGGTGGAAGAGTTCTCTGGAGATGGCCTTCTTTTGCGCTGTTTGCAAGCTTGTTCCTGTGGCTTCTTTGATTTCTGTGATCCATCTTTTACATGGTCTGCCTCTGGCTTTATAACCGTTATGTCTATGTGTCATGGCCATTTGTGGCATGCTATATGTCGGTAGTCTGGAAGCGTGTGAAAACCACTTGATCTGCTGTCTTTTGATGTGTTCCAATACTGGTATTGTTTTGGTTATCTGTCTGATGTTATCGTTTCTAATTCTATCTCTTAATGACACTCCGAGTATTCTTCGTAGACATGTCATTTCTGTTGTCACTATTTTTCTTTTGTCTTGTGCTGTCATTGTCCAGGTTTGGCACTGGTAGCATAGTGATGGAATAATAATAGTTTTGTATAATGCAACTTTAGTGTCCTTGTTTACATTTTTGTTCTTGAAAATGCATGTCATCTGTCCTAGGATCTGGTATGTTTTGTTGCATCTATTTTGTATCTCCTTACTTGTTTTCCCTTCACTCGATATAATGCTTCCTAAGTAAGTGAACTCATTTACTTGTTTAAGGTGTTTATCATCGATGGAGATAGTGATATTTCTTTCTTTCTTTGCTATTGTCATTATTTCGGTCTTTTTAATATTGATCTTCATGTTGAATTTTTTACATGTTGTGTGGAGTCTGTTCATATGTTCTTGCAATTGTTCTTCTGATGTTGCTATTAGTACTTGGTCGTCTGCAAAGAGTATTTCGTTCAATTTGTCTTTTATGTTATCTTCTTCGTTGGTACTTGTTAGTTTACAGATGTGGTCGATATATGTTATAAAAAGTAGAGGGGATAGGACACACCCCTGGCGAACTCCTGATTGAATTTGGAACTTATTGGACACACCTGCATTTGTTCTTACTGCACATTGGCTATTTGCATAAATGCCCTTGCATATGTTGATTAAATGTTCTGGTACTCCGTATATTGATAGTGTTTTCCTTAGTTGTTGTCTGTGTAAGGTGAAGTGTAAGGTGAAGTGTTAAAATGAAAGGTTTTATAATGGCGGCAATCTTGTTGATTCTTCATTTGTTAGTAATACGTCTGTTTCAGGATTTCCTATTTCAGGGAGTTCTCATAAGTTCTTAGTGTTATTCTTGACCTTGATAGAAAACCAGGTCTGTTGGTGTACCATTCTTGACCCTGGTAGAAAACAAGGTCTCCCAGTGTTCTATCCTTGATTCTGGTAGAAAACAAGGTCTCCCAGTGTACTATCCTTCACCCAGGTAGAAAACAAGGTCTCCCAGTGTTCTATCCTTGACCCTGGTAGAAAACAAGTTCTCCCAGTGTTCTATCCTTGACCCTGGTAGAAAACAAGGTCTCCCAGTGTTCTATCCTTGACCCAGGTAGAAAACAAGGTCTCCCAGTGTTCTATCCTTGACCCTGGTAGAAAACAAGGTCTCCCAGTGTTCTATCCTTGACCCAGGTAGAAAACAAGGTCTCCCAGTGTTCTATCCTTGACCCTGGTAGAAAACAAGGTCTCCCAGTGTACTATCCTTGATTCTGGTAGAAAACAAGGTCTCCCAGTGTTCTATCCTTGACCCAGGCAGAAAACAAGGTCTCCCAGTGTTCTATCCTTGACCCAGGTAGAAACAAGGTCTCCCAGTGTTCTATCCTTGATTCTGGTAGAAAACAAGGTCTCCCAGTGTTCTATCCTTGACCCAGGTAGAAAACAAGGTCTCCCAGTGTTCTATCCTTGATTCTGGTAGGAAGATTGATAGCTACAAGTTTCTATTTGAATTTATATTTCAAAGAAAGGTCATTCTCCTGATTTCATGTGTACCCGGTAATTCCTTAATTTTGATCAGAAATTTCATGTGTAATTCCTCATTTTTATAATAAATTTCATAACCTTTTTTGTGAAAAACTTAAGGAAGGGATTTTTTACCCACCTTTTGACTGAATTCTTAGTGCTAAAAGTCATGTTCGAATGCACCCCTTATCTACGGGCTTGCTGGTAAGCAACAAGGTCTGTCTGTGTACTATCCTTGACCATGTTAGGAATCTAGGTGCAGACCCTGATATGCTTGTCTTAGCATCCTAATTTCCCATGAAAAGTGTTTTCAAATTTTTACCTGTAAAATATCAATATATGTCGTCTGGAGATTCCGAAGAGCTTTTGCAACAGCTTCCTGGATATCTTGAGCAGAATATGGAGGTGTTGCAACTCCCTCTCGGAAACCATATTTAGTTGCAATTATGGCATCCTGTCTTCGACCCAGCAATGCCCTTCCCAGCACAGACTCAGAATTTTTGTATCCCTGTATAAATAAGGAGCATTAAATGTTTGTTTGCTAACTTACAGTACATAATACAACAAAATCAGTTACCTGTTGAAGCTTGTACATGGCCTAATATTTGTTTCACTTGCTGTTTTGTTTTTACAATTGCCCAAACAGGAAACAAAGAATGGTAACTCTGCCACCTGCTATAAATGTCATAAGAGGCAACTAAGGATGCTGGGCATGGGATTGATTACCCACAATGCAATCTCTGTTGTGATGAAGCATACTAAAACCTATGCCCATACCAAAAATTTTGGGAGGAAACTCACCCTTTCATACATTTGCAGCATACCTGATTGTATGGAAGTCAAGCAAAGTCCCCAGTGGAACAAGATTATCCAGCTTGCTGCCTTGTACCCTGCATGCAGCACGTTGCATTGTACCATATATCCACCTCACCGTTGTATTGTACCCTATATTCACATTCAGTAAACTGTCCCCAGTAATTGAGAAATATATTTATGTACTTAAATTCTAAGCAAAACAATAATATGTATCCACCTATATTAGAAGGCGTCGCTGGAATTACATCAGACACGTGCTGCAAATGGATACCAAAAGACTCCCTTGTCAAGCTTTGATGTGGTCACCAAGGGGCAAGAGAAAACGAGGAAGACCAAGAGAAACCCTACGCAGAACTATTACAAGAGAACGTTTCACTATCAGTATCAGAAACAATGAAGATCTAAAACAAATTGCAATAAAACGCGAGACATGGAAATCTATGACATCCGCCCTATATGCCGTCTTTGACCCTAGAGGAATAACTAACTTACATGCTACATAGCATTTCATAAATACCATGGGTCGATGGGCCAGCATTCTCTGCGTTATGGGGCTTTATTTTTAGACTTATTCAAAGTACATGTTGACGCAATTATTACCATCTGCCACAAACTTTCTCTGCTGTGTTAAGAGGTTTGCTGTGTTTGAAGGTTTTAGTGTTGATAATCAAAGATTAGTGGCATACAACACTGTTTTCAGCTAGTAATATCAAAGTTTTGATGTAATAACTTTCTCCTTATCAATGATTAGCATCAGATTTTACAATCTGGTTCAGATAGCAACTAGGCTAGCTCTTTTGATATTTTCTGGGTTCAGGAATCGCTGTGTACAGACAATAAATCAGCTAGAAGGGACAGTAAAAATGGGTTGACAGTCAGGATTTGGCTTGCATGCCATATTTTTCTCACCTCTGATCTAAAGAATGTTTGTACTCTTCCTCCGTTTGTGTCCACCTGGAATATGCCTATGTTTGTAGTTTTATGTCTTCTATAAAGTTGGCCTTCTCTTCTGAAGAAGGCCTGGATGCTATTTAATTTTCACACTCTTCCAGCTCATGATTGCTTCTTCATGTATGGATGGCAGTGTCACCCCCAGAGAAACAGCTCTGGCTAGCCAGCTAAACCACATAGAACTTGATTCTTGAGTAGAAACTGGCCTCACAGCACGTGGGGCATTCCCATAAGTGCTCCGCCCTCTGTTTCAGTAGCCATTCGACTCAATGGTGTTTCGAGTCTAATGCCGCTGAAACAGACGTCAACATCAGGGCAACAGGTTTCTTTGTTGTGCCGCCCTCCAATGCCGTGTCCACAACTAGTTCTACTACATAGAGCTTCTAATAGGGAAGTGTTCTCCTTCGCAAGTACATAGGGTCGCCGGTGGAGAAGGCAGATTATCAAATTGTTTGACAATGGCGCTTCAAATGCGGGGCCTGGAGGGCACATTACTGTGTCGAGGGCATACCAGGGATAAGTTAGTAAGCAGCCAGAACAATTCAGAAAGCAATGACAAACTGCTGAATGTAACTATGTCAATCAATCATGGCACAGAAGAAGATGGACACACGTTATAAAAGACCACCTGAGTATGACCCTCACAGAAGCAGGAAGATTGGCTCAAGATTGGTAGAAGTTTTGATAACTGCTACATCCTGCCTAGTATATGCTACCTGATGATGATAAAGTTGGTTCAGGTTTTGTAACTCTGTTACACAGAGAATATCTTAAAAAATATAGAAGAAATACCAGGACTCAAGATCAATGGGAAAATAATAAACAACATTAGATATGCAGATGACACTGTTCTTTTAGCAGAAAGTGAACATGAACTACAAAGACTAATAGATCAAGTCAATAAATCAAGTAATGAATATGGACTGGATATAAACATTCAAAAAACAAAAACCATGATAATCAGCAAAAACACAGAAGAACAGGAGGCAAACATACACATACAGGGAGAGAAACTACAACAAGTAAAACAGTATCAATATCTTGGACACATAGTCACAAATGATGGCAGATGTGAAACAGAAGTTAAAAGGAGAATAGGAATGGCTAAAAGTACCTTCAATGACATGAGGAAATTATTAATATCTAAACAAATTACAAACAAGTTAAAAATGAGAATTATAAAATGCTACATCTATTCCATATTAATGTATGGCTCTGAAACATGGACACTAAATAAACAATTAGAAGACAAAAATGATGCCTTTGAGATGTGGGTATATAGAAGAATAGGGAGAACATCATGGAAAGAGAAGAAAACAAATAAAGAGGTGCTAAAGACACTTAATATGAAGAAAGAACTACTAAGAGAAATAAAGATCAGGCAAATAAAATACTTTGGACACATTAAAAGACATGACACCTTATTGAAGACCTTACTTGAGGGTAAAGTCAAAGGGAAGCGAGCAAGAGGTAGGCAGAGATACAAGTGGGAGAGTAACATTACACGATGGACAGGTTACAGTCTAGCAGAGTGCACCACCAAGACAAGAGACAGGAGATGTTGGAGATACGTTGCAGCCAACCTTCGTTGCGGAGACGGCACTTGATGATGATGATACAGAGTTCTGCATTGTTTTTCTTCCAGTGTCATTTCTCTGAATCAGTGTGTTCACCACTCAAACATTTTATATTCTGAACTTTTTTTTAGTTATATGCTCTGCAGTCTTAAGTACCTTCCTACATGTACACATGGTCATGTTCACAATCTTGAACTTTGCATACATATGGCTATTCTGAGATGTACATAATAATTTATTTTGGTCTGTTCGTATTTTAGCAATCATCTTGTGTCGTTATCTGTAGTTTTTTGGTTGCTTTGAACATCTGCTTCTTCTGATGGTGAGTTATTGGCACATCTGGTTGGCCACTATGCTCCTCTGAGTAAATAGTACTTATGCCATAGCTGTCAAATTACTTTTCCATAAATCTGTATTTTTAACAATTTATTCCTGTATTTCAATAAAAAAAACGTCCGTATTTAGTACCCAAAAAAAATCCCACCAAATTATTTTTTTTCCCCATCAATACATATAATACATGCAAAATTTCAGCATTAATAGTAATTACTGAAAATAGAACACCAAATGTTCTTTTAAAAAAAAATTTAAAAAATTTTTAAAAAAAATCACCCCAAAAAATGTAAAAAAAAATGTTTTTTTTTATTGGGGTACCAAAATCCGTATCAATATGGAAAATCTGCACTAGTTGATACATAACGTATGAAGAACATAATTTCTTTGAAGTGTTACAATCACCAACAGACTTTCAGACTATGAGATATACAATTATGAGATGAAATCATACAAATAAAATAAAACTCATTTAAAACATTTCAACCATTTCCTCTGAGCAAGAGGATTTTTTTTTAAATCATTAGATTCCATTGAGGAGTAGAGTCTTCCAAGTATGAAATAAAGCTGTGAATAAGCTCCCCTCCATGAGCACAAAAGGATAATAAAGCTCTATTGTTCATAATTACTGTTGATGAAAATAAACAAACAGTTATATAAACAGCTCTCACAGTGATCAGAATTACTTACCTCTGCGGTATCAAAAAAGTTTATACCAAGATCCAAACATTTGTGAACAATAGCCTTCGATTCCTAGACAAAACAGAATTAATGTCTAAATAACACATGGATAAAATGGAATCATTAATTCATTCATTCAGTTTCCTTTTGCGCTGAAATTAGTGCATAGGACAGATCTCTCCAATTCTGTCTGTTCAAAGCTATTCTGTGCAGTTCTTGAATAGTATGGAATTTGATTGTTTTACTTTCTCGTTCTTATCTTAAATATCCGATGTTGTAATACACAGTTTATCACAAAATAATTCATTTGAATGAAAAAGAATTGGAATGAACTGACTTCTGTTACACAAATCGGTCTGAGCTTTACGATGTTAGTTGATTAATCCAACGATCGACGGAATGACCCAGATTTGATTAGAGAAACACCCTTCATCAACGGACATCACTACCGGAAGTCCAATCATTAATTAGGAATGGAATAACGATGAATTATACTGAACCCAAGAGCAATATTTTTCTACATCAATAAGAAGAAAATGTAAGACTTATATCAGACATGTACTTCGAATGAATGAAAAAAATGACTGTCATTTCAAGCATTAAAATTGGTACCAGATGACAAAAAAAAGAGAGGAAGACAGGCCAAGTGGAGCTCTCCGTAAAACAAGTATGCCCTATCAAAGAACCATGGGTCTCAACACCATGCATGAATTCACACAGCGTGTTTGCCTTCCCCAAGGAGTCTTCTTCTTTAGCATTTGATCCTAAACTCATGCTGGTTATTATCAGGAGAATATCATGATAATGGAATATGCTGTAGTTGTTTATAGAGATTTTCACTCTCTTTTGGAGAGGTGTGCCCCTTTCAACATGCAGACAACATTTAGTCCAATTAGGTTATATCAAGACATATTACCATAAAATATTAGAGGTAACAAAGACCCCGTTCTTTTAAAGGGAGAGAATATGCGGTATAATAGATTACAGCTTGGTTGCCATATCCTTGTCTTTTTGGCATGAAACTTAAAAATTTAGCATAGCAACTCCACTTCAAACTCCTTAGATGCTTCTTCCAACATTCATAGCAGGTTACAGTTTTCTTATTCCTTGCTTCCATATCCAGCCCCAGCAACCATGATTCATTCCCAATGAATATGAGTCAGAATACTCATTTTTATAGATAATCTCCTGCTGAGATTGAAAAAAATTACAAAAAATAGAGATGCGTAATGAATGCTATGTGATATTTCATAATGAATGCTATGTGATATTTCATAGCAATGGAGGAGTGTAAATATGAAAAGTAAATTATAAACCAAGCAAATTCTAATCTCCCAGTAAATTCAACCATATTTTAATTTGAATAAAATCAACTTATCTTGGTCTGCACAAGATGGACTCTATTCCTGACTCTTAAAAAAAACTTTGGCCTACCAAAGTGTATCAAAGTACGATAATTATGTTACTGGTGCCAAGATAACAGAAATGCAATATTTGAATAATGTCAATAGACATTTATTTTTTACAGGATTTGATGCAATTATTTAGATTACATAGCATTTTATTATTATCTAGTCTGTGGATCTCACCAATGGCCCACTAAACAAACCACCCATGCAACAGAAAACCTTAGTTATGACATGCCGTTATATTGAGGTTATCTTCTTATAGAAGCTTCATGACATGTCATCTATACGATTATGCTTCTTATGCTTTTATTTTGTTGTTGAAATGTGTTTCATGTTTACTTGAATATATGTATGCACCCTCTGTGGTTGGGAGGAAGCCAGAGATGTACTGCGTAGCACTGGGAAGGAAGAAACTGACAGCACTGTTTATTCCTATGGTGAGACCGATCATAGAGGCACAGTGACTCAGGACATGACAATCCTTTTGACTTGAATATTTGGTTGCATGCCTGGAGCAATAGAGAAGTTTGGCATAACCAGTAGTCAATTGGTGGCGGGGAATGGGCACAGTGAACCGTATCTTTGTTGCAGTGGTTCAGAGCAGTGCATAGGTTGAAATCTACCTTCCTGGAGGTGTGATAGTTATTCTCTGGCTCTGGTCCGGCGTGGGCCAAAAATCCACAGACTTCCGAGCAATATAATGCCTATAATGGCATTGGGTCAAGGGGCATGAGCCCATGCACCGCTGGATCAGCAACCAACCATTATTATCTAACCCATTGGTTCTCAATGTGAGCCATGGAAACTTGCAGAGGGAGGGATACAGAGAAAATTTTTGAAATTGGAAGCAATGGATCCAATCAGGAAATCCACAGGAAAATAACAATGTGATAAAGCTTAAAAACACTTGGTAAGTTTCAAAGAAAGTAAATGAGATTTTTTCTAAACATCAAGTGAGAGAAGAGGTGGGGGAAAGGAAGAAGATTTGTCCCAAATTGGGACCACAGGCCAAAAACAATAAAAAAAAAAATTTAGAAGATACAATATTTAATAACACACCTCACGCAAGAAATAAAGAATGCCTTTCAAAAGAAGCAAAATTTCATGGGAATATTCTTTGATTTATCACATGCATTTGCCATATAGTGTGGCATACAGGCCTAATGCTAAAAAATAATTCAAGCAGGTGTTACTCCCAACATGTTTTCGAATAATACATGGAAAAATGAAAAGCAGGTCCATCAAAGAAAGAACCAAAACTGTTGATAGCTCCAGATATGCAAAATTAAATTTTCTTACAATATAAAAAATAAAATATGTTGAACGAACACCCTCTGAACAAAGCATTTACGTAATAATTAACTCATTTTCAGCAAGCTGATAAATAACAGTTAAGTTGACCCATTCTTTCAGTTATTGGTTATCGACCATTGCACTCCGGGCAGATCCGTTGGTGCTCAGTCTTCCTAGCAGATAATGAAGGGTATGCATACTGATAGTTCTTATGGTCCGTTGGTTAAACTTTTTTTGGAACTTTCCCAAAATAAGGGCCTACCTTCACAATTTCTTAAATAAAATATGTGTCAATCTGTAATTTTGATGTCCTTTACTGCTTGTTTAGTCTTAGATACAAAATGGCTACTGTAATTCTTCTTCTTCTTCTTTCATTCATTCACTTGAAACATGTCTATATCTGTAATTCTGTCTCCTTAATAAAACTCACTGTCTTTTGTAGTTCATACAGTGTCCCATAGAGCTTTGATTCCAGTGTTGTTTCCTCTGGCCAATATGTCTGCCTCAGCATTTCATGTTGAGAACACTCTTGAAGTATATGTTTGGCACTCTGTGCTGCCTGTCCACATGTACACATGGCCGTGTTGCCAATCTTGAACTTTGTATACATGTGACTGCGGAGTCGGTTGTGTCCTGTTCTGAGACGTAGAATT
This sequence comes from Meghimatium bilineatum, assembly GCA_034231615.1. Lineage (NCBI taxonomy): Eukaryota > Metazoa > Mollusca > Gastropoda > Stylommatophora > Philomycidae > Meghimatium > Meghimatium bilineatum. The sequence goes on from CM067307.1 coordinate 34,459,485, forward strand.
ATAACTTGTTCTGGTCTGTTCATAATGTGATAGTCATCTTGTGTTGGTGTTTGTGGCTTTCTTATTGACTTTATCATCTGGTTTTTCTGATGGTAGGTGATTGGTATATCTGGTTGGTCTTCGGCAGCACCTTCTTTAGCCAGTTGGTCTGCTTTCTCATTTCCTGGTATTCCACTGCATGGTTATCCTATACTGGTAAGACAATTCGCTAAGTAGTTTTTTTAAGTCTGTTAGTTTTCCAGACTGGAGAGCTTGAAGCACTGACCTTGCATCTGTCAGGCATACCACAGGCTGTAGGTCAGAGTTGGAGTTCAGCAGTTTTTTAGCTGCCACACTAATTGCCTGGATTTCTGCATCATAATTATTGCAGAATTTTCCTGTCGGTGTTCTGATTGTATCTCTAGGCTTGTGTGGATATTCTATATATACACCTGCACCTCCATTCCTCAAGGCATTCTGTGCTGACCCATCTGTGTATACTCTGACCCATATATCTTGTGGATATTCCTCATCCAGGAAACTGAGGGCTACTGTAATAATATGTGAATATAGATGCTGAGGTCAAGACACTTATCTGCAAACATGTCGGTGACATATGTTGTGATTTACACGAACGGGTCTTCCACCTCCAGCGGTGAACATGGGCCTTTACTGCTAAATCACAAATAAGAACAGTACACGAAGCCAGTGGGACATTTACCGCAACAATAAGAAATCTAACAATATAGTATTTGCCATTATGCAGGCATTAAACTGGCTGGAACCGCAAGCCTATTCCCATGCATGCATACTAAGTGAAAATGAACATCATTCAGAAAATCAAAACAAGTGATGTACATGATGATGATGTTCGTCCGTCGTGATCGACGATGACCAAAAACTCAACCATAATAATAATAACAATAAATAATAAAATAATAAAGTTAATAGTGCGTTTTTAAATGACTAGCAAGTCCAATGCGCGCACAAAATGTTCTTTTACAGAATTGACAACAATAGAAGGTATCTGTGTGAGGTTGAGATGTTTTTTCGTTTCTACGTGTCCGCTTCTGTCTTGCAGTTTCTTGTCTGAATTCTTCTGCCGCTAGTGCTCCCGTTCTAATGCTGTAACGCCAAGCCGTTCTATCCTGAGCGAAGCTCTCCCAAGCGCCTACGTCAATGTTAAGATGTTTCAAGGATGACTTGAGCGTGTCTTTGAAACGCTTTTTCTGTCCACCAGCTTTTCGAAATCCTGCCTTGAGTTCTCCATAATATATTTGTTTTGGCAATCGCGAGTTCTCCATACGCACAAGATGGCCTGCCCAGCGTGCCTGCGCCTTCATAAGTATTGTGTGGATGCTTATTGAGGTTGATTTTTCCAAGACCTCGTAGTCTGGTACTTTGTCCCACCAATGGATGTTTAGTAATTTACGTAGGCAGGTAAGATGGAAATGATTTAACTTTCTTGCATGTCTAGCATACACTGTCCACGTTTCGCAGGCGTATAGTAAGGTTGGTATAACAGCAGCATGATATACTTGTAGTTTGGTGGTTGTTCTTATACCTCTTCTGTCCCATACATTTTTGCGTAATCCGCCAAATACAGCACTAGCTTTTGCCAGTCTCTTGTTAATTTCCATAGGAGATTGTTGGAGTCATTACAGAGATAAAATGTGAGTCCCACTGCAAAAACTCACGCTTATCTTTGTCCCCGGACATGCTGGTATGGAAGAAAATGAACGGACTGACTAATTAGCTAGCCTCGCCACATAACAGATGCCGAGCCTATGGACTGAGCAGACATACTCAGTTCTCTTCAGGAGTCCACGAAATCAGTGGATTTTGAGATGAATGAGCATGAATCAATATTGACTGCCGAAGTGGGATGTGTCGGACCATTGGCGTAAATAAAATGGTGACACAACGCATTTCCATTCTCTGGACTACATCCTGCTGGAAATCTAGTAGGACTATGATCCTGCTATAAGGGAGATCCAGCAGGTGTTTGAGAATGAATGCTGAAGAAGGAAAATCAATATTGAGAATATGCCATTTGGGAAAGAGGATAGGTATGGCCTGTAACAAAAGAATACCTAGCAAAGATTTTTAAAAGAGCAGTGAACTAACATAGAACTGGAACCATCAGCCGTTATTCTCTGAGAGATTTAATGAAGCGGAGATCTGAGCACCTATGGACATGTCTGGTATGCAAAGAGAACAATCAACATACCTAACCTAAGCCTGCACTACTGTCTGTAGTATAATGTACAATTTAACTTATTTTTTATGTGGTTACTAAATTTGATTCACAAATTCTACCCTGCGTGGAAACATTGGACTTAGTTGATGTGAATATTTATCTTCTTGAGCGAAGAATAGTAAAACGGGCCCAAAAGGTGTAGAGGGTTGACTTCATTGTACTAGGCTTGAACTACACATACTCTGCCCCTCTCAACAGAGCGGCACTCTGACAGCCACGGGTACCACGTAACTATGTAGCTTCAAGGAATAATGGACAAGAACGAAATAACTGATAAGGTAGTTTATGTGTGGTTTCCTTCTGACCCATTTATTAAGCATTCACTACTGTAAGAGATAAACTTTATCATAAAGGGCTACCTTGCTTGTTTTTTCTGTACCGGTATCTTACTATCAGGTAGAACATTTCAGGACAATACTTGGTTGCAAGAAGAGTAAGGTGTAAGTTCAATGCTCTTATCAGTCATCATGCACATGATTTTTTTTATTACGCATATAGGCCTATGCACAATTTGTTGTGCAAATGACACAGTAATCATGAGTAATCAACGATTAAATAATAAAGTATGATAAAGCTTACTTTTAGTGGCGTGTTTCAATTAAGTATTTCAGAATTACAATGTAAAGCAGAAACAAACACTGAACAAAACAATTATCTTTCTTGTATCAAAACAAATACACATATTGAAACAACAAACTAAACTAAACTCTAACCTCTGCACTCTGAGCTGGCCATGAAACATCCTGCTGTCCGTCGTTAAACTGCCAAGTACCAAGACAAAACGGCGAAACTTTCAGATCTGTTCCCTTTAGAGTAATATGCTCCATTCTTAAACAACTTCGCAGTTTTATCAAGGAAAATAACACCTTAGCTGATGTTTGTAAATGTTGAGATTAACTGTAAGATATTGCTTACTTTCTGCTACTGAATGCAAGCGTATCTAGATGTAGCAGCCGGTAGAAAATAACCGCCCCCTTTTTAGGTCAAAGTTCATAATTCTGGCTTCTTGTCATCATCATTAGGTGCCATACAGACTAACGTAGGCGACTCTATGTACAGTTATCTATTTCCAATATCTTTTATCAGGATTGTTGTTGAATCTTTGCCATAACACGATGTCAGACTAATATTTTCTCGCGCTGTCGTCCTTTGTTTCTCTTATCTTATAGGCCTATATTGTCGCATAATGTGTCTACAAAGTAAAGGCAATAGGGCCTAAATACGATGATTAATTCACCCGGCTTGTAACCACTGTTGTGTACATCATTAAATAATAGTGATTATATTTATTCCAAAATCATTCAAAGATTTTAACTCTTCTAACGTTGTAGACTCTATTATCTGGACCTGGGGTTTTGCCGTTCTTTGTGGGCATCCCTCACTTCTGCAGCGAGTATCTGATTATATCTCAACTGTATAGGTCCACATCATCTTGCTCGCTCCTAATGTATTCACTTTCATTCTATCAATTTCCTGCTTGATTTTATATAATTTTCCATTCTGAACTGGTGATATAAAATTCCAAATTCTAATAGTTAATCTTAAGTGAAGATATAATTTTGTGCATCACTGCTTTCAATAGTAAAACAACAAAAACTTTCATGGCTTTGACATGTAGCCCTATGCAGAAAATAAAATCTTGCAGGAAACAATTGAAGATGGAAGATGCAGATACATCTAAAGAAGTCCACGGGCAGACAATATCAAGAACTGGAACTGCTAAGATTTTGCCACCCTCATCAACATCAACGAAAACACTTGAGGACTCTGTGTGTTGACTCATCCAATGTCTATTCCATTAAGTAAGCCCTGGAATCCATTATCAGCAGAGATTAGAAAATCTACAGGTTTTTTTGGGCAATATTTAAAATAGATAATAATAAACGCATAACACGTCAGAGTGGTAGGGATGTCACAATGAGACATTTGGTGTAGAAAGATCTCTATCCTCTACCATTCTGATGAGTTTGGAAACCTCACACCCTGTTCATTCTTTAATATTATACATCCATGCCTTCTTCTGGCCACCTCGTTTTCTTCCACTGTACCATCAAGAACATCTTTTGTCATCGAGGCATGTAAAGATATAATAACAGCACAGGGAAAGTAGTAATAGAAGGCATGGTTGCTGGTAATGGGAGAAAGGGCTGCCAAGGCAACACTGAACATTTCAGAAAGTTAAACTTATTCTTGGCTGTAGTAGGTCACCCAGAATCATGAAGATTTAAGCCCATTCATAAAGAACACTATGTTCTGGAAAGAATATGTCATCTGAAGTAGCATTCTTTATAAAGGTAATTATCAAAGAAGAAAGGTGAACCAGTTCACAAATTAGTTAGTTAGTTTGTTCCTTTCGTGCCACCAGCGACACATAAGGCAGAGGTTTTGGTTCTCCATATGATGCGGTCTGCTGCCTGCAGCTTTAGTTCCTGGATGGTCTTACAGCCTATTAAATTTGAAACATACTCTTGGTGTGTTTTCTTGTTTACAAATGCTGTAGTCAAAATAGATGTCGGGTTGAAATGAACAGATAACTGAGAATTCAGGTAACACATTTTCTCAAGAATGTAGTCAGAACTTATGATAATTGATGCAAAGAATAGGGCTACAATCTTCCTTCCAGGAATATCATAGGAGGTGACTAAGGAAGGTTGGGCTTTAGCTGGAAACCTCTCACCTGTGGAGAAATCATTGTCACTGCATGTCTTGGCTTGATTTGTTAATTTTGTCTTCAGTCAAATGGTCACCAAGGAGAATGACAAGATATAGGCCAGTGGTCATTGCACCATTGTCCTTTTGTGGCAAAGAATGCTAGATGTGGTATCACTGCAGATGGATCAAAAGATCTAACAGAAAAATGAAGTGAACTAGTTAGCCCAGAAATATATGCTGCGCTCTTAGCAGGACATAGATACTGCCATGCCATAAGTGCTTCATGGGACTAAATATGCAACTATAAAACCCCACCCCCAAATCAGGACAATGTCTTTGAGACAACAAATTTTATATGCATTTGGGTGTCTTGATTATAAACTAGCTTCACAGCACGTGGGGTACTCCCATAAGTGCTCCGCCCTCTGATTCAGTAGCCATATCAGAATCCCAGTCAGGTGCTTATAGTGTGATCTTCAGGGCCTTGTACAAAATATACTTTTCCTTCACCTCTAGATACTCCCATTTCTAACATTCTCTGTATGTGTACGTTCTCAGCCTCACTGACATCATCTTCATCATGAAATGAATTTATTACTGCATTGATCAAGTCTGCTTTATCTCTTCTCAGAAATGTGCCGTCTATCGTTGCATTGTTTCCCAATAAGTCTGCTCTCTCATTTCTTCTGACACCAGCATGACCAGGGCAGTATATCCATGTAATGCCCTGGACAACTGAGCTATTCTTCTTCTTCAGCATTCATTCTCAAACTCCCACTGGATATCTCTTGTAGCAGGACAATGGTCCAACTAGATTTCCAGCAGGATGTAGTCCAGTAAATGGAAATGCGCTGTGTCACCGTTTTATTTGCGCAAATGGTCCAACACATCCATCTTCAGTGCAGTGAGCTATTCAATAAGTCCCACCATTCTTTTCTCAACATGTACTTTTCTATCTTGCGCAGCATTCTTTGAGAGTCTGTGAGTATTACCGAGTGTGTTAATGCATAAATTATCAACCACTCAAGTCCTCTATCTCCAACCTCATAACCTCACGCTCGATGTGACAGTGGAGTATTTCTCAACCAATTTCACTGCATTTCTGTGGGCAACAAAAACTCCAAACACTTTTGGGTGTTACTTTGGTTACTTAAATGAGGAGGACCTGTGTTGTCAGAAAAGCCATGCGCTATCAAGATGTACCTGCTGACGGTGAAAGGGATTACTTATCATCATCATCCCCCATCGAGGCCAGCTCCTTGAAGTGAAGAATGAGAATGTAGTCCAGCCAACAGAGGTTGAAAACTAAGACTGGCTGAACCATCCCTTACGTCAAGCAGGACCACAGTTCATGCCCAAGCAAGCACAGGTGCTAAAGACAGAGGTACGAAAGAGGCACAGCCAGCAACCATGGTATCATGCTGATTTAACATTATAAATGCACAGAAATTTTTTTTTTAATTATCAGGATGGATTTATCAGGCAGGAAAAATTATCAGGCAGGAATAGTTGAACCTGGACAGAATCCACCCTCGGCTACTAGTTCCCTCTAGTTTACCGTGTGGAGCCAGAGGTAGAAGAGCAAGTCTGGCCAACCAGAAAGGATGACGAACATGATCTAATCATCATGTAGTGGGAGTAAAAAAACAAAACAAAAAAAACTTGTACCAAAAAGAGATTAGTGTTTGCTGCATACAGGAAACCCACCTCAATGAAAAATATAACCTTCAAAATACAAGAGTAACAGTGTTTTAGAGGTGACAGGAAAGATTTGAGGAAAGGTGACATACTAACACTGTTTAAGAATAACATCAATACTACAGAAACCAAAACATACGAGGAAGGTGCTGAATTCACATAAAGAACAACACCCTTGAACTCCACATACTAAAATTCTACTGCCCATATTACATCCCATTAAACATAACCAGTATTAACATCCCTAACAAACACTTCCTGGCAGTGGGAGACTTTAATAGCCACTCCCAAAGCTGGGGATACAATAATTTAGACAGAAGGGGAGAAGAGGTGAATAACACCAACATTTTTCCCAGTTCCATGGTAAAGGTAAAGGTAGATCCCATGGCATCTGCCGTCGGGGATGAAGATAACTCTTCATGTACTAAGCCGCAGCAACTATTAGGTGAGGTGGCCAGTTCCCTTCCTTGCTGTTTTTTACCTTCCCTAACTCATGCGTCAGGTACTCATTTACAGCTGAGTCGACTGGAGGAGTGGTCGTGTCAAGTGAGAAATCACAACCCGGATTTTTTAATTTTTTTTTTAATGTCTGGACGTGGTTTCGAACCTGGCACGCTGTAACCAGATGATAGCAAGCAAGCTCACTATCCACTAGGCCAGTTCCATGGTAACAATATCAAACTCTCATTCTCAGAACCACCATAAACAACATTTATGCCATGAAAGAGCTGAACTATCCAAAATAAAACAATAGCATGCAACATGATTGAAGATATATTTCCCAGAGAAGCATGGATACCCGTATATACTGATGGGTCGGCAGGCAAACCAGTGAAGAATGGTGGTGCTGGAGTGTACATACAATTTTCAGAAAAAGAATCCACATGATCTCCAACTGAAAATTTAAGCTTCAACTGCTCTGCGGAAGTACAGACTTTAAGCATTGCTGCAGAAATAATTAAAACACAAGAAGTCAATGTCAACAGGTGGTGTTTCTTACTAATGTAATGTCTGCCCTACAAGCCATTGACAGTGATAAACTGCCAGACCTGAATGAAGTCATACGAGAAGTGAGCATCCAAAGAAAATAGTACTACAGTAAATACAATCCCACTGTGGCATATCAGGAAATGAAAGGCAGATATGCTAACAAAAGATGGAGCAACACAGGAACAAAAAGTCCAAGAAATCACCAACCAGGAAAACAAAGAACCTCATCAAAGCAATTAGGAAAGTCGACCACACAAAAGACAACTATCAAAATCCTAACAGCTGAGCAAGTTATCTTTTGCAACAGGACAGGACAGGACATAATAGACTAAAGGCAAAGGTAGGTCCCATGGCAGCAACCTGCCGTCGGGGATGAAGATAACTCTTTATGTACTAATCCGCAGCAACTATTAGGTGGGGTGGCCAGTTCATTTCTTTGCTGTCTTTACCTCACCTAACTCATTAGTCAAGCACCCATTTACAGCTGGATCGATTGGAGGACCAGGCAAGAAATGACAACCTTGATTTTTTTTTTGCCTACTGATTGTTGAAGAAGATCATTCTTCTAAGTGAAAAAAACTATAACACAACAACCTGTAGAGCTGGGTAGAGAAAGTGTCCTCTTTTTAATGACCTGACACATCCTACTTCGGTGTTTAATAAACATTTGACGGTTAGCATGCATACGCTAGAGAGGCTACTTGAATGTGTTTAATTGGTTTTTAACCAATACAGAATAAAATAATCTGAGACATATTGCGAACTGTATGAGAGGAATCAATCTCGTTAAAATAAAATAATCTGAGACATACTGCGAACTGTATGAGAGGAACCAATCTTGTTAAAATAAAATAATCTGAGACATACTGCGAACTGTATGAGAGTAATCAATCTTGTTAAATGACGATGAATGATGACAATAATTGAGTGGTTTTTCTGTTAATTTATTCAAAATTATACACAAAGCCAAAAATAGGCTATTTACATTATAAAATAAGTTGGACACAATAATTAATACATCTGCTGCATGTTAATATAAGACAAGCCAGATTTGTTTAGCGCACCATCTTCTTTGTGAATTGTTCAGAATGTTGTCCTCATTGCTACTCTGTAAGTCTCTTAGTTTTGTGCAAGCTGTCCTGTTTCTTCCAGTATCATATTATCAATGTTCTCGATTATTAACAATATCCTGTGGCTATCGATGTCTTGGGCATCCTCTTTTTCTCTTTGTTGTAATCTTCCCCCTCCCCCTCCCATGATTAATCTTTCTAACCAATTGTGTCTTTAAATATGCCAGCTTGCATGTTCTTCTATGTTCAGGTGTTCCCTGGCACATGTGTTGGGTTGTCTCTATGTGAATGATATTTGTAGGACCTTTCTATATCGTTTAATTTCAAGTACTGATATTCTGATATTTTCTTTCCCACAGCAGATGTTTGTGCCCAAGTCTCACAGTCATATGTCGCTATTGGGAAAATATAGCTTCTTAATAGTTATAACTTTTTTTGTGTTTGCCTCTACCCATATATTTTTTCATATGTGATGTTCTATGTAGGGCCATTATTAAACTGTTTCTTAATTTTATGCAAGTAAATTCAAGTAGGAAGCATGAGGATAAAATGAAAATAATTCTTACAGCCGACGGGAATGGAACCAGGTCTGTTATTTTCATTTTATCCTCATGCTTCCTACTTGAATTTACTTGTATAAGATATTATTTGAAGCAACATTGTTCTGTCTCTATGTTATTTATGTTTACAAGAAGGCCTTTAGGTCCTTGTGTACGAATATGCATGTTCTGTGTTTGTGTTCCTGAGGATACTTAATACTTGTACGGGATGTTCGTTAATGTAATAGGCCTTGTCTCGATTGGTCTGTTCTCAGTGACTTGAGTACACAGGCTGAAAGTCTTGACCGCACCACATCTTTTTTTGGGGATGTGGTTGGTCAAGTACGGAAAACCTGTTTACTTGTGTTGCAAAGCGATTCGGTGCTGCTAGAACAGACCTGGTTCAATTCCCGCCAGCTGAATTTTATGGAACAGTTTCCTGTGATGTTAATGGATGAACCAAGACAAACAGTTTCCTGTGATGTTAATGGTTGAACCAAGACGACAGTTTCCTGTGATGTTAATTGTTGAACCAAGACAAACAGTTTCCTGTGATGTTAATTGTTGAACCAAGACAAACAGTTTCCTGTGATGTTAATTGTTGAACCAAGACGACAGTTTCCTGTGATGTTAATGGTTGAACCAAGACAACAGTTTACTGTGATGTTAATTGTTGAACCAAGACAAACAGTTTCCTGTGATGTTAATGGTTGAACCAAGACGACAGTTTCCTGTGATGTTAATTGTTGAACCAAGACAAACAGTTTCCTGTGATGTTAATGGTTGAACCAAGACAACAGTTTACTGTGATGTTAATTGTTGAACCAAGACAAACAGTTTACTGTGATGTTAATGGTTGAACCAAGACAAACAGTTTCCTGTGATGTTAATGGTTGAACCAAGACGACAGTTTCCTGTGATGTTAATGGTTGAACCAAGACAAACAGTTTCCTGTGATGTTAATGGTTGAACCAAGACGACAGTTTCCTGTGATGTTAATTGTTGAACCAAGACAAACAGTTTCCTGTGATGTTAATGGTTGAACCAAGACGACAGTTTCCTGTGATGTTAATTGTTGAACCAAGACAAACAGTTTCCTGTGATGTTAATGGTTGAACCAAGACAACAGTTTACTGTGATGTTAATTGTTGAACCAAGACAAACAGTTTACTGTGATGTTAATGGTTGAACCAAGACAAACAGTTTCCTGTGATGTTAATGGTTGAACCAAGACGACAGTTTCCTGTGATGTTAATGGTTGAACCAAGACAAACAGTTTCCTGTGATGTTAATGGTTGAACCAAGACAAACAGTTTCCTGTGATGTTAATGGTTGAACCAAGACAAACAGTTTACTGTGATGTTAATGGTTGAACCAAGACGGCAGTTTCCTGTGATGTTAATGGTTGAACCAAGACAAACAGTTTCCTGTGATGTTAATGGTTGAACCAAGACGACAGTTTCCTGTGATGTTAATTGTTGAACCAAGACAAACAGTTTCCTGTGATGTTAATGGTTGAACCAAGACAACAGTTTCCTGTGATGTTAATGGTTGAACCAAGACGACAGTTTCCTGTGATGTTAATGGTTGAACCAAGACAAACAGTTTCCTGTGATGTTAATGGTTGAACCAAGACGACAGTTTACTGTGATGTTAATTGTTGAACCAAGACAAACAGTTTCCTGTGATGTTAATGGTTGAACCAAGACGACAGTTTCCTGTGATGTTAATTGTTGAACCAAGACAAACAGTTTCCTGTGATGTTAATGGTTGAACCAAGACAACAGTTTACTGTGATGTTAATTGTTGAACCAAGACAAACAGTTTACTGTGATGTTAATGGTTGAACCAAGACAAACAGTTTCCTGTGATGTTAATGGTTGAACCAAGACGACAGTTTCCTGTGATGTTAATGGTTGAACCAAGACAAACAGTTTCCTGTGATGTTAATGGTTGAACCAAGACAAACAGTTTCCTGTGATGTTAATGGTTGAACCAAGACAAACAGTTTACTGTGATGTTAATGGTTGAACCAAGACGGCAGTTTCCTGTGATGTTAATGGTTGAACCAAGACGGCAGTTTCCTGTGATGTTAATGGTTGAACCAAGACAAACAGTTTCCTGTGATGTTAATGGTTGAACCAAGACGACAGTTTCCTGTGATGTTAATTGTTGAACCAAGACAAACAGTTTCCTGTGATGTTAATGGTTGAACCAAGACAACAGTTTCCTGTGATGTTAATGGTTGAACCAAGACGACAGTTTCCTGTGATGTTAATTGTTGAACCAAGACAAACAGTTTCCTGTGATGTTAATGGTTGAACCAAGACAACAGTTTCCTGTGATGTTAATGGTTGAACCAAGACAAACAGTTTCCTGTGATGTTAATGGTTGAACCAAGACAAACAGTTTCCTGTGATGTTAATGGTTGAACCAAGACGACAGTTTCCTGTGATGTTAATGGTTGAACCAAGATATTCACATTTCCCAGTGTTCTTTGTCACTTGTTACTACTGTAGACGAGTCCATGTTTTGTTGATACACATTATTTTTTCCCCTTTACATAGAGGAATATAGTTTTGAGCCCCATCATGCTGTTTTACTGACATAATCATGTGACGTATGGAATTCTAGATATGAGGGCGATGTCATATTATATCACAGAATTCAAAATGTTCACTATCATCACATTCACAGTTTCTGTATAGACTTCAGTGGACGGAGAGAAAACGTTTTCTGAAATGAGTTGAAAATTTTGTTAAAAATAAACATTTTTACACTAAGAAATATTTACACATGGTTGATTAATTTTACTTCATATTTACACATGGTTGGTTAATTTTACTTCATATTTACACATGGTTGATTAATTTTACACATGGTTGATTAATTTTACTTCATTCAATTCATTTCATAAACTTTTTCTGTGAATCAAGCAATAAACCCGTAACCCGTCGGGGTCGCAGGGGTATCACATTGGATGCTTCAGCATACAGAGTCCTCCATAAATTTCTATCTTCAACAATGCGGAGGAGTGAGGAAAAATCTTGTCCTGTCCATTCCTTCATCTTGTCTGTCCATGTCTTTATTTGACTTCTATGCTTCTCCCCCCTTCGACGGTTCCCTGCAGTATTGTTTTTGGCAAGGAATCATGTCTGCATACATGTCCGAACCATACTATTTTTTGTTGTTTCACTATTGAAAGCAATGGTTCTTGTACACCTGCATACATCTCTATTTTATTTTGATCTAGTACTAAACATCCAATCCAATATTGGTCATGAACACCTCCTTATTGACTGCCCTTACCTTTCAACTGCCAGGAAAAAACTTCTACAGACACCCTTAACAGTCACTAACTTACGGTATAAATCACTAAATCAACTTCAGAAGACCTGCACTTTTTTAAGAATGGCATTGTGCTGACAAGAGTAGAATTACTCATCAGCGTTTGGATATCGACAAAAACAATATTGTCATGTATAGAGTGGTTGTTTTAGGTTGTTGTGTCCAATGTTCCCCAGAGTGTGGTTTGCAGAGATGCTCCTGTGTGTTAGTCATGTTGTATGTATTCTGGTGTCTCTGTTGTTGTCAACAGAGTCACTGATGCCAATTCTTTACAGTGTCATGTTCTCAGTCAAAATAACTTAATAGTGTTCAAATAAATTGGTGGTAAACTCCAGCTGATGAAATATCCACAGTGCTTGCAGTACAAAATGGTATAACGGTATAGTGTAAAAAAATGGTAGAGTGTTAAAACTGGTATGGTGTTAAAAATGGTAGTCTTAAAAATGGTAGTGTTAAAAATGGTATGGTATTAAAATGGTAGAGTGTTAAAAATGGTAGAGTGTTAAAAATGGTATGGTAGTCTTAAAAAAGGTATGGTGTTAAAAATGGTATGGTGTCAAAAATCGTAGAGTGTTAAAAATGGTAGTGTTAAAAATGGTATAGTGTTAAAAATGACCCATATACATTTTCTGCGTTCTTCCAATGATGGACATATTTTAAAGCAGAAATGTAAACTACAACAGAGGCAACTTAAATGTTTATCTTCCCTATTCATTTATGTAAAGGTAAGTTGAGTTATGAACCAGCATCATGGCACACGATTTCCCATAAGTGTTCAGCTGAATAGCAGTGGTGACCAGAAATTGCCTGACAAGCAATGCCTACTGCACTTGCTCAGTAGTGAAGGTGCCCTTCCTTGACCTTCCCAGAGCATGATTCCTGGTAACCTACTTTCTATTGGCTGGATGAGCTAGGGGAATCATTTTTATTTTAAATCATGAATAATGAGAGGACTTGAAACCTAGATCTGTTTGTTGTGTGTTAATGTAAACCTAAGGCTGTTATTTCAATGTCAAGTTCTATACTTGACACAATGTCAATCTAGGGATGTTATTTCAATTAATGTCAAGTTCTATACTTGACACAATGTCAATCTAATCATTTCAATTAATGTCAAGTTCTATACTCGACACAATGTCAATCTAGGGATGTTATTTCAATTAATGTCAAGTTCTATACTCGACACAATGTCAATCTAAGGATGTTATTTCAATTAATGTCAAGTTCTATACTCGACACAATGTCAATCTAAGGATGTTATTTCAATTAATGTCAAGTTCTATACTTGACACAATGTCAATCTAGGGATGTTATTTCAATTAATGTCAAGTTCTATACTTGACACAATGTCAATCTAATTATTTCAATCAATGTCAAGTTCTATACTCGACACATTGTCAATCTAGAGATGTTATTTCAATTAATGTCAAGTTCTATACTCGACACAATGTAAACCTAGAATTGATATTTTATAGTCAATATTAAGATTTGTACTTGCTACAATGTAAATCTAGGATTTCACTTCCACAAAGAATGTCAAGTTTCATGCTTGATGCAGTGTAAATCTAGGATTGCAAACTCCAGCTGGATCTCCCTTGTAGCAGGACCATGATCCTACTATATTTCCAGCAGGATGTAGTTCAGAGAATGGAAATGCGTTGTGTCATCATTTATTTGCCCCAATGGCCTGACACATCCATCTTCGGCTGGATGTAAACTATATGACAATCTATAATAAAATGAGATTGCTGTAAAACTGTATAGCAATAGTACTACGGAGAACAAATAACACATTCTGTGTATACCCTAACCTATAGTTTTATAGTCTGTGTATACCCTGAACCTATAGTTTTATAGTTCTGTGTATACCCTGACCTATAGTTTTATAGTCTGTGTATACCCTGACCTATAGTTTTATAGTCTGTGTATACCCTGACCCTATAGTTTTATAGTCTGTGTATACCCTGACCCTATAGTTTTATAGTCTGTGTATACCCTGACCTATAGTTTTATAGTCTGTGTATACCCTGACCCTATAGTTTTATAGTCTGTGTATACCCTGACCTATAGTTTTATAGTCTGTGTATACCCTGACCTATAGTTTTATAGTCTGTGTATACCCTGACCCTATAGTTTTATAGTCTGTGTATACCCTGACCCTATAGTTTTATAGTCTGTGTATACCCTGACCCTATAGTTTTATAGTCTGTGTATACCCTGACCCTATAGTTTTATAGTCTGTGTATACCCTGACCCTATAGTTTTATAGTCTGTGTATACCCTGACCCTATAGATTTATAGTCTGTGTATACCCTGACCCTATAGTTTTATAGTCTGTGTATACCCTGACCCTATAGTTTTATAGTCTGTGTATACCCTGACCTATAGTTTTATAGTTCTGTGCGTTAATTGTAAAATAAATCTTATCGACCTTGTGTTCTACCATACATACTATGGGAATTATCAACCGTTTGCCATCAGCTGATAGAGATGGAACTCCAATGGGGAAGCCGAGAGTCAGTTCAGATAATCAATCACTGGTGATTTATCTCATGTTTATCTAGGTTACAATACATCCAGAAACAACAAGTTAAATGGTACGGCCACATAACCAGACAGAAAGAGCAAAGTATTATCCAAAAAACATTTAACAAACGATACGAAAACAGGCGACCTATTGGATGCCCTCGTAAAAGGCGGATAGATAGTGTATTAGAGAGACTCAGAAATATAACAGCAAAAGAGGTAAATAGAAGGGCAAAAGACCGTACAATCACTCTCCCCTCAACACCGAAAGGTACATGAGGACAGAAAGAAGAAGAAGATCTTGGTTGCTTTTGCTAACAGTATAACCAGTAAACTACAATAATCACACATACCTCATCTAAATTGCTGTACTCCATCCATATTGCCAGTGAAGATGTAATATTGACCAGTGACCCGGAGACCTACAACAGCGCAGCAGTATATGATAAATTACACAATAAATATAAGTTATTTGATCAGAATACAAATGGAATCACTAGTGTTGGTTCTTGTTTGGAATGCAATATTTCTTTAATATTTTGCTCAAATATGAATTGTGAGCGGAATAACAAAATATGCACTGGTTCATTTTGAGTTTGTTATGGTGCGCACTGTTTTCATGTCATCAAGGAAATTACATCATTTCAGACTGTGTAGCAAGAAACATAAAATGGCTTATTTTAGCGAAAATTTTATTTAACGAGTGCACATCGGAAGAGAAGGGATAATGCTAGTTTAGGAGGGGAGGGGCGATAGTTAGGGGTAGTGTAAGAACTAATTCTAATCCTACACCCCCCCTCCACTTGTGCTGATTGGAGACATCAACACAAATGCAACACTCCTGAACCCTACACGTGTCTCAAGGGAGACAAAAACTGTATTCTTTCTATTTTCGCTGATCATTTCCCCATCAAAAACTACTACAAAATTACAATTGGACAACAATTTAAATACTGTGAGCGCTGTAAACATTGGGAGGCACACATTCCAAACAAGAACCCTACTTTCAATAGTAAAAGAATGATGACTTGCATGGTTTAGACATGTATGCAGACATAATTTCCTGTCAAAAACAATTTTTCCAAAAACAGTTTAACATGAAAGAAACAGATGCAGACAAAGAAAATCATGAGCAGGCAACATCAACGACCAAACAGGTCAAGATTTTCCCACTCATTCACATCACTGAAGACATAAATTACTGGAGGACTGTGAATTGATACTTCCAATTTAGTTTCCCTATGACCCTGATTGATTATTGGTGGTTTATAGATATATATAACAAATTCTTCTTGTACATGGTATGGTGACAGCTATGGCAAAGCGACCTTTATTCCCACAACCAAAAAATTAATCCTTCCTGCACTCCTTAACAGGAAAACATGCAGTAATGAAAGTTTTTTTAAAATAGATGAATGAATGATGGGTTAATGAATATGCAAATGACAAATATAGTCAACAACACTTTCCATTGGTTGTCTATAGGCATGTCACAATTTTAACAATATCTTGGTCCACAGTCACCCCAGGGCTAATATTTCAGACTATTTTGGCATGGCTTATTGTGGACACTGGTGTTGAAACATGTTTCTATGTAGTACAGATTTGTTTCATTTGATTTGCGAAGGCTACTTTCACTATTGATGTCATTTATGCTATCATTTGTAAATGATGTGACAAGAAATATATCAGTGAAACTGGCAAAAGAGTACATGACCGTTTCTGCCAATATCTTCATGCCATTCACCACAGAACTCCTACTCCTGTCATCATACATTTCAATGGCACTGATATCATGGTGCCGTGATATTCAGGTCACTGCATTAAGATCTTGCACCACTGATAATAGAGTTAGATCCACCCTTGAAAAAAAAATCACTATATATTGCTGTTTAGTATCTTTAAGCCATTTGGTCTTAATTCTGATCATTCATTTATTTAGATTGTGGGAGGAGGGGGTGGCCTTTGTTGTGCCATCAATCATGATGTTTTCGAGCAGTTTTATTTCATTCACATTTCCCATATTTTTTTTAATGTGCATCTCTTTGACAATACTTGTGTATACATATGTCATTGTTACCTTGTATGTCTCTGTTGTTAAATGTTGTCTAATGCTTTTGTGATAAATCCATTTAAAAAAACTATTTTTAAAGGGTTTTTTTCTTGTATTTTCTTGAAAAAGACCTTGTGCAAGGTTGAAATGTTTAAACTGTCTTGTATACTGTTATTTGTATTTTTCCTTACCAATATCCTAGTCTGGGTATTCATTGTAAAATTGATTGACCTTGTATTTTACGTGATGACCTGCAGACTTAATGAACTACATAAGATTCTACATAAGTCATAATAATAACAATAATAACAATATACTTCATATAGTGTAGGATTTCTGTATAGGTGACTCCCTGCTCCTGCTTGATGGGTTAAATTTCAAAAAGAAATGTAGGATTATGAATTGTATTTTAACTATGTGCTTGCGCATGTAGTTGCGTCTGTGGGTCTCACCAATGGCTCACTAGACAAACCATCCATGCAACAGAAAACCTTAGTGGATGACATGTCGTTATATTGAGGTTATCTTCTTAGAGAAGCGTCATGGCACATCATCTATACAATTATGGTTTTATTTTGTTGTTGAAATGTGTTTCATGTTTACTTGAATATATGTATGCACCCTCTGTGGTTGGGAGGGAGCTAGAGATTTACTGTGTAGCATTGGGGAGGAGGAAACTGACAGCACTTTTTTTCCTTTGGCTGAGACCCATCATAGAGGCACAGTGACTCAGGACGTGACAATCCTTTTGACGTGAACATTTGGTTGCATGCCTGGAGCAATAGAGAAGTTTGGCATAACCAGTAGTCAATTGGTGGCGAGGAATGAGCACAGTGAACCATATCTTGGCTGCAGTGGCTAGGAGCAGTGCATAGGTTGAAACCTACCTTCCTGGAGGTGTGATAGTTATTCTCTGGCTCTGTACCGGGGTGGGCCGAAAATCCACAGACTTCCCAGCAATATAATGCCATTTAATGGCATTAGATCAAAGGGCATGAGCCCATGGACCGCTGGATCAGCAACCAACCAACAGACTATGTGCTTTCATATATTTTTATTCTGTATTTGTTCATAAACTCCTGCAGGTTGCAGTCTGGAAAATGAAATGGGCTTTTATAAACCTATGTACACAGTCAGTATTCATAATCATAATCATAGTCAGTATAATGTTTGCATGACTTTGGTCATTCTTTATTTTTAAATATGAACTTTATGACCAATACAAACCATGTTTACATCATTAATGCTAAAAATTCTGGCATGACTTTGGCCATTATTCATTGTATATTTTAATTTTAACAACCAGCTCTCACCATATGCACGAGGGCAGCGCTCCGAATGTCTGAATGATTCTGGTTGTGAGAGACCATCAGTCTCCGGCTCACAAAGTCACTCAGATCAGACACATGGGCAACCTTTAATTAAAACAATAGAATTAATATGACAAACATATTAACAACATTCCTATAAGTTGATCAAGATGGAGTATAACAGGGGTGCCAGATAGTTAAAACTTTTCACTGCCAAATTGTATATAAACATAGCTATACTTATAAATTAGGCATACTGAACAAATAAAGAATGGCATGAATATAGTGCAATGCAAAAGAAAGGTATAATTCAAATAACTACATCTGAGATATTCTGTTTCTTGGTTCTGTTTTGACAATTCCGACCACTCTTATGTCTAGTACTGGGTTGGTGTGGTCTTTGTCTTTATTCTTTTTGTTCCGTCATATACTCATCTGTTTGTTCATTTCGTTTCCACATATATTTATGTTTTTATGTACTTTCTGACCTTCCGGCATATCATTTCCATATTTCCGTTGGACGTTGTGATAATTTTTCCATTCGTTGTCTTTTGATGTTTTGTTTGTGTCTTGATAAAGACCTTTTGGTTGAAACGTTGAATGTGATTTGTGTATTGTAATTTTTACGATATCTTGTGTGCTCATCATTGCCCATCATTACCTACTAGTTTTAGCTATAGTCTGTCGTGTCCCATTGAAACGATATATAAACCTGTGTTTTTAAGTTTATAAGTCTAATTTCTGTTTTGACAGCAATTACTAGAGAAACGGGGGCCATATAGCATAGTGGTTAGTGCACTGGCATCACATATGAGTGGTCACGGGTTTATTCCACTGTTGAGACAGAAATGTTTTTTTCAGATGACAACAGCTCCCAGGTCGACCTAGCCTTAATTGCGTACCAGATTAATCCGGAAAGTAAAGACTGCAAGGGAGAGGAGATGCTACTGCTCTCATACAGCAGAGCCACAGAAATGTGAGATCGAGCATAGGTCCTCCTCAGTTACTCAAATGAGTAGGACCTATGCTTTTGTGAGAAAGACTATGGGCTATCAAAAGCTACCTGTTCACAGCTGAAAGGATTATTTCATCATCATCATATAACAATGGTTACAAAAGCTATCTGTTCACAGCTAAAAGGATTATTTCATATAACAATGGTTACAAAAGCTACCTGTTCACAGCTGAAGGGATTATTTCATATAACAATGGTTACAAAAGCTACCTGTTCACAGCTGAAGGGATTATTTCATATAACAATAGTTACAACAGTTACCAGCTCACAGCTGAAAGTATAAGGTGTGAAATGTAACAACAATAGTACTTACATAAAACACAGGTTTTTGAATGTTTCCCTTGAAACAAGACAGACCATAACTAAGGGTTTATAAGGTTTAAACATAAAAACAGATAAATGACAATACACAAGACATTTTCAACGTTTCAAACTGTTAGGTCTTTCTCAAGAATATATAAAATAAACAGTGGAAAACAATGAAAACAGTAAAAACTATGCTACCACCACAATGGCACTAGATACACTATTAACATGTAAACAATACAAAGTTCAGGGTGACAATGAGACAATGGTTACAAAAGCTACCTGCTCACATGTGAAGGAATTATTGCATCTTCGTCATATAAAAATGGTCACAAGCAGCACTTTGTGAGAAGAAAAAAATAGCACAAGAAAATGTAAGTCAATGGTTTGGAAATGAAGACGGATGAATCGGGCCATCGGCGCAAATAAAACGGCAACACAATGCATTTCAATTCTCTGGATTACATCCTGCTGGAAATCTAGTAGGACGATGGTCCTGCTACAAGGAAGATCCAGCGGGAGTTTGAGAATAAATGCTGAAGTAGAAGAAGGAGTCTCAAGATTACCTTCAGAAGGTGTCTGTCCAATAGCTCTAACATTAGTCAATGAAAGTAGAGGAGAAGAAGCTCTAAAATTTAACTATAATAATAATAATAATAATAGAGTCAGAGGTATTCCATGCAGAAAATATATTGATAGAATACTGGAGGCAATAAATATAAAAATATATGAAGAACATAACAAGGGCTCATACAAGATAACCCTTCTGTACCTAATGCTGAATGGCATAACAGGAAATGAAAAAATAATAAGAAAAGGCAGTACTTACCGGAACAAAATGTTGCAGACTAGGGGAGAGCATTTGAATTTCAAACCGTCTGCACTCCTCTCGCCTTAAATCTCCTGCCCTGATCTGAAGTATTCTGGGGGTAGGATAGCATTCAGACAATTATCACAAAATAGCTACGCTTATAATTTGTATGCATATTATATATTTGTATTATCGAAGGTGTCAACTATTACGGACTTTCCATATTGATACGTTTTATAACTCAGATCATTTAAAACCTTCTGTTAAAATCAGTTAAATCGTCTGTGGGTCTCACCAATGGCTCACTAGACAAACCAACCATGCAACAGAAAACCCTAGTAGATGACATGCCTTTATATTGAGGTCATCTATACAATCCTGTAGTCGTAACCTTCGATAACAGTTACCATGTTGTTCTGACAGGCTGACGTTGTGCTTGAACTAGTTATGGGCACGGCATGGGTGGGCGGAACAACAAAGAAACCTGTCGTAAGGGCCAGAGTTGTGCCCTGATGTTGACGTCTGTGTCGGCGACATTAGACTCGAAACACCATCAAGTCGAACGGATGCTGGAACAGAGGGCGGAGCACTTATGGGAATGTCCCATGTACTGTGAGGCTAGTTTCTAATCTTCTTCTCCTTCAGCGTTCATTCTCAATCTCCCGCTGGATATCTCTTGTAACAGGACAATGGTCCTACTATATTTCCAGCAGGATGTAGTCCAGAGAATGGAAATGCGTTGTGTCGCCGTTTTCTTTGCGCCAATGGCCCGACACATCCGTCTTCGGCGGAGTTTCTAATCAAGAATCAAGATCAGTTAAAACCTTACCTCAGTTCTCTACATGAAGGTCCAGGATAACAAGTTATAAATCATGACAAAATGCTGTCTGTTCTATGTTCAAAAGACATATAATTTATTTCCTGTACTCTTCTATTCCTCAAATGTCCTCTGCTCTCTCCACTCATAGCAGGCAACTCTGTACTATTGTGTTCTTCAAATGTTCTCTTCCCCTTCCAACAGTACCACTCACAGAAGGCAACTCTGCATCTTCAAATGATAATCGGGGATTTCTTTAAAAAAATTGCACTTATAAATAAACATGATGTCATGATAAAGTATCAAACCCATGATCTCTTGAACACAAGACAAGCAGCTTAAACACTACACACTGCCAAAGTCAGATGTATCGAACTATTGGCACAAATAAAACAGCAACACAATGCATTTGTTATCTGGACTACATCTTTTTTTTGTTTTATTTTAGAAATTTGCGTTTTATCTTCATCACTGATTTTTAGGGCATGTGATGAGGAAATCTAAACTTGAACATTTAGTAACAACCGGAAAGATCAAGGGGAGAAGAGACAGAGGAAGACAAAGAGAGAAATTTCGGAATTGGTTAACACTGTGTCACCAACTGAACTTATTAACAACACAAGAGACAGAGAGTTGAGGAGAAACAAGATTGCCTACATCACTCGGTGCAGCACTTTATTGATTGACTACATCATTCCGGAAATCTAGTTGGGCCAAACTGTTACAAGTGGTAGTTTGAGGATGAATCCAACAAAAACTACACCATGAAGATCTCTGGAATACATCCTGGTAACTGACAGGAGTTTGAGGATGAATCCAACAAAAACTACACCATGAAGATCTCTGGAATACATCCTGGTAACTGACAGGAGTTTGAGGAAGAACATAGAAGAAGTTACCATTTGTCACTTGCTGAATAAGACTGATCATTTTTGTTGTTTGTTTGCATTCATTCTCAAACTCCTACTGGATCTCTCTTGTTGCAGAACAGGGGTCCTGCTAAATTTCCGCAGGACGTAATCCAGAGAATGGAAGTGTGTTGTGTCACCGTTTCAATGTGTGCCAGTGGCCCGGTACATCAGTCGTCAGCATAGACTGATATCTAAAGATCAAATGAATAAAATCTGTAAATTGTATGTAATTTTCAACCTTAAAGGAAATCCAAATGGTTCCAGGAAGCTCCATATCATATCCACCATCTCATGAAACTGACTGTCCAGATTTTCTGGTTTCACACAGGAAAATAAGGTGGCCTGAAACAATATGCCATTAACATGTGTGAGTGAGAGAAAGGCAGATTTGTCAGTGAAAGAGATTTGTGATTGAGAGAAAGACAGACATTGGCCATTTACTTAAAATGGATGAAAATATTGTATTGGCAAGGTACATAGAATTATATCAGCCATGTACTTAGAATTACACCGGCCATGTACTTAGAATTACACCAGACATGTACATCAGATATAAATAAGTTGTTAGACAACACTGGATATAAATACGTTGTTAGACAACACTGGATATGCATAAATTGCTAGACAACACTGGATATAAATAAGTTGTTAGACAACACTGGATATAAATGAATTGCTAGACAACACCGGATATAAATGAATTGCTAGATAACACTGGATATAAATAAATTGCTAGACAACACTGAATATAAATAAATTGCCAGATAACACTGGATATTAATAAACTGCCATAATTACTTTCAACAAAGAAACTGCCAGAGCTCACATCATGCATACAAGTTGACAGAGTTCACTTTCTATAAAATATCACAGCTCACTCTATAATAAATAAGTGCCAGACTCCACTTTATAATAAATAAGTGCCAGACTCCACTTTATAATAAATAAGTGCCAGACTACTTTATAATAAATGAGTGCCAGATTCCACTTTATAATAAATAAGTACCAGACTCCACTTTATATTAAATAAGTGCCAGACCCTGCTTCCATAAAATTAAAAATATCCTATGCAACATGTCCATATCAATGGATACTAGAAAACGTGTCCTCAAATGCTACATTGAACCATTGCTACACTATGGAAGTGAAGCATGGACACAATAAATAAGACATCACAAAAATCATTGAAGGCAGTGGAAATGTGGTTTATTCAAAGAATGTTACACATTCCTTGGACAGAAAAGATTACTAATAAAGAATGTCTTAGAAGGATGGATGTGAAAAGATGCATTATTGATAATATAAGAAAAAGACAGTCAATATTTATTTGGCACATAATGAGAAGAAAAGGCATTGAGAATATAGTGACAACAGGAAAGATAGAAGGGAAAAAATCAAGGGGAAGACCCAGAGAAAAGATATTGGACAGTTTGACTAAATGGCTTCGATTGACGACACCAACAGAGATGATGACATATATGAGAGATCGATGTACATGGAGAAATATGATCGCCAACGCCATTCTGCACGGCACTTGATGATGATGAGACCTAACTTTATATAAAAGAGCAGTTACGCTTCACATCAGATACAAACATAAAGAAAAAAATTTAAGTATATTTCATATAAAAGATGTTTTATAAACACAAAACCGGACGACAGATACATTTTTGATTATGGTGCACATAAATAAATTGATGCATGTATGTAAATGTATATAAACAAACATTACTGTTAGAACAGAAATAACATGTCAAACATGATACAATGAAGTAATGTAGTGCTAGATCATGTCATAATTGAGAATTGGACAAACCTGAGTGGACTGTACAGCTCCAAACAGCCCTGGTAGAGTACCTATAAATAAATAATAAATATGTGGTCAGTAATGTCTCTTTTCAGATCTTTGAAAATATAAGATTACCGGTAGGTCATAAACTTTTTCATATCTTTGAAAATATAAGATTACCGGTAGGTCATAAACTTTTTCAGATCTTTGAAAATATGATGTTAGGTCAATAGACTAAACACAGATTATGAATACATAAGATTAAATTGTATGTTACATAAGATTAAATTGTATGTTACATAAGATTAAATTGTATGTTACATAAGATTACGTTGTATGTTACATAAGATTAAATTGTATGTTACATAAGATTAAATTGTATGTTACATAAGATTAAATTGTATGTTACATAAGATTAAATTGTATGTTATATAAGATTAAATTGTATGTTATATAAGATTAAATTGTATGTTACATAAGATTACGTTGTATGTTATATAAGATTAAATTGTATGTTACATAAGATTACGTTGTATGTTACATACGATTATGTTGATGCTACATAAGATTATGTTGTATGTTTCAAAATGTAGGAATTATGAGCCGGGGAGCTATTATTTCCTATGTTAATTTTTTGCGGAAAGGGGTTTCTAGAATTTTCTAGAATGCTTGGAAGACTTCAACTCTCAGAGACATGAAATATTTTTAGAAGAATCCACTTACTCTGAAGGAGGGGTCTATATGTATATTAACATGAACAAATGGAATGTTCCATTACTTCACATGCAGGCACCCAATCACACGCCAGACTGCAACTGCTTAACATATACCCCCTCTGATTAGAAAGCTTCTTCAATAAGCATTGCATTACACCGAAAGCTGAAGTCTCCTGGTTATAAAAGAAAGCTCTGAGAAAGTATCTTACTGAACATAGGAAGTAAGAGAAAGTTGCTAACAATTCCCGGGGTTAGTGATAAACAAACAAACAAACTTAAGATCACACAGCCTTTATGACTTTATTTCTCAAACATTCTATTCTAACATATAACACACATTTTATTACAATATCTAATTTTAACCTTTTCACTACCATTTTGTGAATACAGTGGCATAAATTATACAAACTTACCATTTTGATAACATCTCCCACAAGAGAACATATTGAAAGGAAGGTTATTGTCTCCAATACAAGTCTTGGCCACAAAAGCTGAATATATATCCAGAAAAAAAGTTATAAAATAGAAACTTCACAGAATAAATCATATTTCTAATAGCAAAAGAAAATAGAAACTTCACAGAATAAATCATATTTCTAGCAGAAAGAGAAAATAGAAATACTGAGAGAGTACAATCAAATAAGACTAATAGAATATTTTGAGTAAGGGACCCAACATTCTGTTAAAACCCAAATATTCATGACAGCCAGGTTACACAATCTTCAGATTTGTGCTAATGATTCTTATGTGCACCCATGAGGGTTGCCAAGTTCTGCAAGGGGAGCAAAGAATAGCAATGTTGTTACCTATCAACTAAATCATAGGAGGTGACTATAAGGAAGTTTTGGGGTGCAGCTGGTTGTCCCATCTCCATTCAATAGAGGGTCAAAGAGAACCAAAAGTCATAGTTATAAGTTTATAATATTGGACTTATAAGTCCATAAGTTTAAAATATTGGACTTATAAGTCCATAAGTTTAAAATATTGGACTTATAAGTCCATAAGTTTAAAATATTGGACTTATAAGTCCATAAGTTTATAATATTGGACTTATAAGTCCATAAGTTTAAAATATTGGACTTATAAGTCCATAAGTTTAAAATATTGGACTTATAAGTCCATAAGTTTATAATATTGGACTTATAAGTCCATAAGTTTATAATATTGGACGTATAAGTCCATAAGTTTAAATATATCTTTTTCTCACTCTAACATTATCCAACAAAGTCATTCTCAATATGTTTTTATCTGTTGCCCACTTTCAAATGAAATAATCCTTTGTTGCCCTCACTGTGACATATTAAAATCACTTTTCTATTTTACTAATGGTTTACTATGATTTATTTCATTATGCGCTGTTCAAATAATTTCATATAGGTACCCAGATGGGTCTGTATCCATTTAAATTGTTCTCCAACCCCCCCCCCCCTCCCAAATGCTATACCCCCTTGGAGAATTATAGGACCAATTTTGAGAAATTTCTGGGATCTCCCTGGCCTCCGTTCGCTCTGTGATCAAGAGGTCACTTAGGTCTCAAATATCCGTAATTTGCAGTATTTTGTATGGTTTTTTTGCAAGGTTTGTTTTGTATGCCTGTACAATGCATTGTACATATTTTACAAGGTTTGTTTTGTACGCCTGTAAAATGCATTGTACATATTTTTGCAAGGTTTGCTTTGTACGCCTGCACAATGCATTGTACATATTTTTCCAAAGTTTGCTTTGTACGCCTCTACAATACATTGTACATATTTTTACATGGATTTCTGCAATTCTTTACTTTTTGGGGTTCTTTACTCAATTTAGTGGCGACACTGATTTTCTGCAGATTTTTATTAACTTTTATTTTAGTGGCAATACTGCTTTTAAATGCATTACTTTCATTTACTGTGATTGAAGATGCCCTATAGTCCAAACATAGGGTTTATTCTTGTTCACATGCATTCACAGCGTAAGTACATGTATCTGTGTGTATACATTGTTTATTTTGCTTTTGTTTGCCTCATAGATAGTGTAGGCCTCAAATTAAAAATATTTATAGCTTAGACAAAATTTTTCAACATCATTAATGATGATAATGCCTAGACCTGTACTTTAATAATTTGTATAATTTTTCTTCACATGGAATTGATGGTTGGTTGGTTGGTTGGTTGCTGATCCAACGGTCCATGGGCTCGTGCCCTTTGACTTAATGCCATTAGATGGCATTATATTGCTGGGAAGTCTGTGGATTTTGGGCCCACCCCGGGACAGAGCCAGAGAATAACTATCACACCTCCAGGAAGGTAGGTTTCAACCTATGCACTGCTCCTAGCCACTGTTGCCAAGATAGGGTTCACTGTGCTCATTCTCCGCCACCAATTGACTACTGGTTATGCCAAACTTCTATATTGCTCCAGGCATGCAACCAAATGCCCAAGTCAAAGAATTGTCACGTCCTGAGTCACTCTGCCTCTATGATGGGCCTCAGCCATAGGAAAAATAGTGATGTCAGTTTCCTCCTCCCCAGTGCTGCACAGTACATCTCTGGCTCCCTCCCAACATACATATATATTGAGGCAAACATGAAAAACATTTCAACAACAAAACAAAATCAAAACTGTATAGATGATATGCCATGAAGCTTCTATAAGAAGATAACCTCAATATAACGGCATGTCATCTATTAAGGTTTTCTGTTGCATGGATGGTATGTCTAGTGGGCGATTGGTGAGACCCACAGATGCAACCACATGCGTACATATAATTGATAGAGGCATAGATCACGTGGTGCCTGAAAAGACAGGACAACAAGTACAAAAATGTGTTTGTTCTCATATGCTGGTATACTCTGTTTCATCTAAGAATGAAGTAGGTCAGTGCTTCTGATTGGTTGTTGGATGCAGAACGCGTTAATCTATTGTAGTTCATTAATTTAGTTCATTAAAATTAATTAATATAATTAATATAGTTCATTAAAACATAATATGAGCGTGTGGTTGCATTCTGTGGGTCTCACCAATGTCTCACTAGACACTGCACCCATGCAACAGAAAACTTTAGTAGATGACATGCCTTTATATTGAGGTTATCTTCTTATAGAAGCTTCATGGCATGTCATCTATATAATCCAATAGTCGTAGCCTTCGATAACAGTTACCATGTTGTTCCGACAGGCCGACGTTGTGCTTGAACTAGTTATGGGTGCGGTGTGGGTGGGCAGAACAACAAAGAAACCTGTCGCAAGGGCCAGAGTTATGCCCTGATGTCGACGTCTGTTTCGGTGGCATTATATTTGAAACACCATCAAGTCGGATGGCTGCTGGAACAGAAGGCGGAGCACTAATGGGAATGCCCACGTGATGTAAGGCCAGTTTATAATCAAGAATATAATATTGTTCATTTCAATTTTACCATATTCTGTACATAATGATAGAATTATAAACAAATTGTTAGATAACATTAGATAACCAAAACAATACCAGCATTGGAACACATCAAAAGACAACAGATCAAGTTGTTTTCACACACTTCCAGACCACCAACAGATAGCATGCCACAAACGGCCATGACACATAGGCATCACGGCTATAAAGCCAGAGGCCAACCATGTAAAAGATGAATCACAGAAATCAAAGAAGCCACAGGAACAAGCTTACAGAGAGCGCACAAGAAGGCCATCTCCAGAGAACTCTTCCACCCATGACGCCGAAAGGCAAACAAGGGCCACAGCGTATAGATAGAGATAAATTGTTCATAATATAGTTTATTAGAACATACTCGTAATACTGTTCATAGAACATAATACTGTTCATAGAACATAATACTGTTAATAAGAACAAAGAATACATAGACACAAAAGATCAAATGGTTCAGCCATCTAACCAGAATGGAGTCAGATCCAATAGCATTCCATCGATAGCCTTCAATAAAAGATCATCTGAAAAGAGAAAAAAGGGAAAGACCCAGACAAAGATGGATACATGACATCAGAGAAATACTAGCACACTACGGCTGAACTATGGCAGCGGCATCAAGAAAGTTAGCTTAAGAAAGACTACCCACCACTACCACCCACCACTACCACTACCACTACCACTACTACTACTACTGCTATAAGAGAGGAAAGCAAACAAACATATATATCTTCCTTCATTAGACAAAGGCGATAGACTTACATCGGCCATGTTCTCAGAATAAATAACCTAAGAATTCCCCATCAGTCATTATATTGGGTGCCACCGGGAGTAAGAAGAAGAGGGAGACATAGAGAAACTCTACGAAGAACCATTAATAGAGAAGTCAAGTCAATGAACCTAAACAGCATCCAGGAACTGAAAGACCTGGCAACACAAAGACAGAAATGGAAAACTATGGTTTCTGCCCTATGCGCCACCTATGGCCCTGGAGGAACATAACATAACATTACTACTGCTGCTGCTATCCTTCAATGTCTGCTTCGAGAAAATGAGTATGGGTGTGCTTGAGGTATAGTGAAAAAGACAGTTCACAACCAATCTCCAATGTTTTCACTTCATAAGTTAAGAACAGCAGTCGCACTCCAGTATGTTCACACCTACCTGCAAATGTTGGTAAAGAGACGCCAGCCAAATGGTTCATGGGCTCAACCAGATCTTTAAAATTATGTAACAATGTGAGAACCTGCAAACATACATGTGGGTGAAGTTTTATTTATATATGTGTCATCAGTCAGACAATGAGTAAGTGTATTAGTCAGAGAGTGAATACCCAGACAATGAGTGAGTCAGTCAGTGAATCAGTCAGTGCTGAGTCAGTAAGATTAGACAGTGAGTCAGTCAGTTTTTGAGTCAGTAAGATAGCCAATGAGTCAGTAACAGTAATTGTCATTGTGCTGTTGAGGCAAGAAAGGTTGTGACACTGTTTACCTTCCATGCATGTAATAAGAGGCAACTAAGGAGGTTTAGGAGGAGTTGACTGTACCATTTCATGTAGGCTCAAGTGACACAGAAGCCATGCTGAAGTTGGATATGTCAGGCCGAAAGGTACAAATATTGCAGCTAAGCTGTAATTCATGACAAAAAATATTCCGCCCTCCAGTATACATCCTGCTAATATACAGGAGTTTGAGAACGAACGCAGAAGAAGATGTCAACAAGTAGGTGAGTAGGTCAGAAAATTAGCAACAGTAACATAATATGGCTGGGAAAAAACTTTCTTCAAGGATGTCTCAATGAAGACTTTAAAAGTGTGAAAGAAATTAGATAATCAAGACACTGTCTTGTAGCCTGTTAATATTGTTATCAAGGATCTTGAGAGTGTCCTGTACATACCATCTTGGTGCAAACAAACATGAGGTCATAGTAATATTAAAGAGTAGTATTTAGTCATCCATTATTTTAAAAGTAGTTATAAATATTGTGTAGCTGATAATGGTGTAAATTGAAGACTTAAGAGTAAATATTATGTAGCTGAGAATGGTGTAAATTGAAGACTTATCCAGTAAATATTGTGTAGCTGAGAATGGTGTAAATTAAAGACTTATCCAGTAAGTATTGTGTAGCTGAAAATGGTGTAAATTGAACTTATCCAGTACATATTGTGTAGCTGAGAATGACGTAAATTGAAGACTTATCCAGTAAATATTGTGTAGCTGATAATGGTGTAAATTGAAGACTTATCCAGTAAATATTGTGTAGCTGAGAATGACGTAAATTGAAGACTTATCCAGTAAATATTGTGTAGCTGAGAATGACGTAAATTGAAGACTTATCTGGTAAATATTGTGTAGCTGATAATGGTGTAAATTCAAGACTTATCCAGTAAATAAGGTGAAACTGATAATGGTGTAAATTGAACTTATCCAGTAAATATTGTGAAGCTGAGAATGGTGTAAATTGAAGACTTATCCAGTAAATATGGCATAACTTACCTCATGTGGGTTGTGAATGTCAAGTCCGCATCCTTCCTATTAGATGTAACAGAAAGATGTAACAGAAAGATGTAACAGAAAGATGTAACACACATAAATGGAAAGATTGTTCTTATTATAAACATGAAATTAGGAGCATATAATAGAAGCATGTAATAGGAGCATGTAATAAAAGCATGTAATAGGAGCATGTAATAGAAGCATGTAATAGGAGCATGTAATAGGAGCATGTAATAGAAGCATGTAATAGAAGCATGTAATAGGAGCATGTAATAGGAGCATGTAATAGGAGCATGTAATAGGAGCATGTAATAGAAGCATGTAATATGAGCATGTAATAGGAGCATGTAATAGGATCATGTAATAGAAGCATGTAATAGGAGCATGTAATAGGAGCATGTAATAGAAGCATGTAATATGAGCATGTAATAGGAACATGTAATAGAAGCATATAATAGGAGCATGTAATAGGATCATGTAATAGGAGCATGTAATAGGATCATGTAATAGGAGCATGTAATAGGAGCATGTAATAGGATCATGTAATAGGAGCATGTAATGGGAACATGTAATAGAAGCATGTAATAGGATCATGTAATAGGAGCATGTAATAGGATCATGTAATAGGAGCATGTAATAGGAGCATGTAATAGGATCATGTAATAGGAGCATGTAATGGGAACATGTAATAGAAGCATGTAATAGGAGCATGTAATAGGATCATGTAATAGGAGCATGTAATAGGATCATGTAATAGGAGCATGTAATAGGAGCATGTAATAGGATCATGTAATAGGAGCATGTAATAGGAACATGTAATAGAAGCATATAATAGGAACATGTAATAGGATCATGTAATAGGAGCATGTAATAGGAAAATATAATAGGAAAATATAATAGGAGCATGTAATAGCAACACTATGACTTGCCATAAAATTACAGAATCTGTAGGTATCACATCCCATAAGTCAATGTTGCCCAAGCCATGTTGAAGTAGGATGTGTCAGGCCAGATATTTCAGCCATGCTGTAAACTAATAACAATGAATTCTGTTCTCCGGACTACACCCTAACAACAACAAGAAGTTTGAGAACAAAGACAGAAGAATAAAACCAACCATAAACATACAACATAGCTCTCACCATAAATATATAACATAACTCTAACCATAAACATACAACATAACTCTCACCATAAACATACAAAATAACTCTCATCATAAACATACAACATAGCTCTCACCATAAACATACAACATAACTGTCACCATAAATATACAACATAGCTCTCACCATAAACATACAACATAACTGTCACCATAAATATACAATATAGCTCTCACCATAAACATACGACATAACTCTAATCATAAACATGCAACATAACTTTCACCATAAACTTACAACATAGCTCTCACCATAATGGGTGTTTTGAAGAACTCAGGTCCTGCCATGTGTCTGTATGATCTGGACTGGAGATACGAGCACGCAGCATTGATCAAAGCCATCTCAGCTAATACCAAATCTCTTTTCAAGTAATATGCTTTAGGACCTACATTGCTGTCAAGATGAACAAACAGTAACTGTTATATTCTGTCTAAATAAAACTGATGAATTCCACATACACTCTGGAGTGTGACAAGGATGTGTTCTATCTCTCTTGCTATTCATCATATATATATCGATTGTATGTGTAAAATAGCCAAAATAAAGTAAATCTTTTGGAAGGCCCCGAAAATCACGCAATCAAAACCTGATTGAACTCTTCTACCCTTGACTGATGCAAGGCATAAAGGGGTATTAAGCAAAAAGAAAGATAAAACTAATGTAAAATCTATATTTTTCTTTGTTTAGATCACAAGGAACTTTGAGCAATAGAGCTCATGTATTCTTAACTTGTGGACAGTATGGAGGTTTCTACAGACCTCTATTTCATACTCCAACTGTATTTGCACAATCTCTGACCAGAAAGATTACATTTATGCCAGTACATGCGGGTGTTGAGGGGAATGAGCAAGCTGATACACTGGCGAGCATTGTTACAGTGTTTAGTATGTCAACAGATCGATCTAACATAAGTTCATGTTTATATGCACCATTGTCTGTCCATATTTTCAAAAGTTTGAATCATGGTCACACTCAAGATTGTGTAAGATTGGTGTAAAGATTGGTGTAAAGATTGAAACAGCCAGTAACAAGAAACAACAGATATATGAAGAAACAGACAAATCAACGTTGGACTGGAAATGTCGGATGCTACACACTGATGGATTTATTGAGATGGAAAATGAGCACCCATGGACTTGTCTGGGGGGCACTGATGATAACTGGAGTCTATCTATTTGTCTTTTCTTTAACTAGGTTGTGAGGCGTTGCAGGATTGAACGACAATTGGTTTTAAGGCTATTGCACATTTGATTGCTTGATATGTGATAATACTTTGCCATGACAGAATGTTGGTAACTCTTTCAATCCACATTCTTGGTCT
This sequence comes from Meghimatium bilineatum, assembly GCA_034231615.1. Classification (NCBI taxonomy): domain Eukaryota; kingdom Metazoa; phylum Mollusca; class Gastropoda; order Stylommatophora; family Philomycidae; genus Meghimatium; species Meghimatium bilineatum. The sequence goes on from CM067307.1 coordinate 34,492,652, forward strand.
TCCTCTGTATCTTGTTGTTTAAATTTTCATGTTGTATGCTCTTGCTGCTGGCCAATATGGGTTCATTCTCATTAGGTGACCGAACCATTTGAATCTCTGTTTTTCAATATATTTGACTAGTGATGTTGTTCCAACAGTTCTTGAAATCTCCTCATTACTCCCATGATATCTTCTTGTTCTGTTTGCTGCTGTTCTTAAACAAAACAAGGGCCACAGTGTATAGATAGATAGATCTATTAGTCTTCGTAGTTCATGTTCACTTTCCGCCAAAAGAACAGTGTCATCTGCATATCTAAGGTTGTTTATTATTTTCCCATTGATCTTGAGTCCTGACATTTCTTCTATATTTTTAAAGATATTCTCTGTGTAGATATTAAATAGGCTTGGTGATAAAATGCATCCTTGTCTCACCCCTCTTCTTATTTCTATGTATGGTGAGTAGCTGTTTTCACACCTTATTGATGCAGTTTGTTCCCAATATATATTTCTAATCAGTCTGACGTCTTTTCCATCTATGCCTATTTCTTGAAGACATTTGATTAATTTTTCATATTGGACTCTGTCAAAGGCCTTGCTGTAGTCTATGAAGCAAATATAGATACTTTTTTGGACTTCTATATATTTATCTATCACTAGTCGGATACTCATATAGCTCATATTGGTACTATGATGGCTCTTTGTTAATCTGTTGGTACAACTATTTCTCCCCAAGCCTGTCTGAAGAGGTGAAGTAATAAAGTTACTCCAGTCTCTCCACAGACCGTTGCTGTAGTTGTTATTCCATCAATTCTCGCAGATTTCCTCAATTGTATTTGTTTTCATTGCTTTTCTGTGTTTCTCGCTAAGCACCTGTTTTCTTTAGGTATGAGATTACAGGGTGATGGTCTGTAGTTACCGTGGTGCTGAGAATGACCTTGGCATTTCTAACATTTTGTTTTCCTGTCTGTCGTGTCAGTATGAAATCTATCTGAGCAGACTGATCCAGATTGTTCCATTTATACCATGTGTTTAGTGTACAATTTTTATGACAAAGAAACTTGTTAGTGATGTAAATCACATGTTCTGAACAGATCTCTTATATGTGTTGTCCACTGTAGGTGAAATCTCTGTTGTTACCTGTAAATGGGCCTTGCTGGTTTTCCCACTGTGTTCATCTCTGCCCTACATGACTATAACCTGGAGTCATAACTCATAAAACAGATTCAACTATAATCAGTGTGCAGTTTTTTGAGAAGCAGCCTTATACTCAGAGGGCCCCCCCGTGTGTTGTCGGGGCCCGAAAGGGGAGCAAAGAATAGCAACACTGTTTACCTTTCACACATGTCGTAAAAGGCGACTAAGGAGGTTATGGGATGGAGTTGGCTGTCCCATCCCATATAGGGTCAGTGACCCAAAGCCATGCTGAAATCGGATGTGTCAGGCCGAAAGGCGCAGATATCGCAGCAATGCTGTAAACCATGACACAATGCATTCCGTTCTCCGGACTAGATCCTGCTGATCTGCAGGAGTTTGAGAACGAACACAGAAGAAGAAGAAGATACTCAGAGGGCTAAAAACATAATTGTATAGAATTTCTGCATGGAAACCATAAAAAGAAATATCTAACTATATTGGCATGTCATTTACTGAGAGTTTACTGTTGCATGATGGCGTTGGACAGATGGCCACAAATCTTGAGACCATTTGCATGAGGAAAGCTAAAGTTCAGTTGAGCTATTTTTCTACATTGATTCTCAAACTCCTGCTGGTTAGCAGGATGTGATCCACAGAATGTAATGTATTACAACTTGGATGCAATATATGCACCTTTTGGCCTGACATATTAGGTCACTTTGATCTATAGAACGGAACAGACAACTCATCCACTCCCATGACATGCACACTTGCTATTCTTATCTCCCCTTCCAGGCTCTGGCAACATGGACAAAAATAAGCAAAATCTTACCTAAATTTTATGAGGTCAAATTTCTTGGCAATTTCGACATGGCTCTGTGTACAAGACGAACAATCTAAAATGTAATACACTTCATTAGTCTTTAATTGTCATCTTCTAGTAACAGTCGAGAAAATCAGTATTTATGACAAACACAAAGTAATACATTTTACAGTACACAAAACAGACTAAAAGAATATAGTTAACAGTATCCTAAACAAACTAAAAGAATATAGTTAACAGTATCCTAAACAAACTAAAAGAATATAGTTAACAGTATCTTAAACAAACTAAAAGAATATAGTTAACAGTATCCTAAACAAACTAAAAGAATATAGTTAACAGTATCCTAAACAAACTAAAAGAATATAGTTAACAGTATCCTAAACAAACTAAAAGAATATAGTTAACAGTATCTTAAACAAACTAAAAGAATATAGTTAACAGTATCCTAAACAAACTAAAAGAATATAGTTAACAGTATCCTAAACAAACTAACAGAATATAGTTAACAGTATCTTAAACAAAAATTATGGACTTCACCAATTCACCTAACGTAATTACTTTAAATGCACAACAACTTGGAAAGGTACACAAATTCTCCTATCTAGGAAGCAAATTAACACTGGACGGTGATGTCATGACAGAAATTACAACTCGCATTGCACAAGCATCAAGTGCCTTTAACAGACTGTCTAATATCTAGAGGTCAAAGTCAATCAGCACATGCACGAAAATGCGCTTATTTAATTGCTGCGTTATTTCGGTGCTATCATATGGATGTGAGAGCTGGAAAAGCTCTTTATCTTCAGAAAAGAAATTGCTGAGTTTCGAGAACAAATGTCTTCAAAAGAACTAACACCCATTGGAGTGAATTCAAATCGAATGATAAAATCAGAGAAGAGACACATCAAAATTTAATCACAGATGTTATCAGAAAAAGCCGTCAGTCCTACATCGGGCATGTCCTACGTGCAGACAACAACAGAATACACCACCAATCTCTTGAATGGATACCTACAGGGAAAAGAGCCAGGTGTAGACCAAAAGAAACACTCAGAAGAAAATACTTAGAGAAAATAAAACAATCAATATCCATACTATTCAAGAACAGCACAGAATAGCTTTGAACAGACAGAATTGGAGAGATCTGACCTCTGCCCTATGCGCTAACTTCAGCGCAAAAGGAAAATGAATTAATGAATCTTACAAAAACTAAAAGAATATAATTAACATTATCCTAAACCAACTAAAAGAATATAGTTAACAGTGTACAAAACAGACTAAAAGAATGAACTTTCGTTAATAATACTATGATCAGTAGAGGTAGCAATGCAGTCCACAGTCGCTTGTTTTAAGGTGACAGGAGTGACGTCATGATGACAGGGTTGATTATCACATTTCTGTAATGGTGTCGTCCTAATTTGTCCCAGTATCTGTGCCATCACTGGCTAAAATACTTTGTCTTTGGCAGGCTGGGTTGTGTTTTTCTGTCTTGGATGCCTCCCATAGTCTTTCCATCTCTGGATGGCACCTGCAAGGTAATAGTTGTTTGTATTTAGAATGTTCTGTCCTAGGAAAGCTGTCTTCCTGGAATTAATGAGCCATTCCTTCAAAGGGTGTTTTCCCCCAACCTCTTCCTCTCTTCCTGAGGTAGCCTCCCCAGGATTAAAAGTTATTGATCCTAGTCTAGGCCGAAGACGGATGTGTTGGGCCATTGGCACAAATAAAACGGCAACACAACGCATTTCCATTCTCTGGACTGCATCCTGCTGGAAATCTAGAATCGATCATGGTCTTGCTACAAGATAGATCCAACAGGAGTTTGAGAATGAACGCTGAAGAAGAAGAAGTTCTTTGTTTGAGTGTGGAGAATCTTAATCCTGTCCAGTCTTTAATATTATAAATTCATACTTTCCTCTGACCTCCTCTTCTTCTTCCACCCTCAACTGTTCCCTACAAGATAGTTTTGGAAAGAGAATAGTGCCGCATCAAGTGGCCAAACCATAAAAGTTTGCGACTCCTCATGACTGCCTGAGATGTTCAACTTATTGGCTTGCAAGAGTATTTATTTTGCTTGTTTTATGTTCTGCAAAATGGATACGTAATACTCGTCTGTAACATTTCTTTTCAAAAGCTTGTATTCTACTCTCCGATTCTGCTTAATTGTCCATCTCTTACACCATATAAAAGAATAGGTATTATTAGAGATTTATATTATTAGAGATTTATATTATTAGAGATTTATATAGGTATATTTTCACTGCTGTACTTATTCTGCTCCTTCATATGATATTTCATCGGGACATTGGAGCCGATTAAATACCATAGGGAAGAGCAGACAATATATCTCATATCAGATACACACCCATTTGTCCTTTAACTTCTCTTATCACCAGGTCATCGTGAACAGGCTGTAAGAGGGAAACACAAGAGAAATTAATGAAACATATGCTCACAAAATTCACTCTTGAATTCACACTAAAAATTATGTATTATATTTGAATTGACTTCCATTAAGATCATCATCATCAAGTGCCATTTCCACATCAACAGTTGCTTGCAACAGACCTAGAACATGCTGTCTCTTGCCTTGATGGTGCTTTCTGATAAACTGTGCCATGTTCATCTCATGATGTTGCCATCTAGACCAACCCCTTGAAATTGGAGATGGGGGTCAGTCCAGCCAACAGAGGCTGAAAACTAAGATTGGTCAGGACATCTCTGACATTGAGCAGGGCCACTGTCCTGCCCGAGCAATCACTGATGTTGAAATCAGAGATATCAGGCCGAGAGGCGCATCAGCAACCATGGAGTCATGCAACACAACCAGATAACATGTTCTTACAACAAAAACCTCATGATAATTACCTGCTATTTGTATCTTTGCCTACTTCATGCTTAATGTCCCTCGACTCTACCTTCAAATAAGATCTTCATTTTGTCTTGTTGTCTTCTCTAGCCATGTGTGCCTGAGGCATCATGGGGAGCCGAAGAATTCTATTCTTTGCTAATTTCGAGGCTTCAGTTGAATTAAGATTGTGTCTTATTAAAACATCTTTGATGTTGTCTATCCATCTGCATCTTGGGTAACCTTTCACTTTAAAGCCGAATACTTACCTGTTGGAATTAATGAATAGCATGTCTAGTAATCCAATCGTTTTGCTAGCACAGTCATTCAAACTGACTTGCTTGAAATTTCTTTCACGTATGCCATGTTGGCCAGATTTACATGGATCTTTACATATGGTTCCAAAATATTTTATTTAATTGATTTTGATTTCCTGTAGTAGTAATTTGTTCATACCCAGCACTGTCAGAACCTCTTTCACCTGTGTGTGCTGCAAGGCCTGAAAGGGGAGCAAAGAGTATCAACACTGTTACCTACCATGCATGTCATAGGAGGGAACTAAATATTTTCAGATGGGGTTGGTTGTACAATCCCAGAAATGGTCAAAATAACCCAGAAACCTTGCTGAAGTCGGATGTGTCATGCAGAAAGGTGCAGATAATGCTACTAAGCTGTACACACAGAACATTCTGATCTCTGGTCTACATTCTTCTAACTGCAGATGTTTGAGAATGAACACAGACTAGCCGAAGATAGATGTGTTGGTAACATTGGCACAAATAAAATGACAACACAACCCCATTTTCATTCTCTGGACTACATCCTGCTGGAAATCTAGTAGGACTATAGTCCTGCTACAAGGGAGATACAGCAGGAGTCTGAGAATGAACGATGAAGAAGAACAAAAGCAAAAGAAAAAAAAAAAAAACTAATAGGCATAAATGCAGCAAAACTATGATCCAACATGCAAAAATTTAAAACACATGGTAATAAATTTTGGTGAATCACATTTTTGGAAACATAAACAAATCAACATTTCAACAAAAATGCCTTCTTCAAGAACACAACATAGAACACAAGTAAAAAATAATACTGCATATGATCAAATTACAACGCAGCATGAAAACACAAATATAACTATAACCTAGTTCACAGAGTTACAATTTTGAGTCTTATTAACCTATCCAGCATTAAAGTTCCTCCTTAGAGTGCACACATACTCACATTGTGCAGACACACGGGTGCACACACACAGACAGAAAGAGATACAATATAACATACATAAATTGTAAAAATTTACCGTGGAATCATGTAAGTCATTTGGAAGCTTCAGCGCAGAATGCATAACTTTATACTCTATCTCCCAAAATGCCTGCAATAAAGCAAATATGCTGTAGACAACTAAAATTGAAATTATTAATAGGAAACAGAAGAGTTCTCTATACAACAAGAAGCAAAATATCAAAGCATGAACTGACATAGTTATATTAGTCAAATAGTCTATAAAAAATAATGTTCTACCAAAAGGACTGTGAAGCAGATTCATTCATTCTTCATTTCTGCAGTGCTCTCAGACTTCAAGTAGATTTCTCATTCCTGCAGTGTGTCAGACTTCCTTAAGATTTCTCATTCCTGCAGTGCTGTCAGGCTTCAAGTAGATGTCACATTCCTGCAGTGTGTCAGGCTTCAAGTAGATTTCTCATTCCTGCAGTGCTGTCAGACTTCATGTAGATTCCTCATTCCTGCAGTGCTGTCAGGCTTCAAGTAGATTTCTCATTCCTGCAGTGCTGTCAGACTTCAAGTAGATTTCTCATTCCTGCAGTTCTGTCAGACTTCAAGTAGATTTCTCATTCCTGCAGTGCTGTCAGACTTCAAGTAGATTTCTCATTCCTGCAGTTCTGTCAGACTTCAAGTAGATTTCTCATTCCTGCAGTGCTGTCAGGCTTCAAGTAGATTTCTCATTTCTGCAGTGCTGTCAGGCATCAAGTAGATTTCTCATTCCTGCAGTGCTGTCAGGCTTCAAGTAGATTTCTCATTCCTGCAGTGCTGTCAGGCTTCAAGTAGATTTCTCATTCCTGCAGTGCTGTCAGGCTTCAAGTAGATTTCTCATTCCTGCAGTGCTGTCAGGCTTCAAGTAGATTTCTCATTTCTGCAGTGCTGTCAGGCATCAAGTAGATTTCTCATTCCTGCAGTGCTGTCAGGCTTCAAGTAGATTTCTCATAATTTTATCTCAATTTTGGGCAACTTTCTTAATTACAGCAAGGAAGAAATCTTTCATCATAGCTTCTTGCTCTTGTATTGGTAGGTCCAAAAAGGGGAACAAAGAATAGCTATATTTATCCCTGCCCCCATGTCATAAGAGGCTGTGGATGTGGGGGGTTGGCTGTCCCATCCTTTAGAAAGTCAAAATGACCCAGAAGAAATGCTGAAGTCGCATGTGTAAGACTGAAAGGTGCAGATGACACAGCAAGCACTTATACTAAGACACAGTGCATTCACTTATCCGGACAACACCATACTAATTTGAATGAGTCTGAGTTTTAATCGATAAGATTATAATGGCAATTGGTCCTCAATACTAAAAAAAAAAAAAAAAAAGTAGCATGTCCTTTACAGGACTTAGCTGTGGTGATTTTCTAGGCAGTATAGTTCAGTAGTTTGCCATTGAGTTCTGAACGGTCCGGATGCACAATTTCCTGTGGCGGGGATCGAGCTCTGTACCTTAACCGTCACAGACGTGATCTGTACCACTTCGCCACAGAGCCGGACATCAAGACTAAGGTCAGCCAAAGTCAAAGAAGTCGATAACTTCACACTGCAACATCATAGTTAATCAAGGCAAATAGGTAAATACAAAGTTAATTAAAAAGGTTACCGAATCAATGTAAATAAATCAGAAATAATAATAAAACAAAGAACAAAGGCAATTTTCAACAGGGACCTTTGGGACCTTTGTCAAGAAACAAAAACCAATTAAGACAACACAACTATAAAAATACAACAATGCCAAGACTTGGACAATGGTTTCCCTACAAAAACCATTGCCAAAGTGGCCATCTTGTATTTTACAACATAAAGTGGAATTAGAACGAAGAAAACGATGTATGGAAATCGGAACTAAAGTATTGTTCCGCTCGAGGACAAGCTTCTACTACCCAGTGCTCCAAAACATGGAGAGACTCAATCATGGATACTTCACTAAGAATGCAAACAAGCCCGGGTCCAAACCTACTATCAAGTTTTTCCTATACTGGAATCATGCTCATGGAGAGAAAATGTTCAGTACTGATGGGCACAGGCACAATACATCAAATGATACAAGTTTTGTTCAGCTCGAGTGCAAGCTTCTAGTCCCTGGTGCTCCTAAGAATGTGTGGATGAGGGGTTCACGATGTTGGTGAACAACACCTCGGCTAAGAAGGAGAACGAGCCTGGGTCCAACTCCTCTATTGAGTTTTTCCTAAAGCAGAACCAGGCTCTAGAATGAGAAAAGGTTCAGTGCCCGGTGGACACAGGCACAATACGTCTAATTACATGAGACAAATTCACTGGCTGCGGAACATCTTGTGCAAGATAAAAATTAATGATAAACAATCTCTGCGTAGAGTCAATACACACTCCCTGCTTGGCAACAGATAGGAAAGCTGACAAATTCATTGGCTGCAGGACACCTTGTGCAAGATAGAAGTGAATGATCAACGATCTCTGCGCAGAATCAATACACTCACCACTTGGCAACAGATACAAAAGCTGTCACAGGCTAGGGAAGTCCACACGAATTAAAGGCATGCAGAAGACAGATATGTCGTGCCCCTGATACAATTAAAACAGATGCACAACACATTTCCACTCTCTGGATGACATCCTGCGGAAATCTAGTAGAACCATTAACCTGCCACGAGAGACATCCAGTGGAAGTTGGAGAGAATGAATGCAGAGCAGACGAAGTGATGTGACATTGTTTCATAAATAAATATACTAATCCAAGTTTTATATTACTCAAAGATATGGCAAATGAGAGGAGAGTTCAGTTTATTCATTAGAATATATTATTTTGAATTTAAATTCTTACCTGTGAGCTTCCTGTTTCTTTCTTTAATTGAGATACTTTTTCGAATAAAATCTTCAAAGATTGTTTGACATCTTCTGATTGATTCTGTGATACAACATATTACAATATTAACATCAAGCAATCAATCAAGCCCATGGATCCCCTGTGGTTCCATTTATCTCTTTTCTTGGATATGTTCTAGGCTGCATTCCATTTTTTTCCCACCTTCATCATGCCCTTAGTCTCTCCTCTGCACGTGTTTGTGGGTCTTTCCTGTTTTTTTCCCCTGCAGATTCTGTGCTGCTGTTCTAGCTATATCTTATGCTAATTTTCTGAACATGTCCCCAATCCATCTTCATTTTCTCTCCCTACTCTGGAAGATTATATATTAACATGAAACAATTTCAACTGTTTATTTGTCAACATTAACTATAGGAATGACTGTGGGGCAATCAGACTGTGGGGCAATCAGACTGTGGGGCAATCAGTGTAGCACAACCAAAGTGAATTAGATTTATGCACCTTTTTCTTCTTTTGTTTTTCAGTTCACAAAAAACATGTCATGTGACATACTCTTTCCGGAATGTACCGGGTAGTCTTCCTTATGAATCTCCTGAAATCCGCGCGGCCTCTGGCAAGTTGTCCCGCCTCCTCCAGCGACTTTTGCATGCATTCCTGAATATCTCTTACATATATGTCCAGTGACATCTTGGTCGACCGTTATCTCTTCTGCCGTTTATTGCCCCCTGCAAGAACACTTTTTTCATGTCATTGTGTCGGTTCACACTGCCGAAAAAAACCCAACTTCTTTCTTTGCTGTCCATGATATTTTCAGGACTTCTATAGCACTTCATTTCGAAAGCCTCTATTCTCTTGCCTGTAGTTTTATTTATTATCCATGTTTTGCAGCTATAGGTCACCACTGGGAACACACAAGTACGTAACAAACATGCCTAAGTTTCCATGTTTGCATCGTGCCACAGATATTTTAGCTGTTTTAATTTGGACATCACTATTGTGGCTATCCTTATCTCGACTGTGCTGTCTGCTGCACCGTTTATGTTAGCTCCTGCACCATTTATGTTAGCTCCTGCACTGTTTATGTTAGCTCCTGCACTGTTTATGTTAGCTCCTGCACTGTTTATGTTAGCTCCTGCACCATTTATGTTAGCTCCTGCACTATTTATGTTAGCTCCTGCACTGTTTATGTTAGCTCCTGCACCGTTTATGTTAGCTCCTGCACCATTTATGTTAGCTCCTGCACCGTTTATGTTAGCTCCTGCACCATTTATGTTAGCTCCTGCACCATTTATGTTAGCTCCTGCACCATTTATGTTAGCTCCTGCACCATTTATGTTAGCTCCTGCACCGTTTATGTTAGCTCCTGCACTGTTTATGTTAGCTCCTGCACTGTTTATGTTAGCTCCTGCACTGTTTATGTTAGCTCCTGCACCGTTTATGTTAGCTCCTGCACTGTTTATGTTAGCTCCTGCACTGTTTATGTTAGCTCCTGTACTGTTTATGTTAGCTCCTGCACTGTTTATGTTAGCTCCTGCACTGTTTATGTTAGCCCCTGCACTGTTTATGTTAGCTCCTGCACCGTTTATGTTAGCTCCTACACCGTTTATGTTAGCTCCTGTACTGTTTATGTTAGCTCCTGCACTGTTTATGTTAGCTCCTGCACTGTTTATGTTAGCCCCTGCACTGTTTATGTTAGCTCCTGCACCGTTTATGTTAGCTCCTACACCGTTTATGTTAGCTCCTGTACTGTTTATGTTAGCTCCTGCACTGTTTATGTTAGCTCCTGCACTGTTTATGTTAGCCCCTGCACTGTTTATGTTAGCCCCTGCACTGTTTATGTTAGCTCCTACACCGTTTATGTTAGCTCCTGTACTGTTTATGTTAGCTCCTGCACTGTTTATGTTAGCTCCTGCACTGTTTATGTTAGCTCCTGCACTGTTTATGTTAGCCCCTGCACTGTTTATGTTAGCTCCTACACCATTTATGTTAGCTCCTAGATATATATATCATCATCGTCAGGTGCCATGCCAGCTGGCGTAGGCGATTATGGCTCTCCACAGCTCTCTGTCCACAGTATTATGTATCAAGGTCGTTGTTTCCTTGCCGTGCCAGGCTGTCAAACTGTCTAATATTTTCTCACGTTGTCGCCCTCTGTCTCTGTTGGCTTCAATTTTGCCTGTTGTGACTATGTTCTCTAAACCTGCCTGTCTCATGAAGTGGCCAAAAAAAGATTGCCTTTTTCTTATATTGTTTATTAAGGTCCGTTTCGCACTTGACTCTTTCAACACCTCTACATTAGTTTTTCTGGCAGCCCATGGTATTCTCAGCATTCTTCTGTAGAACCACATCTCTGTTGTCTCTAATTTCCCACTTTCCAGTTTGTTTATTGTCCAAGACTCACACCCATATGCTAGTATAGGAATTATATAGCACTGCAGAACTCTCTTTCTCACCTCTAATGACAAGGTCATATTACACAGTATATTTTTATTTTTTGAATGTTGTTTTTGCCTGTCTTATTTATATATATATAAACCAAAAATCTGGTATCTGCAATTATGCTCTAACTACACAGCTACAGAGAAATCGCACTAATAAGTCAGGCCAGCACAACATTACTGCACATTATGATGAATATATTATATGGAGTAGAAATAATCACAAAATTGCTGAATGACATATATAATAGTGAACACATACCCATGACTTAATGAGGTCCATATTTATAGCCTCACCAAAGAAACCCGGGACGACCGAATGTGAAGAACACCGTACAATCAGCCTCACGAGCCCAATAATAAAAATCTCAGAATTATCATGAAGAGAGTGAGAAACAAAATAAAAACAGAAATAAGTCCCGGAAAATGTGGCTTCGTAGAAGGCAAAGGTACCAACAATGCTATATATATTGTGAGAACAATAATAGAGAGGTCTATAGAGGTAAAAACAGATCTGTACCTCTGTTTTATAGACTACACAAAAGCATTTGATACAGTTAAACATAGTGAAGTTATACACATGCTAGAGAATTTGAACATTGACAGCAAGGATTTAAGAATCATCCATAAAATGTACTGGCAACAAACAGAGTAATAAGCGTGGGAAATCAATTTGGCCCATTTCAACAAATAAAACAAGGAGTTAGACAGGGATTTTTACTTTCACCAGACATGTTCTCATTACACAGTGAAAACATAATGCGTGCAAAAGTTGATATCCCAGGAATGTTAGTGGGAGGACATAACATAAATAATTTAAGATATGCGGATGACAATGTTCTGATTGCTAAAAGTGAGAAAGATCTTCAAAAATTAATTATGTAGTAGTAACAGAAAGTAAAAAAGAAAGGCCTCTTCCTAAATATCAAGAAAATAGAAGTAATGGTTATTTCAAAGAAACAAAATACCACAACTTGCAAGATCAAAGTGGTATCTGGAATCTTGTCTCTCAATCTGATGTTCATAACTTTCCTAAGACAAGTTTTTTGAAAGTGATTGAGCTTCCTCGCATGTTGTCTACGCAGTCCATGTTTCACTAGCGTATAACAGCACTGGAAGTACCATTGCTCAGTAAGCTGTCAGCTTAGTCTTTAGGTTAATGCCATTTCTATGCCACACATTTACATACAATCTGCCGAAAGTGCTGCTTGCCTTGACAATCCTTGTATACACTTCATCACCAACATTGGCATCTTGTGATAGTGTATTACCTAGGTATGTGAATCTATTCACAACTTTCAGTACTATGCCATTTACCTTTATACATGGCTCATGATAGATTTTGCCAGGTGCTGGTTGTAACATAACTTCTGTTTTCTCCATATTAATAATACGCCCAAAGTTCGTACAGGCTTTGTGGAATCTGTTTATAATAATTTGTAGATCAGCCTCAGAGTTGGCATTTAGGGCACCATCATCAGCTAATGGGAGATTCCTGATTGTATGTGATTTGACTTTGGTTTTAGCCCAAAGTTGCCAAAATTTTCCATCTATGCCAGGGGTGGGCAAACTTTTTGTGCAGAGGGCCTCATTGAAAATTGTAAAGCTATTGGAGGGCCGCATATAATATTATGTATGTTTTTGTTTAAAATTCTCGGTAAGTAATCAATTAAATATTTTTATTGTAAAGAAAGGTAGTTTTACATAATGTAGATAACTTCTGAAATAAATTACATTTCTAACAGACTTACACTATAACAGTATATTTTCTAATATGGATAAAAGGTTTTGCAAATATTTTAACAATGTTCGTGTATTTAAAATTGTGTTTGAGGGCCGCAAAATATCCAATGGCTGGCCGCATGCGACCCGCAGTTTTCCCACCCCTGATCTATGTGATATCTTCTATGCGATATCTGATATCTACTGCCAAGTCCAGATCTCTGAAAGCATCATCCAACATCAGAGAACATGATGCTAAACAGGGTAGGTGCTAATACACATCCCTGTTTAACTTCATTTTAGACAGAAAAAGTTATGTCTTTATTTCTGAACTTTAACTTGCATTCCATCATGCAATTGCTGCACCACTGTGATAAATTTCTGTGGCAACCATATTTTGTCACAATCTTCCACAGTACTGTACGTACTTACTGTATCAAATGCTTTTGTTAAGTCTATGAATACTGTGTACGAGTCACAGTGTTGTTCTTGAAGTTGTATTTCAGTATAGACCATATTAGATGTTTTTGTACTCTTTTCTGAAACCACATTGGCTTTCTTTTAGAAAGACTAATGCTGATCCAGCGGTCCATGGGCTCATGCCCTGTGACCATGAAAGACTAATCATGGATGAAAAGGTTCCAGGAAAGAGAACAAAACGCAGACCAAGACTACGATGTATCTAGGACATCGCAAACCTCCTGAGCATAACACCGAAATAGGCTGGACAGCTTCCACAGAACCGAGATCCTTCAGAGTGGTAGAGAGGACAACGTTCAACAAAGGACACATCATATAGATAGATGTCCATTTGTTTTAATCATTAAATAGCAAGCTGCACGTGAACAATTCTATTAGTTGATAATTATCAAATTAAATTTGTGTTTATCTTGTTCATAACATTCAAAATGTCAAACATTACCTTATCATTCAATAACTTTATTTCTTCAAAAAGAGAGCTCTTCTCTGCTTCAATATCACTCCTTCTTTTCTCCCATGCCTGAAATTCTCTAAAGTTGTCCACCTATGAGATGAAATAAACAAATTTACTCATGTAAAAAAGAAAATGTAATTTTCTGTATTGACAAAGTTACAGAATACAAAATGTCTTGTGTTCTGTATTGACAAAGTCGCAGAATACAAAATGTCTTGTGTTCTGTATTGACAAAGTCGCAGAATAGAAAATATCTTGTGTTATGTATTGGAAAAGTCACAGAATAGAAAATGTCTTGTGTTCTGTATTGGCAAAGTCGCAGAATACAAAATGTCTTGTGTACTGTATTGGCAAAGTCGCAGAATACAAAATGTCTTGTGTTCTGTATTGACATAGCCGCAGAATACAAAATGTCTTGTGTTCTGTATTGGCAAAGTCGCAGAATACAAAATGTCTTGTGTACTGTATTGGCAAAGTCGCAGAATACAAAATGTCTTGTGTTCTGTATTGGCAAAGTCGCAGAATACAAAATGTCTTGTGTTCTGTATTGACAAAGTCGCAGAATACAAAATGTCTTGTGTTCTGTATTGACAAAGTCACAGAATACAAAATGTCTTGTGTTCTGCATTGACAAAGTCGCAAACTGAACTTCTTTTGTTTGCTTAAAATGTGTCTCTATCTGTAATTTTATCTCTTTAATGGTGATGAAGAAGTCCCATTACCTGTGAGCAGGTAATTTTTGACAGCCCATAGACTTTCTGACAAAGCATAGGCCCACTCAGTAGTAAGTAATCAAAGTGACAGCCCATAGACTTTCTGACAAAAGCATAGGCCCACTCAGTAAGTAATCGAAGTGACAGCCCATAGACTTTCTGACAAAAGCATAGGCCCACTCAGTAAGTAATCGAAGTGACAGCCCATAGACTGTCTGACAAAAGGACATGTCCCCTCAGTAAGTAATCGAAGTGACATCACAACTCAAGTAGTTGTCACATATCCCATATAAGTTGTCCTCTAAGAGGCATTGTTGTTGGGGGGGGGGGGGGGGGGGGGTTATGGGTGCATGTTTAGTCCCCAAAAGGAGACATTCAATATTTCAATATAACAGCACCAGAAGATGATGACATCCTGCCAGGAATACAGCATACACCTGTGACACCCAGTTCACCATTCTTCTGTCAAATCTCATGACCTAACTCAAGCAATGTCACTTCTAGCATTCCCTACCACCTGGGAGTCTGCCACAAGAAGAAAAGATATGGAATGCCCACTGGTCAGATCTCTTTGTCATATGTGGGGACCTTTTGACAGAAGAGAAAAGTAAGAATCGAGACAAGACATGTAGTAACAATGATGATTTTTTTCCACATGCGATAGGTTGTCAGCCCATCCCACAACTTTCCTTACTCATTACAGAGACAGGCGACGTTTCGACTAAAAAGCCTTCATCAGGACAAACCAAAGACCACAGTACAACACTGCAACTGACCTTGTCAACCTTGAGTCTACTGAGAACCAAAAGATCTCAAAGGTTACGGTCATGTCTGAAGAACATCAAGAAACGATCCTCAAAGACCTCACAAGTCTCAGGGTCTGACATAACAAGAGGTAAGTGTCAGAATAAGATCAATTGAGCCTCTCTGCTATGGAGGTGGAAGGTAATAACAAATTTTACCCGGTCAGATGGAGCTTTGCGACGAATGACAAGGGCCACAGATCAGGTGGTACTCTGAACCCGTTGGAGAGCAGTGTCAAGAATGTGGATAAAAGAGCTGTTGGAAAAAGTCATGCATCTGGTGTGCATAGTTGAGGAAGTCAGGGTCGTCTTGACATAGACTGCGGAGACGAAGAAGCATTGAGAATGATAGAGACTGACGACATGCTCAATGATGGGAAGAAGTATATAACAAGTAGTTGTGGGCACCGATAGGTTTGCAGTAAACAGAAGTAGAAAGACCTGATGGGCCAATAGAGACTTATGCCAAGGAAATTGACAAATGAGCTCGATGAGTGAGAGCTGTATACTGGTATTCAACTAGCTCTAAATACTGGCTGTCAACAAATGAGGTGGATGAGTGGGAGAGTTGTCAACAAATGAGGTGGATGAGTGGGAGAGTTGTCAACAAATGAGGTGGATGAGTGGGAGAGTTGTCAACAAATGAGGTGGATGAGTGGGAGAGCTGACTGTCAACAAATGAGGTGGATGAGTGGGAGAGCTGTCAACAAATGAGGTGGATGAGTGGGAGAGTTGTCAACAAATGAGGTGGATGAGTGGGAGAGCTGTCAACAAATGAGGTGGATGAGTGGGAGAGTTGTCAAAAAATGAGGTGGATGAGTGGGAGAGTTGTCAACAAATGAGGTGGATGAGTGGGAGAGCTGACTGTCAACAAATGAGGTCAATGACTGGGAGTGTTGACTTCAAAAAATGAGAAAGAAAGGTCATTCTGTATTTCAGCTCAAAACCACCCTTAAATCCTCACCACTCCGTATAAATAGTACTTCAATAAATCACTAAAAAGCAGCATGACAATGGAGATTTTGGCAGTAACCAAAGCTTTGCAATGGATCTGCTCGCAGACTATCTGCGAGCATGCCTGCATACTCAGTGACTCGATGAGCATGATTGTGAAAGTTCAGGCAAGGATACATTTGGGAACAGTGGCTGGATGCAGTGAATAATTCCTGTATGCGTAAAGTGACTTTAATTTTTGTGCCAGGACATGCGGGAGTCCGGGGTAATGAGAGAGCAGATAGGTTGTACACACGCTGCTACTACGGCTGTTGGTGAAGTGATGGATCGAGCAGACATTTTGAACGCCCTATAGGAAAACGCATGAGCAAATGACTGTAGAAGCGACAATGACTCTTGTCCATGACTAGAATAAAGAAATTTGGTTTGAAATGTGGTGTCGCTAGAACTTAGCGGTTTCATGGGAAAGAAAGAATGATGGTCAATCAACTGCATACTGGGACCGTCAGTCAAAGTGTAATGGCAGCTACACTCAAGGAGACATCTGAGCACCTATGGACTTGTCCGGAGTGCAGTGACGATGATCCAACGACTAACAAACTAACTAAAATTGAATACTTTATTTCGCCATTTTTCTCACACTCCTGCTGTAACTTGCAGGAAGACATTGAGCATACCAGATTTCTAGCAAGATGTAATCCAGATGTTGTATTGTGGATTTATTTGCGCCAAATGGCCAGACACATTTGACTGTTTATGGTATTATTTTTTGGGTCTACGTTCTCAAACTCTCACTGAATCTTTCTTGTAGTAGGACAATGGTCCTACTAGACTTCAAGTAGGATAGAGCCCTGAGGATGGAGATGCATTGTCACCGTTTTTTGTGCGCCAATGGCTGGACACATTTGACCTCAACTGTGGTAATTAATAAGCTCAGTGTTTCTATAACTTCCACTGATTGATGGACATGTTGTTAGTAGGTAAACTGTAAATTGCAGCTGTGCTCATACTGCACGCTGGCCACCAGCATTAAACCTAAGGACATACCTGACCTTTTACCATTGTCTGTATCGTTATCAACATAGTAAAAGATGCCCAAAAAACGAGCAAGTATATACCCGTGTTTTACTATTTTCTGCGCTTGTTTTTACACTTTTGCTAGTTAACAGCATGAGAACAGTGGTTAATGCTGGTTAACATTATTCCAGAGAACCGAATGCATTTTTTATGGTTTACAGTATATGGTATAACTGTGATATTTCTGCCTCTCAGTCTTGCAGAATTATCGCAGTTAACCTGCAAACCATAAACAAGTATGTATAATAAGAGACATAGAACCTGGAGAAGAGTGGGACAATAAGCCTATTTCTATAGAAGTTGCAATCACACTTTCCAGGAAATGTGATAATAACATTCCAGTTAATTAAATTCCTATATCATGGAATTCCTATATCAATAGGATGAGCGAGGTAGCCTAGTTGATAGTGAGCTTGCTTTCTATCACTGGGTTACAGCGTGCCAGGTTCGAAACCACATCAGGACACAAAAAATTTGGGTTGTGATTTCTCACTTGACACAATCACTCCTCCAGTTGACTCAGCTGTAAATGAGTACCTGACACATGAGTTAGGGGAGGTAAAGACAGCAAGGAAGGGAACTGGCCACCCCACCTAATAGTTGCTGCGGCTTAGTACATGAAGAGTTATCTTCATCCCCAATGGCAGGTTGCTGCCATGGGACATACCGTTACCTTTTAATTAAATTCAGAAGTCCAGGCTCTAATCAGTGAGAATTCTTTGGGGATATTTTATTGTCTACACTGATGGATCTGTGATTCGACATGTGTGCAGTGTTTGTACATTCACGCCTCAATACATAGGGAAGTATATTAGAGAAGAAGGTGCTTTCTATACAACCACTGGTAGTATGACATGATGGCGATAGCAGTGACTAAAGCAATGATATGGATGGAGTTGCAGAGTGTTACAGGTGTCTGTTTCCTTACTGATGCTATGTGTATGCTTCGAAACATTCAGTCAGGCTATCTATGCTGTCTGTGGCTCGAGTCGATGATGAAATATGTGCGGAAGAGAGACCCATTAATTTTTTTACTTGGACATGTGGGTGTTGAGGAAAGTAAAGAGCAAGACAGACTTGCCAGCTTGGTCACAGTGACTACTGGCAGTTCAATGAACTGTGTTTGCATTTTGAATGCAATCATGAAGTTGGATCAGTTGGAAGATATGGGATATATTTCTTCTTTCGTATTTATGGCTAGAATGCAATCATGAAGTTGGATCAGTTGGAAGATATGGGATATATTTCTTCTTTCGTATTTATGGCTAGAATGCAAGACCTGGAGTGAAGCATGGTGTTGCAAGAAACAAACAGCATATATAAATCAAAAGGAATCAAAAGAAGAGTTATCAATCAACAGAGTACCAGAAAAATCAGTTACGACATGCTGAAGGACATACTGAATATGAAATCGAGCACTTACGGACTTGTCCATAGTGCCATAATGATGATCTGATGAATACTTAACTAGTCTGGCACATGTCCATTTATTCAAAAAAATGTATATAGAAGTCTCTCCCTTAACAGTCACTAACCCCACTGTAAGGATCACTAAGTGAACTTCAGAAGACCTGCACTTTTTTAAGAATGATATTGTGCTGCCAAGAGTAGAACTATTCAGCAGCATTTTGCATATCGACAACAACAACATATGGAAGACTAGCATAGCTCAGAAACATACAGTTTTTATAAACTGGCATAGACTGCCAATTATGATTTGGAAAAGCAACATCAGTGTTGGAGTGTAAATCAAACTGTATAAGTCGCTGGTGATTTCTGTTGTGCTGTATGGTTGTGAGAGTTGGACACTCACTGCGGACATGGAGAGAAGATTACAGGCTTTCGAGTACACATGCTACAGATGAATTCTACGAATTTCCTATAGGGAACATAAGACCAATGTGTACGTAAGAAATAAAGTAGAGATGTGTGCAGGTGTTCAGGAGCCATTGCTTTCAATAATGAAACGACGAAAACTAGCATGGTTCGGACATGTATGCAGGCATGATTCCTTGTCAAAAACAATACTGCAGGGAACTGTCGAAGGTGGAAGAAGCAGAGGAGGTAAAATAAAGGCATGGACAGACAATATCAAGGAATGGACAGGGCAAGATATTTGCACACTCATCCGCATCACTGAGGATAGAATTCGCTGGAGGACTCTGTGTGCTGAGGCATCCAATCTGGTAACCCTACGACCATGAAGGGTTTATTGATTTGATGGACTGCCAAAGAATAAAAATAGTAACCCTGTTGAAGGAAAATAAATAATATTATTTCATAATTACTCTGAGACTTTAGAAACAAGTTGAAAGCCCTTACCAGACCATCTATATCAAACTTCATGCCTCTCATTTTCAAATTTGACTTCAGCTTCTCAAGTGAACCACCTGTCAAACGTTTATCAAGATCAAGTTCAAGGTTGACTTGCGCTCCATAAGCACCTGCGACAGCATCACTCACAAAAAGCCATGATTGTGGTTGATTATCAAATGTAATATTCTGAGTTGAAAAGTAATGCCAAACATTACATTGACTGACAGTTGGTTGCTGGTGTAGGAAGCACAATCTGCGCTTGTGATGTCTTGATACACATAATGTATGTAATTTCTCCACCATTGCAATATTTTTGCATGTTCTATATAATACACATGTCAGTTTTGAAATTTGTGGTAAGATGGTTCTCGCTGAAACTCGCATTCTTTGGAAGTTAAAGAAAGTATTTGTTACGGCAAGGTAATACAAGCCATATGGTCAAGTTAATTATTCTTTATAATGCTAACATTCATTTATTAATTAGGTGCCATTCCGAATGGCGTAGGCGATATGGCTCTCCACCTCCAGTATTATTTGTCAAGATCATTGTTGTTTCTCTGCAGTGTCAGGTTGTTAAACTAATATTTTCTCATGTTGTCACCTTCTGTCTCTGCTGCCTTCAATCTTGCCTGTTCTGACTATGTTCTTCAAACCTTCTTGTCTTATAATGTGGCCAAAAAATGAAGATTGTCTTTTTCTTATATTATTGATTAAAATACTTTTCGGTTTTGACTCAACACCTCCACATTAGTTTTCCTGGCAGTCCATGGTATTCTCATCATTCTTCTGTGAAACCACATCTTTATTGCTTCTAATTCCCACTTTCCTGTTTGTTTATTGTCCAAGGCTCGCAGCACCAATATGTTAGTATAGGAGTTATATAGCACTGCAGAACTCTCTTTCTCACCTCTAATGACAAGGTCTTATTACACAATATATTTTTCATTTTTGTGAATGTTGTTTTTGTCTGCCCTATTCTGTTTTGTTATTTCTTCCATCTGCTGTAATCGTTGTACTTAAATATTTGAATTGGTGGATCTGTTTTAATACTATATTATTCACTTTGATACTGCAAGTTGTGCTATTTTGTTTCTTTGAAAAAACCATTACTATAATAGAGTGATTTATAGCAGCGTCATTTATGTGTCCAGCTTATCTGTTCAACCATTGGTCATAGCCTTAGTATAATAGAGCAAATTTAAATAATTATTATAGGGATAGGGACTATACAGTCGTGGTCTACACTCTGATACAGTCGTGGTCTACACTCTGATACAGTCATGGTCTACACTCTGATACAGTCGTGGTCTACACTCTGATACAGTCGTGGTCTACACTCTGATAGTCGTGGTCTACACTCTGACACAGTCGTGGTCTACACTCTGACACAGTCGTGGTCTACACTCTGATACAGTCGTGGTCTACACTCTGATAGTCGTGGTCTATACTCTGATACAGTCGTGGTCTACACTCTGACACAGTCGTGGTCTACACTCTGATACAGTCGTGGTCTACACTCTGATACAGTCGTGGTCTACACTCTGATACAGTTGTGGTCTACACTCTGATAGTCGTGGTCTACACTCTGATACAGTATACTAAAAGATTGATGCATTAAATTCTTAACACTATGTCACATCTATATATTTACACCATCAGCAAATAAGGTCTTTGGGATCATCTGTGCAAGGGAAGTGCACTTGAAGTGTTGGTCATGGGAGAGGGAAGGGCGGCAAAGCTAAAATAATCAATGGCTGCTATGGCTGTATAGACCAATTCGATATTGAAGTCTTTAAACCATTTAGAATCAAGTGCAGGCCTATATTTTCTAAAGAACACACATCAATTATTTCTGGTGTAGAATGACTGTGACTAATAGTTTCACATACAAACCTATAACAATGAAAGAGAACACAAAATAAAGAGACCTTAAATGAGGATGACTGTCCTTGATGGCAGAAGACACCCTCCTGTGAGCTAGAGAAAGCAGCTGTGAATGGGAGGAAATATCCAAAGAGAGGAAGTTCTTGACAGATGTAATACAGCTAGGAAGAAAGTGCAGAACTGGGCTGCCATAAAAACTGAAGGAATGATGCAAGAATGTATCTAGTAGTACTCAAATCTGCAAGATACAATCATCTACACAAATGGTTTAGTACTAAGAGAAACAAACAGATGTGGATGGAGTTTTGTTCCCTACCAAAATGGTAGGAAAGTTGCAGAGAGCTCTACTGCCTATTCAATAGCAACATTAAATATGTTCTTGTTTAGAAAACTGGCCTCACAGCACATAGGGCATTCTCATAAGTGCTCCGCCATCTGTTCCAGCAGCCATTCGACTCGATGGTGTTTCGAGTCCAATGCCGCCGAAACAGACGTCAACATCAGGGCAGAACTCTGTGGCCCTTGCGAGTTTTCTTTGTTGTTCCGCCCACCCACGCCGTGCCAGTAACTAGTACAAGCACAACGAAGGCATGTTGGAACAACATGGTAACTGTTATCGAAGGTTACGACTACAGTTACGACTTCATTAAATATGTGAATGGAGATAGAGGCAGTAACAGGGGCTCTGACTTGGCTGATGCTGCAACCACCAACATACAATGATTCTACCAGAATCTAAGAATATGCAATGCAAAATATAAAAGTTCATGAAATTAAATGAGGGATTACTCTTCTCAGCGATGTCTATAGTATCACATGGATCTGCTATCCAGATCATGCTCAGAGGCAACAACAATAGTAGGCCTTATGTTTGACTAATAAGGCCTTATGTTTGTGGATGAGTCAATGATAAGAGACAAAGCTGATTTAATTAGGGCAGTTATGGGTGCCCTACAAAGTGAAGAAAAGAAAGCTGAAAAAAACACAATATTTATGTTCAGAAAATGATAGAAATAGGAGTGATCAAGGGAGAGGGAAGAAAGTTCCTTCTCTCTGAATAGAGCACCCAACCAGCAACTGATTGGTATATTTACGGTTTGGTGGTTTTTTTTTAGTTTTTTATGTGTGTTTCTTGAAAAAGGTCCCAATAGGAACGGAACGTAGGAAAATTGTCATGTTTTGTTTTATTCCATATTTCTTATATACCTTTTTATATAGATATGTTTATATTTAGGTATTCCTAGTAACCTGTTTATCTTATTTTGCATTACTATTTGTTACTGTGGCACCCTCCACTTTTTCGGATGCCCTCTGACCATTTGGTTATTTTTAACTGATTGGTACACGGAGGTACTCTTCAAATTATAGCTGATGGACCTGCAAACTGAGCATTTAATGGTAATGCTCCCAGAGCCTAATCAAGAAAATTTCGGTAAAAATGCTGTTTCGTCCACCATTGGGCTATATATAACGTTACAGATTTCCCTTGAAAAACCAATCATATCTATTCACACCTTAGACAAGAATTCTTAGAGAATTAATTATTAATTCTAAACACTGATTCTAACCCCTCTCCCCAAATAATCTATAAACTAATTCTAATCCTTTTAATTTCACTGCTATATTTAATTTTCAGTAAGTTTATGCCTATTTATTGTAAATATGTAAGCCATATTTTTTGGGGCAAATCATAAGATGGGTTAGTTGGTTAAGTGAACGTCTCTGACAATCCCTAAGCTAAAAAAAGTCATGATACTGAACGTAGGGCTTGCTAGTGAGCAGGCCTAAAAAAAATCAACAACAGTTGCAAAAGTAATGCCCAATAATATGACATGTTTCAAATAATTCAGTATTGCAATATGGCCTATTCATCCAAATTAGACCTAGATTTAGACGTCAGTGAGAAGGGGGAAAAAAACAATTCTGAAAATGATTGGAATTGAGAAGTTAAAAAGTCCTCAAATAAATTCCTTATGTCCGCATTAGTGTTACTAACAGAACATGGCTGCGTATTAGGCCTATATGCAGTACACAAGCTAAGGTAGGCCCTACATATTATTTTGATGCACAGACATCAATCAATTTATCGGTAGGCCTAGTATTAGATTCAATGTTATAAGAACTTCCCCGTTGCTGCTAGTAAAATGTTCACCTATAGGGCGCTGACATGTTGAAAATTACAAAACATGAACCTGTTTACTAACAAAATATTTTACAATATAAACCTCAATAGCTTAAAGTTTATTCATAACAGCATTGTAAAAAAATGTTAAATAGTATTAAAGCTTCTTTAATTTCTGCCAAATTTATTTTAATAATACATAATTAAATATTATAAAAATTATTTTCATTTTGAATTGTATATTATTAGCAATGCAATGTTTTTTTTACAACACCAGAAGTGTAGTTGCCACCCATGGTTTCCAAAAAGTTGCCGAGAATATGGACATATATATCTTTCGACGTGTTTCATTGTTTAGCCTTTACAATTTTCCTTCTAATAACACAAATATTACATGTCGTTGAAAAGTGGTACACCATAGTTGCCCAGATACAGACTTCATTTTTTTAGTGTCAAGCTAAATAGCGGAAGGCACATGAAGGACAGATGCATCAAATTCCCTTCCCGTGAAAGTTGGAGGGCTTATTATTCATAACTAGTCCATACACTTACAATTTCACGTAAGTCCTGAGTACTATAACTTCAGTTTATTATATTTGTAAAAAATAATTGATAATAGTACTTTTAAAATATTTGATGCAACTCCGTGAATAATACAATTTTACTGAATACTTAAAGTTTCTGCAGGTGTTAAACAGCCTCGGATTTGGTATCCCATGGAGACCAGTAGAATTGATAGCACCTTTGATGTTATTAATGATGAATAGTTTCGTGTGGACTAAATAAAATCACCCACTGAAGACGGATATGTGAGGGCCATTGGCGCAAATAAATCGGCAACACAGCGTATTTCCATTCTCTGGACTACATCTTGCTGGAAGTCTTGTAGGGCCATTGTCCTGCTACAAGAGAATCCTGCGGGAGTTTGAGAATTAACGCTGAAGAAGAAGAATACGCACACACATTGTAAAAAATATGAATTTATGATAAAATAAGCTATGTATATAATCAAAACAAGTGTTACAATCTGCACTGATTAAGGTATTCAAATCATTTAACGTATATTTATTCTATGTTGTAAGTCTATACCTTTTTTTATTGTTGTTTTGTTATTACTGTTGTGCCATAACTCTTGACATAACCAGTATCAAGGCACTGGGGCACATTCCCATAAATGCTCAGCTCACAGGTCCATCAGCCATCTAAGGGTGTATAACTTCAGTGTATCAGTCAGTTGTTGGTTCTGCATTCTTCAGATCTCTCCAGACAAGAGGCATTTTCCTCCCACTACCTTGATAGCTCCAATTTCTATCATTCTTTGAATATGCACATTGTCTGTTTTTCAGCCACATCTTTGTCACTTTGTAGTGAGTGCACCCATAAACTGCCCGATTTAACTCAACTCTTTCTTATAATTGATCCATCCAATATAGCATTGCCTACCAATGCATGCATTTTATCATTGCCTCTGGATCATTGTATGCCTGGATATTATATTTATGTCAGACTTTGGATGTTACTGAGAAGAGTAACCTACTCCTGTGTTATATATTTTTCCACACCATATTTTACATAGCTCCTCTGAGAACCCTTTCAGTTGGTTGCTGATCGAGCGGTCCATGGGCTCATGACATAATGCCATTGTGTGATATATGCATGTCTTTGTGAGCTGTTGTTTTGTTCCATTTATATGGCCTTGGAGGGAGAGAACCCTTTCAGTTTGTTATTTCTCTAATTATATATTTTTTTTTCAGGAAAATAAAAAAAGTCACCATTTTTTTAATTTTTATGTCAACAGAACAATCAAAAAAGGTGCTAAATGTCTCTGACAAGAAACATTTAATCTATGGCAGACAATATTGTTGGAAATAAACGTTCTTCTACCAAGGAAGCTATTGAAGTAGAGACTGTGAGGCAGCAGTTTTGCCATTGTAGTGACAACGAATATGCCTTGGATAGTGAAGTAGATGCAGAGAATACACCAGCTGCACTATCCTGCGGACATTCTTTGTGTTTAAATGTGAGTTTTTAATTCAAAAAATGTTTTTACTGCACTTTTAAAACTTGACTTTGTTATTGTAGATTTCTCATCATTTTATGATGTCATGATTATTCTTTTAAATATATTTAGAAAATTGTGTTCTGACACTTTTTAAAAACTAATATTGAATCATCAGTTACTTGGAAAAAATCAATTAAATTCAAGTAGGAAGTGACAGCCACAGACAGATGTGTCGGGCCATTGGCGCAAATAAAATGGTGACACAACACATTTTCATTCTCAGGACTACATCCTGCTGGAAACCTAGTAGGACCATGGTCCTGCTACAAGGGAGATCCAGCGGGAGTTTGAGAATGAACTCTGAAGAAGAAGAACAAGTAGGAAGCAAGAAGGTAAATTAAATTTTTTTTAGATTAACAGGAATTTAACCAGTCCATTCTGACAGCACCAAATTGCCTGGCAACAAGAGTAAACAGGTTTTTCCGTGTTTGACTAACCGCATCTCCAATAAAAGATGCAATTTTGTCAAGATATTCAAACTGTGTACTCAAGTCACTGGTTCAATTCCCAATGGTCTCAAAAATTTTTAATTTATCCTCTTGCTTCCTACCTGAATTTACTTGTATAAGCAATTATTTGAAGCAAAATTGTATGGTCTATATGTTATTTATGTTTACAAGACCTATTGGCCCTTGTAGAAATAATACGGATGTTATATGTTTGTGTTACTGAGGATAATTCAATACTTGTACGGGATGTCTGTTGTTGTTGTAATAGTCCTTGTCTCAATTAGTCCGTTCTAAGTGACTTGAGTACACAGTTTGAATGCTTTGACAAAATTGCATCTTTTATCGGAGATGCGGTTAATCAAGCATGGAAAAACCCGTTTACTCTTGTTGCCAGGCGATTTGGTGCTGTCAGAATGGACTGGTTCAATTCTTGAAAAATCAATATAGTTTAAACAGCAAAAACAACAGGTTCAGCCATTTTGATCATGGACCGATAACAACCATAATCTCGAAAGAAGTTAATTCAAAAAGAGAAATCCTCACTCATTTAAAAAGAAGACAGTCCACAATTTTTGGAATATTATTTGGAATAGGAAAGATGGAGCACATTTCGACAACAGACAAGTTGAAGAGCAAGAGGGATTTCATAACACTATGGAGAAAATACTGGAAAGCTTGGTGCTGTGACATGGGAAACTTCAGTATAGAAATGATGGTCATCACCAGAGAACAATGATTGATGTGACTCACACAAGACCAATCTGAGTCAGAAAGACTCTATTACAGTATGTACAATGACATCACATGCCCTCTTGTACCATCGTGTTTTGTCATATGTCGTCATATGACATGCAGCTCTTGTAATGTGTTGTCATGTGTCCAATTAAACATGCAGCCCTTGCGATTAGATGTGGTGTCCTGTGTCATATTTGACATGCAGCTCTTGCGATTAGATGTGTTGTCCTGTGTCATATTTGACATGCAACCATTGTGATTGGATGTATTGTCCTGTGTCATATTTGACATGCAACCATTGTGATTGGATGTGTTGTCCTGTGTCATATTTGACATGCAGCCCTTGCGATTAGATGTGTTGTCCTGTGTCATATTTGACATGCAGCCCTTGCGATTAGATGTGTTGTCCTGTGTCATATTTGACATGCAGCCCTTGCGATTAGATGTGTTGTCCTGTGTCATATTTGACATGCAACCATTGTGATTGGATGTGTTGTCCTGTGTCATATTTGACATGCAACCATTGTGATTGGATGTATTGTCCTGTATCATATTTGACATGCAGCTCTTGCGATTGGAAGTATTGTTGCATGTCATATTAGACACACAGATGTGTCAAAGCATATTCTGTATAAGATATTGCTATTCAACAATTGGGAGGGGGGTAGGTGTGTGTGTGTGTGTGTGTGTGGAAACATGCTTTATTAACCTATACAAATAAAAATACTAATGTAATTTCCTCTTCTTTTATTTTTTGGTCAATTCTTTAATTTGTGACATTTTGATGACCTTTAAGGGGGGGTGAAGGTGAGGTAACTATTGCTGGGGGGGGGGGTATTGCCAGCTATTTTGCTCGCTGCCTAATACTAAATATCATGGTCTAATTTCCTAAGGTAAGACAGTTTCATTACCGCCGCCACCCATTTATCTTTTGGATTAAATTGAATTGGGCCAGAAGTTGAGCTGGACATCTGTGGGGTAGATCGTGTTCAACCTGTGAACAATAAGAGCTATCAGCAAGCTTACCCTCCTACATCTGATGGAGAATTCTGAGTGCTTACGGACACGCTGAAGTACTATGATGTCAGTTCATGAACTAAATTACATTGTCTGCACAATTATCTTTCTGCGTTCTTCAGTCATATGTGTAAACACATGCATATTTTGTATACAGAAAATTGTGGGCACCTTTAATCCAGCACTTTCAATGTAATTGTTTGTATAGCTATCAGCTATCAGGGACATAGGTATGATCTCAAGGGGGGGAGGGGGTTTACCTTTTAAAAAATTGGTGATTTGTGTGTTTTCATCTGTCGGATAATGTTTTTTATAACAATTTGATGACCTTTTTTGTGTTGAAAAATCGCTACGGGTGGGAGTTTTTGTTTAACTCTAAGGGTAGGGGTTTACTTGTCTTTTGGCCAAGTTCCTAAGGTCATGTTGAGATTTCTGGGGAGGGGGGGTTTGAACCCACCAAACCTTCCCTCCCCCCCATCTACGGACCTGATAGCTATGTTTTAACAGATAGTTGTCTGTTTCAGTGTATCAAAACTCAGTGGCTAGATGCTGCAACGCAAGATGGCTCTGTAGTCTGTCCGAGATGTTCAAAAAAAGCAACTGTTGTACATTTGAGAAATATGGACAGTGAAGTTAGTTTTATGTTTTTAATTAACCAGAAAGACTTTTCAAAATCTGTATTTCTGCATCTGTTAGACAATGACACTATGGTGGACGAGACTGGTATTAAGAGATTGAGGGAGTTTAAAATTGCTTGAGAAGATAGTTGGTGACGCTTAACAGGTAGGACTAGGAAAATATCCAATCAACCTGACATGAATTATCAGCGTACATACCCTTCACCATCTGCTGCAAGAGACAGAACTGCTATAGGGATAGCCCAGAGTGTACTGAAGTTGGTTCAGATAATCACTAATCAGTGATGGATGTGCTGGGCCTTGGATGTCCTGGCCGCTGATATGCTGGGCCAACCAAGATGCAAATAACATAGCTCTGCTGTGGAACTAGCAGCACATCTTACTTCACACTCCCCGACAAATCATGCAAATTTTTGTGGTGGTTAACAGAGCGAATTTAGAAGAAGAAGAAGATTAATCAGTATCACGTTCCATGTATTTTGGCGATGGTTAGTACTATCCTGCTTTTACTACATAATTAGTACTATCCTGCTTTTACTACATGGTTAGTACTATCCTGCTTTTACTACACAGTTAGTACTATCCTGCTTTTACTACACAGTTAGTACTATCCTGCTTTTACTACACAGTTAGTACTATCCTGCTTTTACTACACAGTTAGTACTATCCTGCTTTTACTACACAGTTAGTACTATCCTGCTTTTACTACACAGTTAGTACTATCCTGCTTTTACTACACAGTTAGTACTATCCTGCTTTTACTACAAGCTGAAGGAAATGTGATTCGCTAAATATTGAGACTAAAATTATTCTAAATGTGTTTAACTTCTTTGTGCTGAATGTCCTGCAGGATGAACCCAGAGAACAGAATCAATTGTGTCATAGTATACAGCCTGGCTGTGATAACGGAACAGGAAAGAGTATATAAATATATTTATAATAAAACCTTAGTAGCCTCTTAGGGCATGCATGGCAGGTAACAGTGTTACTATTCTTTGCTTCTTTCTCGGGCCTGGCAACACACAGATGATAATCATTATATACAGGAATCACAAATTATTGAAAATGAGGCCTAGCTGTTGCATTCTTTGAATAGATATTTATTGTGAAATATTCAACCCAGGATGTCCATTACAGAATGTTGTACTCACTGCCACTCTGTAAACCTCTATGTTCTTTGCAAGTTGTCCTGCTTCTTCCATTGTCCTATTACATTTGAACCCATTGTGTCTTTTATTATATCCTAAAGATGACAGCGTGCATTTTTTTTAATGGCGTTCATGAGCCAGTTTTCTTCAATGTTTAGGTGTTTACAGATGTCTGCGTTGAATTGTCAATAATACTCTTAGTACCTTCTATAACATTTCATTGCAATGCTATTTTCTTTTCCATAGTGAATGTCATTGGCTAGGTCTCACCACGCATGTGGTTGCGTCTGGGTCTCACCAATGGCCCACTAGACATACCATCCATGCAACAGAAAACCTTAGTGGAAACATGCCGTTATATTGAGGTTGTCTTCTTATAGAGGCTTCATGGCATGTCATCTATACAGTTATGATTATGTTTTGTTGTTGAAATGTGTTTAATATTTGCCTGAATATATATGTATGCACCTTCTGTGTTTGGGAGGGAGCCAGAGATGTACTGTGCAGCACTGAGGAGGAGGAAACTGACATCACTGTTTTTCCTATGGCTGAGGCCCATCATAGAGGCACAGTGACTCAGGACATGACAATCCTTTTGACTTGAACATTTGGTTGCATGCCTGGAGCTATAGAGAAGTTCGGCATAACCAGTAGTCAATTGGTGGCGTGGAACGAACACAGTGAACCCTATTTTGGCTACAGTGGCTAGGCGCAGTGCATAGGTTGAAACCTACCTTCCTGGAGGTGTGATAGTTATTCTCTGGCTCTGTCCTGGGGTGGGCCGAAAATCCACAGACTTCCCAGCAATATAATGCCATCTAATGGCATTAGGTCAAAGGGCATGAGCCCATGGACCGCTGGATCAGCAACCAACCAACGTCTCACAACCCTACGGTGAAATACAATGTAAGTTTGTGGGAACACTATAACTTATTTATACTGGTAACTCTGTGTTTTTCTGACTCTTGCTATAGATTTTCCATCTGTGATTTTTTTTATAGATCTATTGCTAATCTATTGCTTGATTTCTATTGAACAATCTTCTGTAATGTTAATGATAGACCTGATACATTCAAACTTGTTCACACTTTCTAGTTCTTTGCCGATAACTATTGTGGGTATGAATCAATTGAGTCTTTATTGGGGAAATTATGTTGAGCCTCACTAAGATATTTTACAGACATAATCAGATGTTCTAGACCTATGTGGCTTCTTGATATGAGGTTGGTGCCATCTGCATTCCAAATTCCTTGAATCTTATTTCATTACCAAATTCCTTGAATCTAATTTCATTACCAAATTCCTTGAATCTCATTTAATTGTCAAATTCTTTGAATCTCATTTCATTGCCAAATTCTTT
Source organism: Meghimatium bilineatum (assembly GCA_034231615.1). Lineage (NCBI taxonomy): Eukaryota > Metazoa > Mollusca > Gastropoda > Stylommatophora > Philomycidae > Meghimatium > Meghimatium bilineatum. The sequence goes on from CM067307.1 coordinate 34,523,880, forward strand.
GAATCTCATTTCATTGCCAAATTCCTTGAATTTCATTTCATTTTCAAATTCTTTGAATCTCATTTCATTGCCAAATTCCTTGAATCTCATTTCATTGCCAAATTCTTTGAATCTCATTTCATTGCCAAATTCATTGAATCTCATTTCATTGCAAAATTCCTTGAATCTCATTTCATTGCCACATTCTTTGAATCTCATTTCATTGCCAAATTCCTTGAATCTCATTTCATTGCCACATTCTTTGAATCTCATTTCATTGCCAAATTCCTTGAATCTTATTTCATTGCCAAATTCCTTGAATCTCATTTCATTGCCACATTCTTTGAATCTCATTTCATTGCCAAATTCCTTGAATCTCATTTCATTGCCAAATTCCTTGAATCTCATTTCATTGCCACATTCTTTGAATCTCATTTCATTGCCAAATTCCTTGAATCTCATTTCATTGCCAAATTCTTTGAATCTCATTTCATTGCCAAATTCCTTGAATCTCATTTCATTGCCAAATTCTAAGAATCTCATTTCATTGCCAAATTCTAAGAATCTCATTTCATTGCCAAATTCTTTGAATCTCATTTCATTGCCAAATTCTTTGAATCTCATTTCATTGCCAAATTCATTGAATCTCATTTCATTGCAAAATTCCTTGAATCTCATTTCATTGCCAAATTCCTTGAATCTTATTTCATTGCCAAATTCCTTGAATCTCATTTCATTGCCACATTCTTTGAATCTCATTTCATTGTCAAATTCCTTGAATCTCATTTCATTGCCAAATTCCATGAATCTCATTTCATTGCCAAATTCCATGAATCTCATTTCATTGCCAAATTCTTTGAATCTAATTTCATTGCCAAATTCTTTGAATCTCATTTCATTGCCACATTCTTTGAATCTCATTTCATTGTCAAATTCCTTGAATCTCATTTCATTGCCAAATTCCATGAATCTCATTTCATTGCCAAATTCTTTGAATCTAATTTTATTGCCAAATTCTTTGAATCTCATTTCATTGCCAAATTCTTTGAATCTCATTTCATTGCCACATTCTTTGAATCTCATTTCATTGCCAAATTCCTTGAATCTCATTTCATTGCCAAATTCTTTGAATCTCATTTCATTGCCAAATTCCTTGAATCTCATTTCATTGCCAAATTCTAAGAATCTCATTTCATTGCCAAATTCTAAGAATCTCATTTCATTGCCAAATTCTTTGAATCTCATTTCATTGCCAAATTCTTTGAATCTCATTTCATTGCCAAATTCTTTGAATCTCATTTCATTGCCAAATTCATTGAATCTCATTTCATTGCAAAATTCCTTGAATCTCATTTCATTGCCAAATTCCTTGAATCTTATTTCATTGCCAAATTCCTTGAATCTCATTTCATTGCCACATTCTTTGAATCTCATTTCATTGTCAAATTCCTTGAATCTCATTTCATTGCCAAATTCCATGAATCTCATTTCATTGCCAAATTCCATGAATCTCATTTCATTGCCAAATTCTTTGAATCTAATTTCATTGCCAAATTCTTTGAATCTCATTTCATTGCCACATTCTTTGAATCTCATTTCATTGTCAAATTCCTTGAATCTCATTTCATTGCCAAATTCCATGAATCTCATTTCATTGCCAAATTCTTTGAATCTAATTTCATTGCCAAATTCTTTGAATCTCATTTCATTGCCAAATTCTTTGAATCTAATTTCATTGCCAATTTCTTTGAATCTAATTTCATTGCCAAATTCTTTGAATCTAATTTCATTGCCAAATTCTAAGAATCTCATTTCATTGCCAAATTCTAAGAATCTCATTTCATTGCCAAATTCTTTGAATCTCATTTCATTGCCAAATTCTTTGAATCTCATTTCATTGCCAAATTCATTGAATCTCATTTCATTGCAAAATTCCTTGAATCTCATTTCATTGCCAAATTCCTTGAATCTCATTTCATTGCCACATTCGTTGAATCTCATTTCATTGTCAAATTCCTTGAATCTCATTTCATTGCCAAATTCCATGAATCTCATTTCATTGCCAAATTCTTTGAATCTAATTTCATTGCCAAATTCTTTGAATCTCATTTCATTGCCAAATTCTTTGAATCTCATTTCATTGCCAAATTCTTTGAATCTCATTTCATTGCCAAATTCTTTGAATCTCATTTCATTACCAAATTCTGTGAATCTCATTTCATTGCCAAATTCTGTGAATCTCATTTCATTGCCAAATTTCTGGCTTCAGATATTAAAAGATTGAGACTGTTCAGAATATTGGTCTTCTTGGATGCTGTGTAAGTCTAGTTTGACTGCCGGCGTTGTCCAATGCAGCTTATACAGAAGAAATTAGGTCTGGAACTTCTGAAAAAATAGGGTGATATGAGGAATTGTTCACCAGCTGCGAAGCGCCTTGTCGGATGAAAGATGCAGTGACCCAGGCAAAATACCAACTCATCTCATAACATAGACCCCATCCAAGTAGAAGGCTTATTCAATAGGCATTAAAAAGTAAAGGTAGGTCCCATGGCATCTGCCGTCGGGGATGAAGATAACTCTTCATTTACTAGTACTCTAATGCAATAGACATTGCATTAAACCAAAAGCTAAAGTCTAAAGTCTCCTGGGTATGAAAAGAAGCTCTAAGAAACCACCCCACACACATAAAGCAAGAATAAATTGCTCGCAATTCCTGTGGATAATAACAGCAACAACATAAAATAAAAACATTTCTCCAGTTTCATCCTACTAACTGAGATATCAATACTCTCTCTAACCCACTCCTGAAATAAAGTTAATTCAATTACATAATTTCTGGTACACTTTTTTTTTATCGTCACACAGGTTTGCAATGACAAAATAGTATCCGATGAACATTCACTATCTATACGACACGTAGACGGCAGTGGTGGAGTATGGACATTAGAACATAAGGACGGAATACCTCTACAAGAGTGGGTTAATGCAAACATCTGTGAAAACTTTGTCTTAAAGTTGATTTCTGGTACTGACTCCTGTTTGACTGATAGCGCACTAACATTAGATAATAGTTCAGTTTTAACCAACAGTTTGTTGGAGCATACAAACATCCCACAGAGCACTAACACGTTTTCCCCTCTGAAGCAGGAGAGTTACTCGCAGAAAACTATTATGAGGTATATTGTGAATAAATCTAATTTAGACATTGTTAATAGTTCACATTTTCCGGATAATTCAGAAGTTTCAGCGCAGAGTAATGTACTTGGTTCTCCAGATTTAAATTTGAAAGCTCTGCTTCAGATGTTGGAGAAAAATTCATTACCATCTCTTGGAGAAAGTTCAGAGAGCAATGAGACAAGTTGTAGTTCAGAAAGTTACAATTGTGTGGACAATAGCTGTAAAGAGGAGACTCAGTGTTTTGAAAAGTCACAGAATGAGTGTGACAATGATGGAACTGAAATAGACCAGACTGTAATGACAGAGAAACAGTTTTGTGAAGATGTAGAAATTGATGATGATTGGCTTCCTGTTGGGATAGTACAAGATGGATCAGTTCTCGACAGTGAGGAAAAACTGCCCGCAATGCAGGCTATACCATTTACAGAGTATCCTCCAAACTCAGATGCTGTGTCCGCTGATACTTATATCTACATGAACAATGTAACACCTCATAGAAGGGTCTTGAATGAAGTGGAGAAATCCGGTGTAGAATCTGTTCCCCATGTATGGTTCTCACAGGCTCATAGAGATTTCCTAAATAATAGTCACCCTAAACCTCGGAGGGGACGTAAACGAAAACCTGTGCTAAGACACTATCAATCTGAAGTTTTCATGCGGCCATATATGAAACAAGAACATAGTCCGCAGCTTCAGTTGGTGAAACTTGTGCGACAGAGAGCTCATACTAGAAGAGATGAAGAAGAGAAGTCAGTAGCAGCTGCAGTGAGCCACGAGGAAAAGGCCCATCATAAGGTAGAGGTTACAAAAAGAAACGTTGAAGATCCAGAGCTTGCTTTTATGAAAACAGTTGATATGCCTAGCGGGAAAAGGGTTGAGGACATCTATGTTGTCCCTTCTGTCTGGATTAGCAATGAGAGAAAGAATACAGGCAGACCAAACTGCACACGAGAGACAATAAATTTCTCAGGAGCTGACTTGCGTAATTTCTTTCCTGTAGAAGGAAGTCAAAGAGTACCTCTTCCAGTCTATTCTCACACAAGTCAGACCCGTTTTGTAAATACCTACCAAACGCCGTATTGGAGGCAAGTTCAAGGGTCATTAAATGGCTGTCATCAACACACTCAACCACCTTCCTGTACAAACCCATCAAGAAAGAGTAGTCACCCCATATCAATCTCAAACACCCATTCATTGAAACCTACACAAAACTTGTATAAGGTAATCCGAGGGCATATTATTACCACATTAAATGCACCAAAATTAGAACCTATCCCATCTTTGAAAGATTTATGTAAATCTACTTTGAGACTTGAATCAGTGTCTGTCATTTCTCAAATGAGAGAAAACAATAGATGTACTGTGCCTGCTGTTGAAAATAATATACTAGGATATCAGTCAGAGTTAGAACAGGATGATGTATCCAGAGAGATGAGTTCAGAAATCAAGACACCTAAAGAGTTCTTAGATTTGTTAGGGGATAGCACATTTCATGAGGCAAAACTTCCAGAAATGAGTCATGAAACCGAGTGCTTGGACACAGACAGGGAAGACTCCAATGATACATGTGTCAACTCTGCTGCTTCCACTCATGGAAAATGTGATCAGTTTGATCTAAATGGCAAAATAGAAATGTCCAGTGACAATGAGGAGACATTGCCAGAAAATCCGTTATTTTCTGAGGATATTGAAAAAACCGAGGGAGTGAAAAAAGTCGCAGAACATCCAGCATCCTGTGAACGAGTTCTTGTCTCAGTTTCTTGTGAGAGTGTGCAGAATTCAAGTTCTAGTAAACAATTTCTAACAAAAATTACTGAATGTAACAATACCAACCAGCGGTTTCAAGACCAGCCGGAAGTTTATTCAGCATCGGGATCAGCAAATCTTTCACATGTTCAGGAGAGTTTTAAATGCCTCTATTCCACAGTGAACTCCAGTTTTAGTCTCAAAGACAGTAGAAACAACTATGTCATTCCAGTAGTTAGCTACAGACTCACAGATGCCGCCAAGAGTAGCTACTTAAGTACTTCCAAACTTGATGACCACAACTTAGAACGTCACCATGTCAGGGAAGATAGTGGTCAAAAACTGTATGGTATGGGGTCATTCAGCATTCCTTCACATGGCTCTGGTTCTTATATGCTTTTAGATGATCCATGTCATGAGGAGACTTCTGAAAGCAACTTAATGAATCTACCAAGTTTGATCTCTGTTACCAAGCAAATTAGAAACTTGTCTTCAATTGAACCACTCAACAACCCCTTGGCTAACTTAGCAGCTACTTTGAACTTGTTGTGCAATGCTGAGAAATCTTTGTGCAGCTCTAATTATGTCATGTACAAGCAAGTCAAATCTGAGAGCAAATCTAAATTAGGTCGTTTGAACTTGTGCATTTGTAAACTTGGAGACTTGATTGTTACTTTGGGCGATACATTGCAAGAGTGGATGAAGGAAACAAGCAGTCGTTGCTTTAAGACAATGAGAGTTCTTGCTGATCTGTATAATTCAAATATCGCTGCTCTTATTGAGCTCATTACACCTTATTTCCATCACATTTGTGAGTTAATTGCTTCTTGTCACTCTGAAACTGTGCCATGGAATAAACGAGAATCATCAATTCATGATCGGTCAAAAAATTTGGCAGATCGCTTATCTTTGACTAGTTGGCTTGATTCTAATGTTGATAGCATGTCATGCAGACCAGATACCAACAGCAATTTGTCTTATACTGAAAAGGAGCAAAGTGTTTCCCCAAAGATTTACACCAGTCAGGAATGTGATCATGCAATGCCTACCAAGGATGGCAGTGACACATCATCTCTATCTGGTCATGGCAGCATCAAAGGATCACCAAAATTAAAAGGACTGTCTACTGTCAAGAGAGTTAGACCACTGACCTCCAGAAACTGGCAAAGAAGGAAAAGAGTTAATCATATGAAAGATAAACCAAAACAGATGATGAGTCCAGTTGGATCCAAAAGACATCAAAGAAAATGCGCAAACTTGAAATTTGGTGGCAACATGACTGGTCAATCCAACAGTCTTCTTCCAAATACTGTCCTTGTAAAAATGTCATCTGACTGTATCTGGCGGGAAAGAAGTGAAGCTGACATTCAGGAGCCTCAGAAAATTGACTCCCATTTTACCTCTGGGAATACCAATAATGATCCAGCCACTTTTGGGAATCATGACCATCAGCAAGTAGTGAAGATCCCTACCAGTACCACGGCATGGTTGATGCCATCAAGTACAACAGACCATTGTAGCATTCCTGTACAGCTGAGTATCTCAGAGATGAATGGTGAGACCACAATGTCACTGCTGGACTCGGAGTTGACTAGCGCCATCAATGGTAAGAAACATTTGTATTTCTATTACCATACATCTTTCATTTTCTATCAATACCTGTGAATTTTACCATGGCACTGTGTAAAATTTATGTTTGTCACAGCAGCATTGACTTCCACATGAAGTTTTATGAACAGATAGATGTTATTGAAGGAGTTTGTATCTAGCTTTGTGCTAGTAAAGTCAAGTCAACCCATATTTATTAATGCCATAGGGATGTCAGATGTTAGCGATCTCATATTTCAGTAGCTCTGCTATTTGAGGGTGGTATCCATCTCCTCTCCCTTGCAGTCTTTGCTTCCCGGATTAATCTGGTACCCAGTTAAGGCTGGGTCGATCTGGAAGCTGTTGCGATCTGAAAAAGCATTTCCGCCTCAACTGGGGAATGAACCAAGGACCACTCATATGCAAAGCCAATGCTCTAACCATTGTGCTACACTGCCCCTAAAAGACATTTAGAAAAATGGGCAAATGAATTAATGGTGGTGGTGTTTTCTTTTTCATGTCCAGAATAAAAGAACCAGGCTTGAAATGCATCCCACAGAGATGGGGGGTTTTCATTGTAGCAGGACCATTGTCCTACTAGATTTCCAGCAGTATGTAGTCCAGAGAATGGAAATGCATTGTGTCGTTTTATTTGCGCCAATGGCCCGATACATATATCTTCGGCGGGAGTATGATAACAAAGGCCATCCCATTGACAACTCAACACTAGGATTACTCACTAATTGCTTACTGACAAGTGTACACCGAGAACGAGTTGAGTTTCTAGGTCGTTCTCAGACTATTGTAGTCCCGGGTTCAATCCACGGTTCGGACATTTTTTTCTTTCGAGGTACAATTAAAATTCTTTCTTTACTCGTTGTGACATCTGCTATGACAAAGCAGCTTTTATTTCCACAGCACATAGAAAGCCTCCCTGCACTCCTCAGGAAAACATGCAGTAACAAAAGTTTTTTTTGTTGCGGACACAGTTAAACAAGCATCAAAAATATATTTTCAGCAAGTCAACGGAACAAATGTTATATATCATTGGTTGACAGAATATCTCTTAGATTACCCAGAATGCCATCACATCTGGGTTTTTAAAATAAATATAAATAGCCAAATTGTTAGAGGATGTCTGACAAAGTACAGAGTGCCGCAGTATCAAACAAATCAATGAATACTATATAAAGTACTATTGTTCGTCCATCACAAGTGATGATGACCATTTGTTACATCCACTTTTGAAAATTCAATTTTAGTTATGTCCTTGATTATGAGTTCGTAGATGGCTAATGAGCCCTATTCGAGCTGTAAATGTCTTTGGACATGGAATAACGACTGTAGACGGATCTTGGTCTATCCGTGACTTTCTAGCTGCTCTCCTCTGTTGAGCTGCTGCATTTCTCTTCTTTTCACAAGATGATGCGCTCTTTATTATTTTAGAACGCAATGTAGATCTATTTTGTGCAAGCTCTTCCCATGTATCATGGTCTATTTCAAAGGCTTTCAGTGAGTCCTTTAACGAGTCCTTGTAGCGCTTCCTTTGGCCACCTTGAGATCGTATACCCTTCTCTAGCTCACCATAGAGAAGTATCTTTGGCAGACGATGGTCTAGCATACGCACCAAATGACCTGCCCAACGAATCTGTGTCTGCATCAGGGTTGTGTCAATGCTTGGGATACCAGCTCTATCAAGGACTTTGGTATCTGGAATCTTGTCTTGCCATCTGATGTTCATAACTTTTCTGAGACAATTTGTATGAAAATGATTGAGTTTTTCACATGGCGTCTATACAACAGTCCATGTTTCACTAGCGTATAGCAGCACTGGAAGTACCACTACTCTGTAAACTTTCAGCTTAGTCTGTAGGTTAATGCCATTTCTACGCCAAACATTTGCGTACAATCTGCCGAAAGTACTGCTTGCTTTGGCGATCCTCGTATACACTTCATCATCAACGCTGGCATTTTGTGATAACGTAATGCCTAGATATGTGAATCTATTCACAACTTTCAGTGCTACACCATTTACCTTTATGCAGGGCTCGAGATAGCTTTTGCCAAGTGCTACGGTTACTGTTAAAGCCTAACTATCAATGTAAAAATTAAATAAATAGCAATAAACAAAAGAGCAATGACTTTTTTTATACGTTATGGTCCAACTGGAATTTTTTTCAAGAAACACATAAACAAGAAACATAAAATAAAAAATTTAAATGTGATTAATTGGAGATGTCTTTCTTGCATCATTATTTGGTGCCTGTTGTAAAAATCATCATCAAGTGCCGTCTCCCCAACGAAGGTTGGCTGCAACGTATCTCCAACATCTCCTGTCTCTTGTCTTGGTGGTGCACTCTGCTAGACTGTAACCTGTCCATCGTGTAATGTTACTCTCCCACATGTATCTCTGCCTACCTCTTGCTCACTTCCCTTTGACTTTACCCTCAAGTAAGGTCTTCAATAAGGTGTCATGTCTTTTAATGTGTCCAAAGTATTTTATTTGCCTGATCTTTATTTCTCCTAGTAGTTCTTTCTTCATATTAAGTGTCTTTAGCACCTCTTTATTTGTTTTCTTCTCTTTCCATGATGTTCTCCCTATTCTTCTATATACCCACATCTCAAAGGCATCAATTTTGTCTTCTAATTGTTTATTTAGTGTCCATGTTTCTGAGCCATACATTAATATGGAATAGATGTAGCATTTTATAATTCTCATTTTTAACTTGTTTGTAATTTGTTTAGATATTAATAATTTCCTCATGTCATTGAAGGTACTTTTAGCCATTCCTATTCTCCTTTTAACTTCTGTTTCACATCTGCCATCATTTGTGACTATGTGTCCAAGATATTGATACTGTTTTACTTGTTGTAGTTTCTCTCCCTGTATGTTTATGTTTACCTCCTGTTCTTCTGTGTTTTTGCTGATTATCATGGTTTTTGTTTTTTGAATGTTTATATCCAGTCCATATTCATTACTTGATTTATTGACTTGATCTATTAGTCTTTGTAGTTCATGTTCACTTTCTGCTAAAAGAACAGTGTCATCTGCATATCTAATGTTGTTTATTATTTTCCCATTGATCTTGAGTCCTGGTATTTCTTCTATATTTTTAAAGATATTCTCTGTGTAGATATTAAATAGGCTTGGTGATAAAATGCATCCTTGTCTTACCCCTCTTTTTATTTCTATGTACGGTGAGTAGCTGTTTTCACACCTTATTGATGCAGTTTGTTCCCAATATGAGCCATACATTAATATGGAATAGATGTAGCATTTTATAATTCTCATTTTTAACTTGAGTGTAATTTGTTTAGATATTAATAATTTCCTTATGCCATTGAAGGTACTTTTAGCCATTCCTATTCTCCTTTTAACTTCTGTTTCACATCTGCCATCATTTGTGACTATGTGTCCAAGATATTGATACTGTTTTACTTGATACTGTTGTAAAAAAGAAATCTCCAAATAATCAGATTTATATTCTGTTTCATGTTTATGCGTTTCATGAAAAATGGTCGCAGTTGAACCGTAAAATAGAAAAAAGTCCTTGTTATTTTGTTTATTGCTATTATATTGCCTTTGAAATAGACCACGATACATGGGAAGAACTTGCACAAAATAGATCTACATGGCGTTCTAAAATAAAAAAGGGCGCATCATCTTGTGAAAAGAAGAGAAATGCAGCAGCTCAACAGCGGAGATCAGCCAGAAAGTCACGGATAGACCAAGATCTGTCTACAGTCGTCATTCCATGTCCAAACTGTCCAAGGACATTTACAGCTCGAATAGGGCTCATTAGCCATCTACAAAGTCATAATCAAGGACATAACTAAAATTGAATTTTCAAAAGTGGATGTAACAAATGGTCATCATCATCATGTGATGGACGAACAACATTGCTATTAATTTATTTTTGATATTAGGATTAGGCTTTAACAGTAACTTAGTACTTTATATAGCATTTGTCGCTTTTTAAAATAACTAACCCATTTGTGTTATTTTTTAAAGTTTCTTATAATTTTGTCTGTTGTCTATCCCCGGGTGGAAGCTGGTTGATAGCATCCACACTTACCATTAAGTGTAGGGGTGGGAGCTGTAAGTTTATGTTCAAGGACAGATGTGACACCTGAGTCGTGCTGAGTCCGTGTTTGTGGAGGGTGGTCGCGATGTTATCGATCCATCTCTTTCTTGGTCTTCCCTTGGCTCTGTATCCAGATGGTCGTTTGTTATAAGCTTTCCATGGTATTTGGCTTACGTCCACTCACTAGTTGACCAAACCACTTTATCTGCTGCTGTTCTATATATTCTATACAATTTCGTATTATTCAGTAAAATTTTATGTTTTAAAATTTGCATAATGTCATGATATATTTATATGACTATAATTTCATAATGTCTTTAGATCCTTGCATGACTCGTACTGGAGATGTGAATGACACAAGTAATGAATGCAGTCCAAGCAAAAAATTGAAGTTTCAGTGTGATGGTAAGCATCAAGCAAATCTGTAAATAGTGGGGACAGAGGAGGGGTCCAGAATGTGACATATCTTTCGTCTTCCCCCCCCCTCCCCCAATGGTTTTCCACAAATCATCAAAATCTTGCGTGAATGAATGACAAGACAATGAGAAAAGTTGGTTCCCCCCCCCCACCAACCAAATATGTACCTGTATCTGTGGCCCTAGAAAGTATCATCATTATTTTCCTATATGTAACAATAATTGAATAATTGACACAGAATATTATATAGGAAAATTACATGTGATCATAGCAAGCATTCATCATCATCAGGTGACATATTCTTTCCAGAACGTAGTCTGTGAATCTCTTGAATTCTCCACGGTCTTGAACAAGTTGTCCTGCCTCTTCCAGTGACATGCGCAGGCATTCTTCAGTGTCTTTTGTCCAATGGTGACAAATTATTCACCACATCCATAGAATATTTCATGGCAATATACTCTTGTAGTTTGCCATTGTTTCAGGAGTAATCTAATTTAAACTTACACCAAGAAAAACACATTCTCACTCGCCATTTTGAGCAAACATTAAGTATTCATTTTTAGGAATACTGTCCTGTTGCTTCTTTTTATCTCTGTTGAAAATCATGCAGAAGTAGCTAAAAGGAAACAATTAAAATGAAAGCTTGGAGCAGATCATCTACCATATCCCCATCAAGGTCAACTCCTTGAAGTGGAGATGAGGCTTAGTCCAGCCAACAGAGGCTAGAAACTAAGATTTTTCGGGCCATTCCCTATATCGGAATGAGACCCCACATCGAGGCTAAGTCCTTGAAGTGGAGATGAGGCTTAGTCCAAATTGGTTGGGCCATTTCCTATATCGAGATAGACCACAGTTCTGTTGAAGCAAACGCAGGTGTTGAAGTCGGAGATACCAGGTCAAGAGGTGCACCAGCAACCATGGTATCATGCAATCCACTTATTTCACATATTTCATTCATTCATTTTCCTTTTGCGCTGAAGTTAGCGCATAAGGCAGACGTCAGATCTCTCCAATTCTGTCTGTTCAAAGCTATTCTGTGCAGTTCTTGAATAGTATGGATATTGATTGTTTTACTTTTTCTAAGTATTGTTCTTCTGAGTGTTTCTTTTGGTCGACCCCTGGCTGTTTTGCCTGTATGTACCATATTGGCATTTATTAATTCTTTAAGAAAATTTCAGAAGAATAGAGATATATATATTTTGACCAACTGATAACTGGAAAACCTCTCCACCTCTCAAATTAATAAATAAAATCTGGATACATCTGAGAGAAATTTGAGAATAACTCGTTAGTTTGGAAACAGAAATCACGACTGTATTCCATACTTGGTAGCTTGGCCCGTAATTTTCAAAATATCTAATAAAATGTATATACCTGTATGCATACATAGCACAAATGAGATAATGTTGGTAAAGATTCATTAGCAAAATGGCATCAGCAAATCGTCTCTGTCTGCGAATCGTCCCAACAGCATAGTCAAAGAAGGAGCAGAGAAAGATAGCAAATATCCTGAATAGACAATGTACAAGCGTTGGTTTGTTTATGGTTTGTCTTTACTCACAGGCATTACTGAAGATAGAAATTGTGTGATGATATATCTAATACAATTTTCAGATTCTAATTGTGGATTCAGATTCTAATTGTGGATTCAGATTCTAATTGTGGATTCAGATTCTAATTGTGGATTCAGATTCTAATTGTGGATTCAGATTCTAATTGTGGATTCAGATTATAATTGTGGATTCAGATTATAATTGTGGATTCAGATTATAATTGTGGATTCAGATTATAATTGTGGATTCAGATTCTAATTGTGGATTCAGATTCTAATTGTGTATTCAGATTATAATTGTGGATTCAGATTATAATTGTGGATTCAGATTCTAATTGTGAATTCAGATTCTAATTGTGGATTCAGATTCTAATTCTGGATTCAGATTCTAATTCTGGATTCAGATTCTAATAATACAAGCCAATGCAATTCTAACGGGTTATGTTAATGGGTTATGTGGATTGCAATTCTAATTGTGGATTTGTATTATAATTGTGGATTCAGATTCTAATTGTGGATTTAGATGCTAATTCTAGATTAAGATTCTAATTGTGGATTCAGATTCTAATTCTGAATTCAGATTCTATTTGTGGATTCAGATTCTAATTCTGAATTCAGATTCTAATTGTGGATTCAGATTCTAATTGTGGATTTGTATTCTAATTGTGGATTCAGATTCTAATTGTGAATTCAGATTCTAATTGTGGATTCAGATTCTAATTGTGGATTCAGATTCTAATTGTGGATTCAGATTCTAATTCTGAATTCAGATTCTAATTCTGAATTCAGATTCTAATTGTGGATTCAGATTCTAATTCTGAATTCAGATTCCAATTCTGAATTCAGATTCTAATTGTGTATTCAGATTCTAATTGTGTATTCAGATTCTAATTCTGAATTCAGATTCTAATTCTGAATTCAGATTCTAATTGTGTATTCAGATTCTAATTGTGGATTCTAATTCTGAATTCAGATTCTAATTGTGTATTCAGATTCTAATTGTGGATTCAGATTCTAATTCTGAATTCAGATTCTAATTCTGAATTCAGATTCTAATTCTGAATTCAGATTCTAATTCTGAATTCAGATTCTAATTGTGGATTCAGATTCTAATTGTTTAGATAATAATGTAAGACATTTAGATAATCTTATGTTTGCCATTCACCTTAAACTCCTATCATTGTATAATTATGTTCACCTATGTGTTGAAGGAACCTGACTGGGGAGCAAAGGGTAGCAACACTGAGCTGTCATGCATGTCGAAAGAGATGCCTAAGAAGGTGTGGAGTAGACTTCGCTGTCCGATACTATAGGCCAAAGTGACCCACATTCCATGATGAAGTCCAGATTTGTTAGACTGAAAGATGCCTATATTACAGCCAATCTGTAAACCATGATATTGCACATTCTGTTCTCCTGACTACATCCTGTCAACAAGCAGGAGTTTGAGAACAAAGGCATAAGATAGTTATGTCTATCATGTTGTTCCTCCATTGTATTCTCCTTAATTAATCATCATCCATGTGGCAACCATGGCCTGGTCTTCTAGTTCATAGTGCAAAAATACAACCACTGTCTTTTTTCCATGCATGTAGCAGGAGGTGACTAAGAAACGTTGGGAAATAAACTGACAACCTGTCACCTGTGAAAAAATACAACCACTGTCTTCTTTCCATGCATGTAGCAGGAGGTGACTAAGAAACGTTGGCGGATAAGCTGACAACCTGTCGCCTGAGAAAAAATCAACATTGTCATATCTTGTCTCAATTTTTTATTTTTGTCTCCTATTGAAAATTTCCCATGGATAATACATAGAAGCAGGCGAGCGGACATTGTACCTGTGTCCTTTTGTGGCAGACTCGTAGGTGACGATGAATACATGATGTACCATCACTGCTGCTGGGTCAACAAATCTGAGAGATGAATGATGAGATATTTGCCCCAGATATGCACACCCCCTTGCACGACACAACGTCTTTGAGACTTTATATGCGTCTGGGTGTCGCCTCACATATACAATGTGCATGTGCTTTTGTCAGAAAGGTTATGAATTGTCAAGACCCTATTTTCTCACAGTTATCAATAATGTTAATGAACCATTTACTACCTTTTTTCCCCTCAGAGTCTCACATAAATAGCGATGCCTACTCAAACATTGTTGTATGAATTGTCGAGACCCTATTTGCTCACAGTTATCAATAATGTTAATGAACTATTTACTACCTTTTTTCCCCTCAGAGTCTCACATAAATAGCGATGCCTACTCAAACATTGTTGTAGCATTGCCGGAAGGAATAAACATCGTTGTCAGCAATGCATGCAGTCAGAATGAATTATTAACGTCAGCATGCTCTGCAAGTACCATGTCACCTCATGAGTCTTCTGTTGAGGGTCTCAATATTTCTTCTGCCGATCTTCAGAATTTTCAAAATATATTCTTTATACACAATCCAGAGCATTCTGCTGACTACATGCAATTGGATCCGCATCAGTTATCTGCCGCGCTATTGAACACATTGAAAAGCAGCAAAGATATACATGGTCAGTATGAGATTGCATTATTGCAAGATGCTCAAAATGCTACACTTATGGACAATGTCAAAAATGTGGTGGAAGAATCCGTTGCTGATTTAGACACACATTTAGGTGTATTTAGTCACGAGAGAAACACTAGTGATAGTTTTAATTGTGATACATCTTACAATGAAGATGCTGGTAATCTTTAATATAAACATTTTAAAGTGATGCATGTTCTGTATAGGATATTTCTGTTCAATTATCGTTTTAAGCACTGAAAATACATCTAGACACATCGCTAGTATAATGTGGAGATCTGTGACGTGGCAGATCTGTGATGTGGCAGATCTGTGACGCAGAGATCTGTGACATGGCAGATCTGTGATGTGGCAGATGGCATTTGATGATTTGATCGTTAGTGTGCAGCCTCTATAGAGTTAGTGTTTGTTCTCAAACTCCCGCTGGATCTCTCTTGTAGCAGGACAATGGTCAAATTAGACTTTCAGCAGGATATAGCCCAGAGAATTGAAATGTGTTGTGTCTGTTTTATTTGTGTCAATGGTCTGACACATTTGGCTTCAGTGTACTTGAGTTTGATCTCTACTGACCTTTATGCACTGCTACAGCTGTTTGTCATCACAGGGACTGTCCATAAACTACTTCAACAGTCAGGGGTGGGAGAGGTATACAAAATTTGACTTATTGACAAGAGAAAGAGTAGATTAACAAAAGTTGACGTCAAAAATCCTGTTGTTATAATTGGTACAACAAAAATTGGTGTTGACATACTGTTGTTATAATTGGTGTAACAAAAGTTGACATCAACAATACTGTTGTTAAAATTAGTAGCATATCATATTCAAGACGCAGCCACCAACTCAACATTTTTTGGCTGTAGTGGTTTTCTAAGCAATATAAATATGTCCAGTAGTTTGCCATTGCGTACTTTATGTCCTGAGATAATTAAGAAGGAATTCTATCCTAGGTTGAAATGCCTGTGTCACGTCCAAATGATGCAAATCTACCAGTTAACAAATTAGTATTGCTTTCTGAACAGTCCAGATGTACAATTATCTTCTGGGATATGAACCCCCCAGTACTGTGACAGATACATAATTACCTTCTGGGATATAAACCCCCAGTACTATTACTGTGACATGCACAATTACGTTCTGGGATGTGAACCCAGGTACTATGACTGTGACATGCACATTTACCTTCTGGGATGTGAACCCAGGTACTATGACTGTGACATGCACATTTACCTTCTGGGATGTGAACCGAGGTACTATGACTGTGACATGCACATTTACCTTCTGGGATGTGAACCCAGGTACTATGACTGTGACGTGCACATTTACCTTCTGGGATGTGAACCCAGGTACTATGACTGTGACGTGCACATTTACCTTCTGGGATGTGAACCCAGGTACTATGACTGTGACGTGCACATTTATCTTCTGGGATGTGAACCCAGGTACTATGACTGTGACGTGCACATTTACCTTCTGGGATGTGAACCCTGGTACTATGACTGTGACATGCACATTTACCTTCTGGGATGTGAACCCAGGTACTATGACTGTGACATGCACATTTACCTTCTGGGATGTGAACCCTGGTACTATGACTGTGACGTGCACATTTACCTTCTGGGATGTGAACCCAGGTACTATGACTGTGACATGCACATTTACCTTCTGGGATGTGAACCCAGGTACTATGACTGTGACGTGCACATTTACCTTCTGGGATGTGAACCCTGGTACTATGACTGTGACATGCACATTTACCTTCTGGGATGTGAACCCAGGTACTATGACTGTGACATGCACATTTACCTTCTGGGATGTGAACCCAGGTACTATGACTGTGACGTGCACATTTACCTTCTGGGATGTGAACCCTGGTACTATGACTGTGACGTGCACATTTACCTTCTGGGATGTGAACCCAGGTACTATGACTGTGACATGCACATTTACCTTCTGGGATGTGAACCCAGGTACTATGACTGTGACGTGCACATTTACCTTCTGGGATGTGAACCCTGGTACTATGACTGTGACATGCACATTTACCTTCTGGGATGTGAACCCAGGTACTATGACTGTGACAGACACTGTTTTTTTTTATAAACGAATTAAAATATTTGAATTTGAAACATTTTTCTAAAAACATGACACAATCATGTAGTTTTTTTGTCATACTTTTACTCCATGAAAAAGGGGGAAGGCGGTGTTGACATAATCTTGACATATGACATCTTGGTATAATTAAATAGGGAGGGTCCCTTAATTCATGACAGTTGTTGACTAAATAATAGTTGGGGGGGGGGGTAAAAATATTGTTGATGTAATTTATGGATAGCTTCAAAGGTTTAGATCAGTGAATCTCAAACATGTGTGCCCTGTAGACCCTGTGCCAATTGTTTGCTTTAAATAGACCACCTGCCTCCATAATATTGAATTTTCCAAATATATTCCTGTCGTATGTGTTTTTTTTACAGTTAACACATTGCTGTTTGACTTTGATAGGGAATTTTTTTAGAGTGGGCAATTGTAAACAAAAATGTACAATTTTTATTCATGTCTTATTAAAAAGAGTACATCTCATGGTCATCCAATTTTTATTCTCGTTGACATTGGACCCCCCCCCCCTTGAAAGTCAAAATGAACCCTTGGATGTTCATATAGGCCACTTAGGGGACGAGTGGTGGTATATCATTGACTTCATTACACTCAAGATTTATAAATCCATACCTTCAAGTGTTAATCTACGGGTTATTATTCATGTGACATATTCTTTCTAGAATGTAGTCTTCTTCATTAATGTTCTGAACTCACCATGATACTGGGCCAGTTGACGTGCTGCAGCCAGGGGCATGTTTAAACAATCTGAGATGTCTTATCCATCATCTTGTGCAACCCTTACTCCTTTTACCAGCAACCATACTTTACGTTATTAATTTTAATTTGCTGTTATGTCTCTTTATATTTTCTTTAAAAAAATCCATTGGCTTTCTTGTTATAATATTGTTTAGGAGCCAACGCTCTGTGAGTTTTGATGTTCTTATCACTTTTTGATTTGGTTTTTTTTTTTTGGGTATGTGTTCCTAATATAACATAATAATGTAGCCATCTGATTATGAAGCATATGCACATGGGTTTCCATACATAAGCTACTTGCAAAGGATAGATGACATAATATTTTTCTGTGGTATTACTTGATTTTATATAGATCATTCATTGTTAGAATGAAAAATATGCCATATTTATTAATACAGTTATAACAACTTGGTCCCGGACTGATGAAATAAAAGTATGCCATATTTATTAATACAGTTATAACAACTTGGTCCCGGACTGATGAAATAAAAGTATGCCAGATATATTAATACAGTTATAACAACTTGGTCCGGACTGATGAAATAAAAGTATGCCAGATATATTAATACAGTTATAACAACTTGGTCCGGACTGATGAAATAAAAGTATGCCAGATATATTAATACAGTTATAACAACTTGGTCCGGACTGATGAAATAAAAGTATGCCAGATATATTAATACAGTTATAACAACTTGGTCCGGACTGATGAAATAAAAGTATGCCAGATATATTAATACAGTTATAACAACTTGGTCCGGACTGATGAAATAAAAGTATGCCAGATATATTAATACAGTTATAACAACTTGGTCCGGACTGATGAAATAAAAGTATGCCAGATATATTAATACAGTTATAACAACTTGGTCCGGACTGATGAAATAAAAGTATGCCAGATATATTAATACAGTTATAACAACTTGGTCCGGACTGATGAAATAAAAGTATGCCAGATATATTAATACAGTTATAACAACTTGGTCCCGGACTGATGAAATAAAAGTATGCCAGATATATTAATACAGTTATAACAACTTGGTCCCGGACTGATGAAATAAAAGTATGCCAGATATATTAATACAGTTATAACAACTTGGTCCCGGACTGATGAAATAAAAGTATGCCAGATATATTAATACAGTTATAACAACTTGGTCCCGGACTGATGAAATAAAAGTATGCCAGATATATTAATACAGTTATAACAACTTGGTCCCGGACTGATGAAATAAAAGTATGCCAGATATATTAATACAGTTATAACAACTTGGTCCCGGACTGATGAAATAAAAGTATGCCAGATATATTAATACAGTTATAACAACTTGGTCCCGGACTGATGAAATAAAAGTATGCCAGATATATTAATACAGTTATAACAACTTGGTCCCGGACTGATGAAATAAAAGTATGCCAGATATATTAATACAGTTATAACAACTTGGTCCGGACTGATGAAATAAAAGTATGCCAGATATATTAATACAGTTATAACAACTTGGTCCCGGACTGATGAAATAAAAGTATGCCAGATATATTAATACAGTTATAACAACTTGGTCCGGACTGATGAAATAAAAGTATGCCAGATATATTAATACAGTTATAACAACTTGGTCCGGACTGATGAAATAAAAGTATGCCAGATATATTAATACAGTTATAACAACTTGGTCCGGACTGATGAAATAAAAGTATGCCAGATATATTAATACAGTTATAACAACTTGGTCCGGACTGATGAAATAAAAGTATGCCAGATATATTAATACAGTTATAACAACTTGGTCCGGACTGATGAAATAAAAGTATGCCAGATATATTAATACAGTTATAACAACTTGGTCCCGGACTGATGAAATAAAAGTATGCCAGATATATTAATACAGTTATAACAACTTGGTCCGGACTGATGAAATAAAAGTATGCCAGATATATTAATACAGTTATAACAACTTGGTCCGGACTGATGAAATAAAAGTATGCCAGATATATTAATACAGTTATAACAACTTGGTCCCGGACTGATGAAATAAAAGTATGCCAGATATATTAATACAGTTATAACAACTTGGTCCCGGACTGATGAAATAAAAGTATGCCAGATATATTAATACAGTTATAACAACTTGGTCCCGGACTGATGAAATAAAAGTATGCCAGATATATTAATACAGTTATAACAACTTGGTCCGGACTGATGAAATAAAAGTATGCCAGATATATTAATACAGTTATAACAACTTGGTCCGGACTGATGAAATAAAAGTATGCCAGATATATTAATACAGTTATAACAACTTGGTCCGGACTGATGAAATAAAAGTATGCCAGATATATTAATACAGTTATAACAACTTGGTCCCGGACTGATGAAATAAAAGTATGCCAGATATATTAATACAGTTATAACAACTTGGTCCCGGACTGATGAAATAAAAGTATGCCAGATATATTAATACAGTTATAACAACTTGGTCCGGACTGATGAAATAAAAGTATGCCAGATATATTAATACAGTTATAACAACTTGGTCCGGACTGATGAAATAAAAGTATGCCAGATATATTAATACAGTTATAACAACTTGGTCCGGACTGATGAAATAAAAGTATGCCAGATATATTAATACAGTTATAACAACTTGGTCCGGACTGATGAAATAAAAGTATGCCAGATATATTAATACAGTTATAACAACTTGGTCCCGGACTGATGAAATAAAAGTATGCCAGATATATTAATACAGTTATAACAACTTGGTCCCGGACTGATGAAATAAAAGTATGCCAGATATATTAATATAGTTATAACAACTTGGTCCCGGACTGATGAAATAAAAGTATGTAACAACAGACAATCACCATATACAGAACACACAATAAAAGATAAATAAAATTGGGGATTTTGAAAGGTGTTAAATAGCCAAATGTGCTATAAAAGTATGCGATATAGAGAGATTCCACCGTATGAAGGAATGCATTTTATTTTTAATCAGTTAATTTAACACTAATGTTTCTCTTTCGTTTGAGCAGATTGTAATATTTTGTCGTAATTCTTCTTCTTCTTCTTCTTCATACATTCTCATATTCTCTCTGGATCAATCTTATAGCAGGACCATGGTCCTACTAGATTTCCAGCAGGATATAGTCCAGAGAATGAAAATGTGTTGTGTCACCATTTTATTTGAGCCAATGGACCAACACATCCATCTGTGACGAATGTCATAATTCATGAAGATGGTTTATGATGAGAGTTAGCAGATGTGTTTACAATTTGTAGCACATCTGACACAGAAAATAATGACGTATAGGCCTACATATTATGAGTGCTTATGTTTAATCTAAAACCACAGCTCGACATAAATCAATGTAGGCACATTTTCAAAGTCAGGTATTATTTCAGGAACGTAATATTTTGTTCACATACCATGGTATTTTAAAAATCGGTACAGTACAAGTAGATGCCACCACGTTTAATTATTTCCCTTGTCTATGTTTGTAAATTTCATGTTCATCATTTAATAATTGAAATATTTATTTATTCAGGGTTGGGGTTAGGGTCAGTTATGTAAAACTCAACTATTCTAACCCTAAAATGAATGAATATTTAAATTATTAAATGATGAACGTGAAATTTACACAAACAGACAAAAGAAATACAGCAGAAGACGGATGTGTTGGGCCATTGGTGCAAATAAAACAGCGAAACAACGCATTTCCATTTTCTGGACTACATCCTGCTGAAAATCTAGTTGGACCATTGTCCTGCTACAAAAGAAATCGAGTGGAATTAAAAGAATGAACACTGAAGAAGAAGGCAAAGGAAATAACTCAACTATGTAGTGGCGTCTACTTGTACCGTACATAAAAATCCTTGTGTAGCATCCATCTCATTTCGAAACCATCACATCTTTTTACCACATATTTATTAAGAGTCCATTTTTTCGCAGCTGAAAATTGCTAGAGGAAATAAATACCGTAGGCAGAAAATAGTAAAGACTTGCCAGCGTGTTTTTTTATGGGAGTAAAGAATACTGCCACCTGTCATACATGATGATATTTATCATCATGTAGTCTTCCCTATGTATCTCTTGAATTCTCCGCAGTCTTGAGCAAGTTGTCCTGCCTCTTTTAGTGACATGTGCAGGCATTCTTGAATGTCTTTTGTCCAACGGTGTCTTGGGCGGCCTTTGCCCCTGTTGCCTTCTATCATTCTCTCCAGTAATATTCTCTCCATGCCGTCATGTCTCTTAATGTAACTGAAAAAACTAGCTTTTTCTTCAATATGGTGTTCAGAAGCCAACCTTCCTGGACGTTAATTGTTCGTAACATCTGGTTTGTTTTCCTTACTGCCTATGGTATTCTCAGAACTCTTCTAAAACACTTTAATTCAAATGATGTTATTCTCTTGGCCACAGTTTTATTTAGTGTCCATGCTTCACATCCATTATGTCACCACAGGAAACACAGATGTTCGTAGTAAACAAACTTGGTTCTTATGTTAGTACCCTGCCATAGTTTCTTTAGCTGTTTTAATTTTGACAGCGATATTGCTGTTCGTCTCTTAATCTCAACTGTGCAGTCGCCTGCTTTGTTTATATTAGTTCCTAAATAATCAAAATGTGTTACTTCTAAATTGCAGTTCTCAGTATTAATTTTGGGTCTTGATTTCATTTTGTCAGTTGCATTTTTGTGTGTCTTTTTTATATTTAAGAACAAGTTTTGTTGTTCACTGAACTTTTGGGTTGACTTAATTATGTTCAGTTGTGTTCGTTTGTTGTTAATAGCACTGCGTCGTCTGCATATCTGGTATCTGCAGCCCTCCTATATTTATGGGTCTGAAATCAGGCTTCATTATTTCTTGTCTCATGTTTCTCATTATATTTTCTGCATAGATGTTGAACAAGTATGGAGACAAGGTTCAGCCTTGTCTTACCCCTTTCTGTACATTGAACCACTGTGGTTTTGCACCCTCCACATTTACCACAGTTTCTTGGTCTTTATACAGCTCTGCTATTATTATTTATGCCTGATTAAATATCCCATATCCTTAAATCATCAAATGTCCTGAATCTGGCCAAATATTCCTTCTTTATGCCTGATCACATAACTTGATCAGATGTCCTGAATCTGGTCAAATATCTATCCTTACTTGGTCAAATATCTATCCTTACTTGGTCAAATGTACTGGATCTGGTCAAATATCTATCCTTACTTGGTCAAATATCTATCCTTACTTGGTCAAATATCTATCCTTACTTGGTCAAATGTACTGGATCTGGTCAAATATCTATCCTTACTTGGTCAAATATCTATCCTTACTTGGTCAAATGTACTGGATCTGGTCAAATATTTATCCTTACTTGGTCAAATGTACTGGATCTGGTCAAATATCTATCCTTACTTGATCAATTGTCCTGGATCTGGTCAAATATCTATCTTTACTTGGTCAAATATCTATCCTTGATCAAATGTACTGGATCTGGTCCTATATCTATCCTTGATCAAATGTACTGGATCTGGTCAAATATCTATCCTTACTTGATCAATTGTCCTGGATCTGATCAAATATCTATCGTTACTTGGTCAAATATCTATCCTTACTTGATCAAATGTACTGGATCTGGTCAAATATCTATCCTTACTTGATCAAATGTACTGGATCTGGTCAAATATCTATCCTTACTTGATCAATTGTCCTGGATCTGGTCAAATATCTATCCTTACTTGGTCAAATATCTATCCTTACTTGATCAAATGTACTGGATCTGGTCAAATATCTATCCTTACTTGATCAAATATTCATTATTTCTTCACCATCAGCATCAAACCCATAACCTTTCAGGGTGTAGGTGTGTCACTCTGGAAACAACACAAAAATTTCGCCATATCTCTCTGTTCTCAGTTCTTTGTTTGAGTGTGGAGAATCTTAATCATGTCCAGTCTTTAATATTATCAATCCATACTTTCCTCTGACCCCTTCTTCTTCATCCACCCTCAACTGTTTCATGCAAGATAATCTTATAATGAGAATGGTGCCTCATCAGTGCCTGATTGAATGACCCATATCCTTACATGATCAAATTTCCAGGATCTGACCAAATATCCCATATTTATGTCGGATCAAATGCTGTATCCATGTCCATTATTTGTACCCGATCAAATAATCTGCATATATTCCCTGATCATATGACCAGGATCTGGCTAAATGCTCGTTGACTTTGAAGGTTCAGATGTTTCCTCTCTATACCAGAATAAATATTCTAGCTTTGGTCAAATGTGTCCTTCTGTGCTGTGATGTCTTCTGCATTCATTCTCAAACTCCTGCAGATTAGCAGGACGTAGTCTGGAGAACAATTCACTGTCATGGTTCACAGTTTGGGTGTGATATCTCAGCCCTTTGGCCAAACACATCCTTCTTTAGCATGCCTTCTGCATCAATTCTACCCTCAAGACCTCAGTTGCCTCTTACTGTCAGTTGCCTCTTATTTTCAGATGTCAGTTGCATGACATGTATTCGCTCTAATGTTGCTATTCTTTGCTCCCCTCTCAGACCTGGCAACACAGTCGCTGCGATGTCATTTTTGTGCCAAGTTATGATTTAGTCTCTTCTCAGAATTACTTTATTTTTGTTGGTTTAAAACTTGATGAATCATTTATTTGTTTAGAACTTGATGAATCATTTATTTGTTTAGAACTTGATGAATCATTTATTTGTTTAGAACTTGATGAATCATTTATTTGTTTTGATGATGTAACAGGATGTTTGAAGACGTTTGGTTTTCTTTCAGAGATTTTGAAACTGCATATTAAAGTTTATAAAGAATTGAAATGTCTATTTATGTTGTTTTTGAAATTATTTTGGTGTGTGTCTTTGTTCATACGAAAACTGACTAGTCAGATGCAGTCCAGAGATCTGAATGTTGTGTGTCATGGTTTACGGCTGTTACAGCACAGCTGTAATATCTGGTTTTCAGTCAGACAAATCCAACTTCAGCATCCACCTGGGTGTCTTTGACTTATGGAAAAGCTAACACCATCACCATACATCCTTAGCTGTCTCTTATAAAATGCATAGCAAATCACATCCTGCTATAATCAAAGTGTGCAGTCAAGCTGTAAACCATGATACAATACAAGATCTGGTTATGTGTTTCTGGTACAATACAAGAATCAGTGGACAAATCATGTGACAACACACCAACTTTTAAAGTGTGCAGTCAAGCTGTAAACCATGATACAACACAAGATCTGGTATGTGTTTCCGGTACAATACGAGAATCAGTGGACAAATCATGTGACAAAATACCAACTTTTTAATTTCATATGCTATTGCACTATCTCGGAAACTTAAAAAGTCGTAACTTAAAATACCGATCTAGCGATTTCCGCCCAATGAACTGGACATCCACCTCCCATTCAGTGTGCAGCACGCATGTCGAGTGATAAGTGGCTCTCATCGCGCAGCGTGTAGAATATTGGATGTGTCGGTATATGCGTCTTATTCTGAATTTTGCTCCGTTTAATTATGTTAGCTATTTGTTCCGTAGAAACCTGTCCACTGTTCTTGTATTGTACCGTGTTTCCTTATCCTGTGCTATTAATTTAGCTTGTGCTAGTAGCTATTCATGATCCATATATGCCTAGATATTTTTGCAGTTTGTAAATATCTCCTTTGTGTGGACAGCATAGCCCATATAACAGGGAGATCCCCAAAGTGGACAGCTTAACCTGTACACCAGGGAGATCCCCAAAGAGGACAGATTAACCTGTACACCAGGGAGTTCCCAAAGAGGACAGCTTAACCTGTACACCAGGGAGATCCCCAAAGAGGACAGATTAACCTGTACACCAGGGAGTTCCCCAAAGTGGACAGATTAACCTGTACACCAGGGAGATCCCCAAAGAGGACAGATTAACCTGTACACCAGGGAGTTCCCAAAAGTGGACAGATTAACCTGTACACCAGGGAGATCCCCAAAGAGGACAGATTAACCTGTACACCAGGGAGTTCCCCAAAGTGGACAGATTAACCTGTACACCAGGGAGATCCCCAAAGTGGACAGATTAACCTGTACACCAGGGAGATCCCAAAAGTGGACAGGATAACCTGTACACTTTGGGATCTCCCTGGTGTGCAGGTTAAGTAAGCTGTCAACTGTCTATGGGCCACTGTGTGAACTACAAAAGACTGAGTTTTAATCAGGAGACATAATTACAGATATAGACATGTTTCAAGTGAATGACAGAAGAGGAAGAAGAAGTATAAAGATTAAATTTATGTTTGTAGACACAGAAAAAGACAATAACCAAACTTAGAAAAATGAAATACTATAAAGTTTATTTGAAAATCCTTTCATCTTATAAGCATATGAAAAGAATATTTATATCACCTACATAAATAACTACCAGAGTATTTAAAAAATATAAGTAAAAAAAAAGAATAAAAATGTCCCATAATACATTTGGAGGAAGATGTGAAAGACATAGTTCTAGGCATTTAAGGCATTAAAATGTAGAGTAAGGTGACTCATATTCTTCTTCAGCTTGTGATATGTTTGGCTTGACCATCAGCACTAAGAAAACTGTGGTAATATTTCAACCCTCTCCCAGTGAACAGTACCATGATCGAGCAGGTTATTATCTTCCGCCTCAGACCAGGACACAACAGATTAAACAGCCACTTAAATAGACTAATATTGGTCCCATCACCACTGTGCCCTTGTATGCAGGCAGCACAGACAGCTGAGCATATCCTGCAAGACTGCAAAAAACTAAACCAGTTACGGGAAGAACACTGGCCCACAGAGATGGATATCCACTGAAAGATGTATGGGAGCACTGAGGAGCTTTCAAATACAGCAGCATTTATTAAGAAAACTGGACTTACTGTGTAGGTAGACATGTCAAACTGCGAACAAGAAGAAGAAGTACCATGACCCAGTCATCAGTCAATAACAATGTTCTACCAGTTGACAGATTCACTTCAATAAAACTCTCTACAGCGGATCCGACAGCATGGAAGCTGAAGTCAACAGCAGAATCTCTAAAGCGACTGTTGTATTGAGCAGACAAGGAAATGGAAGGATATTAGCTTAAATACAAAATTAAAAGCCTTTCACATTGCTTGTCAGCATGTGTTCCAGATTGTGTGTCAGAGCAGTGTTAGCATTCATTCATTTTCCTTTTGCGCTGAAGTTAGCGCATAGGGCAGAGGTCAGATCTCTCCAATTCTGTCTGTTCAAACCTATTCTGTGCAGTTCTTGAATAGTATGAATATTAGTTGTTTTACTTTCTCTAAGTATTGTTCTTCTGAGTGTTTCTTTTGGTCTACCCCTTGCTCTTTTGCCTGCAGGTATCCATTCAAGAGATTGGTGGTGTATTAGCTTCCGGTAGTGACGTCCGTTGATGGAGGGTGTTTCTCTAATCAAGTCTGGATCATTCCATCGATCGTTGGATTAATCAACTAACATCGTAAAGTCCAGACCGATTTGTGTAACAGTGTTAGCATAAGGTAGTATAAAAATACTTCCAAGATTAGGTATTAGGTATGTTGATTATCCTCTTCGCACACCGAACACGTCCATAGGTGCTCAGATCTCCGCTGCTTCAGTAAATCTCTCAGGGTATAATGGCTGATGGTTCCGGTTCTATGTTGGTTCACTGCTCTTTTGAAATCTTTATCAGGGGTTCTCTATGGGCCACGCCCATCCACACTCCCAATTCACGCATTCTCGATATTGACTCATGTTCATTCTTCTCAAAATCCTCTGATCGTGAGGATCTGAGGGGACACTTCTCAGAGACAAATGTGTAGTGATGACTTTGTGGTATATAGGACTTTAAGACTGCTGAGATAGCAGATTTTTCGTATTATACGTATTGTATTATACTTTCAAGATTATTGTAAATAATATACCCCGGTATCTCATCCCATGCTAGACCAGTGGTTCTCAACCTTATTTTGCATGTGGCCCACTTTTGGGACAGTTTTTATTCCGTTCCGACACGCTTACATAAAAAACGGTTATTGATTTTTTTCTCTGCACATCACCAGGTATTTGTAATATTTATTTATCTATATCTTATTTATTATTCCATTAGTTACTTTCCTGTGGCCTCCCTAAGATGAGTCTATGTTCCCCCATTCCAACTTCTAAATTTTTCTCTGTGGATCCCTACAAGTCCATGTGGTCCCCACAGGAGGTCTAATGGCCGAAGTTGAGAACCACTGTGCTATACCATATGGTGCGAATCAAATAATAGCACAGCTGTTTCCACTGTGGCTCAAACTAATGCAACAATAACAGCATGTTCAATCAATCAATAAACCCGTAACCCTTCAGGGTCATAGGGATACCAGATTGGATGCCTCAGCACACAGTCATCCAGCGAATTCTATCCTTAGCGATGCGGATGAGTGTGGAAATATCTTGCCCTGTCCATTCCTTGATGTCTGTCCATGCCTTTATTTGTCCTCTGCTTCTTCCACCCTCAACAGTTCCCTGCAGTATTCTTTTTGACAAGGAATCGTGCCTGCATACATGTCCGAACCATGCTAGTTTTCGTCGTTTCACTATTGAAAGTAATGGCTCCTGAACACCTGCACACACCTCTACTTTATTTCTTACGTGCACATTGGTCTTGTGTTCCCTATAGGAAATTCGTAGAATTCGTCTGTAGCATTTGTACTCGAAAGCCTGTAATCTTCTCTCCATGTCTGTAGTGAGTCTCCAACTCTCACAACCATACAACACAACAGAAAGCACCAGCGACTTATACAGTTTGATTTTCACTCCAACACTGATGTTGCTTTTCCAAATCACAGCCAAATCACAGCATGTTAAATGTCAATAAATATTAAATGTCGATTTTAATTAAAAGTTATAAATATGAAATTGGTATCTTTAGACCATTTTTTTTTACAGATGGCGAAAGAATGAACAGTGAGATCGAGACAAGAATTCAAAAAAAAAAAAAAGCATACAGTTCATTTTAAGCAGATGTGGCCTATTTTTTTAACAGAACTAATAGTCTCATAAAATGTTTTACCAGTTAGTATTAGTGTATGAAACTCAGTAGGAGGAATTTCGTATGCTAACAAAAACATTACATTTATTGTGTCGCTTAATTCGAGCGCAGTTGAGGAATATATCTTTGAGGGGAGTTAGTGTATTTTATTTTATAGGAAGGGGGGAGGGTATTTAGTTGTTGGGGGTGGAGTCACTGTCTGGGAAGGGGAGGGGGTTACGATTGGTGTTAGATTTTTTG
Organism: Meghimatium bilineatum; assembly: GCA_034231615.1. Taxonomy (NCBI): domain Eukaryota; kingdom Metazoa; phylum Mollusca; class Gastropoda; order Stylommatophora; family Philomycidae; genus Meghimatium; species Meghimatium bilineatum. The sequence goes on from CM067307.1 coordinate 34,553,105, forward strand.
TTTTTGATGTTTTGCAAGCACAGTAAACAGAAATATGTGATTTCATTAGCCGTGCTGGTTTAGCACTGTGTTGTCTGCTAACAACGTAAGATTTCTGTACGATTGCATTAGCCGTGCTGGTTTAGCACTGTGTTGTCTGCTAACAACGTAAGATTTCTGTACGATTGCCGTAGCCATGTTGGTTTAGCGCCGTGTTGTCTACTAACAACGTAAGATTTCTGTACGATTGCCGTAGCCATGCTGGTTTAGTGTCGTGTTGTCTACTAACAACGTAAGATTTCGGTAGCCATGCTGGTTTAGCGTCGTGTCGTCTGCTAACAATGTAAGATTTCTGTACGATTGCCGTAGCCATGCTGGTTTAGCGTCATGTCGTCTGCTAACAACGTAAGATTTCTGTGATGATGCGCATTCTATAACAAAAATTGCACAGTCGTGCGCATAACATTACAAAAGTTTTAAAAAAGTTCAACTGTTATCACATGATGAGGTCACATTTGCCTAACATGTACCAAGCCTACTATACAAATTATAAACATGTAACAATCTTAAAACACACATCTTATCCCAATGGAAATTAAAAGGCAAATCATATAAATTCAATCTTTGTACCACCATAGTGTTATCAATGTCAGATGTGAACTAAAGAATATGACGTTTGGAATGAGATCTCTAAATAAGTGTGTACATATTAAGGAAAACGAGATTACAACAACTGTTTTAACAATTCCTGTGGTCAACGCAGACTGAAGTGGTTCGGCCACCTAATAAGGATGAATCCATATTGACCAGCAACAATCATAGGTGTCAACTAGCATGGGTTTCCGCAATATATGGATTTCTGACAAAAATAAAAAAATAAACCCCAAAAATAAACCCCAAAGAAACCTTCACTTTTTTTAAAAGGTCATTTGGTGTTAAATCTTTAGTAAATTATTACTAATGCAGACATTTTTTCTCACATGCACATATTGAACAAAAAAAATATAAATCATTTGGTGCTAAATAAGGATGTTTTTATTGAAATATGGGAATAAATTTTTTTACATATGGATTTATGGGGAAAAAAAACTGGTAATGGAAAAACCAAGAGGCAGAGAAGGACCAAGAAGTAGGTGGATTGAAGGAGTTACAAATCTTCTGACACATCAAAATATTACTGCACATCAAGTGACTAAATGTGCCTTAGCCCAAAAACAGACTCAATGTGCCCTAGCCCAAAAACAGACTAAAAGTGCCTAGCCCAAAAACAGACTAAAAGTGCCTTAGCCTAAAAACAGACTAAAAGTGCCTTAGCCCAAAAACAGACTAAACGTGCCTTAGCCCAAAAACAGACTAAAAGTGCCTTAGCACAAAAACATTCATTCAATCCTGTGATGCCAAACAGCTCAAGCAGAGAAACAGCAATAGATAGATCAATATTAAATATCATTGAAAAAATATAAATTGTAAATAACAAATTTTAAAAATATAAACTGAATTTTAAAAATAAAAATATTTTCACAACCAAGGGATTCAATAACAGTCTGTTTTCCAAGATCATACATTGGCACCAATAATTACATTGAATGTGACAAGACTGGATTTGGTACAATTAATTTATCATAACTGTCACACAAAAAATGTAATATCCATTATGTGTTGTATATAAAGGTATTTTCCTGTTAACTGTGCTCACACAATCCAGTTTTTATGTTTGCAAAATTATACTTTGTAGATAAACCTTCTATTGACAACAGAGCATGTAAACATGACAGAATTTTTTCATTCACAAAAATAAATAGCAGCTTTCGAATGTTGCTAAAAATGAATATTGCAAATCTACCAAGAAATAGGCAGTATGTTTTTTCTGTAGGTTAGAGTTCAAAGGTTGTAAAAGATTGACTTCACTGTACTTGGTTTCTCATATGTACTGTTACTCTCAATGAAGCGGCAAACCGCCTGCCGATAGTACCACTCATAGCACGTAATTCCATAGCTTCAAGTGATAATTCACATGGATCTCTGAAAAACATCCACTTTATAAACATGATGACACGAGCCAGATTCGAACTTATTACCTCTTGAACACAAGGCGTAACCACTACGCTAGGGAGATCCCCTGGCTAGAGGATTACTTTTTAGAATAGAGGATTACTTCCAACCATTACATTTTGTAGTGTGGGTCATCATCTGATGTTGTTATGTTTTACAGGCAGTGTGTGATAGGATGTGTGCACTGTACTTGCACAAAACCAATGACTTTCAGTAAGTTCTGACTAATTTCTCCAGTTTTCTCAGCTTGCGGTCACTGTTGAAATGGAGAAATAAGAAATATTGCAGGTTGTCTACACAACACCTGGAAAATTATCTTGTTGAATTCATGATGAGGTCACCGCTAGCAACCGAGTAAAGCCTGTATCACGCTATTCAGAATGACAAAGGAATACTGATCCCAAGAAGAAATAAACCTTCCTTTTCATTGTTTTTTTCTCACTTCCACTAAGTGCCTTATTGTCTGGATTGATTTCTTCCCCTTGTATTTTGTACTCATTTTCCACACTGTTATTCAACACCATTTTTCTACCAACGTTGTGTTATCAGTGTCAAACGTGGACATTGGATTCTAGAACAATTCATAAGATTAACCCCACTGAAATGAAATGTGTAAGACATATGATTGGAGTTAGATTGAGAGACAAAATCAGGAATGAAGAACTAAGAAAACAATAAGAGATCACATCAACATTAGAATATATTCAGAAACAACAAGTTAAATGGTTCGGCCACATAACCAGACAAAAGAGCAAAGTATTATCCAAGAAACCCTTAACAAACGATACGAAAAGAGTAGACCTATTGGACTCGTAAAAGGTGGATAGATAGTGTATTAGATACACTCGGAAATATAACAGCAGAAGAGCAAAAAAACACACTCTCCTCTCAACACCGAAAGGTACATGAGGACACAAAGAAGAAGAAGATAGTTATTTTCCCCTTGGTTACGCTATATTTAATTTATGTTACAATTTGTTTTGTTAAATGTGTGAGCTGGTTAAAATGAAAGTACCGGTGGGGATGAGAACAGTTCCTCACGGTTGCGGAGTCATACGCAGGTATTCCTTGCCTGAAGGAAGTTTATGCGTTTCCATTTTTGGAAACAATTTCTTGGCTTCCTCATTGGTTATGCTTGGAAGGACCATGCACTTGTCTCCTTGTTGCCAGTCTACAGGTGTGGCTACTTTCTTTGTAGCAGTCAGCTGAAGAGAGTCAATGACCCGCAAGATTTCACTGTCAAAAAATGACATGCATTAGTATGATAGAAAATCTAGATAAAATATTTGTGTGGTTAACTTTAATAACATCAGATGGAAGATGTGTGGTTAACTTTAATAACATCAGATGGAAGATGTGTGGTTAACCTTAATAACATCAGATGGAAAATGTGTGGTTAACCTTAATAACATCAGATGGAAGATGTGTAGTTAACTTTAATAACATCAGATGGAAGATGTGTGGTTAACCTTAATAACATCAGATGGAAGATGTGTGGTTAACCTTAATAACATCAGATGGAAGATGTGTGGTTAACATTAATAACATCAGATGGAAGATGTGTGGGTTAACATTAATAACATCAGATGGAAGATGTGTGGTTAACCTTAATAACATCAGATGGAAGATGTGTGGTTAACCTTAATAACATCAGATGGAAGATGTGTGGTTAACCTTAATAACATCAGATGGAAGATGTGTGGTTAACCTTAATAACATCAGATGGAAGATGTGTGGTTAACCTTAATAACATCAGATGGAAGATGTGTGGTTAACCTTAATAACATCAGATGGAAGATGTGTGGTTAACCTTAATAACATCAGATGGAAGATGTGTGGTTAACCTTAATAACATCAGATGGAAGATGTGTGGTTAACCTTAATAACATCAGATGGAAGATGTGTGGTTAACCTTAATAACATCAGATGGAAGATGTGTGGTTAACCTTAATAACATCAGATGGAAGATGTATAAAAGAAGTCAAATATGGAATAGCCCAGGAAATGCAACCTTTCTTTGTTGAGGTGATTGTCATTATCTTGTACACATAATCACAAACGAAGGCAGATGTCAAACAGAAATTAAAAAGGAGAATAGTAATAGCTAAAAGTACTTTCAATTGATGTGAGGAAAATATTAACATCTAAACAAATTACACACAAGCTAAGAATGAGAATTATAAAATGCTACATCTATTCTATATTAATGTATGGCTCAGAAGCATAGACAATAAATAAACAATTAGAAGACAGAATTGATGCATTTGAGATGTGGATATATAGAAGAATAGGGAGAAAATCGTGGTTAGAGTTTCTAACATTTAATATGAAGAAAAAAATTATTAAAGAAAATAAAGATCAAGCAAATAAAATATTTTGGACACATTAAAAGACACATCAAAAAGCCAATTTTGTTATTTACCAGCTGTCCCCAATACTTAAAGACCCGTCAATCTGCATGGCTACAAAATGACGATAAACAGTATTTTTTACCAACTCTGTGTTACCAATGTCAAACATGGCCCTTGATAAAGACACTAGTGAAAAAGGTCACTGTTTGCGAAATGAGATGTTCGAGGCAAGTTACAAATGTCACAAAAAGAGACTGACGGAGAAGTGAAGATATGACGAACAAAGTAAAGACTATTTCAAGACAAGGCTACATCGAGAGGAAGCAAACCAGATGGTCTGGTCACGTCATGAGAATGGAACCTGGGTAACCAGCCCTTCATGCATACATCAACAGAAAACCGGGCTACAAGGCATGAGGAAGACCAAGAACTAAATGGACAGAGACAATCAAAGAAACATTACATAGACACTGGCTTACCATGGCCAATGCAACTCAAATGGCCACAGACCAAAAACTCTGGATTCTCCCCACGATGATTAATGGCACAAGTGAAAATGACGATAGACACATTGTTGAAGACCTTACTTGAGGGTAAGTCGAAAGGGGGGGGGGAGTCAAAAGAGATAGGCAGAGATACAAGTGGGAGAGTAACATCACGAGATAGACAGGTTAGTCTAGCAGAGTGCACCACCAAAACAAGAGACAGGGATGTTGGAGGTCTATTGCAGTCAACATTCATTGCATAAAACAAAAAAAGAGTTGCTTACCCGCATCATAAAGAGACAGTCCACATTCTTGGACACATCAAAAGATGAGGATAGAATGAACCCATCATGACAGCATGCATGCAAGAGGGGTAGGGAAGACCAAGAGAGAAGATGCTTGACAATCTGGTATGGGAGAACGTCAGTATCGGAAATGATTGACAACACATGAAACAGAAGGCTGTGGAAAGACCTGATAACCACGCCACATGGCACAGAGCATAAGAAGAAGTGGTTAATCTTCATATCTTATTTACATATGGTTTCTCTTGTGCACAATTACGAAAAATAGTGTTAGGTCTGTATATTTCTCTGACCATTTATACTTTAGTAATGATGTTTACTTTTTACTTCCAATGTTTTATTTCTGATACCCATTTCCTGAAGCTTGGCTGACTCCAGAGCAATTTATGATTGAAAAATAAAACCATCACAGCTAGAGATTTAACTATTAGCCACCAGAATACCACCTCAGCTGGAGATTTAACAATTAGCCACCAGAATACCACCTCAACTTGAAAGATTTAACAATTAGCCACCTGGTTAGGAAACCAGTGTACCGGTAATACCATTTTGACTCAGCTCTTTTTTGTGTTCTCAAACTCCCACTGGGAATTCACTTGTACCTGGACAATTGTCCCAATAGATTCTCAGCAGGATGTAGTCCAGGGAACTGAATTGCACTGTTTTGCTAATTTTAAAAATTGTTTTCATCAATGGTCCAATATATCCAACCTTGTCATAGTAATTAATATGTTAAGTGTTTTACCACTTTCACTGAACAGTCCCAATATATTCCAATCTTGGAATATATTAAGAGCCAACAGATCAAATACGAGGGTAGTTTGCACACATCAGCAGACTACCACCAGACAGCATACCACAGCAAGCTATGCTACACAGATACAGTGAAGGCTGACCATGAAAACGATGGACCACTGAAATAAGAGGTGACAAATTCCACAATATACTCAGCATACGCGAGGTCCATCTCTAGAAAACGCTTCTATCCCTGACGCTGAAAGGCAACACAGGGTTTAGCGAATAGATGGATAGATAAATATACTGAACAGTCACCAATCTTCTGAAGATGACACCAATCTTCTGAAGATGACACTAATCTTCTGAAGATGACACCAATCTTCTGAAGATGACACCAATCTTCAGAAACAAAAATGTAGATTTAAACACCAAAATAACACATTTCAAAACGATTATTATGCAAACGCTGTGCTGTCAATGCCAAACATGGACAATAACAGCACAAGACAAACGTAAACTTGTGACAACTGAAATGGCATGTTTACGCAGAATCCTAGGAATATCTTTGAGACAGAGTCAGAAATGAAGACATTAGACAAAGAACCGGCACCGCCCCAATCTTGGAGTATATTAAGAGCCAACAGATCAAATGGTTTGTACACATCAGCAGACTACCACCAGACAGCATACCACAGCAAGCTATGCTACACAGATACAGTGAAGGCAGACCTAGAGACTGACCACGAAAACAATAGACCACCGAAATAAAAGAGGCGACAAATTCCACAATATACTCAGCACACATGATGCTGAAAGGCAATAAAGGGTTTAGCAAAGAGATAGATAGACTGACTGAGCAATGGACATCTGTAGCCATATTGATAGACCAGAAATACAAGAGAACTGGTTCCCGTACTGTACACTCTGACACCAACTACACTGAACTCTAACTCAAAGCTAACCACAGTCAAGCAAGCTTGACAGATCTTCCAGCTGTATTTTTCAATATCAATATAACCACAGATGTCTCCACACTCAGTTACTTCATTGCTGGTTAACAATAACATTCCCATATGTGCCTCTTTCAATAAAAGGTAATACTGCTAGTAAAACTGTATGAAAATATTACATACGTATAAAACAGGTGATGGAGTTTTACTGCATGATGACTAACACACTATCGGAAACTCACGTGAAATAATACACACAATGGAAAACAAGCAAAATCATATAAATAGCAATACACATGACATAATTAACATTTCAACCAAAATGCCTTTATCAGGATACGCACAAAACATCAAAAGATGACGAATAGAAATGATCACAACACACAAACATCCAACCGAAATATGGAAGTCAATGTATTATTTCACGTGAGCTTCTGATAGTGATAGTGTGTTAATCGTCGTGCAGTAAAACTTCATCACCTGTTCTCTACGTAAGTACTATTTTCCTATTTACCTAGTCTTTTCTTTTCTTTAGTATGTCAGCTGGTCAACAATCAAATTCCCATATGTGAATAGCCTTTTCTTTAGTAGGAAGAGTATGTCAGCTAGTCAACAATCAAATTCCCATATGTGAATAGTCTTTTCTTTTCTTTAGTAGGAAGAATATGTCAGCTGGTGAACAATCAAATTCCCATATTTGTCTAGTCTTTTCTTTAGTAGGAAGAGTATGTCAGCTAGTCAACAATCAAATTCCCATATGTGAATAGTCTTTTCTTTTCTTTAGTAGGAAGAATATGTCAGCTGGTGAACAATCAAATTCCCATATTTGTCTAGTCTTTTCTTTAGTAGGAAGAGTATGTCAGCTGGTCAACAATCAAATTCCCATATTTGCCGTCTTTTCTTTAGTAGTTACGGTATGTTAGTTAAATATCTAATTCCCATATGTGCCTAGTCTTTTCTTTTCTTTAGCAGGAAGAGTATGTTAGTTCAAGTTTACTAGTTATTTATTCACATATTTCTATTTTGGATGTAGCATTTGCCAACTCATCTTCTCGTTCACAATTTAACATGTCTACACAGCAAGTCCAGTTTTCTTGATGAAAGCTTCTCAAGGCTCCCATACAGCTTTTTGACCAGTGTTCCCCTCAACTGGTTTAGTATAATGCAGTCGTGCAAGATATGTTCTTCAGCCTGTCCACATGGACAAAGAGGTGATGGGACCAGTCTTAGTCTATTTAAGTGGTTGTTTAGTCTTTAAGCTAGCTTCTGTGACTGGCTTTGCAAGCCGATAGAAGTATTTGTGCGCATATATATTTCAAGGAGCAAGCCAGTTGGCTTTTCATTGTGCAATTCATTGTGATTTCGTTTGGAATACCAGTGATAGAAGCCTCAATAGAGAAATAGAGACAACGTTTCAAAAGGCAAATGCAGTAACATACCAACTGTCACCACTACTTCTTCACCCCACGATCGAGATGGAAGTTAGAGACAAATGATCTACAGTATATTCCTACCAACACTGTGTTACCAGTGCCAGACCTGGTCTCTCTCATCTTCACATTACAGAAAGATAGTGACATGTGAGATGAAATGCTTGAGAAAAGCTGCAGGGATCACTAAGCACAATAGGTTACAAAATGAAGACATCAGGAAAATAATAGGTATAACAACTTGCACAGATTACATAGAAAGGCAGCAGATCAAGTGGTATGGTCACATTATGAGAATGCATCACAACAAGTTGCCCGTACAGGCATATAACCAAATGAGATCAGGATACAAAGCCAGAGGATGACCACAGAATAGATTAATAGAAAACGTCAGGGACATCTTGAACAAACACAGTCATAACACAGCCGAGGCCACACATTTGGCCTTGGAACACAAGCTCGAGCTCCAATCACCACTACGCTAAACGGCAAGAGTGTAATCGTACTATCTTTTCTATATGTTTCTGCAAGCATGTCTGCTGATTGCTTGCCAGTGTAGAGTTTACCTGAATCTTCCAGTGTTATTGTTTGTCACTGAGAGTTGCTATCGTCATTTATTTTTTTGGTTAGTTTCCACAATTTTCTTCATTTTTAAAGTTTAATTTTTGGATTTTTTCCCACCAGCTTCTACTATGTGTTTCTATCTTTTTCTTTAGTGAACTTCACTTTGGTCTTTTGTAGTATAATGTGAACTTCGCTTTGGTTAGTTAGTTAGTTAGTCGTCGGATCATCATCACTGCAAACAGGACACATCCATAGTTGCTCCGATCTCTCCTTGAGTGTATCCGCCATCACACTTCTGCTGACAGTACCGGTCCTATGCTGGTTGACCATCATTCTTCTGCGCCCTCCAAAATGTTCACCTCTAGCAACACCGCATCTCAATCCCCGATCTTTAATCCTAGCCATTGAAAAGGAATCATCATCCACATTAGTCTCACTCTCGCGTGTTATATCTCTTAAGGAGTTCAAAACGTCAGCGCGATCCATTGCCCCATCGCCCTTTGCCACAATCGCACACGATGCCAGTTGATCCGCTCTTTCATTGCCTCGAACGCCCACATGTCCCAGCTACATACAGTGTCTTTTGTAGTATAATGTGAACTTCACTTTGGTCTTTTGTAGTATAATGTGAACTTCACTTTGGTCTTTTGTAGTATAATGTGAACTTCACTTTGGTCTTTTGTAGTAGTATAATGTTGTTATGTCAGGATGGTCATGTCTCTGCCATATTATTTGATTCAGTCAGTTCTTCCTGTAGTTTTTGGTGTGTTGGTCTAATATGGAACATAATTCTTCCTCAATCCTCTGTATTGTCTCCTTAGCTGTCTGAAATATTCCTTTATTAAACTCCATGAAAATTGTGTTTTTAACTCTGCCTATTACTTGTATGACTCATGTGAGTAGCTTTGGTTTTATTCTGTGTTTATATATATGTGCCAGTTTGCTTTCTTGTTCTTAGCTTAGTTGGTACGCATGTGGTTGCGTCTGTGGGTCTCACCAATGTCCCACTAGACATACCAGCCATGCAACAGAAAACCTTAGTTGATGACATGCCGTTATATTGAGGTTATCTTCTTAGAGAAGCTTCATGGCATGTCATCTATACAATTATGCTTTTATTTTGTTGTTGAAATGTGTTTCATGTTTACCTGAATATATATGTGGTTGGGAGGGAGCCAGAGATGTACTGTGCAGCACTGGGGAGGAGGAAACTGACAGCTCTGTTTTTTCCTATGGCTGAAACCCATCGTAGAGGCACAGTGACTCAGGACGTGACAATCCTTTTGACTTGAACATTTGGTTGCATGCCTGGAGCAGTAGAGAAGTTCGGCATAACCAGTAGTCAATTGATGGCGGGGAATGAGCACAGTGAACCCTATCTTGGTACAGTGGCTAGAAGCAGTGCATAGGTTGAAACCTACCTTCCTGGAGGTGTGATAGTTATTCCCTGGCTCTGTCCCGGAGTGGGCCAAAAATCCACAGACTTCCCAGCAATATAATGCCATTTAATGGCATTAGGTCAAAGGGCATGAGCCCATGGACCGCTGAATCAGCAACCAACCAACCAACCAGCCAACCAACCAACCAGCTTAGTTGGTCTTGTAATTATGTTTTGATCACTTGGATGATGACTGCTGCCAAGTTGTTCTTTTCACTATTCCAGTCAGTTCTGGGGTGCAGAACTTCAAGTCTGGGGTGAAGGTGCTATGCAATCTTCTTGAGTAGAAAGTTGGTGGATCCTTTGAATTATTGAGAACAACCCAACGTAATAGAGGTGTGAGTGCTGGGACTAAACAAGGCTACATAAGGAAAAAAACAAACAAATAAAAAGTGTTATCCATACTAAAGTAGGTCTGCACTAACAACAACCACAAAAACAGACAATGTTTTGACTAATAGCTCATCATCAGGACAAAAAGAGACACATATTGTGATGAGGCGCGCGGTAGCCTAGTGGATAGTAAGCTTGCTTGCTATCATCTGGTTACATCGTGCCAGGTTCGAAACCACGTGCTGACATTAACCAAAAATCCGGGTTGTGATTTCACTTGACATGACCACTCCTCCAGTCGACTCAGCTGTAAATGAGTACTTGATGCATGAGTTAGGGAAGGTAAAAAATACAGCAAGGAAGGGAACTGGCCACCCTACCTAATAGTTGCTGCGACTTAATACATGAAGAGTTATGTTCATCCCCGACGGCAGATGCCATGGGACCTACCTTTACCTTTATTATGATAGAACGAAAGGGACAAAAGTTGATAATAAAGGAGAGTGGAAAGGAAGACAAGTACAAGATAAGAAGACAGAGTAAAAATAAAAGCAAAAGAATGATTATGATAAAATAAAATGAATGAATCAGGAAATAAATCAGAATTAATAATTATAGTAAAATATTTCGCTAATCGGATTGTGATTTATTTCCTTATTCATTTTATTTTCTTTTATCATACTCATTCTTTTGTTTTTCTTTGTCCTCTTTCTTCTTATCGTGTTGCACTTGTCTTCCTTCTTATTTCTCTTTTTGTCCTTTCTCCTTTGGTTTCAATCTTTGCCACTCTCTATCATACCAAGTGTCTAATATTCATTTTTGTTGTTTGTTTTTGTCCTGATGAAAACGTTTTAGTCACAATGTTGTCTACTTTTGTGGTTGTTGCTAGTATGATGCATACTTTAATATTGGCAAGACTTTTTACATATCTTAATTTTTTCATTTCTTTTTGAGCAACTTATTCTTACTTGAAGTTACGTCCAGTAGTTGCAGGATACAAAATTGATAGTTTCAATTTCTTGTCAGGTCCAATAATGAACACAGCTCTTGCAGTGAGAGGCAGTCCTTCTTTGTTCCTCTCATCAGGGTCAAGCATCCCCAGCTGCACAGCCAGCTCACGATCACTATCAGCAATGATTGGAAACGGCAACTTTTTGTTAATATCACATTTAGCGTATTCCAGGACATCCTAAACAAAGGACAATAGTGTTGAGACATTAGTATAATGAAAGATTCTAAGAAATATCTTATGTAAAATATTATTTGAAATAGTTTTACATGTACAAAGACATAATTACCAATGAGATCTAGCTATGATATAGTCAGAAAGTATTTTTAGAGATAAATAGTAATAAAAATAAATGTTAAAACATATTTAGTGGCTTTCTTTAACCAAAATAATACCAGTATTGGGACACATCAAAAGACAACAGATCAAGTGGTTTTCACATGCTTCCAGACTACCGACAGATAGCATGCCACAAATGGCCATGACGCATAGAATAACGGTTATAAAGCCAGAGGCAGACCATGTAAAAGATGGATCACAGAAATCAGCCACAGGAACTAGCTTACAAACAGCGCACAAGAAGGCCATCTCCAGAGAACTCTTCCACCCCTGATGCCGCAAGGCAAACAAGGGCCACAGCATATAGATAGATAGATAGAGTGGCTTTCTTTTCAGAATGGGAGTTTCCTTCTGAGAACTCTGAACTCCTCATGCAGATAGTAGAGGAAGATGATTAAAGTTTGCGGCCATGCATGTCACTAAAAGATAAAACTCGTGAAATGTGCTGCACAAATAAAGTACTAGTGAAAGACCTTTACTCACACAGATAATCAATAAATCCATAACCCTTCAGGGTCGTAGGGGTACCACATTGGATGCCTCAGCACACAGAGTCCTCCAGCGAATTCTATCCTCAGCGATGCGGATGAGTGTGGAAATGTCTTGCCCTGTCCATTCCTTGATGTCTGTCCATGCCTTTATTTTCCCTCCTCTGCTTCTTCCACCCTCGACAGTTCCCTGCAGTATTGTTTTTGACAAGGATTTGTGCCTGCATGCATGTTCGAACCATGCTAGTTTTCGTCGTTTCACTATTGAAAGCAATGGCTCCTGAACACCTGCACACATTGGTCTTATGTTCCCTATAGGAAATTCGTAGAAATCGTCTGTAGCATTTGTACTCGAAAGCCTGTAATCTACAGATATATTCACTGCTCAGATAACTTTAGATTTGCTGACAAGTTAAGACAATTAGAGGAAATGTTAAGTAGGCTGAGGAAGATATACAACCAGCATGCTACGGGAACTATCAGCATACAGACCTTTCATCATCTACTGAAAGAGACAGAACTCCTATGAAAAGTCAAGAATATACAACTGCTGGCTGAGAAAATCACTACTGTCTTTCTTTCCAAGTTACAAAATAAGAATTATGAATAATATATTTAACGACCAACACTTCTAGTCATCTCTCGACATGGCAGGGATCATCTTCTTAGGGTCACCACCATCATCTTCCATTTCAAAAATGAACCATCTATGAAAGTGGGATATACTGAAAGTGGCGTCATCATCATTCTTCAGTCAGTCAGTCAGTTCCTCTTTTGCCAAGTTTGGCACATAGGGCAGATGTCATAGTTCTCCATGCCTGTCGATCAGTTGCCAAGTTTGGCACATAGGGCAGATGTCATAGTTCTCCATGCCTGTCGATCAGTTGCCAAGTATTTCAGGTCTTGTCCATTTATGCCTGTTGATTTTAGTTAATTCATAAAAGTTCTGAGCATTGTTTTTGGTCTTCCCTGTTTTCTTTTTTCGTCTGATGTCCACATGAAGGCTTGTCCTTGAATTCTATCTTCCTTCATTCTAAGTATGTGGCCGATGTATGTCCAGCAGCGTTTTCTAATGATGTTCGTCACATATTCTTAAATAACTTAAATGAACTATGTAATTCACTTCAGGTCATCATGGAATCCTGCCAGGTTCAGAAATATTGGCATTTACCCTCTCTTCGTGGAAGAGTTCACATGCATTCACAATAGAAATTAACTCAGATAATTACCCGTTTCCATCCAACATGATTCTCTACAGAGTCACATGACAATGCAATTAGTTTGACATCCCTTTTCTTGAATTCTGATTCAAGTGTTACAGCCCTAGCAATCTCACTTGTACACACTGGTGTATAGTCAGCAGGGTGGGAGAACAAAATTCCCCATCTGAAATTAAATTTTGAATTTATAATGAACAATCAAATTCTACATCTGAAATTAAACTTTGAAGTGGTATAACAAACCTAGTAAAATTCCACATCTGAAATTAAACTTTGAAGTGTTACAACAAACCTAGTAAAATTCCACATCTGAAATTAAACTTTGAATTGTTACAACAAACCTACCGGTAATAAAATTCTACATCTCAAATTAAACTTTCAAGTGTTACAACAAAACTAATAAAATTCTACATCTGAAATTAAACTTTGAATACTATTGATTGATTAAATTAAATAATGACCAATAAAATTATAAATATATATATTAATATAGTAGAAATAACCTACCAGTGTATATAATATATATAATAAAACATGACCTGGCTACAAAGCCAACAGAAGACCAACTTAAGTTTGATGAGAGAAAACTAGACAGCAACGTGGGGGTAGCTACCTACCTCAGAGGTGAAGTCTTTTTTTTTATAAATTACCAAAAAAGGATATTGTTAATTGCCTAAGAGCCCTGGGTCGCTAAGTCTGACCCAGTCTGTGTGCAATCATGATCTAACTACTAACTTACACAAGAACAGAAATTGAGTCGCTAGAGCATAGTTTGAGTTTGATAGTAGACTGACTGAACCAAACAGTATCTATGAAGCTATCCTAAATGTTGTGAGTCTGCTGCTTGGCTGGATTCAAACTTATAGAGTCCACGGTAAAACTAAGGATCAACTCTTTACTGTGTTATAAATAGCACACAATGTTTACATTTTTAATTAACTAAAAGACGTCATGGATTTCCGTGTAACACCAATGAAATTAATGGATGCCGTTAACATTAATGGCTGCCGTGACGTCACATCTCCCGATACAAACAATATCAACCATATTTTTAGTTATAACTTTTATAACTAATTCATTTTTTAATTTATAACTGATCCTAAGCCTTACCCCATCCCTAATCTAAATGCTAATGCCAAATTAATATTCCGTTTCATGTTTGGTTGGTTGCTGATTCAGCGGTCCATGGGCTCATGCCCTTGACTTAATGCCATTTAAATGGCATTATATTGCTGGGAAGTCTGTGGATTTTCGGCCCACCCCGGAACAGAGCCAGAGAATATCACACCTCCAGGAAGGTAGGTTTCAACCTATGCACTGCGCCTAGCCACTGTAGCCAAGATAGGGTTTACTGTGCTCATTCCCCGCCACCAAATGACTACTGGTTATGCCGAACTTCTCTATAGCTCCAGGCATGCAACCAAATGTTCAAGTCAAAAGGATTGTCACTGTGCCTCAGCCATAGGAAAAACAGTGATGTCAGTTTTCTCCTCCTCAGTGCCGCACAGTACATCTCTGGCTCCCTCCCAACCACAGAGGGTGCATACATATATATTCAGGCAAACATGAAAAACATTTCAACAACAAAATAAAAGCATAACTGTATAGATGACATGCCATGAAGCTTCTATAAGAAGATAACCTCAATATAACGGCATGTCATCCACTAAGGTTTTCTGTTGCATGGATGGTTTGTCTAGTGGGCCATTGGTGAGACCCACAGACGCAACCACATGCGTAATTCCGTTTCATATAACATACTTTAATTTTAATTACAACTTCTGCAATCCACTGCAAAAGGTTAGGTTATACCTTGAAACTAGAACAAAGGTCAAAGTGAAGAGTTGATCCTTAGTTGCGCTGTCTAACGTATTAATGACATTATTTGCATACATTGTAAATTTTGGTTAGACCCAACAAATTTACATTTTATATTTTGCATCATATTCAGTTTTTATGCATGAATTAAATCCTTTTATCTCTGTCAGCATATTAATTATTGTATCTAAAAAAAATAAGTTTTACTCAGACATTACACTAGATACAACTTTTAAACACCATCTGTCTTGTGTTCGAGAGTACAGTATTGTCCAATTTCACACTTAATCATGCCACACATATGATAATTAATGTGTCAAACGTCATGTGTAAATGACATCTGTACTTGATTGTAAACAGCTCTATGGGACACTGTATGTACTACAAAAGACAGTGAGTTTTATTAAGGAGACAGAATTACAGATATAGACATGTTTCAAGTGAACGAAAGAAGAAGAAGAAGAAGATTGTAAACACCCTCATTTTTTTATGTGAGATGTGTCTTTAACAAGTAGACTTGTGATCTATGTTGCAAATAAGCGAAAATTGAAACTAATTAATGCACTTTAATGGGGAAAAAATAATTTATATGGTCTATACCATTTTGGTGAAAATGTAAAATAGGTCTTCGTTGGGCTATAAATAGCGCACTGTTTAAATTGAAGTCACGGATTTCCCTTGAAAAACCAATCATATCGATTCATGCCTTAGATGAGAATTCTTAGATTACACTGCGCAAGAAAAAAAAGTTTGTTTTTTTTACAAGTATAAAATTAGTCAATTCCTACTGAAAATGGGTTGAGAAAAACGAATATGACATCAGAAAATGTTTATTAGCTCTAGTTTTTGAGTTATTGTAATTTCAATATTTGTATTAAAAATCCTATTTCTTATTGTTTGCTTTTCCTCTTGTATACCACTTCTGGAGCTTCTCTTGTGACATTCCAGCAGTAGTCAGCAAGCATGGATGTATTCCACTTACCCTGGTACCTTTTTTCCATCAATGCAATGTCTTGGTGGAAACGCTCCCCATGTTCATCACTTACTGCACCACAATTTAGAGGGAAGAAATCAAGATGAGAATCCAGGAAGTGGATCTGAAGTGACATGTTGCAACCTAATTGTTGATATGCTGTCAGAAGTTCATTAATAGCAACAGGATAGTTCTCACTTCTATGATTGCCCAGGAAATTTTGTACAACACATTTGAAAGATTGCCATGCACCTTTCTCATTCCC
This sequence comes from Meghimatium bilineatum, assembly GCA_034231615.1. Lineage (NCBI taxonomy): Eukaryota > Metazoa > Mollusca > Gastropoda > Stylommatophora > Philomycidae > Meghimatium > Meghimatium bilineatum. Next base: position 34,569,842 of record CM067307.1, read on the forward strand.
ATGAATAATGGCATCAAATTGCTCATCTTTCAACAGTTCCCGTATCTGTGGGCCTACAAATAATCCTTCCTTTATTTTACCATCACTAAGGTAATGAAATTTTTTCCTCAAGTACTTAAATGCCTCTCCCTCCCTATTCATGCCCTTGATAAAGTTCTTCATTAGCCCCAATTTAATATGAAGAGGAGGTAGAATTATTTTATTTCTATCAACCAAAGAAATTTGCTGTACATTCCTTTCACCAGGCTCCATAACCTTCCTATCAGGCCAAGTTTTCCTAATGTAATGAGAAGTTCTCTGTCGACTGTCCCATTCACACAGAAAGCAACAATATTTTGTATAACCTAATTGCATGCCAAGTAAAATTGCAATAACTTTCAAGTCTGCACAAATCTGCCACTGATGATCATCATATTTTATTGCTTTAAGAAGTAATTTCATATTTTCATAAGTCTCCTTCATGTGGACAGCATGGCCTATAGGGATAGAAGGTAATGAATTGCCATTGTGTAGCAAAACTGTTTTCAAACTTAACTTTGATGAGTCAATGAATAACCTCCACTCTTGTTGTATGTGCTCTATTTTCAAAGCTTCCATAAGCCCATTAACATCATGGCAAGCAACAATGCTATTATTCATTGTGAAAAATGGAGTTAGAGATTTCTGACGTTCTCTGTACATAGACACCTTAACATTTTTATCCAGGAGATTCCACTGCTGAAGTCTTGATGCAAGAAGTTCAGCTTTTGTTTTAGATAAGTCAAGATCTCGAATTAAGTCACTTAGTTCATTTTGAGAAATTCTATGTAGAATATCAACAGAACCTATTGGTGTGAATTGAGTATCTTCCTGTTCAAACTCAGGTTGTATTTCTTGACCACAATCTGCATCAAGCTCTATAACTTTCTGGTTGGGTGAGGTAGGAACAGGCAGATCTTTTCCATGTGGTACTGGCCGTATAGCTGATGGAATATTGGGGTAATTCAAAGTCCACTTCTTTTTAGATATTCCGTGTTGGAGAGGAGGCACCATACAAAAATAGCAGTCACTTACAGCAAATGTGAGGTGCCCAGGGTTTGTCTTGATCACCTATCTTACAGCCGAAGTAAAGATGATATGCAGTTTTAATTAAAGGTGTAATTTTCCGTTTTTGAGACGACAACGTCCCCTCGCCACAAACATAGCAAAAATTGTTAGCACTATTAACGCACTTTCGTGACATTATGGAATCCAATCTTTATACAAATTCAGACATTTATAGCACTGGAAAATAAAATATATATATACTACTTGAAAATATTAATTATATACACATGTTGAAATATGTGGTTTGTTTTTCACATCAACACACGATTTAAACAATATAGCGGCCATTGAGAGAAGTCGCACGGTGTCAACATGCATTCGTCGCTGAATAAATTTTTCGTCAGAAAAATTTTCCACTTTTTTCGACACAATAAACAAGGAATATCGCAACAATAAGAGCAAACTGAGAATTTTTAATGTGATATTATTTTTTCTCACCACATTTTCAGTAGGAAATGATTATTTTCATGTCTGTAATTTTTTATGTGTTGCGCAGTGTTATTAATTATTAATTCTAAACACAAATTTGAATCCTTTCGAAATCCTTCTCAAATCCCCCCAAAACTATAAACTAATTCCAACCATTTTAACCCCTCCCCTAAAAAAATGTATAACCTTAAGCAACTTATCTAACACTGCAAAGGTTAGGTAATACCTCAAAAGTAGAACAAAGGTCACAACGGAGACCTATACTGCATTTTGGCCACCATTTTAAATTTACACACAAAATTTCAATTAAATGCATTTTATATTTGCTGAGATACATTATTTCAAAGTTGGTGTAAAGCTGGTGTAAAGTTGGGCAAAGCTGGTGTAAAGTTGGGCAAAGCTGGTGTAAAGTTGGGCAAAGCTGGTGTAAAGTTGGGCAAAGCTGGTGTAAAGTTGGGCAAAGCTGGTGTAAAGTTGGGCAAAGCTGGTGTAAAGTTGGACAAAGCTGGTGTAAAGTTGGGCAAATCTGGTGTAAAGTTGGACAAAGCTGGTGTAAAGTTGGACAAAGCTGGTGTAAAGTTGGACAAAGCTGGTGTAAAGTTGGGCAAAGCTGGTGTAAAGTTGGGCAAAGCTGGTGTAAAGTTGGTGTAAAGTTGGTGTAAAGTTGGTGTAAAGTTGGTGTAAAGTTGGTGTAAAGTTGGACAAAGCTGGTGTAAAGCTGGTGTAAAGTTGGACAAAGCTGGTGTAAAGTTGGTGTAACGTTGGTGTAAAGTTGGTGTAAAGCTGGTGTAAAGTTGGGCAAAGCTGGTGTAAAGTTGGTGTAAAGTTGGGCAAAGCTGGTGTAAAGTTGGTGTAAAGTTGGTGTAAAGTTGGTGTAAAGTTGGTGTAAAGTTGGTGTAAAGTTGGGCAAAGCTGGTGTAAAGTTGGTGTAAAGTTGGTGTAAAGTTGGGCAAAGCTGGTGTAAAGTTGGTGTAAAGTTGGTGTAAAGCTGGTGTAAAGTTGGTGTAAAGTTGGTGTGAAGTTGGGCTAAGAAGTAGACATGTTATAGCTCATTATCTATGCAATGTCAAAAGGGAAGTAAAGAACAAAAACAGTGACTTGTCATAAAAGGCACCTAAGGAGGTATAGGTGTGAGGTTGGCTTCTCCACCCAATAGAACACCAAAGTGATAAAAAAAAGGCATATGATGAATTCTGATATGCCTTATGAAAGCACAGAAATGGCAGTCAAACTGTAAACCATGACACAATATGGTACAGTACAAGTAGATGCCACCACATGGTAGAGTTATTTGCCTTGTCTATGTTTGTAAATTTGATGTTCATCATTTAATAATTTAAATATTAATTTATTTTAGGGTTAGGGTTAGGATAGTTGTGTTTTACATAACTAACCCCAACCCTAAATAAATAAATATTTCTTCTTCTTCTTTCTGTCCTCATGTACCTTCCGGTGTTGAGGGGAGAGTGAGTGTTCACTCACAACGCATTCCGTTCTCCGGACTACATCCTGCTAATCTGCAGGAGTTTGAGAACGAACGAAGAAGAAGAAGAGTACATGGACCGCTGGATCAGCAACCAACCAACCAAATATCTACGCTTAGTAAATGATCATCATGTTGAAATACAGGCCGAGGAGCTAAGCAAACTTGTTTACCTGTTAGTTATCGCCCTGATGAGTTAGGACAAGACACGACTCGGATCAATAATTACTGCAGACACTAGCACACTTAACAGTAACACCATTAGTCATTAGTTAGTCATTAATCAATTCATCTGCACTTTATTCATTACTGTTTTAAAATACCGAGCATACAATAAATTTCACAAAGTTACTAAACTTACGAATCTCCTAACCAGTCATGAAACTTCTCGATTTGACCATCTGAAGTATTTGCTGAGAAATTTGGGAAAACGTCACCAAGATTGACCATGTTTATCGTAGAGATTTTAACCAGGAATCTAAAAACACCAACACAGCACGACCAAGTCCTTCTTTATACAGTCCTGCAAGACAACACATAAATATCGCCACTTACTTATTCATGGGACTAATCATTGGGCACGTTACAAACATTTTATATTATCGGCCAATGAAAATCCCGGAAAATATTCAATCAGCGAGGTTACGTAACGATTTGTACTTAGAAAGAATGTATAATATGTGAGAAGAGCGTGATGACACGACGAGTGTTACATGATATTTGACATATGATCTATATCTGTGCCATCATGACATCTCCCGTGCTGTACGCGAGATCCGTGTCGTGTGGTCGTGTTCATTGGACCGCGAACAGTTACCTGTAATCTTCAATCTTAGCTGCTGCATACCTATTTCGGGGGGGGGGGTGGTCTTTATTTTCGTTTTATATCCCTTTTGCATCAACGATGCAAAATTAAATCAAGTATCTTCTTTTTCTTCTTCTTCTGCGTTCGTTCTCAAACTCTTGCAGATTAGCAGGATGTTTTCCGGAGAACGGAATGCGTTGTGTCATGGTTTGCAGCATTGCTGCGATATCTGCGTCTTTCGGCCGGACACATCCGATTTCCGCATGGCTTTGGGTCACTGACCCTATATGGGATGGGACAGCCAACCCAGACTTCAGAACATAGGCCTATCCTTCAAGAATGTGTAAACTATGACACATTAAGATGCTTATACTGGCCTTCTGATACACCAATGAATGATAAACTTTATGGTACAAAACAAGAAATGGAAAACACTGTCCAATTTATACAAGAAACAACACTGTAGATATAGACATTATTAGCGAACGAAAGAAGTAGAATAAGGACGCCAACTCCATCCCATAACCTCCTTAGTCACCTCTTACGACATGCATGGAAGGTAAACAGTTTTGCTATTCTTTGCTCCCTTTACGGGCCCCGGCAGCACACGGGCGAAATACAGCATCTAAAGTCAAATATCTTGGCACATTTTAACATCAAATGAGAAAAAGAACAGGATAGCACAAGCTTATAAACATTTTAAAAAGTAACAAACATTCAATAACATCTGTTATCAACATTCAGATAACATTCAATAACATCTCAACATTCAGATAACATTCAATAATATCTCAACATTCAGTTACCATTCAATAATTAACACGGCTAATGCTAACAGCTTTAACTTTTTTGATTGCAACATACGGCTGTGATACATGGACCCTAAGTAAAACAGCGACAAAGTAGATCAACGCCTTTTAGATGAAATGCTAAGGAAGGATAGGAGGCTACTTAGAACGATTTTTACTCTATAGTATTTCCAAACATGGGACCTCTTAGTCCCACTAGAAGTGTAGTAGGTTTATTTTTCATTGAACTCACTATCAAGAATATGCAATAAATACAAAAGACGGATTAACACAAAAGACAGAAACTATGCAAATAACGAGATCAACATATCAATTAAATATCCAAATAGAGAACACAAAAATAAAACAAGTCACTGAGTTCAAGTACCTATGAAGTATCTTCATAGAAGACGGACGACTCGATAGGGACAGAAACAAGATGTCAGAAGGCGGTAAATACTTAATCAAGTATAAAGATTGCTATTAAATCCTAACTATCAATGTTAAAAATAAATAACTACCAATAAAACAAATAACAAGGACAATTTTCCACGTTACGGTCCAACAGGGACCATTCACAAGAAACAGATAACTATTTAGATAAACAGATAACAAAAACACACACAAAACCATACAAATATTTAAAACTGGGATACAAACCGAGAACATGTTTTTCCCCAACCAGGGCAACACACCTGGCTCTGGAACGCAGATTACATCTCCATCACAAATCCCTACGCTCAATGGCAAGTGTGAAGCTACAACACCATCACCTGGGGATAGAATAGAGAAACATTCTATGCAATGAAGTAATATCAATGCATACGTGAGTTCGAGTGCTATAATGTTATATTGAGCCAGTCCTTCTTTATGGATGAGAAGCATGGACAAGTAACAAAAGTGCACAAGATAAGCTTGAGGGAACGGGGATGTGGTTTTTAAGAATAATGATGAAAATTCCATGGACAGCCAAGAAAACTAATGTAGAATTTCTCAGAGTTTCTGGAGTAAGACGACAAATTATAGCACAAAATTAGAAGCAGACAATCAAGATTTTTTAAGGCATGTAATAAGAAAAACAAAACTCAAACATTTGGTAACTACCGGAAAGATCAAGGGGACAAGAGACGACAGGAAAACAAAGAAATTTCTTAATGGGTTGTCACTAGCAGAAAAAGATGCTAACAGATATAGGCATATCTAGAGGGAGTTTGAGAACAAGCACTTAACAAATGAATATAGTTTGTAGAGAGTTTTGAAAAAACATCGTGCTGAGAAAACAGAGGACAGTTATTCATATGTTATGTGTTTAAATGTTCTTTTGTCGTTTTATTTTTACAGCCGTATTAAGTTGGGGCCTATATCTGATTTGGCGTGATTCTCCGGGTTTAAGTACTTTCTAGTACTGTTGAGAATATCGGGACTGAGCTGACGAAACAGCAGGATGTAACCTAAAGAACTGAGGGAGGTATTTATAGAACAGATATCAGTAAGCCAATGTGGCTATTGACAGTAAGACGATAGTACTGTCGATAGCCACGAGTATACACAGGATCCGTTTTTACTGTAGGCCTATAACTTTAAGCTGGCTTGCCTATAGCCTAACCCAGATTAACCTTTAGCAAGCTGTGTTTACAAAGCTGTGTTCATTAATTAGAGAAAAAAAACGTATAAAATAGTTTGACTTTTTCAATAAATTTCTTTGATTGTAGACACATAGTATAACTATAGTGAACAATGAAAACCAAGGAAAAAGTCAAATGTGTGATTGTAGAATGATGTTTGCCAATTAGTCAAACGGTCTTATATCGTTTATGGTCACAACTCACGTTTGATTGTATCTGCAGGCGATATAAAGTATAGCAAAGTGACAAATACAAAAATCGGATCATTCAAGATGAACGATTGTATTAAATGTAGAATCTGCGTTAATACAAGTCAAATGTGGGTATAAACTGAAAGTGTTACCAATGGTATGCACGACATACTAGCACCGAAACATGAGGTCATACGACTTTTCGACTAGAAAGCCTTCACCAGGACGAAACACTCCAAACAAGAACGAACATATGTAGCACATAGATGTTACTATTAGCACTGAAGATATAAAAATTACTATTTAATGATTCGTAGAGCGCTTCTTGCACGACCAAACTCGTTCCATAGTAGAGTAGAATCACCACCTTACCAGTGGCGTAGCGAGGCGGGGGAGGAGGTGTGAACCGCCCCGGGCGGCATCATCGGGAGGGCGGCAAATTTATTTTCGTCCAGTCTTTCACAATCACTGACATATTTTTTTCATGTGACAAGGGCGGACAATTATTATTCCGCCCCGGACGCCATTGACCGACGCTACGCCACTGTGTACAAGTCTATGTATTTCTGCAAACCAGTCGATTTTAGTTCTTGATTCTTGATTAGAGATTGGCTTCACAGCAGGTGGGACATTCCCATAATTGCTCCGCCCTCCGCTCCAGCAGACATTCCAGTGTATGTAGACTCAGAGCCCCGGTCAGATGTTGATTGTGTGATCTTTGTGACTTTCCAAAAAATTTACTATCCTTCCCTCACCTCTGGACAGCGGCGTGCATAGGGTAATTGCAGCCGGGTGCGATGAATATTTTGACCCCCCCCCCCCCCGCCCCCCACCTGCCGGAAATTGATTTTAAAAATTCCGAGTAAAATTTTACAAGTTTATTAATATTATCGATTTTATCCACATTTAACAAAGATAGAAATACATTTTAAAATGTAAATTTAAAATTACAAATTCACTTTACGAGCTTTTTGACTAGCGAAGTTATTAATGACTGTGTCGAAGCTCACATCATTGACCAGCTCATGTTCGATTGATATAATTGCGAGGTTGTTTAATCTCAAGTTGTTCATAGTTGACCTGCGATAGTTTTTGATTAATTTGAGTTTGGAAAAACGTCTTTCACGTGTAGCTATACTAACTCCTAGAGTTAGGAACATACACAGTAAGATGACAATGTTGGGTACTGAAAGGGAAAGCTGATGTTTCTGAATGAAGACAAGTAATTACATAGGCCCTTGGTCCTTTAAGTTCAAGACCGAAGGTGCTGCGACAGAATTCATTAGTCACTTTCTCTTGAGTAAAAATTCATCCTTGTCGATGTCATCATAAAGGAGCGTTGTGAAGATCAATGTCGACTCGATCGTCTAACAGTTGCTTTGGAGAAAGAAAGCCAAACTTGTCAGCAACCTCATGCATTTATGCAATTCTTGTTGAACTCTCCTGATTCAATCTGTCCATGGAAGAGCATATTTCCAACCAAAGTTCATTTCTGTAGCTTAACCCGGCATCGGCGGCTTCTTCTCCAGGCATCTTCTTTTTACGACGTATTCGCAGCTGTGGCTCCGTAGGGATTCCAAGTTCAGAACACACCGACTGCTCATAGCTCAAACTCGCATCGGTTACTCGAACTTTCCCTCGAAGTTGTGAGGAATTCACTCAAAGCTTTCATTTTTGCTGCACAACCCTGAACGCTTAAGCTCTTCTTCTGCATATATGCCTGCATGTCATTTATTACCATTAAAACTGGAGCCAAGAACAGAACCCTAGATACGCCAAGAACGTGAATAACTGCATAGCCACCAGCAAGCTGTCAGCCGCGGAATCGTTTCAGAGTTTTCGGTTCTCTCAGTTAAAATTTCAAGTGTTTCCAGAATCTTCAGAAAGAGACTATTAACAATTTTGACCACTTCGCCTCTCGGCTCCAGCGTGTTTCGGCTAATCGTTTGAGACTCATTCCAGTAGTTTTCATCAGCTCTCCACAACGGTGAGTGGAATTGGAGAAGAAGGTGTGCAGACGATCAAGCGTGCCGAAGAAGGTCACATAGTTTATTTCTTCTCGTGCCGCATGGATTCTAGCTAGGTTTAAACTATGGTTAGAACAGGCAATATACTGGGCTGTTGGATTTATATCGCAAATCCGTTTCTGAACTCCCGAATGTTCCCCTTTCATCACAACAGTGATATCGTACCCTTGACCTCGGCAGTCCATGATGTCGAGGTCGTCCGCCTCTAACTTCTTCAAAATCAATCTTGCAATCGCGGCGGAATTTTTTTCTCTGTGTCAATAAAGTCGATAAAAGAATCTTCAACAGACACACGATGGCCAAATGTGCTTAACAAGAAAAAAATATAATCTGTTTAACGGTGCGGGGGCATCAACTTTGGCACGACAAAGACACTTAAACGCCATTTCAAAGTTTTAATTATTTTGAGAGGCATTTTGGTGCCCATCAAGTCTTGATGCCCGGTGTGACCGCACCCCCCCCCCCCCCCATTCCGCACCACCCTTGGTACGCCTCTGGAATCACCATAAACAACAAGTATTGGTACACTATGATATAACTGAATAATCTTCAAACGAAAACAATAGTATGCAACATTATTGAAGATATGTACCACATAGAAACATGGAGGCGCTGAAGTTTACGTGTGTGTCTTCGTCCATCATAAGTGATGATGAACATTTTTACATCCACTTTTGAAAATTCAATTAGAATTATGACCATGCATAATAGTTCGTAGATGGCTAATGAGCCCTATTCGAGCTGTAAATGTTTTTAGACAGTTCGGACATGGAATGACGACTGTAGGCGGATGTTGGTCTATCCGTGACTTTCTAGCTACTCTCCGCTGTTGGTCTGTAGCATTTCTCCTCTTTTCACAAGATGATGAGCTATTTTTTGACTGCAGACATGAAGTTTACATAAAATATCACGCATGTGGTTGCGTCTGTGGGTCTCACCAATGGCCCACTAGACAAACCACCCATGCAACAGAAAACCGTATTAGATGACATGCCGTTATATTGAGGTTATCTTCTTAGAGAAGCTTCATGGCATGTCATCTATACAATTATGCTAATTATGCTTTTATTTTGTTGTTGAAATGTGTTTCATGATTACTTGAATATATGTATGCACCCTCTGTGGTTGGGAGGGAGCCAGAGATGTACTGTGCTGCACTGGAGAGGAGAAAACTGACAGCACTGTTTTTTTCCTATGGCTGAAACCCATCATAGAGGCACAGTGACTCAGGATGTGACAATCCTTTTGACGTGAACATTTGGTTGCATGCCTAGAGCAATAGAGAAGTTCGTCATAACCAGTAGTCAATTGGTGGCGGGGAATGAGCACAGTGAACCCTATCTTGGTTGCAGTGGCTCGGAGCAGTGCATAGGTTGAAACCTACCTTCCGTGATAGTTAATCTCTGGTTCTGTCCCTGGGTGGGCCCAAAATCCACAGACTTCCCAGCAATATGATGCCATTTAATGGCATTGGGTCAAATTGCATGAGCCCATGGACCGCTCGATCAGCAACCAACCAACCAACCAACATAAAATATCAGCAAAAGAATAAACATTGCTGCAGAAATAACTAAATAGAAAACAAGCCAATTTCAACAGGTGATATCTCTTTCTTGTGCAATACCTGTCTTATAAGCCCTTTACAACAATAAACTGCCATATCAGAAGAAAGTCATACGTGAAGTGAGCATCCAAAGAAGGGTAATACTAAAGTGGATACCATCCCATTCCAGGGCATGAAGAGACATATAGGCTATGCTTGTAAATTACGGAGCAACACAGTAACAAAAATACCAAGAAATCACCTACAAAGAAAAGGAGACCAAAGCTTTCAAAAAAGTCGATCAAAGACAATTATCAATATCTTGACAAAGCTGAGCAGGTTATTATTTTCCGCTTCAGAACTGGGCATAACATACAAAACAGTTACTTAAATAGACTAAGATTGGCTCCATCACCTCTGCGTCCATATGGGCAGACAGATATGTTCCGCTGATTGTCAGACCTAGTGGAAAACAAACCCAGCAGTGACAACGCTGCTCACCCCAGTACCTGCGAGCTGTGATTATTTACATTTTTTTTTTTAAAAAAAGGTAAAATTACAGTGTTAAATGGAGGCAGATGTGAAACAGAAGTGAAAAGGAGAATATAAGAAAAAAACTAGAGCAAAGAATAATAACAAAACACTACCGCATATAAAGCAATTGTATGCATAATACCGCCGAAGACGGATGTGTTGGGTCACTGGCGCAAATAAAACGGCAACACAACGCATTTCCATTCTCTGGACTACATTCAACTGGAAATCTTGTAGGATCATTGTCCTGTTACAAGAGAAATCCAGTAGGAGTTTGAGAATGAACGCTGAAGAAGAAGAAGAAGAAGTATGCATAATCACATATCAAGCGATTAAAGAGACTGGGTGTGGAGTTTACAAGCGAATTCCATGATCTTTGATTGCCCCCTAAAGACATACAGGAGGCGTGCGATATGTCTTTGCCCTGACCACGAAGGAATAGAAGAAAAAAGTTGACATTTATTACAACGAATATTTCTCCTTAACTTAACGATCACTAGAATGTATGCCATCTCTGCAAAACATTTAAAAGACTTTCAGAATAAAATTACCTATTTTTTCAAACTAAACCAGTTATCACAAGCCAGTCCCCATCGAGGCCAACACCTTGACGTGGAGATGGGGCTTAGTCCAGCCAACAGAGGCTGGAAACTAAAATTGGTCGAGCCAGCCCAATATTGAGCAGGGTCACAATCCTGCCCAAGCAATCACATGTGCTGAAGTCAGAGATGCTAGCCCGAGAGGCGCCCCAGCAACCATGGTATCATGCAAACCGAATAGTTGATATGTCTGCCCGACACAATTTTAAAAATCGTCATGGTGCTCGCCCTGTGAAGTTCCCCCAGGCAGGAGCAGTGCCGGATTCTGAACCTCGGCAGAATCCACCCCCAGCTACTGAAGGTCCCTCTAGTCTACCTCATGGAGCCAGGAAGCAGAAGAGGAAAGCGACTGGCCAACCAGATAGGATGAAAACCCCTCTGAATATTATACACTGGAATGCAGAGGGAGTTAAAAATTTTAAAAAAACGAACTAGAAAACACCTTGCACCAGAAAGAAATTAGTATTTTCTGCATACAGGAAACCCATTCTAACGAAAAAATAACATTCAAAATACGAGGGTACCAATGCTTTAGAGTAGACAGGAAAGATCGGAGGAAAGGCGGCATACTAACTCTGGTCAAGGATAACATCAACGCCATAGAAACGAAAACACAAGAGGAATGCGCAGAATACCAGATGATTCATATAAAAGACAGCTCCCTTGAACTGGACATACTAAACTTCTACTGCCCAAATGACATCCCACTAAACATGACCAGTATTAACATCCCGAACAAACACTTTCTGGCAGTGGGAGACTTTAACAACCACTCCCAAAGCTGGGGATATAACAATTTAGACAGAAGGGGAGAAGAGATAGAAAGTTGGCAAGATGATAACAACCTAATCCTAAGACAATACCAAGAGGAGCAAGCAAGAATTATGTACCAATTGGACCAATACACTTCAAAAACTACAGAAAGAACTGACTGAAGCACGTAATATGCCAAAATGCAACCATCACAACAGAATCACATCGCTCTACAAAAAACCAAAGCAAAGTTCACTAAAGAAAAGTTAGAAACACAGAGAAGAAGTTGGAGGGAAAAAAACTCACAAATTAAATTTTGAAAAGGAAGGGAGAAAACTGTGGAAACTAACCAAGCAAATAAATGATGATTGCAATACCCAGCGACAAAAAATTACATTGGAGGATTCAGGCAAACTCCACTGTGGCAAACAAGCAGCAGACAAGCTTGCAGAATCTTACAGAAAAGAAAGCACAATTACCATCAATACATGTAGACAACGAAGCATTCGTCAAGAAAGGAATAATGATAAGAGCAACATAAACTGCCCAGACCTCATGTCCAAATTATTCATAATAAAAGAATTAAAGGCATCTATAGGGAAACTAAAGGATAGAAAACCACCAGGACCGGACGGTGTCACCAATGAAATACTTAGGAACCTAGGACAGGCAGCAATGTACAAATTATTACAGATATACAACTATAGTTGGGAAACAGGCAATGTATCACAGTCGTGGAGAGAAGCGTTTATGTGTCCTATTATTAAAAAAGGCAAGGACAAACAGAAGCCCGACAGCTATAGAACAATAAGTCTAACGAGTTGTGTCTGCAAGACAATGGAAAGGATGTACAACAGAAGACTAAAGTGGTACATAGAATCAGAGAAGCTATTGGTGCCAGAACAAGCTGGGTTTAGAGAGTGTAACAGTACAGAAGACTAAATAACATTCCTGTCCCAGATCATAGAAGATGCATTTCAAGAAAAGAAAAAAGGTTTTCACCCTATGGATAGATCTTCAAAAAGCTTTCAGCAAGGTCTGGAAAGATGGACTGATAATAAAGCTGCAAAGAAACGGAATAGGGGGCAACATGGGCAAGTGGATCCGTTCCTTCTTACACAATAGGAAAGCAAGTGTCACCATGGAAGGATACAACAGAAAAAAAGTTCTCCTAAAACATGGAATTCCTCAAGGCTCAGTATTGTCTCCAACTCTGTTTCTTGTCTTCATAAATGATATAATTTGTGAATTGCCACAAGGTGTAAGAGCTGCAATGTACGCTGATGACTTGGTGGTGTGGTGTGTAGAAGAACATCTAAAGATCGCCAACAAAAAAAATACAAAAGGCAGCAGACAACATAGCAGCATGGGCAGATAAATGGATTGCAATGTGACGTATTCCTTCCAGAACGTTGTCTTCCCAATGAACTCTCTGAACCTCTCTCTGTCTTGGGCGATGTGGCTTGCATTTTCTAGCGATGTATTCATGTTATCTTTAATGTCGTCAGTCCATCGTCTTCTTGGTCTGCCTTTTCTCCTCGTCCCAGGTACTCTTCCCTCCAGTATTTGTCTCTCTAAACAGTTGTGTCTCTTTATATGACCAAACAGGCGTAGTTTTCTTTTTGTTATTGTGTTTAGTAACCAACACTCTGGAATATTCAATGTGTTTATAATATCTGAGTTTCTGATTTTATCCTTCCATGATATTCTAAGTATCTTCCTGTAGCATTTCAGCTCGAAGGCGTTGATCTTCTTTGCCGCTGTTTTACTTAATGTCCATGTTTCACAGCCGAATGTCGCAAAAAGGAAAAAAATAAAAGTTCGTAACATTAGCACTTTCGTTTCTATTTTGTTGTTTTTCCATATGTTTTTCAGCCGTGTTATTTTGCAATATGCCATTGCCAATCTCTTCCTTATTTCTGCCATGCAGTCTCCTGCCCCGTTGATGTTTGCTCCTAAGTATTCAAATTTATCCACACATTCTATCTCGGTATTGTCTATTCTGATTTTTGGTTGTTGTGTTGTTATATCTGTTGACATGATTTTTGCTTTTTCCGTGTTTAAATACAAATTTTGTGCTTTGCTATATTTCTTTGTGTTCTTGATTAGTTGTTCCAATCCCTTTATATCATTTGAAAGAAGCACTGTGTCGTCTGCGTAGCGTAGTTCCGGGATTAGGAATCCACCAATGTTTAAAGCGTGGTAGTCAGCGTTGTGTATGTCTTCTCTCACGTTCCTCATTATACTTTCTGCATAGATGTTGAACAGGTATGGGGAGAGTGTGCATCCCTGCCTTACTCCACTCTGTACCTCAAACCACTCTGAGAGATCGCCCTCTAACTTCACTTCAGCCTTTTGATCTTGGTAAAGATCGCACGTACGCACGCACACACGCACGCACGCACACACACACACACACGCACATATGCGTATGAGTGTGTGTGTACGTGCATGCGTGCGCATGTTCATTATTACATGATGGTCAGACAGTCCCATATGTAAGCTTAAATATATATATATATATATATATATATATATATGGGTTATCAAGGAATAATTTTGATCAAAATATGTCTGTGTAATAAATCTGTGTTTTGTGATCTTCATGTTTCATTATTACCTTGTTTGTATCACAATATTTTATTATTATAATAATTTTTTAAGTAACATTATGGTTTGTGTTTTTGAGATCCCCAGGAATCGTGAAAACTCTTGCTTCCTATAGTTAGTTAGTTAGTCATTGGATCATCATCACTGTACTCCGGACAAGTCCATAGATGCTCAGATCTCTCCATGAGTGTAGCCGCCATTACACGCTGACTGACGGTCCCAGTACGCAGTTCTCCCGTGTGTTGCCGAGGCCCGAAAGGGGAGCAAAGAATAGCAACACTATTTACTTCCACGCATGTCGTAAAAGGCTACTAAGGAGGTTATGAGATAGAGTTGGCTGTCTCATCCCATATAGGGTAAGTGACCCAAAGCCACGCTGAAGTCGGATGTGTCAGGCCGAAAGGCGAAGATATCGCAGCAATGCTGTAAACCATGACACAACGCATTCCATTCTCCGGACTACATACTGCTAATCTGCAGGAGTTTGAGAACGAACGCGGAAGAAGAAGAAGAAGAAGTACGCAGTTGATTGACCATCATTCTTTCTTGCCCACGAAACTGCTCCTTTCTAGCGACACCACATTTCAAACCAAATTTCTTGCTTCGTATGTGCAGTGAGATGGTTTGTCTGAGCTTTTTTTTATACCAAAGAGACTTCAGCTTTCGGCTTAGTGCCTATTTAAAGAGACTTCTACTCATAGAGGGTCTATAATTGTATAGATGACATGCTACAAAGCTTCCATAAGAGAGTCTCAATATAACGGCATGTCATCTACTAAGGTTTTCTGTTGCATTGGTGGTACTCTTATGGTAATGGTGCTCTTCTTTCAACCGCGGACATGATCCAATTTCGCTCTTGTTCTTCTGCGTTCATTCTCAGACTCCTGATCAGCTTTATGTAGTTCGGAGAACGAAGTGCATTGTGTTATAGCGTACATCTTAGCTGCGATATATGCGCTTTTCGGCCTTCCAGATCCTACTTCAGGATAGCTTCTGCGTCCCTTTGACTCTTTATGGGATGAAACAACCAACGCGAGCCCAAGACCTGCTTAGTCGCCTCTTACAACATGATTGGCAGGTAGCAATGTCGCTTTTCTTTACTCCAATTTATGACTCCGGAAACACTCAGGCGACAATTGGTTGTATCCTCAACGTTTTTAACCATCAGCTTATAATAATAGAGGTCGTGTTCTGGTAATCCAGCCACCACGAATTCAAGAGTATGTGTTTAAGAGTGTGTTGCTGAACCAAAACTGCCTGGGTATATAATACATCACGTTTTTATCATACCAATTTTATTATTGGAGCACCTTAAGGGGATCAACACGTGATATATTAAATCCAGAACGTGGTCTTCCTTATGGCTCTATTGAATTCTCCTCGGTCTTGAGCAAGGTGTACTGCCTCCTTTAGGGGAGACATTCATGTATGTCTTCTGTCCAAGGGCGTCTTGGTTGGCCTTTACACCTCTTGGACGATTATTGTACTTTGCACCTCCTGGTTTGTTTTCCTTGCTGTCCATGGTTTTCTCAGAACTATTCTGTAGAATTTTAATCCAAATGATGTTATATTGGACAATGTTTTATTAGTACCCATGTTTCGCATGCTTTGCATTCGTCGTTACTGGAAACACACATGTTTGTAATAAGCACAATTTGGTTCTTATTTGGTTCACAAGGTATATCATTCTAATTTCCAGTTTTTGTACACAGGAATCATGGTCAACCTACGTATGAGTTTTTCATAATAATATTTTAAACATTTTAGACAGATGCATACAACAGAAAAAAAGAACAAACTATTTGTTTAATTCGTGTTTACATTCAAGATGTAGCAGGAGTAAATATCTTCTTTTTTTTGACACAATAATTAGTCTCCACTTCTCGTTCGCAGTTTGACGTATCTACACAGCAAGTCTTTTTTTCTTAATAAATGCTGCTGTATTTGAAAGCTCCTCAGTGCTCCCATACATCTTTATGTGGATATCCATCTCCGTGGGCCAGTGTTCTTACCATAACCGGTTTAGTGTATTGCAATCTTGCAGAATATGTTCAGTGGTCTGTGCTGCCTGCCCACAAGGGCGCAGAGGTGATGGGACCAGTCTCAGTCTATTTAAGTGCCAGTTTAATCTGTTGTGTCCTGTTCTGAGGCGAAAGGTAATAACCTGTACTGCTCTGTCGAGATAGTGGTAATTGTCTTTTGGGTGGTCAACTTTCATGATGGTTTTGATGAGTGTCATTTTTCTTTGTAGGCGATTTCTTGGTCGATTTGTCCCTGTGTTGCTCCATCCTTTGCCAGTTTGTCTGCCGTTTCAATTTCCTGGTATGCCACAGTGGGATGATAACTAATAAGGGGAGAATAATTAGTTGATTCAAATTTATTGACAATTGTTCTTATTATCTCCCTTTGATTGCAAACGTGAAACCACCTTTTATAAAATGTCAAGTTCTCTTTTTACGGTGATTAAATTAGTGGGTTTTAAAAAAAAATAAAGCATTATGCTAAATCAAAGTGACTATCTAAGACACAATAGTCAAGTTTTCTTCCTGTAAACAGAGCCCTTTTTCAATCTCGTATAGTTCATGAAAGTAAGATTGCTGCTAAGATGTCAAAATTAGGACCTATAAGAAAAGACAAAAACAAAAACATTGCGTGGTGTTGACTATGATATGTGTTTTAGATCAGTCGTCAGCTCGAGTAATGTGTACTAAACTGTGTATTGTAGATTTATGATATTAGCCCGTATCATGTAGACTGTGCTATGTATGATAGATCAGTGGTCAGCCTGTGTGATGTGGAGTGTGCTATGTATTATAGATCAGTGGGCAGTCCGTGTGGTGCGGAAACCAGAAAATGGAGCTCATATTAGTTGCACTATTTCCTGACATGCACATCGTAAATGGTGACTAAGAAAGTTTTGAGGATAATGACCATTTGTTTCAACCACTTTTGAAAATACAATTAGAATGTCCTTGATTATGAGTTCGTAAATGGCCAATAAGCCATATTCTGGCTGCAACTATCCTTGGGCAGTTCGGACATTAGATAACCGCTGTAGAAGGATTGTGTTCTATCCGTGGCTTTCTAGCTAATCTCCGCTGTTGAGCAGCTGCATTTCTCATCTTATCACAAGACGATGCGCCCTTTCTGACTTTACAGCGCAATGTATATCTATTTTGTTCTTTCCATGTATTTTGGTCTATTTCAAAGGCTTTCACTGAGGTCTATGTATTTTGGTCTATTTCAAAGGCTTTCACTGAGGTCTATGTATTTTGGTCTATTTCAAAGGCTTTCACTGAGGTCTATGTATTTTGGTCTATTTCAAAGGCTTTCACTGAGGTCTATGTATTTTGGTCTATTTCAAAGGCTTTCACTGAGGTCTTTAACAAATCCTTCTATCGCTTCTTTTAACCATCCTTGAGATCGTGTACCCTTCACCAGTTAACCATAGAGAAGCATCTTCTGCAGGCGATTATCTGGCATACATACCAAATGACCTGCCCAACGAACCTGTGTCTGCATCAGGATAGTGTCAATGCTAGGGATACCAGATCTGTCAAGGGCAGTAGTATCTGAAATCGTGTCTTGCCATCTGATGTTGATGACCATATAAGCTGTGAAAGTGATTAAGTTTCCTTACATGACGTCTATACATTGTCCATGTTTCACTAGCGTACAACAATACTGGAAGTACCAC
This sequence comes from Meghimatium bilineatum, assembly GCA_034231615.1. Lineage (NCBI taxonomy): Eukaryota > Metazoa > Mollusca > Gastropoda > Stylommatophora > Philomycidae > Meghimatium > Meghimatium bilineatum. The sequence goes on from CM067307.1 coordinate 34,588,012, forward strand.
TTTGACACATATCGGTAGAGGGGTGTATATGTACATATTCACACACACACACCTGTAAAGAATGAACCATCTGCAATATGACACATATATCTGTACAGGGGACTACCTGTATATATTGACATATATACCCGTAATGGGGGGGGGAGGCTATCTGTACACATTGACACATATATACACGGCTACACATAGGTAAATGAAGAGATTAGGTAAATAGTTGGTATAATATCATGTATTGAACATATCGAAAAGAGTTTTGGTCATCCCAATATTGGAGTCCTGGTGACAGGATTATCTGAACCAGTATCCCCATTATTTTTGTATAATCAAAAACCTCTGATTTAACTAAATTGGACTCACCCCCCCCCCCCCCCCCCCCCCCGTAATTGAATGTGGCGAACCTCACAAGGGAATGTCATACAAATTTCCTGTTTTTGTATACAGCTACTGTCAACCTAAGTGTGAGAGTTTCATAATAATATTTGTAACATTTTGGACAGAAACGTACAATTTAAGAAAAAAAACAATGAATGATTAAATTCACGTTTGAATTAAAAATACAAAGTATATGTGAACTTTGTTTTAACACATTCCGCCACTGGCGCAAATAAAACGGCGACACAACGCATTTCCATTCTCTGGACTACATCCTGCTGGAAATCTAGTAGGACCATGGTTCCGCTGTAAGGGAGATCCAGCGGGAGTTTGAGAATGAACGCTGAAGAAGAAGAAGTTGTGACATACAATTAAGAAAAAATAAAAGTTGCTGACAACTGTTTTTATTATTTCCCTGTGATAGCAAACGTAAAATCACCTTTTATAAAGTGGTAAGTTCTCTGTTTACTGTGACTAAATTACATTTTTAAATAAAGCATTATGTTTAGTCAAAGTGACTAGGACACAATATAAAACAGTAAACAGACTATTTATGTCTCTGAGTACAGTTCGCGAAAGTAAGTTGTTCAATATTAGGACCTGTAAGAAAAGTCAAAAACAAAAACAATGTCAGTGGTCACAGCATATAGACAACAGCCAATCAAGACAGAAACAACAAAAGAACAGCACAGAGATGAAGCAACGCAACAAATAAGAGCACCAACCAGACAGTAAAAAAAAGTCCTTATAAGGGCTACCAACAAACTAATTTAATTATTTTTTAAAAATCTCTTTCCCCAGGTACAATTAGCCGTTCCTGTACACCCAATACCAGTCTAGACAACTACAGACAACATACGAGCAAGAAAGAAACAACGAAGGAACAACACAATAAATAGCAGCAACAAGAAAGAACATCAACCAAATCAATTCTAAAAAAAATCCTTTTGGTTGGTTGGTTGCTGATACAGCTGTCCATGGGATCATGCCCTTTGACCTAATGCCATTAGATGGCATTATATTGCTGGGAAGTCTGTGGATTTTCAACACACCCCGGGACAGAGCCAGAGAATAACTATCACACTTCCAGGAAGGTACGTTTCAACCTATGCACTGCGCCTAGCCACTATAGCCAAGATAGGGTTCACTGTGCTCATTCCCCGCCACCAATTGACTACTGGTTATGCCGAACTTCTCTATTGCTCCAGGCATGAAACCAAATGTTCAAGTCAAAAGGATTGTCACGTCCTGAGTCACTGTGCCTCTATGATGGGCCTCAGCCATATGAAAAACAGTGCTGTCAGTTTCCTCCTCCTCAGTGCTGCACAGTACATCTCTGGCTCCCTCCCAACAACAGAAGGTGCATACATATATATTCAGGTAAACATGAAACACATTTCAACAACATAACAAAATCATAACTGTATAGATGACTTGCCATGGAGCTTCTATAAGAAGATAACCTCAATATAACGGCATGTCATCCACTAAGGTTTTCTGTTGCATGGTTGGTTTGTCTAGTGGGCCATTGGTGAGACCCACAGGCGCAACCACATGCGCAAAAATCCTTTTAAAGACTATCACCTTATCGTCTCATCAATATCATAAGAGACAGGCAGAGCCACACCATAGTCCACATAAGGAGTGCCGCTACGAGGATCAGCAGCGAACCCGGCTAAAAGAGCCACATCCTAGCACCAACCAGGCAGACAAGCCACAAACACCACAGGTCCCCAAACGTCTTGATATAACCGACATGGACAACAGTCCTAGGTTGAAAGAGGGGCCTCGACCAAATGAGGCGAAACCCATACTTAACTAACAAAAAACATGTGTGTTGTTGATTGTGCTTTGTAGTATAGATCAGTAGTCAGTCTGTGTGATATGGACTGCGTTAATTATAGATCAGTAGTCAGTCTGTGTAGTGCGAACTGTACTTTGTAGTATAGATCAGTAGTCAGTCTGTGTAGTGCGAACTGTGCTTTGTAGTATAGATCAGTAGTCAGTCTGTGTAGTGCGAACTGTGCTTTGTAGTATAGATCAGTAGTCAGTCTGTGTGATATGGACTGCGTTAATTATAGATCAGTAGTCAGTCTGTGTGATATGGACTACGTTAATTATAGATCAGTAGTCAGTCTGTGTGATGTAGTCTGTGCTTTGTAATATGAACCAGTGGTCAGGCCGTGTGGTGCGGGGACCAGAAAAGTGAGCAAATATTAATGTTACCTGCGATGAACATCGTAAAAGATAGCTAAGAAGGTTTGGGGGGGGGGGGGGGTTGTTGAGTTGGTTGTCCCATCACATAAAGTGTCAAGTGACCCAGAAGTCATGTTGAAGTTGGATGTGTCAGACCGAAAGGCGCAGACATCGCAGTCACGACATAAACCATAGCACAACACATTCCGTTCTCTGAACTACGTCCTGCAGGAGTTTGAGGACCAACGCATAAGAAGAAGCATATGAAGATCAGTGGTTCTCAAAGTAACCTTATATCTACCTTTGGGTACCACATATTTGAGGGTGGGGAATTATTCTACAGGAAACAGTCGAAGTTGGAAGAAGTAGAAGGGGACAAAGAAAATCATGAACAGCAGACAACATCAAGGGCTGGGCAGGTCAAGATATCTCCACACTAATCTGCGTCGCTGAAAATATAATTTCCTGAATGAGAATTCTATTTGGGTTTTTTTTTCATCCAATGTGGTACCCCTGCGACCCTGACAGGCTATGTGCTTATAATATGGTTTTCAAGAGAGTGGTGTCGAACCACAACCGCCGGTGTATATAATGCAGCACATTTTCGTCATCCCCCATAAAAAAAAAATAATAGTATAGTACAGTATAGTACAGTAGAGTACAGTATAGTATAGTACAGTACAGTACAGTACAGTACAGTACAGTACAGTACAGTACAGTACAGTACAGTACAGTACAGTACAGTACAGTACAGTACAGTACAGTACAGTATAGTATAGTATAGTCTTATGGTTTATAGTATGGTGCTTATAGCAGGGAGAGGAACATGCAGTAAATGGGGACTGTTGTTGACCTTTCGTGCGAAGACGGTATCTCATCTGAAATAGATATTATATTGTAACGTTATACTTTTGCCATGTATACGGGGAAATGTCACTTGCTTTATAAAAAAATACGTATCGACCATGATTAAGGATCTGTAATAAATAAGTCAGAAATAGACCTGCTCAACCGTTTCATTTTGTCCTCACGGTAACTTCCCAAACCCCCCCCCCCCCAAACAAAAAAAAAGAAAAGAAATACAGGAATACCCTTGAAAATAAATGTAATAACAATGCACACAGTAGACGCATTTACGTGACATTTCATTTATTTATTTATTTTTTTTTTTTTGCGCTGAAGTTAGCGCATAGGGCAGAGGTCAGATCTCTCCAATTCTGTCTGTTCATAGCTATTCCGTGCAGTTCTTGAATAGTATGAATATTGGTTGTTTTACTTTCTCTAAGTATTGTTCTTCTGAGTGTTTGTTACACAAATCGGTCTGGACTTTACGATGTTAGTTGACATTTACGTGACATTTACAGAGTACAAATAAGTGTCTCATGCGTTGATTGTTCGATAAGGGTTTAAAACCGTTAGTTTTAGGTATGTGGATATCGTCTTAGCGGAAATAGGCTTGAAGCTCCAGCACGTTTAGTGCCTGCGTTTCAGCAAACACACACATTGTTAGATTGGGTTTTTATTTTTGTTCTTTGTTATGTTTGATCTTCTTCTTCTGCGTTCGCTCTCTTATAACCACAACGAATAAATCGTGTGATTTCCGCTTGGAAAATTGAAGTACGTTGTGCCACAAGTTCCACAGTTTAACTGTGTTATTTGCAACTCGGTTGACTAACTTTGTGATATAGATATCCGTCTCCCAGAACATCCGTTTTCTTTATGCCTTTACTTCGGGTAGTAGGCTCCCTAGCCCGTGACAGCTTGCCTATCTGTCGATGGGCACACGGGTTTGTGGTGACTCTCCGCCAAGATGATTTTCTTCTATCTCACGTCGGTCTCGCGCGAGGTGTTCCGTCTGTGAACTTGCCTCGTGTAAATAGACGCTCTGTGCCTGTGCCCACCGGGTACTGAACATTTTCACATCAGCGAGCCTGGTTCCGGTTAAGGAAGAACTCGGCAGAAGAGTTGTACCCTGGCTCTTTCGCCCGTAGCCGAGGTGTCGTTAAGCGACATCGTGAACCCCTCGCCCAAGTCCGAGTCTCACACCACGCCTTCGGGAGCAAGGTGTGTTCTCGAGTTAACGACCTTGTCCCATTGGTGCTTGAGCCCATCGGGTACTGAACCCTTTCTCTCTGTGAACACGTTCCCGGTATAGGAAAGCTTGACAGTAGAGTTGGGCCAGGGCTGCCTTCGTTGTCCCTTTTATACCGGAGCCCAACACGCACGAGACCCTTTCTCTCCGCTAGCATGTTTCCGGTATAGGAAAGCTCTACTGTAAAGTTGGGCCTGGACTGCTTTCTTTGCCGGGTGCTCACGATTGGGTCTTTGCCCGTAAGGAGTTCCGGTATCTAGAAGCTTGTCTGGAGCTAACAGAGCTTGTAGTTACAGTTTCTTTGAACGTTTTCTCTTTCTACTTGCACTTAGCTTGAAGGAGACCGGAATTTTTTCATAATTTCTGCACTTGGTGGTGCCCCCTAGCGCAGTGCTGTCCTCTGGCTCAGTGCCGCCCTCTCTTCGTACTCTATACGCTATCCTTATGATTTTCGAAGTGTGTCTACTTTTTAGTCTCTTTTTCATTGGCCGCCTCTCCAATGATCGGCACGAACAGACTAGCGTCACTGTGCGTCGCCACAAGTTCATACATGAAACAGTTCTGTGACGGAGTCATGTTCTTTGAGACACTAAGCATCCATGCATTAAAACAGTTCTGTGACGTCATGTTCAGAATTTATTTAACATTATCCTCTAAGAAAAACGGATTAGACTGATGGATACGAATGGTAGGATCCCCTAGTAACAGTTGATAATCAAATAGTACCCTGTTGAGATATCAGTGATACGGACTAAGAAAAGGACCTAATCATGTCGAAATCTAATGTTATAATTTAGGCCACAATTCGAAAATATAACCGTAACATGGCATATTTATGACTGTTCAAAACACACACTCTTTTTCTATTTAACAACAAATATATCGCAATTACTATTTGAATTAAGCCGATGAAGCCGATACGAAATCACCAATATTTACACAGTTTTTCTGTAGACAAAAAAATAAACAACTGTCAGAGAACGGGCAGCGTCACCCAGAAGTTAATCGATGACCAACACCCTTGATAACTTGGAGGTTACAAATTGTAACGTTACTTCTATCCTACAAACATAATAAATGCAATACACTCTGCAGATTTCAGTGCCAAGCGAAAGTCACTGAATTAGTGGACAGACATAGTTGAGATAACAGTTGATTTATTGATTTATTGTCGTGAGTGTAAGTTTTGATTGTTATATATTTGACATGTTGCAATCTTCGTTTAAATAGATACTGCTTGTTTAACAGACCTTTCCTCTTCGGGTGAATAGATACTGTTTGTTTAACAAGCCCGTCCTCATCGTGTGAATAGACATTACTTGTGTAACAAACACGCCATTCTTCTTATTCGTTATAATGTTTATATCTATACACATTTGCGATAATGTTTATAGCTATATAATTTGTCGTAATATTTATATCTATATTATTTATGACAATGTTTATAGCTATATAATTTGTTATAAGATGTATATACAAATTTGTAATAATTTATAATTGGTTATAATTTTTAGCCTATAATTTGCGATAATGTTTATATCGATATATTTCGTTATAATATTTATATCTATATAATTTGCGATAATGTTTATATCGATATATTTCGTTATAATATTTATATATATATATTCTTCTTCTGCGTTCAGCATATGTGGTCATGTTATATTGTCAGGGCGAAGTCCACTGTCTTCTCCAGGTCAGAGCGGCTGCCCCATAGCTTTTGCCTCAAGTCTGTATCCTCTGGCCAGGTCTGCTGTCTCTGTTCTTTGTATGTTCGGCATTCCTGAAGTATGTGTTCCGGAGTCTGGGTTCCGGATCCACATGGACATTCATCTGTGTATGAGATCCTCAATCGGTAAAGGTGACCCAACATCTGCAGTGGCCAGTTCTAAGGCGAAATATTGTGGTCTGTTGATATCTTTGGAGGAGATGTATTGCATCATGTTCGTATTCCTCTTCCATTTGTTTCTTCCACTTTGCTGTGTATGTGTTGTGGATTATTGTTTTTGCTTCTCCGTAGGACGGTGGGTGTCTCTGTTGCTCCATTTCACTTCCTGCCTTTGACAGAGCATCCACTTTCTCATCTCCCATGATTCCACAGTGTGATGGTATCCATTGAAGGGCAATATCTGATGATTTTTGGATCTGTCTTAGCTCATGTTTGATGTTGTACAGAAGGCTTTCGTTTCTGTTGTTCTGGATTGATTCCAGTAGTTATCTGCAATCTGTGAATATGGCTATCTTCTTTGGTCTTGGCAGTCCTGGTTCGGTGAAGGCTTTCAGTGCTTGATAGAGTGAAACTGCTGCTGCTCTAAAGTTAGAGAAGTATTTCCCGGTTGGAAAAGCTTTTGATATTGTTTTTCCATCTTTGAGTCTTATAAAAAATCCCACCTCCTCCATTCCTTACTGCTCCTTCTGCCGATCCATCTGTGTAGACATGTGTCCATTCCTTGGGATTGTATTTTATTTCTATCATCTCTAGTGTCAATGCTTTTAGTTGAGGTGGAGTTTGGTATTCCTTATTAATTATTCCAGGAACCTGTGTTATTATGGAGACATTGTCTGGTTGTTCAAAGTCCGTTAGTGTTTCATTTTCATTTGGGAAGTTTGTGAGGATATCTTTATGTTGTTAATGGAGATGGTTGGAGATGTGACAGAAGCTGGTTCTCTTCAACCTGCTTGTGGTTTATCTAGAAATTTGCGCATGCATCGGATGGTTTGGCATGTGCTTAATTTTTCCCTTTGAACAAGCACTCTTTCTTCTCTTCTGTCATCCAGTGGGTAGATGTTTACATGTTTGTCCATTGCATGGATTGGAGTGGTTTTCATCCCTCCTGAGATATGTCGAAGACCTGCATTTTGTACTTTAGATAAGCGATCAGTATTTGTTTTTGATGCTGATGCCCAGGCTGTCATTCCATATTCTACTACAGGTCTGACTGAACCCATGTAGACTTTTTGGAGAATCAGAATGTATATTTGCTCCCCAGCTTGTGCCTGCAAGTTTTTTCATCAAGGATAGTTTCCTGGTTGCTTTTTGCTCAGTGGTTATTATGTGTGGTTTTCAGGCAAGTCGCTTGCCTAGTTTCACCCCTAGATATGTAGGGTTCGGTTCTCCACATGTGCTAACTCACTTCCATTTATTTTTAGATTTGATTTTTCTTGGTGGTTTCAAAGTGCGAAGATGGTTGTCACCGTTTTGGAGAGGTTGATCTGGACTCCCCAGTCAGATACTCATTCACTCAGGGTGTCAAGTGCGATCTGCATTCTGTTTTATATCTATATATTTTGTGATAATGTTTATATTTATATATTTTGTGATAATGTTTATATTTATATATTTTGTGATAATGTTTATATTTATATATTTTGTGATAATGTTTATATTTATATATTTTGTGATAATGTTTATATTTATATATTTTGTGATAATGTTTATATTTATATATTTTGTGATAATGTTTATATTTATATATTTTGTGATGTTTATATCTATATATTCTGTGATGTTTATATCTATATATTTTGTGATAATGTTTATATTTATATATTTTGTGATAATGTTTATATTTATATATTTTGTGATAATGTTTATATTTTGTGATAATGTTTATATTTATATATTTTGTGATAATGTTTATATTTATATATTTTGTGATGTTTATATTTATATATTTTGTGATAATGTTTATATCTATATAATTCGTAATTTTCGGAGACCCTGGGGATTATCCCCCACAGCTACGGAAATACGTGTTGTGAGGGTTTACTCTTTGCCGGCTGGTTGCTGCTTCGCTGAGAGGGACAGAGTACGTATGGACAGGGCCGTAGATATGTTCTCCTCAAAAAGGTTATATGGGGGAGGGGAGATAATTACATTAAAAAACAGTCATTCGTGTTTCAGATCTTCATTTTGATTACAAATTTATGTTGCCCATTTCGTACACAATCACCTTGTTTGTTTAGGGTGGGGGGGGGGAGGTTAGCTGTTGACCAATTACTAGTACTTAAAAGTCATATTCCGTAAATGTCATATTCCGTAAATGCCATGTTTCATTAATCATTGAGTAATTTATATCGATTCAATCAATCATTAATTGATTCATAACAGTGTAGTTTATTCAATCATTTATTCATAATATAGTTTCAATCAATTATTAATAAAAAAACATTATAGTTTAAATCATTGAATGATTAATAACATTATAGTTTCAATCAATGATTGATTCATAACATTATAGTTTCAATCAATGATTGATTCATAACATTATAGTTTCAATCAATGATTGATTCATAACATTATAGTTTCAATCAATGATTGATTCATAACATTATAGTTTCAATCAATGATTGATTCATAACATTATAGTTTCAATCAATGATTGATTCATAACATTATAGTTTCAATCAATGATTGATTCATAACATTATAGTTTCAATCAATGATTGATTCATAACATTATAGTTTGACAATTATTGATTACGTCATCACATTGTAATTACATTCAATCAGGAATGTATGACTAACCGTTAGGACGATAACTTTCTTTATTTGAAAATGTGTACATTTTCTACTACGGTAGGCTGTTTGGTAAACACAAATAATATCATATCTTTGCTACTGTGATCTGATCGCGGTTGGTGGCCGTTTAAAAAACAAAAACTACGTAGATAAGATATATTGATCGATTTAAATAGGACGCGTGTAAATATTTCATATCAGTTACACAGTTTAAACCATTAATCTAGAGCAGTGTATTCCAACGTGGGGCCCACGTCCCACGGGGGGGGGGGGGAATTTGATTTGTATGTTCAGGGGGACAATTCGATAGTTGTAATTAGGCCTCATTTAGGGAAGGAATAATTTAGTTTTATGTATAAAAGAAATAAGTATACACTGATAGCTGTTTGGTCTCTCATAATTAAGTCTAGTTGTCAGAATACGATAAAACATGAAAAGTGCGTCATGTTGCCCCAGGCTACCCTATATTACATAAAAGGGGGGGGGGTCAGAATTTTAGGAAACCTAGGTAGGGCACGATAAAAAAAAAGATTGGGAAGCACTGATCTAGAGTAATCTAGACCAAAGATTGTCTTTGTTTCCAAGGAGATGTGACAATGTTTACGAAATGTCTGCTGCAAAGCTCAGCGATGACGTGCGCGCATTTTGCGTTACATATTCTGCCTAATTCCCCACTTGAATGCCTGCTTGATGCCATCAACAGCAAAGTGCTGCACGAGTTGTTTATTATTTTCAAGTTTAATTACACAATTAATTGGGGAATGATTTGACTTACAAGCGGCCATTATGACGTCATGTCATCCAAGCGTGAACATACATCATTCATCAATAAAAAATAATTCGTTGTATGCAGTACATTTGTTTAGGAAAAAAAGGTGTGATTATGGTAAGAATTTATAGTTTATATCTTGATTCGCCCCCCTCCCTCCTTCCCCCCCCCCCCCCCCCCCACAGCAGCGGTACGACTTTGCTAATATGCAGTTTCAATAGGGAGAACATCATAGATGGAGAAAAAAACAAACAAAGAGGTTCTAAAAACTCTTTAATATGAAGAAAGAACTACTAAGAGAAATAAAGATCAAGCAAACAAAATATTTTGGACACATTAAACAACATGACACCTTATTGAAGATCTTACTTGAAGGTAAAGTCAAAGGGAAGCGAGCAAGAGATAGGCAGAGATACAAGTGGGAGAGTAACATCACAAGATGGACATGTTACAGTCTAGCAGAGTGCATAACCAAGACAAGAGACTGGAGATGTTGGAGGTCTCTTGCAGACAAACGTCGCTGCGGAGACGGCATTTGATGATGAATTTTTCATTTAAAATAATACTATTTCCTGTCAGAGGAAGATGGGAGTTTGTGAGAGTTTTTTTTCACTTTCGTTTTTTTCGTATTCCTCGATATGTTAATTATGAGGCTAATATTATCTAAGTATTTAAGCCTTACTAATACAAGACCATATGTACTAATGAGTTGTTTATATTATAATATTCTTCTTCTTCTTCAGCGTTCATTCTCAAACTCCTGCTGGATCTCTCCTGTAGCAGTACTACTAGATCTCCAGCATGATGCAGTCCAGAGAATGGAAATGCGTTGTGTCGCCGTTTTATTTGCGCCAATGGCCCGACACATCCGTCTTCGGCGGAATATTATAATATAAGATTCCAACATTAACTGACTAATACAAGACCATATCTGCTTATAAGTTGTTCGTATTATACTTTAAGATTTCAACATTAAATGACCAATACTTCTTCTTCATCGTTCTTCAGTCAGATATCAGGTTACAGCACCGGTAGCTTCAATGAATTGTGTGATTTGCTTCAGGTCATCCATGGAACCCCTCAAGTCTGGAAGGAGTTCCGTCTCAGTAGGCCATATTTTCTCCCTCTCTTCTTGGTAGAGTAGACAGGCATGAAGAATGTGTTCTGCAGTCTCTGGGCTCAGTCCACAGTTGCACAGGTCTGTCTCGCCAATCTTCAGTTTTCGGAACATGTGACTTCTCAGTCTGTTGTGACCAGTTCGTAGTCTGAAAATGATGGTTTGTTCCTTGCGTGACATTTGGTGGTAGGGGTCATTTGGTTCTGCAGTTGGGTGCATCTACTTCCATTTTTTCTTATATTCTACTATTAACATGGTCTTACATTCATAGTACGTGTTATCACTTTCTATTTGTTCCAGTGATCCCCCAGACCATATGTACTTATAAAGGGATAAATGTTCCAGTGGGGGGTAACAACCCTAAACAGGAAATAAGTGGCTGGAGTAACACAGAGCAAATATCAAGACAAACAAAAATAGGTAGATGTGTTACAAAATAAAACATTAAACAACCTAACAACGAGATACGACGTTTCGACTAAAAGTCTTCATCGGGACAAACGAAAGACAAAAGTACAACGAATTTTACATGGAGACAAACATGGTTATGATAGGGAGAAAATAAAAGGAAAGATAGCGAATAGAAAGCGGAGGAAGCAAAGATGGAGCAGCATAGCAGGGAGGAAGAGGGTGTGAGGGAAAGAGGAGAGGAGGGGAAAGAGAACAGAAGTAGGTGAGGAGTGAAAATAGATAAGGTGTGGTAGAAAGTAAAATGAGATAAATTAGGATATATTAAGATACTTACCTCAAAAGTGGCCACAGGCAATGAGTATTAGCACACAATTAGTGTGGGAGAGCAGAAGAGGATGGTACGAGAGATCAGATGAGAGAGAGAGAGAGAGAGAGAGAGAGTTTATCTTGATGTACTTATGAGTTGTTCATGTTATTATGTTATCATTGAGACGAAGTTTCGTTAAGTTAGCGCAGAATTAAAATAACAAAATAACAACAGTACATTTCAGGATAACTAAGGTAGGGAGGGATACAACATAAAACCTTGGTGCCCCCAGGAAAAAAAGACTGGTTGTATATCATAACCCACACATTTTTACCAAGTTTATTTGAGCTGTCCGGGGCTGTTTCTACGAGGTAAATTATCTCGTTTCCCAAATTTCCAATTCTAGTACCAGTTTCGAAATCAGATGCAGATGGTTCACGATGGAGAAATCAGATGCAGATGGTTCACGATTGAGAAATCAGATGCAGATGGTTCACGAATAATTGTTGTTGTAAGTATTGTAGTAACTTTAGACAATATTTGCACATCTACTATTGCACGAAATAAACATATTGCGTGTAATAGTAGATATCCCAGGAATATCAGTGGGAGGACATAACATAAATAATTTGAGATAGGCGGATGACACTGCTCTGATTGCAAAAAGTGAGGAAGACCTTCAAGATTTAATTAATGTAGTAGTCACAGAAAGTAAAGAGAAAGGCCTCTTCCTAAATATCAAGAAAACAGAAGTAATGGTTATTTAAAAGAAACAAAATAACACACATTGCAAGATCAAAGTGAATGATATAGTATTAAAACAGGTCCACCAATTAAAATATCTAGGTACAATGATTACAGCAGATGGAAGAAGTTCAACAGAAATAAGATGCAGAATAGGACAGGCAAAAAAAACATTCAGAAAAATGAAAAATATACTGTGTAATATGACCTTGTTATTAGACGTGAGAAAGAGAGTTCTGCAGTGCTATATAACCCCTATACTAACATATGGGTGCAAGTCTTGGGCAATAAACAAACTGGAAAGTGGGAAATTAGAGGCAACAGAGATGTGGTTCTACAGAAGAATGCTGAGAATACCATGGACTGCCAGAAAATCTAATGTAGAAATGTTGAAACGGTCAAATGCGAAACGGACCGTAATCAACAATATAAGAAAAAAGGCAATCTTCTTTTTTTGGCCACTTCATGAGACAGGCAGGTTTAGAGAACATAGTCACAGCAGGCAAAATTTAAGACAACAGAGACAGAGGGCGACAACGTGAGAAAATATTAGACAATTTAACAACCTGGCACGGCAAGGAAACAACAACGACTTTGATACATAACACTGGACAGAGAGCTGTGGAGAGCCATGACCGCCTACGCCAGTCGGAGTGGCACCTGATGATGATGAGACAATATTTAAACTCAATGGGGGTTGCCATTGTTTTCTGAATACTACATCTATAAATCTTCATGCATCTGATTTCGAAACTGGTACTAGAATTGGAAATTTGGGAAACAAGATCATTTACCTCGTAGAAACAGCCCCGGACAGCTCAAATAAACTTGGTGAAAATGTGTGGGTTATTTGTCGTTTTTTGTGTGGCGTGTATATGAGTGTGCGGACGGGTTTTTAATTTAAATTTAAGAAAGCCGCAATACTGAAACAGGTCCATAAATTCAAGTGTTTGAGAACAACGAGGACATCAGATGGAAGAAGTTGAACAGAGATCAGAAACAGAATAGGGCAGGCAAAGATAGCATTGCTAAAAAATGAAGAATATACTTTGTATAGTATGTCATTAAGAGGTGAGTTATAAATATACTTTGTATAGTATGTCATTACGAGGTGAGTTATAGCGTTCTTCTGTGGTTATATAACACCAGTTCTTATATATAACACCAGGTCTAATATATGCATGCGAGTCGTGGACAATAAATAAACAGGATAGTAGAAAATTAAAGCCAATATAGATGTGGTTCTATAGAAGAATGTTGAGAGTATCATGGGCAGCAGAGATGTGGTTCTATAGAAGAATGTTGAGAGTATCATGGACAACAGAGCTGTGGTTTTATAGAAGAATGTTGAGAGTGCCATGGACAACAGAGATGTGGTTCTATAGAAGAATGTTGAGAGTATCATGGACAACAGAGATGTGGTTCTATAGAAGAATGTTGAGAGTGTCATGGACAACAGATATATGGTTCTATAGAAGAATGTTGAGAGTGCCATGGACAACAGATATATGGTTCTATAGAAGAATATTGAGAGTGCCATGGACAACAGATATATGGTTCTATAGAAGAATGTTGAGAGTGCCATGGACAGCTAAAACATTTAACGAAGGCGTACTGAAATGTGATTAGATGGTCTGACAAAGTGGCATGGAAAAGAGTCAACAACGATCATAATAAAAGAAATGGAAATAGAACGTATGTCGGGATCTGGTATTTGACCTGTGCATTTCTCATGCACTCGCCTCGTCCGTTTGAGATGGTCTTCCACTCCATCGCCCGGTGCCGTCTGTGTATTTTTACTCATCACCAATGCATATATTACCCAAATAGGTAGGTAAATTACGAATCTCGGACGAGGAGTGTCGCAGTGGAACCTTGGGTACTGAACCCAATTCTCTCTGTATGTTGGGCAACGGCCGGCAGTTGAGTTGGGCTATGTTGGCAGTGTCGTTAGAGACTTGCGCCCTCCTATACGTTGCCCGCAGTGTCCAAAGTTGCTTCTCAACACTGCTTCGGTCAGATATTTGAACATTGCATTCCCCGACATTTGTTCAATGCTTGTCCTGTGTCCAATGGGAGCTGTATTCACAGCTTTTTTTTCCATACACAGGAGTGCATGTTCAAGTTGGCGTATCCAATACTTGAGTCATGACTCCTACTTTGAATGGAGTCAATTGTGATGGGACATGTGAGCTTCTGTGTGTTCTTGAGCATGAACAGCACTTCCGCCAGCCAGTCTCGTGCTGAACTATTGTAGATTCAGATTCGTTGCCATTGAATTGATTCACACACTACGATGCCTTCAGCGTGTTATCTTTTCCAGATTTTGTGTGTATTCGTAATATCACCGTATGTTAGGGACATTGACATTGGTCACACCTCCAATGTTTCTCTTTATTAAGCCTGCCGAGGCGGAATTCACAGACGCCATGCATCAATGTTTGCAGACAGTGATGTTGGATGTACTGGTTTTGGAGATATTTCCTGTCTCTCTTCAGACAATTCTAATTCCATCTACAGCATCCACACCAACGAAAACGAGTCTAAAAGTGTTAGCCAGGAATACTGCAATAGCAGCTGTAATTCTGTTTCCACGGTGCACCACGAGGAGGTACTTTTAAGATCTTGGTAATCTGCACAAGAGCAATGCGAGACCCTTTGCACCCCATCTTTTTGTGCTCAAAAGGTCACGGATTCGAATCCAGCCCGTGTCCTCTTGATTACAAAAATTTATTTAAAAAAAAAAAGATAACTGGAAATTTTGTCTTGAATCTACGGGGTTACGTGCTATGAGCGGTACTCTCGACAAGGACCGTTTTTAATCTGAATTAGCGTTAATCTCTCATGCACTGGGTTATTTTGAAAGTAGGTTGAGCTAAGTCATTCAGGTGAACGGCCACTTGAGAAAAATATATGATTGATACTTGTAACACAGACGATGTTTTAATACAGTATGCAATCTTCGGCCTGGTTATCTTTATCTGAGCATACTATACCAGAGATATACTCGTTGACGACACACTGCAATTGGGCACGCTGTATTCCCATTTATTGCTCTCTCGCTTATTATTAGTTGCCTTTTTTTGTGTGTGGGTGCACAGTTCAGTGTGGGTGTGGCTGTTACTGTTATTGATCCTAATGGTTTTTGGAAATAAATGCCTGGTATATGTGTAGTTCAGTCAGTGAGTTGCTTGTTCGTCGTACGGAATGTTATAACCTGTTTCTGCTTTACAACAAAGTGTTTAGCTTTTTTTCTGGCTAGACACGCCTCATAAGTTGTTAGCTTTCATGGTTGTATTAGGACGTACTGATTACTATTGAAACACAGTACAAGACTGAAGACTTTAGAGCATTCAGCTCTGAAAACTAAAGAACAGGTAAATGGAGCAATAAAACAATTAAACATTCGCTGTATGCAACAAATAAATGCCTAATTGTATTATGAATAATATATACTACACTCTGGTTCTTATTTGGAACTCGTGCCTACCTATTTGATTATTCCCCTTGGCAATATTTGTCAGCTTATATTTATCCTTTATTAATTTTAATATACATGTATGTAAGGGATTAGGATTAGAGAATTATTGTTTTAAATAACTAACCTTAACCATAAATAAATTTATATTAATAAAGGATAAACATAAACTGACATATAATTGCCAAGGGAAATAATTAAGTAGGAAGGCACACGTTCCAAACAAGAACCTAAATTATTTATGAGGTTGAAAAGGGCGTAAAAACATAGATGATACTTCTCCAGTCTTCATTCTCAAACTCCCGATGGATCTCTCTTGTAGCAGGACAATGGTCCTACTAGATTTACAACAGGATGTACTCCGGAGAATGGAAAAGTGTTGTGTCGCCGTTTTATTTACGTCATTGGCCCGACACATCCGTCATCGATGAAAGATTATTTCTTTCTCTTTAGTCAGGTTTCTTCATATACTCTGTGCCTTTCAACAAAGCAGAATGGCTGCCTGCTAAAAGTATCATCTAGAGCTCGTAATCCCATAACTTCAAGCAATATTTGTTGTCCGCTAGATGACCAAATAACTATTATAATTGATCTATGACCACAACTCTACAGCTACTATCAGCACATGAACAGACGGACAGGAAATCTACCAACATATTTATTTTTGGCACTAAACTTTGTTATCAGTTGCGTTCAGATTGTTGTGTTCCTAGACACTGCCGCTTTCTACACGCTGTGTTATGTTGTCCTCTGATAAAGGTTTTTGTTTTCCCACCAAAATGTCGATTTTGAGTGCATTTAGTGATTCGTAAGACTTATCGCTTCTGTGTTTTCCTTTGTGTAGATTGGATTATAGTTGTGCTTCTGTTCTATAAGTTATTAATCTTTTTATTATTTTCAGCCTTAACATATTACCAAATGTTTGACGCCACATGATCGATGTTCCATTCCTAAACGTTTTGATCCTCCGTTCAGCCTTGTGAATGAGTAACCCACTATTTGAGTCATGAGAAAGTTTTATATTCCTTTTCTAATTTTCGATATATTTGGAAGAAGCAGAGGAGGACAAATAAAGACATGGACAGACAACATCAAGGAATGGACAGGGCTAGATATTTCCACACTTATCCGCATCGCTGAGGTTAGAATTCGCTGGAAGACTCTGTGTGCTGAAGCTTCCAATGTGGTACCCCTACGACCCTGAAGGGTTATGGGTTTTATTGATTGATTGATATTTGTTTACAAGTTGGCACTTTCTACAAACAGAAGCTTGTTCTGTACACATGGCCGTTGATATGTTTCAGTGATGAGCCGGTTTTACCTTTAAAAAAGTCATTCACTTTTTCTTGAGTAAATCTCTCGCCCGTGTGTTACCGGGGCCCGAAAGGGGAGCAAAGATTAGCAAAATTGTTTACCTTCCACGCATGTCGCAAAAGGCGACTAAGGAGGTTATTGGATGGAGTTGGCTGCCCCATCCCATATAGGGTCAGTGACCAAAAGCCATGCTGAAGTCGGATGTGTAAGGCCGAAAGCGCAGATATCGCAGCAATGCTGTAAACCATGACACAACGCATTCCGTTCTCCGGACTACATCTTGCTAATCTGCAGGAGTTTGAGAACGAACGCAGAAGAAGAAGAGTAATTCTCTTTTTTGATGGGTATTGTGAAAACACTATTAAAAACTATTATTATGCCAACACTGTGCTTCCATTACCAAACATGGACAATGACAGCACCAGACAAACGTAAACTTGTGACAGCTGAAATGGCATGCTTACGCACAATCCTATGAATATCGCCAAGACAGAGTGAGGAATGAAGACATTAGACAAAAAAAGGCACCACCCAAATTTTGGAATATATTAAGAGACAACAGATCAAATGGTTTGCACACATCAGCAGACTACCATCAGACATCATACCACAGCAAGCTATGCTGCACAGATACAGTGACGGCAGACTTAGAGGCCGACCATGAAAACGATGGACCACCGACATAAAAGAGACGACAAATTCCCCAATATACTCAACACACACGAAGGGCCATCTCCAGAAAACTCTTCTACCCCAACGCCGAAAGGCAACAAAGGGCTTAGCGAATAGATAGATTGATAGAATGTGAAAACCATTTTGTGAAAAAATCGTTAAGAGATAGGTTTTACCAACCAATTGGCTATATTATTAGTACTAAGAGTCGGGCGGGGGGGGGAGAACTCTCCCCTCCCCTTGTAGATGGGCTTGTAGTGTGCAGTCTGAGAATAGGAAAACACTGCTCATTATGGGAAGTAGTAGCCTGATTTCAACTTTTTAATATTGTGCGTAGTTTCATTCAATTTTCGTGACCTCTCTGACTCAGATTTAAAAAGTCTAAGGGTGTACATCAGTCTGCGCGCTACACGCTGAGTCCCCCACGCCCTTTTACTCCCAGGTCATCCTCGGGGGGGGGGGGGGGTAGCGGGGGACTCTCAGTCTTAACTACTGTGAAATGCGTCTTTATCGATATTTTGTTAAATAATGTACGTATTTGTTTCGTTAAAAAGTGTAATGTACCGAAAACACTTTTATAATCACCATCTTCCAAGAACGAGAAACTATAGAACAGTGTTTCTCAAACGTGTCCCTATCATCTCCCAGATTCATATAGGGGGTCTATATATCTTATAGACCGGCAACACCTGCTCAGCACCTAAATATTTATTGTTTTAATTTCTTATGCCATATTATTACACAATAACACCATGTTGAAGACCATACTTGAAGGTGACATGTAAAAAGGTATTTTTAACATCAACTTTTCTCACCCCCCCCCCCCCTCCTTCTATCCAACTTCTGTCAAACATCTTTCAGAAACCTGTCGTATTTGTTGACTCAATTTATAAACTCTCACCCCCCCCCCTGCCCTAGACATGAGACAGGGGTTGTTAGTGTTCCATTGCATCCGACCTTCAATCCGACGAAGGTGGTACATAATGATTAACTCAAAATCTTCAACTCGTGCAAAATTCCATCATTAACATATGGATGCGAAAGTTGGGAAAGCAACATCAAAATTAGAGCAAAGAATAAACACCTTTGAAAATAAATGTCTTAGAAGGCTACTGAACATACGTTGGTCAGACTTCAAATCAAACACAGTTGTCAGACAAGAATCAAAACAAGAATGTGTATCCATCTATATTAGAAAGCGTCGCTGGAATTACATCGGACATGCACTACGAATGGATACTGAAAGACTCCCCTGTCAAGCTTTGATGTGGTCACCAAAAGGGAAGAGAAAACGAGGAAGACCAAAAGAAACGTTACGTAGAACTATTACAAGGGAACGTTTCACCATCGGTATCAGAAACACTGAAGATATAAAGCAAATTGCAATGAAACGAGAGACATGGAAATCTATGACATCCGCCCTATGTGCCGTATTTTGCCCTAGAGGAATAACTAACTAACATAATGATTATTATTTATAAAGAATTTAAAATCAAGGCGACAAAGTTGAGCTAATTTAAATCAAAAATTAATAGTAATATAATGTTTATTAACTTTAAATACGCATTTAATAAGCAATGAAGCTACAGATTTATCAATCATGCGTGCTGAACACACTATAGCAGTGTTTCCCAACGTGGGGCCCACGCCCCACAGGGGGCCAATTTACTTGTTCAGGGGGGCATTTCAAACACGTTGTAATTAGACTTCCTTTAGGAAATAATTAAATTTTTGAAAATACAAAAGAACTGTAATTGTTACATGGGGTGGGGGTATCATGATTTTAGAAAGACTTGGGGGGGGGGGGTCATGTTACAGAAAAGGTTGGGAAACACTGCACTATACTATGAATCTGAAACATGGACTACCTACACAAAACACGAGGGGACAAAACACCTTTCACTCAAGATGTATCCGCAAAATTCTTTATTCTTGATTAGGAACAAGTGTCACAGAACATGCTCTCCTTGCCGTTCCGTCGGCCATCTAAAAGTGTATAAGTTCAGTGTCCCAGTCAGTTACTGATTACGCGTTCTTCTGATATTTTCGGAGAGGGAAAATTTTCTCCCATCGCTTCTAGTCACTCCTATTTCTACCATTCTCTGAATATGTACATTGTTTTGATCGACTTCCGCCATACTACCGCATTCCAAATCAAGTAGATCCACTATTTAGAGAACTGTTTATAAGCCAGCGGGCCTCGGCAGAACAATGATGAGGAACACAAACATATGTAACTCCTCAATGAAAGATTTCTCCATAGATCTCAAAAACTGGGAATACATGGCCGAAACTGGGTCTGTCTGGAGGCACAATCTGCAATCTGGACAACATGGCCGAAACTGGGTCTGTCTGGAGGCACAATCTGCAATCTGGACAACATGGCCGAAACTGGGTCTGCCTGGAGGCACAATCTGCAATCTGGACAACATGGCCGAAACTGGGTCTGTCTGGAGGCACAATCTGCAATCTGGACAACATGGCCGAAACTGGGTCTGTCTGGAGGCACAATCTGCAATCTGGACAACATGGCCGAAACTGGGTCTGTCTGGAGGCACAATCTGCAATCTGGATAACATGGCCGAAACTGGGTCTGTCTGGAGGCACAATCTGCAATCTGGACAACATGGCCGAAACTGGGTCTGTCTGGAGGCACAATCTGCAATCTGGACAACATGGCCGAAACTGGGTCTGTCTGGAGGCACAATCTGCAATCTGGACAACATGGCCGAAACTGGGTCTGTCTGGAGGCACAATCTGCAATCTGGACAACATGGCCGAAACTGGGTCTGTCTGGAGGCACAATCTGCAATCTGGACAACATGGCCGAAACTGGGTCTGTCTGGAGGCACAATCTGCAATCTGGACAACATGGCCGAAACTGGGTCTGTCTGGAGGCACAATCTGCAATCTGGACAACATGGCCGAAACTGGGTCTGTCTGGAGGCACAATCTGCAATCTGGACAACATGGCCGAAACTGGGTCTGTCTGGAGGCACAATCTGCATGCGGGGAATCATTGTTTAGTAACAACACGATAAAAGATATGGAAGATAAAATAGGAAGGGGAAAACAAAAAACATTTGTTGTTGTGACATGATCGCTTAGAAGGTTTTCAATTCCTGGGAGAATATGCTCATTGACTTATTTTATTGAAAGTTGGAAGTGGTAATTTTATTCTTATTGCTTAATGCTCGTCTGCAAGACAATGAACAGGTCATACAATAAGCAATGGCTTACTTACATCCAAGCGCAATAAAATATCTTACCGTCCCATTAAAAACTTGCACTTCTCTGAATAAGCTTGGCAGGTTTCAGACTTGCTCTAAAACTTAATTCCTATAATTATAATTGCACGATTTTGTCATAATTCCTGACTTACCAAGTGGCAAGCAGCTTCAATTATTTTGTGTCTTTTCATTTTTCGTTCTCCTGGCATGTGCTTATATCTGAAGTTTTATCTCATCTATAAATGTTACTGAGCTTTGGGTTCTGGTTTGGAACGCGTACACCCGATGTGATTATTAATTTGATTTTTTTTCCTTTAGCAATGTGTGGCAGATAATATTTATCAATTATTAATTTAATTGCACTTTTTTAGGGTTATGCTTAGGGTTTGGGTTATGAGAGGTTTTTTTTTACATAACTAACCCTAACTCTAAATAAATTGTTATTAAAATTAATCAAGGATAAACATAAACGGACAAACACTGCCAAGGGAAGTAATTACAAGTGGGGTATGCATTCCAAATAAGAGCCGAGCGTTGTAATACGTACAGAGGTCCGTAGAGTTTTTCTTCCCATAGATTTGCGCACCTACGCCCCTTGGTATTTTAACAACCGCCTAAAGTGTCTCTTCTCATTGCCCACTTTGAGAAACTCTGGCATAGATAATAGTCACATACTGGTGGCATCAAATCCCTTTCTCGCTGAGGTGTTCTACACCTACAACTCTATCATCGTTAATCTTATCTATCCACTTAATACTCTGAAGCGGGTCAAGATTAAGTGTTGGTATACTCAGTGTGTTGCAGACGTTGTGGCGGCCCGTGTGATTATTGCTGTACTTTTTTGTAATTATATATCTCGTGACCTTATTTATTCTTACGTAATAAATTTTTTTCTTCTGGTGATGATGGTGTTCCTCCTTCGGAAGAGAAGACAAGCGTTGTATTTAATAAAAGTCAATTAGATGTGTTTGTGAGTCTTCAAATGGACGAGGAGTCAGAATCTGGAATTTAAGAAACCTGTTGCTTTTTAATCGATGTGAAAAAGGTCTTGAGATGAGAGAAAGCAGTCAGATCTTTTTTCAGACCGATCTAATCATGCAAGACTGAGTGGAGACCGTGGACAATATAATCGCCTGCAGTGTTTTCGCGCCAATCTGATCCTGCTAGACTCAGTCCGTGGACATTATAAGACATATTGTGTAATGGGAAAACAGCCTTCAAAGTTACTCGTTTGACTTTTTCAGTGATTTTTATTTGCCATTATTAATATACTTTACGTCGGTGTCGTGATGGACAATTGTAACTTTGTTGCCACTTTATTGTTTCCCATACACAACACTGCCCAAAAGCGCGTGTTGTATTCAATTCGAGCCCATTCAATGTGTCCTCTAGGTGCCCCTGTAATATTGCGACATCTATTCATATCGGGGTATGGACATTGGTCGTACCTCCAGTACATTCACACTTCGGCTGCGAGAACCTGAAACATTGAGTCGCTGTGTATCAACAGTGACCCTTTCTGCGCTAGCATTAGATGTGTAGCAGATGTTGCTTGTCCTTTTGCAGACAATTCTCATTCCATCCACATCCTGCACATCAACGATTTCGTTGCCATACAGCTTGATGAGTAGATGAGTATTGTCGACAGGAGGTAAGTCATCGCATTAGATTTCTAGAATCTTATTTAATGTGCCATCATACATTTGTGACAGATGTCAGTCTTACAAAGTTTCTCTCTAGCCCTAACCTTAAGCCTTCATATATTGTCTGTTTTGCTAGGTTTTATTAACGTGTCCCTAAAAGCACAAACATTGGCCTTCCTCTATTGTTCACAAGTTAGAGCTTATGTTTGATACTGGTAACAGGCGATATGTGGGAATAATCATCATTATCAGCATTAATATTAGTAGTAGTAGTAGTAGTAGTAATAATAGTGGTATTAGTAGTAGTAGTAGTAGTATCAGTGGTATTTGTAGTAGTAGTAGTAGTATTAGTAGTAGTATTAGCAGTATTATTAGTGCTAGTAGTAGTAGTATCTGTGCTAGTAGTAGTAGTAGTAGTATCTGTGCTAGTAGTAGTAGTATCTGTGCTAGTAGTAGTAGTATCTGTGCTAGTAGTAGTAGTATCTGTGCTAGTAGTAGTAGTATCTGTGCTAGTAGTAGTAGTATCTGTGCTAGTAGTAGTAGTATTAGTAGTAGTATTAGCAGTATTATTAGTGCTAGTAGTAGTAGTATCTGTGCTAGTAGTAGTAGTATCTGTGCTAGTAGTAGTAGTATTAGTAGTAGTATTAGCAGTATTATTAGTGCTAGTAGTAGTAGTATCTGTGCTAGTAGTAGTAGTATCTGTGCTAGTAGTAGTAGTATCTGTGCTAGTAGTAGTAGTATCTGTGCTAGTAGTAGTAGTATCTGTGCTAGTAGTAGTAGTATCTGTGCTAGTAGTAGTAGTATCTGTGCTAGTAGTAGTAGTATTAGTAGTAGTATTAGCAGTATTATTAGTGCTAGTAGTAGTAGTATCTGTGCTAGTAGTAGTAGTATCTGTGCTAGTAGTAGTAGTATTAGTAGTAGTATTAGCAGTATTATTAGTGCTAGTAGTAGTAGTATCTGTGCTAGTAGTAGTAGTATCTGTGCTAGTAGTAGTAGTATCTGTGCTAGTAGTAGTAGTATCTGTGCTAGTAGTAGTAGTATCTGTGCTAGTAGTAGTAGTATCTGTGCTAGTAGTAGTAGTATTAGTAGTAGTATTAGCAGTATTATTAGTGCTAGTAGTAGTAGTATCTGTGCTAGTAGTAGTAGTAGTAGTAGTAGTATCTGTGCTAGTAGTAGTAGTATCTGTGCTAGTAGTAGTAGTAGTAGTAGTATCTGTGCTAGTAGTAGTATTAGTATCTGTGCTAGTAGTAGTAGTAGTAGTAGTATCTGTGCTAGTAGTATTAGTGCTAGTATTAGTATTAGTATCTGTGCTAGTAGTAGTAGTAGTAGTAGTATCTGTGCTAGTAGTATTAGTGCTAGTAGTAGTATTAGTAGTAGTATTATTAGTGGTATTAGTAGTAATAGAATTAGTAGTAGTAGTAGTAGTAGCAGCAGTTGTGGTAGTATTAGTAGTAATCGTAATATAATTAGTGATAGTAGTAATAGTATAAGTAGTATTAGTGTCAGTAATATTAATAGTAGTAGTATTAGTAGTAATGGTAATAGAATGAACAGTATTAGTGTTAGTAGTCGCCCGTGTGTTGCCGGGACACGATAGGGGAGCAAAGAATAGCAACACTGTTTACCTTCCATGCATGTCGTAAGAGACGACTAAGGAGGTTATGGGATGGAGATGGCTATCCCATATAGGGTCAGTGACCCAAAGCCATGCTGAAGTCGGATGTGTTAGGCCGAAAGGCTCAGATATCGCAGCAATGCTGTAAACCATGGCACAACTCATTTCGTTATCCGGACTACATCCTGATAATCTTCAGGAGTTTGAGAACGAACGCAGAAGAAGAAGTATAAGTGGTAATAGCATTAGTAGTAATCGTTATAGAATTAGCAGTAGTAGTAGTAGAAGACATAACAGTACAGAAGGATTAATAGCTTAAGGCAGAGTTAACAAGGTAATAGTAGTAATAGTAGCTATAGCAGCAACCGTATGCTGATAATACGTGCAGATACACTTCCATGTTGACCTAGTTTAATATTAGCGAGGGAGTAACCATAGTAACGACACGCGTTAGGGGGTGACGTTAGCATCGTAGTGTCACAGGAACGTGAAGTTGTGTTAACGTAACATGTATGTAGACGTCTTCAGAAAGTAGCAGGTTCAAATTCTGTCTTTCCAATTTCTGTCTGTATTCATCAATGCGTCCAACATTCTAAAGTTAGACCGTGGCATTTGTAGATTAATCCACTGCTTTCCTCTGTAACGTTTTCCTTCACAAACGCATCGAGTAAGAATTGGTGGTACATTGTTCAAACTTATGTACAGTCAAAAGGACTGTAAGTAAGGACTGCGAGGGAGAGGAGATGGCTACCGCCCTCATTTACAGAGCCTCTGAAATGTGAGATCGCTAACATCTCACACCCCTACGGCATTAATAAATGCTATGGGTTACTTTACTTTTACTTACAGTCAAAATCGTCACCATTCGCTAAATAACACCCAACAGAAGAATCAAAACAAGCCATCAACGTGACGATTTTTTATTAATGTCGTGATTTTCGTTGGTTACTATTTATATACTATGTATATTCCGGGTGTGGCCTGTAAACGCCCAACAATGAAATGCACGGACACAATCGAAAACATGGCCACGGCTTGTTTTGATTCCGCAAATCAGTGTTATTTGGCAATTGGTTGCGGTTAAATCCCATTATAGACATTTGGTCCTCACAGATGAAATACGTTTGTCTATTGTCTTACCCCAGGTGGTTTGTTATCAACTCTTGCCGTAAGCGTAGGGGTGATTGGAGCTCGTGCTTGCGTTCTAAAACAAGATGTGAGGTCTTGGCTGTGCTATGACCGTTTCTGTTCAGGATGTCCCTGACGTATAATAAATTAGATTTAGCATTATTGAAATCAGATGCTGACATAAAAGAAAGATACAACATAATTGTACAAAATAGTTACAATGCCATTGCAAAGATTCAGAGTATTGAAGATCAATGGAACATGCTAAAAACAGTCGATAAACCAAACATCTAAAGAGATATTACCAAAAGTAAAACATACATCAAAACAAAAATGGATGACTGAAGAAATATTAGAATTTATGAGCACCAGAAGGAAAAATAAACACAAGATAGTGGAATATCAGAAAACACATAAGGAGATACGAGAGAAATGCAAAAAAATATATACGTATGCAATAACAGAAACTCGCAACATGCAGACTAAACAATACATAATAAATGTGTACACATTTATTGTCCTTTCTCTGCATTTGCTGTTGCAGGATTGAATTATGAGCGAATTTCGAGCTTGATATGCAGTGCAGTAACACTGAAACATATCACAATGTTATTACGCCTTCTATACACCGTCTTCTTTGACTTCCTGTGTACCTTACTATTTCCAATTTTATGTTGTATGCCCTTACAGCTGGTCATTTATGGTTCATTCTCATTAGGTGGCCGACACATTTCAGTCTCTGATTTTCAATATATTTGACCACAGATGTTGTTCCAACAGTTCTTGTAATCTCCTCATTTCTCACATGATCTCTTTTTGTTCTGTTTGCTGTTTTTCTTAGACATTTCATTTCACATGCAGTAAGCTTTTTCTCTTGTTAGTGTCCATGTCTGACATTGATAACAATGTTGGGATGAATGTTAAATTTATGATCTGTCTTTTGGTTTCCATCGGGATAGATTTGTGTTTCAAAATTGGTCTATGTTCATAATTTATGTAGTTGGATTTTTAAATTCTTGTTTTGTGTTCTCTGTCCATTTTTCCATCGGCTGTAAAAATGCTCCCGAAATATTGAAATTCCTGCACTTGTTTCAGTAGTTATATATCTTTAGGGAGCCGCGCTAGCGCAGTGGTTAGCACACTGGCTTCGCATATGAATGGTCCTGGGTTCATTCCCCATGTATTACTCGGAAATGTTTTCAGATCGCAACGGCTTCCAGGTCGACCCAGCCTTAAATGGGTACCGGATTAATCCGGGAAGTAAAGACTGCGAGGGAGAGGAGATGGCTACCGCCCTCATTTGCAGAGACTGAAATGTGAGATCGCTAACATCTCACACCCCTATGGCATTAATAAATGTTATGGGTTTACTTTACTTTACTTACTTTTTACATATATCTTTATGTTGATTGTTTTTGATTTTCTGCATAAAGATAATACTTCTGCTTTTTTCTGTGTTGATCTTCATGTTGTGATTGAGGAAGATTTCGTTGAGTAGGGTATGCGATCTTACAACTCTTCACTTGAACTGTGGAGTAGGGTATGTGATCTTACAACTCTTCACTTGAACTGTGGAGTAGGGTATGTGATCTTACAACTCTTCACTTGAACTGTGGAGTAGGGTATACAATCATACAATCTTACAACTCTTCACTTGAACTGTGGAGTAGGGTATGTGATCTTACAGCTCTCCACTTGAACTGTGGAGTAGGGTATGTGATCTTACAGCTCTCCACTTGAACTGTGGAGTAGGGTATGCGATCTTACAACTCTTCACTTGAACTGTGGAGTAGGGTATGTGATCTTACAGCTCTCCACTTGAACTGTGGAGTAGGGTATGCGATCTTACAACTCTTCACTTGAACTGTGGAGTAGGGTATGCGATCTTGCAACTCTTCACTTGAACTGTGGAGTAGGGTATGCGATCTTACAACTCTTCACTTGAACTGTGGAGTAGGGTATGTGATCTTACAACTCTTCACTTGAACTGTGGAGTAGGGTATGTGATCTTACAACTCTTCACTTGAACTGTGGAGTAGGGTATGTGATCTTACAACTCTTCACTTGAACTGTGGAGTAGGGTATACAATCTTACAACTCTTCACTTGAACTGTGGAGTAGGGTATACAATCTTACAACTCTCCACTTGAACTGTGGAGTAGGGTATGTGATCTTACAACTCTTCACTTGAACTGTGGAGTAGGGTATACAATCTTACAACTCTTCACTTGAACTGTGGAGTAGGGTATACAATCTTACAACTCTTCACTTGAACTGTGGAGTAGGGTATGTGATCTTACAGCTCTCCACTTGAACTGTGGAGTAGGGTATGTGATCTTACAGCTCTCCACTTGAACTGTGGAGTAGGGTATGTGATCTTACAGCTCTCCACTTGAACTGTGGAGTAGGGTATGTGATCTTACAACTCTTCACTTGAACTGTGGAGTAGGGTATGCGATCTTACAACTCTTCACTTGAACTGTGGAGTAGGGTATACAATCATACAATCTTACAACTCTTCACTTGAACTGTGGAGTAGGGTATGTGATCTTACAGCTCTCCACTTGAACTGTGGAGTAGGGTATGTGATCTTACAGCTCTCCACTTGAACTGTGGAGTAGGGTATGCGATCTTACAACTCTTCACTTGAACTGTGGAGTAGGGTATGTGATCTTACAGCTCTCCACTTGAACTGTGGAGTAGGGTATGCGATCTTACAACTCTTCACTTGAACTGTGGAGTAGGGTATGCGATCTTACAACTCTTCACTTGAACTGTGGAGTAGGGTATGTGATCTTACAACTCTTCACTTGAACTGTGGAGTAGGGTATACAATCTTACAACTCTTCACTTGAACTGTGGAGTAGGGTATGTGATCTTACAGCTCTCCACTTGAACTGTGGAGTAGGGTATGCGATCTTACAACTCTTCACTTGAACTGTGGAGTAGGGTATGCGATCTTACAACTCTTCACTTGAACTGTGGAGTAGGGTATGCGATCTTACAACTCTTCACTTGAACTGTGGAGTAGGGTATGCGATCTTACAACTCTTCACTTGAACTGTGGAGTAGGGTATACAATCTTACAACTCTTCACTTGAACTGTGGAGTAGGGTATACAATCATACAATCTTACAACTCTTCACTTGAACTGTGGAGTAGGGTATGTGATCTTACAGCTCTCCACTTGAACTGTGGAGTAGGGTATGTGATCTTACAGCTCTCCACTTGAACTGTGGAGTAGGGTATGTGATCTTACAACTCTTCACTTGAACTGTGGAGTAGGGTATGCGATCTTACAACTCTTCACTTGAACTGTGGAGTAGGGTATGCGATCTTACAACTCTTCACTTGAACTGTGGAGTAGGGTATACAATCATACAATCTTACAACTCTTCACTTGAACTGTGGAGTAGGGTATGTGATCTTACAACTCTTCACTTGAACTGTGGAGTAGGGTATGTGATCTTACAACTCTCCACTTGAACTGTGGAGTAGGGTATGCGATCTTACAACTCTTCACTTGAACTGTGGAGTAGGGTATGTGATCTTACAACTCTCCACTTGAACTGTGGAGTAGGGTATGCGATCTTACAACTCTTCACTTGAACTGTGGAGTAGGGTATGTGATCTTACAACTCTTCACTTGAACTGTGGAGTAGGGTATACAATCTTACAACTCTTCACTTGAACTGTGGAGTAGGCATTATTCTCAGCAAAGAGTTTCTCAGTTAGGTCATGTGGATGGTAAGAGTCTAGTGGTGTTTCTACTGGGTTTTTTCAAAATATTATCCATATAAATGATAATAATGGTGATAAGACACACCCTGTCTAATTCCTGATGTTACTCAAAACCACTTTGTAAGTCCTGCATTTTTCTTACTGCACTTTTTTCTGTCTTTGTATATGGCTCTTGCACAGTCTAATAATGTTCCTTTTATTCCATACTTTTCTAGAATACTCCAGAGTAGTTCCTCTATTTATTAAGTTGGAAGCTTTCTCTTTATCTATAAAAGCAATCTTCATTTGGTTTTTTTTAATTTTTATTTCATTGTCTTTTCACTAATTTGTCGTAGCAGAAATATTACATTTGTATATACTCTTTCTTTAATTTTTATTAATTTTTAATTTATCCTCTTCCTGTTCTGAACCCGAACTGTTCCGGACTAAGCACTAGTTCCACAATAGGTCTTATAATTTTCTCAATAATCTTAGCGAAACTAAGTAGGTAGATACATCTGTATGTGCCACAATCTTGTTTGCATATTTTTTTAAAATTCATAATAAATTTAAGAAAAATAAATGTAACTGGGGATTTTGAAAAGTGTTATTAAATCGAGAAATTTGTTATAAACGTATGCGCTATATAGGGATTCCACAGTATTTATTTCTCACGAGAAATACGTTCGGTTAGTCTAACTACTTAACTATACCAACACTCTAGTAAGTGTATCCAGATCTGATACTTTTGTATATGCCGGCGCTCTACCAACTGGATTACATGAACGTTCAAACCGTTTTACTACGTCAATGGTTGAAAATAGGCCCCCGTGTTCTATTTATGTGATACGTCCTTCACAGCATGTTGTCCCCTCTACCACTCAGTAAGTCCCTCGATTCTATGCAAGCTGTCCAGCATCTTCTAGTGCCATGACAAGAAGGTTTTCGATATTCTGTGAGTATCGAAGTCTTTGTCTGCCTCTTATTCTCTTCCCTTGATTATTTCCCTCCATGATTTTGTCTCTCAAAACCATTTCGTTTTTACTTTATATGTCCAAAATATGTTTGCTTGTTGATTTTGTTTTGTTTGTTTGTTTGGTTTTTATTTGTATGTGTGGATAGCTTTAAAAATCATGAAAATACGTTGAGAGCATTTATGTGTATTTAATCACAGTTTCGAGCAGAAATCATTGTAAACTTTGCATGTGTTCTGGAACTCACATGGAGAGGAAAAGAAGAGGACCACAACAAATGGGGAGGAAAGAGTCGGTACAGATGCACAAAGGACGAGTAAGTCATGGAAATAGCTACATGTAGGACAAGATGGGAGAGATTTGTTAAGGACATATTCTCCACAGGGAGTGAAATGTGACCATATATGGTTAAAGAAAAGATACACAAGGACATATGCTCCACAGGGAGTGAAATGTGACCATATATGTTTATAGAAAATAATCGCAATCTCTATGCCAGTTTATATTTACAAACGATTCAGCAAAGTTGAATTGTTTCAAAGTTTCAGCATACACTGATTAGTTATAATGCTTCGACGAATCGATACGCCTTGTGAATGTTATCTATGTTATTTTTAAACAAACAAAAAACAACATCAGGCAGAACAGCGTCATGTTTATCAAGACTCCCTAAATAAACATATCTTTCATGTTTGTGATATTCTCACTACCTAACTATATTTTGTTTTCTTTGGATCGCTTTTTTTTCCCTTAAAAATTCATTTCGTTTCACCTTTTAAATTATATTTTTTTACTATCTAGCAGACGGTTATCACGAGGAATATATGTGTATCAGGTCTCCTGACTACTATCGATCTGTGTGTCACCCACTAGGTCGTAGATACGATTTTTCTAGAAGGAAATGTTGGGGGGGGGGGGGGGGGTTGTCTTAAACTTTACAAATAATAAATAAATTTTTACTTTCTTTCAGAGTACCTTTTCGGGACATAATTTGTCTCCGTTCTTCTATCGTATAAAAGGGTGTGGGGTGATGACCATTTTTTACATCCACTTTTGAAAATTCAATTTGAGTTATGTCCTTGATTATGAGTTTGTAGATGGCTAATGAGCCCTATTCGAGCTGTAAATGTCATTGAACAGTTCGGGCATGGAATGACGACTGTAGACGGATCTTGGTCTATCCGTGACTTTCTAGCTGCTCTCCGCTGTTGAGCTGCTGCATTTCTCTTTTTGTCACAATATGATGCGCTCTTTTTGATTGTAGAACGCCATGTAGATCTATTTTGTGCAAGTTCTTCCTATGTATCTTGGTCTATTTCAAAGGCTTTGGTTGGTTGCTGATCCAGCGGTCCATGGGCTCATGCCCTGTGACCCAATGCCATTGTGTGATATATGCATGTGTTTGTGAGCTGTTGTATTGTTCCATATAATGTGTTCCATTTATCTGGCCCTGGAGGGATTCAAAGGCTTTCAGTGAGGTCTTTAAGAAGTCATTGTAGCGCTTCTTTTGGCCACCTTGAGATCGTGTACCTTTCTCGTTCATCATAGAGAAGTATATTTGGCAGACGATGGTCTGGCATACGCACCAAATGACCTGCCCAACGAATGTGTGTCTTCATCAGGATAGTGTCAATGCTTGGGATACCAGCTCTATCAAGGACAGTGGTATCTGGAATCTTGTCTTGCCATCTGATGTTCATAACTTTTTTGACAAGCTGTGTGAAAGTGATTGAGTTTTTTCACATGTGGGGGCGTAGGGGTAAAGGGATAAGCGGGCTGGAGGAGCTACTGTTTTTCATGTTATCTAGTGTGATAAATGTCATATCTTGATAATGGGGTGGGTGAATTATGTCGTCTTCCCCTTAATTTTGCTGTTGTCACATTGTTTTTGAACTTTCTTTTCTCATAAATTGGCTCTTGCTATGCCCGTGTGTTGCCGGAGCCCGAGAGGAGAGTAAAGAATAGCAACACTGTTTACCTTTCATGCCTCTCGTAAGAGGCGACTAAGGAGGTTATGGGATGGAGTTGGCTGTCCCATCCCATAAAGGGTCAACATAACCCAAAGTCAGGACGAAAGGCGCAGATATCGCAACAATGCTGTAAACCATGACACAACGCATTCCGTTCTCTGGACTACATCCTGCTAATTTAGAGGAGTTTGAGAATGAACAAAGAAGAAGAAGAAGGCTCTTGCTACATTGTATTTAAACTCCGTTATATTGAGGCTCTCTTATGGAAGCTTTGTAGCATGTCATCTATACAATTATATAACCACTCTGAGTAGAAGGCTCCTTCAATAGACATTGCATTAAGTGGGAAGCTCAGAAAAAAACTCCACTGCACATAGGAAGTAAGAGCTAATCGCTCGCAATTCCTGGGGTTCTCAATCAATCAATCCTGATAGACATCTTTGTTATTAAATACGTGATTGGTGGTTTTTTTTTTTAAACTTCATATTTCAACCAATGAAACGTAATTTTCACAATTTGTCTATATGTTATGGCTACGTAAAATGCGCCTTTTATAGTGAGGTACGTCACTTTCAATCGTAGATGCTAGTCCAATTAGGTTTATATAAGAGCTTTGCAACCATCAACAAATAGTTCGCGGTTATGGTAATCTGATTATTGTCTATATCTGTAATTGAAAAATATAGGACTTGCTGGCTGATTGGGAATTATCCTTTTAGTGACAAATTTGACTATTTTTCGTGATTTTCATAGATCACTTTGTGTATACTTTGTGTGGAGAGCCAATGATAATTAAAAGAAAAGTCAAATAGTCTCACTAGAATAATGAGTCCCAATGAGTCAACTTGACTGTATCGTCACCCTCGACAACATAGAATATACATAATTTAAGAAAGACGGGCTGTAATGTCGATGGACTCTTCCAAAATGAAATGAAGAGCTATTTTAGGAAACCCTTTTCCAGCCCGTGACCAAAATAGAGTGCTAAAAGACCTAACTGCAAAAAGTAAATAGGCCTTCATTCGGTATGTTTTTGATTAATATCACGCTTTCTATGGTTACTATTTATATACTTGGAGAAGCTTTGGCTATTTTTGGCATGTGATTCTAACTATATAAATATTGATCAACGGAAAACACGAGAATAATCCAGAAAAAGAACGAAAGAAGGAAGGACTAAATAATTATGAGAGCATGTCTTCTACAGCCGGTAGGTCGCGACCAGCTTTACCATTGCAAAGTCGTATATGTGGCCACGATAGCCCCAGTTTGATTTCAGCTGTGGAATTTTTATTGATTATAATTTATTGATTATAATTTATTGATTATAATTTATTGATTATAATTTATTGATTATAATTCATTGATTATAATTTATAATTTATCGATTATAATTTATCGAGTATAATTTAGTGATTATAAATTATCGATTATAATTTATTGATCTTTGTTTCAGGTTTCTAAGCCAACACGAGTAATCAAGTTTACCCCGATCTGTCCGTCTCGAAGGAGTCTCCACCGGAGATGGATGGACGGTCAGATTCATCGGCTGTGGTCAATATCGAACTGAAAAATATCAGCAATAGTCATGTTGTCAATGGTTCTAAAAATGAACCAGTTACAGGGGCCGTTTTGTCTGCCCACAATATTAACTATTCAGTCAAGGTCGCTAAAAAATTGTGTGGTCCGAAAGAAGACAAACAAATTCTCTTTGGTGTCACGTGAGTAATACTACAAATTTATTTATAGATAATCATCATCATCATGTTGCATATTCTGAACAGGATGTAACAGTCATCAAAGCCTTTCAAAGCTTCTGTCGTGTCTTGATCTAGTCTTCCTGCTTCCGTTACTTTCATAATCAGGTGGTCATTAATGTCTTCATCTTTTTCTTGGACTGCATATTGTTCGTCTCCTTGGCATCATCCCCTCTATAATGTTGTTATCTAGCATGATTTCTTGGCAGTTACATTCAGTAGTTTGCATTGCTTTCTCAACGGTTCTGCCACTTAACCAACTCGTCCCTGGTATATATCGATGTAGTTACATGGTGGTAATCACGATCGTACCAGTGGGATAATACTGTAATATGATGTATTGGACATGACAATGCCATTTTGTGTAATACACAAAGAAAAGACGAACATTATTAGAGTAAATGCAAAAGAATATCAAAAAATGCTAAAGATTATTAGAGTAATTGCAAAAGATTATGAGAGTAATTGCAAAATATTATGAGAGTAGTTGCAAAAGATTATGAGCGTAATTGCAAAAGATTATGAGAGTAATTGCAAAAGATTATGAGAGTAATTGCAAAAGATTATGAGAGTAATTGCAAAAGATTATGAGAGTAATTGCAAAAGATTATGAGAGTAATTGCACAAGATTATGAGAGTAATAGCAAAAGATTATGAGAGTAATTGCAAAAGATTATGAGAGTAATTGCAAAATATTATGAGAGTAATTGCAAAATATGAGAGTAATTGCAAAAGATTATGAGAGTAATTGCAAAAGATTATGAGAGTAATTGCAAAATATTATGAGAGTAATTGCAAAAGATTATGAGAGTAATTGCAAAATATTATGAGTAATTGCAAAATATTATGAGAGTAATTGCAAAAGATTATGAGAGTAATTGCAAAATATTATGAGAGTAATTGCAAAATATGAGAGTAATTGCAAAAGATTATGAGAGTAATTGCAAAAGATTATGAGAGTAATTGCAAAAGATTATGAGAGTAAATGCAAAAGATTATGAGAGTAAATGCAAACAATTATGAGAATAAATTCAGCTAGAACAAATGAAAATACGTTTGCACTAGGTAAAACACAACTGTACTATAATATCTTTCAACCTAATTAATTAGGCCTTCATTATTAACGTTTTCTTATTATTGTCGTGTTTTCGGATGGTCACTATTTATATACTTTTTTATGGCATGCGACTCCCAAGTATATAAATAATGACCAACGGAAACCACGAGAATGACTATAAATATCGAAGTAACTAGCTGTTTGTGTGTGTTATAATGAGTGGTGGGGGATTGTGGTGAGTGTTGCCACTAAAAATATATGCAATTTTTCGCAAACTGAACGTATACCCACCTTTTTTTCCTAGAACAAAATCCCTGTTGTGTATATATATGAAGGAAATAGATCGATACAAAAACACCAAATATTGGTTAACTCATGGAAACGCTGGAAATATTAATTTCAGATAGGACAAGATGGAAGCGATTTATTGAAAATCTAAGCTTTGCAGGGAGATGAAATGTGAACATATCGATGGGTGGATGGATGGATAAACAAAGTTTCACTGTGTTATCATTACTTCTGGCAAACGAGGACTAGAACATGAATACCCTTCAGCTACTCTGGTAGAAACTAAAAATGTTTTGATCTGCCTTGAGTACTATAAGCTAGGTTTAGAAACCAATAGCAAATATTTAAAATAAGAACTAAAAACTAGATAAAATAAGAACTAAAAACTAGATAAAATAACTAAAAACAAGATAAATAAGAACTAAAAACTAGATAAAATAACTAAAAACAAGATAATAAGAACTACAAACTAGATAAATAAGAACTAAAAACTAGATAAAATAAGAAATGAAAAAATTTGAAAAAGAGTTGTGGATAATATCATATATTGAGCATATTGAAAAGCAGCAAGTAAAATGGTTCGGTCATCTTATGAGAATGAACTCAAACCAAATGCCACTAAGAGCATTAACAAAAGAATATCCGGGCGCAAAGCCAAAGGCAGAGAAAGAAAACGGTGGATAGAAAACATTAAGATAGCTTTGAACAAACATTGACTAAATTCAACTCCGGCGACACACTTGGCCTTGGAACGACAGCTTAAGCTTCCCCCCCCCCCCCCCCAACTTAACGGCAAGTGTTAATACGATCAACCATCATTCATCTGGGGACGGGCAATAGACAATAGAGTTATTTCCCATAACTACTAGGACTGGAAAAGTCCATGTTTACCGGGAGATCTCGATGATATGCCCCTATTATTTGCTCCACATTTAGGAAATTGACATTCCATGGCCTTCATTCTTATTCAAAAAAAGAAGTTGCACCATTTTTGTCCACTGTTACTTTATAACTTGGGAGCCGCGTTAGCGCAGTGGTTTCGCATATGAGTGGTCCTGGGTTCATTCCCCAGTTGAGGCGGAAATGTTTTTTCAGATCGTACGGCTGAAATGGTCGACCCAGCCTTAAATGGGTACCGGATTAATCCGGGACTGCGAAGGAGAGGAGATGGCTACCGCCCTCATTTGCAGAGCCTCTGAAATGTGAGATCGCTAACATCTCGCACCCCTACGGCATTAATAAATGCTATGGGTTACTTTACTACTTTATAACATGAGATTTACATTCAAATAGTAACATTCTATTTTAATGATTTCTTTATTCTGAAAACAGAGGCATATTTAAGTATGGTATGAGTGCTATAATGGGACCCACTGGCTCTGGAAAATCTACGTAAGTATGATTGTCTACAGCCTGCCTGCTAGACTGGTTGTGTGCGTATATATATATATATATATATATATGTATGTATGTATGTATGTATGTATGTATTAAAATTTATATTTAATTTATTTAAACTTATATGTATTTTGAGTTTAAACAAAATGTTAAACTCAAAGTATGTTTGGCCACGCAGAATCAAGAGTGGTGCAGCAACTGCAGAGAACCTCCGACATCAAGCTGCGCAACAAAAACGCGCTACAAGAAAGACAAGAGCTGTTCAATGTCCCACAGACTCCTCCCACACATGTTCAGAGTGTGATAGACAATTCCAAGCACGCATAGGACTTATTAGCCACAGTCGGTCACACCGCAGACGTCATCATCTTATTATCATCCCAGCTGAGCTGAATGGTCATTGTCGACTCCAATGGACGAACAACATACATGTATGTTTGCGTAACCACTAGCAACGGCGCTTGCACCGGTTATAGGCATCAAATCTCGGAGAAACGTGCCGCCCGAGAATACAGAACAGCAAACATCAATTCTAATTATACATGTCCCTAATGTTGCAGGGAACTTTGTTCCAGGATTGACCTTTTGAAGTTATTTCCGCACACAAGAGACATGCAACAGCACAAGTTTATAACTGTTGTCATCATAGGCTGGGTTTAACGCCTATTTTATATGCATGAATTATGTATTATTAAATATGTATTATTATATATGCATTAATATGTGTATGTATTGGATTAGCTCAGTCAACCGAGTCTGAAAGCTAAGACTGACCATACCCTCCTATAATTGAGAAAGACCACAGTCTGTCATACCAAGTGCAGGTTCTGAAGACGGAGGCAACCAGCCAAGATGCGCGCCACAGCAATCATAATGTCACACACAAGCGCAATGAAAATATGGGTACAATACAAGAATAAGTGGACAGGTTTCTACGGAACAAATAGCTAACATAATTAAACGGAACGAAATTCCGATAAAGTCGCATATACCGACGCATTCAATATTCGACACGTTGCGCGATTAGAGCCCCTGACCACTCGACATGCACGCTGCATACTGAGTGGGAAGTGGATGGCCAGCTCATTGCGCGCAAATAGCTAGATCGGTATTTTAAGTTACGACTTTTTAAGTTTCTGAGACAGTGCAATAGCATTTGAAATTAAAAAGTTGGTATGTTGTCATGTCCACTTATTCTTGTATTGAACCAAAATATGTTAAACTCAAAATTAATGATGTCGCTAAACATCAACAATAATGTCACTGAACTTAATATTAACAATGTCGCTAAACTTGCATATAGATAGATTTGTTATGTCTATATATGAGAATCAATACAATGTAACTGCGTGAAACGTAACAACAATTAGACTTACGTAAAACACATGTTTATATAATCGCTTCAATCAGACACGACAGACTATAACTAAAACTAGTAGGTAATGATGCGCACACAAGAAATCATACAAATTACAATACACAAATCATATTCAACGTTTCAACTAAAAGGTCTTTATCAAGATACACACAAAACATCAAAAGAAGATCAAAATGTCTATATAGTACAGTGCCGTCATGCATGCGTATATGTATACAATATTATTGTATATCAAGTGATCGAAAGCGCTATAGCCCAAATTCGTATCATCAATCACTCCTGGGGATGCTTTACTACATAAACAGATAATGGATGGATGGATGGACGAACGGAATGACGTTTGTCAGGGGTTCTCTACGGTCCACGCCCATCTTCACTCTCAATTCGCACATTATCGATATTGAGTCAAGCTCATTCATCGCAAAATCCCCTGATCATGTGGATTCACGGATAGCAATAATTATGTCCGCTTGGTTCATAGGCTGACCA
This sequence comes from Meghimatium bilineatum, assembly GCA_034231615.1. Classification (NCBI taxonomy): domain Eukaryota; kingdom Metazoa; phylum Mollusca; class Gastropoda; order Stylommatophora; family Philomycidae; genus Meghimatium; species Meghimatium bilineatum. The sequence continues at coordinate 34,626,653 of CM067307.1, forward strand.
TCTGTTATGGTGTCGTGGCTGACTAATTGGTCGATCCGTTCGTTTCCCTTCACGCCCGCGTGTCCGGGGACAAAGATAAGGGTTAGTTTCTGTAGTGATCCCGGATTTTAGCTCTCTCTAATGATTCCACCCATTCCCTATGCACATAACTTGTTTGACTTTCTGATTCAGTCCTAGATAAGTCAAAAGAAAAACGAATCAAGCATAGCAGAGGCCGAAGACACACTGCGAAGAGTATGTGAATTTGATGAAATAGGAAAGGGCAGTGAATTGGTGGCGATAAACATTGAAAAAAATCACTGACTAAAGTAATAATACAACTAGATAAAACGTGTCGAAAATGAACGGGGGGTGTCAGGGTCCATGTTGCAGTGCATGAACTCACCTAACTACACTCGAAACCACAAGGCATAATTATATACACAGATGGCTCACTTAACCGAAATACAAATAAAAGCGGGTGAGGTTTTGTTTCCTACAGAAACTGCGTGAAGTTGCTTGAGAAATCTCCTGCACACTCCACTGTCACATCGAGCATGAGGATGGAGATAGAGGGAGTTACGGCAGCACTTAATCTTTCCTTTACTTATCATATATTGAGACATTCCAAATGTGTATGTCTTCCCTTAACTTTTCATATATTGAAACCTTTCGTATATGTATGTCTTCCCTTAACTTTTCATCTATTATTGATACCTCCCGTATGCATATGAAGATTTATTTGGGAAAATTTGCGCCGAGCATTGCTGTTTGGAGATGGTTGGTTAATAACATAAACCGTGACCAATTGAAATATAGGAACTGTAGACTCATAGGGAAAGAACCTTCTAAAGTGACTCATTTTAGCTTTTCCCCTAATTGTATTGGATGTAGATACAAAGTATACACACACTCACCAAGGGGTCTATATGTTACATATTGCGATTGGTCACTCATAAACAACCCTACATTATAGTGGCAAAATGTCACATATTGCCGATTGGTCACTCATAAACAACCCTAGATTATAGTGGCAAAGTGTTGAAATGTCTTCCTGGTTAACGTTGTCACAATTTGTGCATAATTTATGCTCTGACACATTTCCAGGTTCCTTGATGTCTTGGCAGGTCGCAAAGACCCGACAGGAGTCTCAGGCCAACTTCTCTTAGATGGGAGACCTGTACCCGAGAACTTCAAGTGCATGGTGGGATATGTTGTACAGGTAATTATAAATTTATCAATTCGTCTCTTACTTTTTTTTTCAATCCCGTTTTTGTGGTGGCGAGGTACACCGCGCGTCTCTGACGCCAATGTACCGGGTTAGAATTCCGCCGCAGATAAGTGTGCATCGGGACCGATCAGAAAGCAATGGCAAACTACTAAGCGTATTTATATTGCTTGTAAAATCGATAAAGCCAAAAAATTGTATGTTACATTCTGAATAGAATATTCTGGATTACATCAGAAGACAACAGATTAAGTGGTTTTTGCATGCTTCCAGACTACCATCAGACAGTGCATCTCAAAAAGCATTACTGTACAGGCACGATGGATGCAAAGCCAGAGACAGACCTTGCAAACGATGAATTACACAAATAGAATAGTTAACGAACACAAAGAGCCCAATCTAGGTCACTGGTTCTTAACCTGGGAAATAAGGACCACTGGGGGTAGGTTTCCTTTAGTTCTAACACCCTTCATTCCTACGTATAGACACCACGTTGTCGTCTGTCACTTTTCCATTTGTGTTTTTTGTTTCCCTCCTTTAAGTTTTGTATTACTTACTACTATTTATTAATAATTCAACTCTCGCATTTATTTACCTCTCGCATTTATTTAACTCTCGTATTTATTTCCCTCTCGTATTTGTGTTTTCATTTATTATTCTTATGTGACCATATGCAGTTTCGTCTATATTTTGTATCGTTTGCTGTATTGTTATAAAGGTATTTGATCGAAACGTCAATTTATATATGTTTTCCAGCTTTATTCCACTGATTCACAATACTTCGTCGACCTGTGTTCACATTTCGCCTATCTTAAACTGCAGGCATGGCTTCTAAATTGTTTACATAAATCTATCTGTTGTAATATCTGAAATTTTTAAGCATTAGTGTTATTTGTGGGTTTTTTTCTGTCACAGGATGACGTTGTTATGGGTACGCTATCTGTGAAAGAAAATTTCCACTTCTCAGCTTCCTTGAGATTACCAAGTAGTGTGACTGCGAAGGATAGAAGCGAGCGTGTAGATAATGTCATCAAAGAGCTGGGGCTAGTCAGGTGTGCGGACACAAAGGTACATGTCACATATTCATTGTTGTCATATGTGGGGAGATACTTGTCATCAATATTACCATATGTGGGGAGATACGTGTCATCAATATTACCATTGTTATCATATTTGGGGAGCTAAGTGTTATCAATATTATCTTCTTCTTCTGCGTTCGTTCTCAATCTCCTGCAGATTAGTAGGATGTAGTCCGGAGAACAGAATACGTTGTGTCATTATTTACAGCATTGCTGTGATATCTGCGCATTTCGGCCGGACAAATAATAATAATAATATAATAATAATAATAATAATAATAATATAATAATAATAAGTATAATAATAATAATTATAATAATAATAAAATAAAGTTAACGTTAACTTGTTCGTCCATCACATGATGATGATGACCATTTTGTTACATCCACTTTTGAAAATTCAATTTTAGTTATGTCCTTGATTATGAGTTCGTAGATGGCTTATGAGCCATATTCGAGCTGTAAATGTCCTTGGACAGTTCGGACATGGAATGACGACTGTAGACGGATCTTGGTCTATCCGTGACTTTCTAGCTGCTCTCCGCTGTTGAGCTGCTGCATTTCTCTTCTTTTCACAAGATGATGAACTTTTTTTTAATTTTAGAACGCCATGTAGATCTATTTTGTGCAAGTTCTTCCCATGTATCGTGGTCTATTTCAAAGGCTTTCAGTGAGTTCTTTAACGAGTCCTTGTAGCGCTTCCTAATAGTGCATTTTTAAATGACTAACAAGTCCAATGCGAGCACAAAATGTTCTTCTATAGAATTGACAACTGTAGGTGTCCATGGGACTTAAGATGTTTTTTTTTCTTTTCTACGTGTCCGCTTCTGTCTCATAATGACATGTTGTTATGGGCAAATGAACGGGGAGGAAGTGTGTACACATTTAACAATGTTATATTGCCAATTTTCACGTTCACTTTCAGTATCCCTTTCACCCTGTTATATGTTATGGTGTTCTCACACACATTATTACTTGAGGAATCTGCTCGCCGTCTGAATATGTTTAGAACCGCTGTTCTATACGGAGATTACATATAATTCATTCATAAGTTCTTTTTAAAGGCAAGAAAGGGACTCAACAGATGCGGAACATTAGCTCAGTTGTACTCGGGTGTTCCTATAATGTTCTAGGCCCATCTCAACAGAGCAGCACGCCACCTGCTGAGAGTATCACTCACAACACGTAATTCCGTAGCTGAAAGAAATAATCCCTGCGAGTCTCCGAAAAACACGCTTATGAACAACACGTCATGGTCAGGTTTCAAACCAGCGATGTCACGAACACAATCCAGATAGGTTAACTACTAGGTCACAGAGATCCATATTGCAAACATAAAGAAACAAGAATATGTATGGATATGTTGCTGAAAGAGATATCTCTTCATTGTAACATAATACACATTTTGTTCTTTGTCCATTATCTCTCAGGTTGGTAATGAGTTCCTCCGTGGAGTTTCTGGAGGGGAGAGAAAACGTTGCAACATTGGTATGGAGCTGATTATCTCCCCTCCCGTACTGTTCCTGGATGAACCAACAACAGGTCTAGATGCAAATACCGCAAACACAGTCTTGATGTTTCTAAAAAGGTTTGTTTTCCTTATTGTGTAATAGTAGCAGTAATAGTAGTAGTAGTAGTAGCAGCAGCAGCAGCAGTAGTAGTAGTAGTAGTAGTAGTAATAGTAGTAGTAGTAGTGTGTCATGTGACGTATTCCTTCCAGAACGTTGTCTTCCCAATGAACTCTCTAAACGCCTCTCTTTCTTGGGCGATGCGGCTTGCATTTTCTAGCGATGTATTCATGTAATCTTTAATGTCGTCAGTCCATCGTCTTCTTGGTCTGCCCTTTCTCCTCTCCCAGATATTCCCCCCTCCATTATTTGTCTTTCTAAACAGCTGTGTCTCTTTATATTACCAAACAGGATAAGTTTTCTTTTTGTTATTGTGTTTAGTAACCAACACTCTGGAATCTTCAATGTGTTTATAATATCTGAGTTTCTCTTTTTTTTTCTTCCATGATATTCTAAGTATCTTTCTGTAGCATTTCATCTCGAAGGAGTTGATCTTCTTTGCCGCTGTTTTGCTTAGGGTCCATGTTTCACAGCCGTATGTTGCAACCGGAAAAATAAAAGTTCGTAACATAAGCAATTTCGTTTCTATTTTGTTGTAATAGTAGTAGTAGTAGTAGTAGTAGTAGTAGTAGTAGTAGTAGTCGTAGTAGAAGAAGTATAGTAGTAGTAAACGCAATAATAATAATAGTAGTAGTAATATTAGTAGTAAATACATTAGTAGTAGTAGCAAATGCAATAGTAGTATTAGTAGTAGTAGTAGTAGTAAATGGAATAGTAGTAGTAGCCGTAGCAGTAATAGCAACAGTAGCAACAGCAGTAGTAGCAGTAGTAACATCAGTAGTAATAGTATCAATATTAGTAGCAGTAGCAGTAACATCAGTAGTAACATCAGTAGTAACATCAGTAGTAATAGTAGCAGCAGTAATAGCTTGTCTTCTTCTTCTTCTTCTTCAGCGTTCATTCTCAAGCTCCCGCTGGATTTCCCTTGTAGCAAGACTATGGTCCTACTGGATTTCCAGAAAGATGTAGTCCAAAGAATGTAAATGCGTTGTGTCGCCGTTTTATTTGCGCAAATGGCCCGATACATCCGTCTTCGGCACGAGTAATAGCTTTTTTATTTATATGTATATTATCATTTTTTAAAGTGTCGCTGTATTAAAAAAAATTAAAAAGATTTCGAAAAAACGCATTGTCTGAAAGTAATACTACAAATATAGTGAACAGACAAGAAACACACAGCTAGAGCTAGATACTGATATTACTATAACACACATCGTTCATCACAGAAGATGTACACAATGTACTGTGTCGAGTGAAAAAAACTGGACAGCTAAAGAAAATAAGCGGTATTGTATAGGAAAACATCAGAAGGAAAAGAAAGACATAGAATGATGTCTGTGTGGAAAGATTCAACAAGTGGGCAACGACCAAAATTATTTTTTTTTAAACCGTGACAACACCGTAGTCACATGTACACAAAATTCAAGATTGGCAACACGACCATGTGTACATGCGGAAAGACAGCACAGAGTGCCAAACATACACTTAAGGAGTGTTCCGAGTGTCTGATGCAGACATATTAGCCAGAGGAAACAACACTGGAATCAAAGCTCTATGGGCCACTGTGTGAACTACAAAAGACAGTGAGTTTTATTCCGGAGACAGAACTACAGGTATAGACATGTTTCAAGTGAACGAAAGAAGAAGAAGAAATTATGAAACATTGTTATTTTAATAAAGCTTCCTACAAATAAACCATTAATATTGTCAAACTTTCTATCTGGAAGATTATCAAGGAGGGGTCGAACAATCATCTTCTCAATTCATCAGCCCCGCTACTCAATCTACCGGTTGTTTGACAGTCTCATGTTACTGTCTGCTGGGAGTATTGTTTATCACGGTCCAGCACGTGAAGCTTTGGACTTCTTCTCGACACAAGGTAGGCCTACTATTTATAGTCTGGTTCCGTTGTTGGTTTGTGTTGTGTGGAGGTTATGTCTGTGTTTTGTTGTCCGTGCCTGTGGTTGCTTGTGTCTGTAAATGGTTGCGTTTGTATTCTTTTGTATCTACGTATGCATTTATCAACAGGCTACCTGAATTATCAGCATACAAACTATTCGCCATCTTGATTCTTGGTTAGGAACCAGCGTTTCAACACTGGGCATAATCCCATAAATGCTCAAATTGCCGATCTAGCAAAAGGTTAGTTAGTCGTCGGATCATCATTACAGCAAACTGGAAACGTACATAGTTGCTCCGATCTCTCCCTGAATGTATCCGTCATAACACTTCTTATGGCAGTACCAGTCCTCTACTGGTTGACCATCATTCTTCTGCGTCCTCCAAAATGTTCACTTTTAGCAACACAATATTTCAAACCCTGATCTTTATTCATGGACGTTGAAAAGGAATCATCATCCACACATGAGTTTAAAACGTCAGCTCGATCCATTGCCCCATCGCTCTGTGCACAATCGTGCATGACGCCAGCTGATCTGCTCTTTCATTGCCTCGAACACCCATATGTCTCGGCACGAAAATAAATGTAGCTACTTTCAACCTCGCTTTTCTCTAGTCCTCAATCCACTGTTCGCGAATGAGACCAACTTGTACCTTCCTAATCATACTCGTAGAGTCACTCAAGATGCAAACCCAGATGCAGAACAAGGGGTGTATAGCCTCAGTGTAGCAGCCAGTTGTTAGTTTTGTGTTCTTTGGATCTTTCCAGAGATGATGCACTTTCTTCTCTCTCCTTTGGTCACTTCTATTTTATCATTCTCTGAACATAAACATTGTCTCTTTCAGTATCCTCTTCACTACTTTGTAGCGCATCCATAACTGTCTTAATTAGCGCAGTTCTATATCTTCTTATCATGGACACACCATCATAGTTGCCATTCACTATATCCTCAAAGAGATGAACACTTAAAAAGATGCTCTGAGTGTACAACATTCTATTCCGAAAATCACGTGGTTGATTGTGTGAAGGCCTATGTTTAGTTGTCTGTCAAGCAAAATGAATTAAACAGGTTACTAAAACACTTACCTTGCATATTAATAAAAATATATTTTAAAAAGTATATATAAAAAACATACAATAAAACTAAACAGGTCAATTCTCCACGTATCGGCTCAAATTGAACCTTTTTCAAGGGACAAACAACAGAAAACAACAAAAAATTTTAGTCATCTATTTTGTTTTTTATTTTGTTGTTTTCTGTTGTTTGTCTTTTGAAAAAGGTTCAATTTGAGCCGATACGTGGTGAATTGTCCTGTTTAGTTTTATTGTATGTTTTATTGTATGTTTATTTATATAGTTTTTTTAATATATTTTTATTAATAGGCAAGGTAAGTGTTTTAGTAACCTTTTTAATTCATTTTGCGTGACTATTTGTTCATTAGGTTACTGCGGCACCATCCACTTTGTCGGACACCCTCTTACCATTTGGTTATTTATATTTAGTTGTCTGTGTTTGTTCATTTTTAATTATTTCTGCTTGATCCCTGCTTGTTCTGTTGTGTCGCTAATTTGAATTATGTATGTTTGATTTTTATATTTGTGTAAATATGTTTAAATGTTTCTGTCGTGTTGTTTATCTATTCTTGTCTTTATGTTATGTAGGGCCTATGTGATTTGTAGAATTAATATTTTATTGTGTCTGTTGTTCTGTTCCGTTTTTGTGTGTTTATTTATAAAATTATGTCTCAGTTTAATTAGTTGTATATGTGTACTTCTTGTTGTGTTTTAATTGTTGCGTCTGCTTGTGTGCAATTGTGACTAGGCCTATGCATGTCTGTTTCGTTTTATGTTTGATCATGTTGTTGTTGTTTTGGTGGTTTTTTGTGTGTGTGGAGCTTATGTGTTACATTTCTGGACCTGTCTTTAATTTTCTGTCATGCTCTAATGGCAAACTACTGAACGTAAAATATTGTCAAGAAAATCACTGCGGCCAAAAAATGCAGTGTTGATGGTTAGATTAGATCGTGAAAATGATACGCTACCAAGAACTTGTATTTAATTAAATATTCATCTTAATTTTATTAGCATCTCTGTACTTAGGCCTAATAGTAAATTAGTAGGCCTATTAGGCCTACTTAGAAAAGACTGCGAGGGAGATGAGATGGATACCGCCCTCATTTGCAGAGCCTCTGAAATGTGAGATAGCTAACATCTCACACCCCTACGGCATTAATAAATGCTATGTGTTACTTTACTTTTTACTTATTTAGGCCTATATATCATTATATGTTGATTAAGGTCTATGCAAGCTTTAGTTCTTCAATTATTATGCAGAGAAATAGGCATATACTGTTTATTTAAGGTATTTTGGTCATTTCTGTGATTTTGTTATGTTGCAGAATCTGTAATTGATTTATTGTATGTACAAATAGACCTATACGATATAGCGGCCTATGTCCGAATGTTATGATTAATGTGTGTAGTATGATAATAGTTAACATCATCATCAGGCGCCGTCTCTGTATCGAATGTTGACTACAACAGACCTCCACCATCTTCTGTTTCGCGCCTTATGTCACTGATTGTATGTTGTCCATCTGGTGATGTTTCCTTCATTTGTATCTCTGCTTACCTCTTGCTCGCCGTCCTGCAGCTTTTCCTGCAAGCAATGTCTTCAACAACGGCTCTAGCCTTTTTTATATATCCAAAATATTTTGTTTTATTTGTATTTATTTTAATAGTTGTTTTTTCCATATGCAGTGTTGTCCACACCTCTGTTTTCTTCTATGGCTTTGAAGTTCCCTATGCTTTTAAACATTAACATATCAAATGAATCAATTCTGTCTTCTAGTTATTTGTTCATTTTCCGTGTTTCTGAATCATAACCCCACAGAATACGGATTCATTGTCGGGCACAAGTAAAACGACGACACAATCCATTTCCATTCTCTGGAGTAGGGCCCTACATGCTATTGTCCTGCTATAAGAGAAATCCAGCGGGAGTTTGAGAATAAACCATAACACACAAGAAGAACTATAACACACAAGAGCTTATTAAAAATTCTTGAAACTAACGGGAATTGAACCAGTCCGTTCAGCGGCACCAAATCGCCTAGCAACTATTGTACTTGACTAACCGAATCTCCCAAAAAAGATGCGATTTTGTCAAGACATCCAAAGCGTGCACTCAAAATCACCCGAACGGACCAATCGAGACAAGGACTATTACAACAATAACAAACATTAAAAAAAATTGTCCTCTAGCTTCCTACTTAAATTTACTTGTAAGAGCTTATTAAGTACGGCGACACACAAATGCAGCTTATATCAACTTTTGGTCACAACTTCAAATTTAATTGAGTCTCTACTTTATAAAAGAGTCATAATTCATGTTTTATTTACTTGTTGTCAATGGTAACCAGTTTACTATACTTTTATTTATAAATAGGTTTTCGGTGTCAAGAACACAACAATCCCCCAGATTTTTTTCTAGATGTCATAAATGGGGACCCGAGTACTTTGAAAGATGGAGTATATGCGGAACCAACTGGAGATGAGGAAATTGAACGTGAGTGATAAAAGGCACAGCTATTGCAGCCAAAGATATAATAACCATCATTTAACAATTTTTTTAGACTATATGACTATTACCTAGTAATAGGCCTATGTAGGGGTGTGAACTAAGACAAAAAAGACCTTTATTTTTTTTCTTTTTTTGCTTTATGCTGCCCCTTTATGCCTTGCAGCGTCAGGGGTATAAGAGTTCTCAGGAGATGGCATTTTTTGTTTGCTTCATATGTGTTTGTTTTCGTTGATTCTTTTATTTATGTGGTCAATCTGTTGCGTGATATGGCCCTGGCTTTTGTATCCATTGTGTCTGTACAGCAATGCTTTTTGTGGGGTACTATCTGATGATAGTCTGGAAGCTTGTGAAAACAACTTAATCTATTGTCCTCTGTTGTGATCCAGGATTGATATTGTGTTTATTAATCTTCTGATGTTTTAATTTCTGATTCTCTCTCTCTTATTGTTACTCCAAGAATTCTTTCTACATAGACAAGTCATATCTGTTGTAACAAGTTTACTTTTTCTTGTTATTAGTGTCCACGTTTTACATTGGTAGCATAGTCTGGTATGATGATCTTTTTATATTGTGCAATTTTGATGTTTATGTTCACATATTTGTTTTTGAAAGTAGGAGACATCTATATTGGATTTCTTTGGTGTTTTTCCCATTTATTGATACGACGCTTCCAAGATAAGGGAATTCTTTTACTTGTATCAGCTGTTGATCACCGATGAAAATGGTAGTGTTTCATTTCTGTTTTTGCTATCGACATTACTTCATTTTTGTGTCTGTGTTTATCTTCATGTTAGAAACAACACTGGAATCAAAACTCTATGGGACACTGTATGAACTACAAAAGACAGTGAGTTTTATTAAGGAGACAGAATTACAGATATAGACATGTTTCAAGTGAACGAAAGAAGAAGAAGAAGAATCTTCATGTTAAAGTCCATAGATTTTGTGGGTCTATTTATATATTTTTGTAGTTGCTCTTCTTATGTTGATATTATTTCTTGATCAGCTGCAAAAAAAAGTTTCCTCAGGATGTTGTTTAGGTTGCCTTGTGCATTAGTGTTAGTAATTTTACTTATGCAATTGGTATATGTAATGGATAGCAAGGGAGATAGAACACATCCTTGTTGCACTCCATAGTTTATGTGGAATTTATCTGAAAACCCTGCACTCGTTCTAACTACACATTGACTACCAGCACAACAACTTCAACACAAGTTGATTAGGAGAATGGAGCAACACAATAAACTGAAGACTACATGAAGTTATGTGATGGAAACTGACACTATAAATAAGATAGTAGCATTAAAGAATATAATGGAAATATGCGAAGTTACATGTCAAGAAAATGCAGTGTACTTTGCATATTTCTTTGTTATTATTGTTTGACTATTCTATTATTCCAATATCTGTAGGTTTCCATTACATAACTAACTATATGTAGCCTTTAGTCTACTCTATTGTTCCATTCTTTGTTTGTTTGTTCCTATCAAAATATAAACATGGTTGAAACTTGCATTTGTTAAAGGATAAAATTGCTATTTAAACAATTTTTTTACTTACAGTCTTGCAGTTCCAAAAAAAATAGTCAGCATTTTCAAAATGAATTCACTTGTTTAGCAAAAGCATCAGAATTGCTAAATGGAAACATTATTGTTTATGCAGACTGGCTTGATAAAATGATACAATGTTCAGATTGGGGAAGTGAAGACAGAGAAAGACAAAGAGAGAAATTTCTGGATGGGCTCTCACTGTGGCACAAAAAGATGTCACCAACTGAACTTATTAGCAATACAGGAGATAGAGAGCTGTAGAGAAACATAACCGCCTACGCCACTTGGCATGGCACATGATTGATTGAAGTTCAACAATGTTCTATATAGTTTTTAAAATAGTTTATTTGTCAAATTGTCTGCTTAAAATTCTTAATGTTGGAATATAATTTGTTGATTATTCTGCATTTATGGGGAACCATGGTAGTGCAATTGCTATTATATTATGCAATAGTTATTATATTAGATATAATGCAACAGATATTATATTAGGTATAATGCAACTGTTATCATATTAGATATAATTTAATAGCTATTATATTAGGTATAATGCAACAGATATTATATTAGGTATATTGCAACTGCTATTATATTAGTTTCCTGATCTGAACTGGGTGTATGAGCAATTAATAAAGCACAATTGACTATTTCTCTAATAATATTATTCACCTGTATAATTTAGTCCACATTTTATGTTTTCCAGCTCATGTGAGTCAACACGACAAGTTGGTAGAAGGATTTAAAAACTCCACCTGGAATCAGAGGTAAATTAAATATATTTATTTGGCATAACAGCTTGCAGGGGATATAATTAGATTTACTGACCTTAATCATGAAAAATAATTGTTCAGTCAACTCGAATCTATGGTTGAAAAAGGAAGCTGAGGTTTTTAAATTACCAACATCCATACATGAGATATTGGTAATAGTGATGAGAGAGACATTAGACCTATATTAAATTAAGCTGAAATCTGCAGTAAAATAATGTTATGTGTGTGCATTGAAAGATCAAGGGGAGAAGAGATAGGGGACGACAAATAGAAAAGTTGCTAGGGCACGGTAGAAGTTCACCAATCGATCTTATTGACAATACAAGAAACAGAGTCGTGGCGAACATGATCGCATACGCCATTCAGCATCACACTTGATTGTTTGATTGTGTGCATTTGTGTATAGGGTATGGTGTATCCATTAAGATTTCTTCCACATAGTACTAACATCTGATATGAGAACTATCAGTGATCATTCTATCATTTTGATGCATTGCTAAAAAGACTTCAAGAAGTTGGATATGAATACTAATAAGGGAAAAGTCTGGTTAATATGCATGACAGATTGTTGGGTACTTTGTACACATTGCTGGTAATGCTCAACTACACAAAAAGTGTTCCAACCAGTTTTTCGTACATGACATTGTGACGATTTCCTCTTCCATAATTGGAATTTCCTGACTATAAGATGTAACTGTGCGATAAAAATATAGTAGTCAATAATATGGAAATTATTCAATGAATTTTGTCAACCATGTTATAAGGTGGCAAAAATCTATGTTACATGTTACTAGCTGTCATAAAAAAAGACAGAAACAACGATAATATCAGGAAATAGTACCCCACCAAATAGAAAATAGTATTAAATGAGAAAAACTTAAAGCAGGTGAATAGTTTCAAATATTTAGGAACATTAATAAGTTCAGATGGTAAATGCAAGACCAAAATTATAAGCAGAATAGGACAAGCAAAAGCAGCATTCCATAAAATGAAAAATATCCTATGCAACAAGTCCATATTGATGGATACTAGAAAATGTGTCCTCAAATGCTACATTGAACCAGTGCTACTATATGGAAGTAAAGCATGGACAATAAATAAGACATCACAAAAATCATTGGAGGCAGTGGAAATGTGGTTTGTTCGAAGAATGTTACGCATTCCTTGGACAGCAAATATTACTAATGAAGAATGTCTTAGAAGGATGGATGTGAAAAAGATACATTATTGATAATATAAGAATTACTTCCCAGAAATATAATGCCATTTAATGGCATTAGGTCAAAGGGCATGAGCCCATGGACCGCTGGATCAGCAACCAACCAGCCATAATATAAGAAAAAGACAGTCAACATTTATTGGGCACATAATGAGAAGAGAAGGCATTGAGAATATAGTAACAACAGGAAAGACAGAAGGGAAAATATCAATGGGAAGACCCAGAGAAAAGATATTGGACAGTTTGACTAAATGGCTTCGATTGACGACACCAACAGAGATGATGACATATATGAGAGATCGATGTACATGGAGAAATATGATCGCAAACGCTATTCAGCACAGCACTTGATGATGATGATGATGTTACAGAAGCATATACACAAATGAAAGGTTAAGATTAGCATTAGAGCTATTATTAAGATTTTATAAGAAATGGAAAATGAGCTATCAATGGCATCTTCTCACTGAAACATAAATATCATTATTTATTGCCAAGTAAAACATCATTTTGCCATGACATAAATTTCACCAACCTTCATTTTCTATGGAAACCCAGTTGATACACTTGTTGTGTTTTGAGTATTCATTCCTGCAAAATACTGAATTTTTATATAAAACAGCATCATCATCAAGTTCCGTCTCCACAACGGAGGTTGGATGCAACAGATCTCCAACTTTCCCTGTCTCTTGTTTTGGTGATGCACTCTGCTGATGTAACCTGTCTATCTTGTGATGTTACTCTCCCACCTGTATCTCTGCCTACCATTTGCTCGCTTTCCTTTGACTTTACCCTCAAGTAAGGTCTTCAACAATGTGTCATGTCTTTTAACGTATCCAAAATATTTTATTTGCCTGATCTTTAATTCTTTCTTCATTTTAAGTGTTGTTAGAACCTCTTTATTTGTTTTCTTCTCTTTCGATGATGTTTTCCCTGTTCTTCTATATATCCACATCTCAAAGGCATCAATTCTGCCTTCTAATTGTTTGTTTAGTGTCCATGTTTCTGAGCCATACATTAATATAGAATAAATGTAGCATTTTATAATTCTAATTTTTAACATGTTTATCATTTGTTTAGATGTTAATATTTTCCTCATGTCATTGAAAGTACTTTTAACCATTTTTATTCTCCTTTTAAGTTCTGTTTCACATCTTCTGTCATTTGTGATTATGTGTCTAAGATATTGATAGTGTTTTACTTGTTGTAGTTTCTCTCCATGTATGTTTATGTTTAGTACCTGTTCTGTGACTTTTCTGATTATCATGGTTTTTGTTTTTTGGATATTTATATCCAGTCCTTATTCTTTACTTTATTTGTCAACTTTATCTATTAGTGTTTGTAGTTCATGTTCACTTTCTGCTAAAAGAACAGTGTCATCTGCATATCTCAGATTGTTTATTATTTTCCCATTGATCTTGGGTCCTGGCATTCCTTCTATGTGTTGAAAAATTTTCTCTGTGTAGATATTAAATGGACTGGGTGATAAAATACATTCTTGTCTTACCCCTCTTCTGATTTCTATGTATGGTGAGTAGCTGTTTTCACACCTTATTGTATAAGTTGCATTATAGAAGACTATTATTATCCCATCACTGTGCTACTAGTGCCAAACCTGGACAATGACAGCACAAGACAAAAGAAAAATAGTGACAACAGAAATGACATGTCTACGAAGAATACTCGAAGTGTCATTAAGAGATAATTAGATAACCAAAACAATACCAGTGTTGGAACACATCAAAAGACAACAGATCACGTGGTTTTCACACGCTTCCAGACTATCAACAGATAGCATGCCACAAATGGATATGACACATAGATATAACGGCTATAAAGCCAGAGGTAGACCATTTAAAATATGGATCAAAGTAGCCACAGGAACAAGCTAAAAAAACAGCACACAGGACGGCCATCTCCAGAGAACTCATGAATCCACAAGACAAACAAGGGCCACAGCATATAGATAGATAAGATAGATGGTTGGTTGGTTGCTGATCCAGTGGTTCATGGGCTCATGCCCTTTGATCTAATGCCATTAAATGGCATTATATTGCTGGGAAGTCTGTTGATTTTCGGCCCACCCCGGGACAGAGCCAGATGATAACTATCACACCTACAGGAAGGTAGGTTTCAACCTATGCACTTCTCCTAGCCACTGTAGCCAAGATAGGGTTCACTGAGCTCATTCCCGGCCACCAATTGACTACTGGTTATGCCGAACTTCTCTATTGCTCCAGGCATGCAACCAAATGTTCAAGTCAAAAGGATTGTCACGCCCTGAGTCACTGTGCCTCTATGATGGGTCTAAGCCATAGGAAAAAAACAGTGCTGTCAGCTTCCTCCTCCCCAGTACTGCACAGTACATCTCTGGCTCCCTCCCAACCACAGAGGGTGCATACATATATATTCAGGTAAACATGAAACACATTTCAACAACAAAATAAAAGCATAATTGTATAGATGACGTGCTATGAAGCTTCTATAAGAAGATAACCTCAATATAACGGCATGTCATCTACTAAGGTTTTCTGTTGCATGGGTGGTTTTTCTAGTGGGCCATTGGTGAGACCCACAGACGCAACCACATGCGTTTATACTCTTTTATACCATGCAATGTCTGGGGTTTTCTGTTTTGTTTCTTAAGCCTCAGATATTTATTGTGCCAAATTTGATGGTTTGTTTACATTTGATATTGATATAACGGCATGTTATCTACTAAGGTTTTTTGTTGCATGGATGTTATGTCTAGTGGGCCACTGGTGAGACCTGTGTATAAGATAGATAGATTGATGCAGTCTGTTCCCAATATATATTTCTAATCAGTTTGATGTCTTTTCCATCTATGCTTATTTCTGGAAGACATTTGGTTAATTTGTCCTGAACTCTGTCAAAGTCCTTGCTGTAATCTATGAATCAAATGTAGATACTTTTTTTTTTACTTCTATATATTTGATATAAAACATGCAATAGAAAAGCAAAAACCCCCATACAAAATTTTCTATAGAAGATATATTTTATTGATATTTAAAACTAACAGATGTTATCAAATGCTGATGTGCGGGTAAGTACTATCACATGCATGGGTGTGCTATTTTGTAATAATATCCCTTGTATGGACTTACAGGTTGCAAATTGAAGCAAATAACATCTTTTCTGAATTTGAAGCTAAAGGTGGACTAAAAGGATCCAAGCCAGATAAAATCAACTATGCAACATCTCCACATCAACAGGTTAGAAACTATGTTTTATGTTCTTATAGAGCAGTGGTTCTCAACATGTGCCATATGAACCTCCCTCCTCCTAGTGCTCTCTGAGACTTTTAAAGGGTTTTATTGTGAAAGAGGAAGGTGATATAAATATTCAGTAGCAATGATTAAGAATAACTACATCCGGTGTAACAGTTAAAGAGATAACTTCATTGGTGTAATCATAAGTAGCTGAAGATTGAGGCAAGTCAACATATTCAAATATTCGGGTACTATGATAACATATGGAAGAAGTATTAAAGAAGTCAAATGAAGGATTGCCCATGTAAAGACATTTCACAAGATGAAGAACATCCTATGCAATATGTCAATGTTAAATGAGATGAGAGAGTTCTAAAAGTTATATCGAACCAATTCTTGTGTATAAAATATAGAAGTAAATCTTACACATTCACAGAATAGTAAAAAAATATGTGGATGCAGCAGAGACGTGGTTATATAGAAGAATGTTGAGAACACAGTGGACAAGAATCGTAATGAAAATATCTTCTTCTTTCCTTACTCTTTTACCCTTTACGGGTGTTGAGGGAGATACAATGTTCTTGTTCTCGCTTTTCTGGCAGCTTCAGATAATGTTATTTGGTGTTCGTGTAATGTCTCTGTCGTGTTGTCGATCCAGCATACTCTAGGTCTACCCTTGGCTCTTCTTTCTGCTTCTCCTCTCTTCATATATGCTTTATAAACTAATGAATCACACGGCATTCTTTCCAGATGACCAAACCATTGTATCTGTTGGTTTTGTATGTATTGTAGAATTGATATGACACCCACTCTTTCTCTTATGACATCGTTTCTAATTCTGTGTCTTCTGGTCACTCCTGTGGCTTTTCTCAGACATCTTATCTCTGTTGTAACCAGTTGTCTCTTATATTTTGTTGTTAAGGACCATGTTTGACATTGGTAGCACAGGGTTGGAATGAAGATACTTTGGATAAGATGTTTTTTTATATCTTGAAAGAAGTTAATTCAAAAAGAGAGCAGCTCTCTCACATCAGGAAAAGACAGTCTGTATTTTTTGGATATAAAAAGATGAAAGATGAAGCACATTAATGAACAAGTTTAAAAGCAAGAGTGGAAACCAAGAGAAAAGATACTGGGCAGTTTGCATGGGGAGAAAATCTGTAAAGGTAATGATAGTCAGCACATGAAACTGAAGGTCATGGACAGGCAGGATAATCACACAGCACAGCTTGGATTGTTCGAATAAAAATTTCTGTTGAAGAAGATTATTTGGGCAATTGGCACAAATAAAACGGTGACAACACATTTCCATGCTCTGGACTACATCCTGCTCGAAATTTAGTGGGACCATGGTCCTGCTACAAAGGAGATCCAGCGGGAGTTTGAGAATGAACACTGAAGAAGAAGAATAAAAATGTGTCTGTATTCTTGTATAATTAACTAATGAATATTCATTAATTCATTTCATAATAGATTGCAGTTGTTGCAGGAAGAGCTTTGAAGAACATTGTGCGAAACCCACAAACTAGCATACTTACGGTAATTGACAGATTTATATTTACACTTGTGCTATTTTTACAGTGGAAAAACTCCTGGCAATGAAAATTGTTTATACATGCACTGAATATATTTTAAACTTATATCTGAATTTAAGAAATAATCTTTTCCTTGTATATCATATATTTATATCATTTGAATATTCATATACATCATAAATTATAGATTGTATACATCTTATTATATATGCTATATATTTATAATTTACATTAGTTCACCTTCTTTGTGTATCATACACTTTATAGTTTACATTAGTTTGTAGAAGATGTATTCTATTCTTTCAGTTTATATTAGTTCTCCTTTCCTTGTGTATTATACACTTATCATTCATCTTATCATACACTTATAGCTTACATTAGTTCTCCTTTCCTTGTGTATTATTCACTTATAGCTTACAATAGTTCTCCTGTCCTTGTGTATCATACACTTATAGTTGACATTAGTTCTCCTTTTCTTGTGTATCGTACAGTTATAGTTGACATTAGTTCTCCTTTTCTTGTGTATCGTACAGTTTTAGTTTACATTAAGTTCACCTTCCTTGTGTATCATACACTTATAGTTTACATTAAGTTCACTTTCCTTCTGTAACATACACTTATAGTCTACATTAGTTCTCCTTTCCTTGTGTATCATACACTTATAGTTTACATTATAGTTTGTTCCATAATTCATGTTACTCACTTTAGTTCAATTTTCACGAAAATTACTTAATGCATAACAGCCATATTTTGCAGCTACTCTTATACACATCACAAACTTAGGAATTCATATTTTACAATTCACTGTCCATGCCTAGAAACATAAAAATTGATGTTAATACAGTATTCCAGATAGAACCATCAGAGGTACCCAAATATTGAAACAAATTCCCAAATATAACGCTCACGGATAGCATTATCCTGTGTAATTAAACACAATTTAGCAAGAGAACAAAAAGAGAACTAAAGAATCTTCACATGTGAAATGAAGTGTCTGAGAAAAGCTGCAATGGTTACCAAGCTAGATAAAATAAGAAATAAAGAAATTAGGAAAAGAGTTGGTATAATATCATGTATCGAACATATTGAGAGACAGCAAGTAAAATGGTTTGGTCACCTTATGAGAATGAAGCCAAACCAAATACCAATAAGAGCATATAATACAAGAATATCTGGGCGTAAAGCCAAAGAAAGACCAAGAAAACAGTGGATAGAAAACATCAAAATAGCCTTGAACAAACATGGACTAAATGCAACCTCAGCGACACATCTGGCCTTGAAACAACAGCTTAAGATACCACCCCTACGCTTAACGGCAAGTGTGAATGCGATCAACAATCATTCACCTGGGGAAAGACAATAGACAAAATGTTGCTTCTGCCTGCCACCATGCTGATCACATGACCCTTATAGTATATAGATATATTTATAATTTTCTTTAGTTCATTTATCAGTGCTGTTGTTTCCATAGTTTTACATCTAGCAATCTTGTATATTTTAGATTGGAACGTCCCTTGTGTTTGCTATCATCATTGCTGCTATATACTGGGACTTGGGAGACGACCCTGATTCAGGTCCTAAAGACAGGTTGGTCTCATATTTGCATGGAGTCTTATTTCAATTTAAGAATACAATTGTCTTGTATGGATGTGTGTTGCTTGATGACAGAAGATTCTAGTAAATTAATTAGAAGTAATGTACGGCAAAAACAACATTCAGAAAAATGAAAAATTTTTATGGGTGCAAGTCTTGGACAATAAACATACTGGAAAGTGGGAGATTGGAGGCAACAGAGATATGGTTCTACAGAAGAATGCTGATAATACCATGGACTGCCAGAAAAACTAATGTAGAGGTGTTGAAAGAGTTAAATGCAAAACGGACCTTAATCAACAATATAAGAAAAAGGCAATCTTCTTTTTTTGGCCACTTTATGAGACAGGCAGGTTTAGAGAACATAATCACAACTGGCAAGATTTAAGGCACCAGAGACAACATGAGAAAATATTAGACAGTTTGACAACCTGGCACGGCAAGGAAACAACAACGACGTTGATACATAATACTGTGGACAGAGAGCTGTGGAGAGCCATGACCGCCTACACCACCCGGCATGGCACCTGATGATGATGATGATGAATGTACAGATTTTTTTCCTAGCAGAATATAGTGGAATGGTATTCTGGCACTTCTCTTTGCAAAAATATTGTCTGTCCCCAGATGAATGATGGTTGACAGTATTCACACAAGTGTAGGGGTGCGAGCTTAAGTTGTCGTTCCAAGACCAGATGTGTCACCGTTGTTGCATTTAGTCCATGTTTGTTCAAGGCTATCTTGATGTTTTCTATCCACTGTTTTCTTGGTCTACATTTTGCTTTACATCCAGATATTCTTGTATTATATGCTCTTATTGGTATTTGGTTTGGGTTCATTCTCATAAGATGACCGAACCATTTTACTTGCTGTCTCTCAATATGTTCGATACATGATATTATACCAACTCTTTTCCTAATTTCTTCATTTCTTATTTTATCTAGTTTAGTAACAATTGCACCTTTTCTTAGACATTTTATTTCACATGTAACAATTTTCCTCTGCTGGTAGGCTGTTAAAGACCATGTATGCAAAAAATATAACAGTATAAAATAAAAAGAAATATTTAAAACAAAGAGAACATTTTGTCTCATTCAAACTTGATTTTTTACAGTAATTACATGTTTTAAAAATTGAAAAACTAGATGTGAAGCTGTTGAGGGGAGACCTATTAAAAGGCTGAAATCAGTCACATGACTGTTTCCCCACCAAGGCCTGTTTCCCCACCAAGGCCAGATTCTTGCAGTAAAGATGAGGTTTAGTTCAGTCATCAGATCTGAAAACTAAGAATGGCCTGGTGCTTTAATAGTTGAGCAAAACCACACTCTGTCCTAGAAAGTACAGTTGCTGAAGATAGAGGCAACCAGCAGAGAGGCACGCTACAGCAATGAAGATCTCATGCACAAGCTCAAAACAGACGAAAGAAGAAAGAGCATGATTGCTTTAATTTATATATTGTAACAAGTAGCCTGTAGAGTGTATCAATTTAGTAACAAGTAGCCTGTAGAGTGTATCAATTTAGTAACAAGTAGCCTGTAGAGTGTATCAATTTAGCTGATGTTGTAGTGAGTAATCAATTTTGCAACAAGTAGCCTGTAGGAAGTATCAATTTTAATGGTATTGTAGCAATATCTGTTTTAGTAACTATATTTTAACCTTGACATTTTGTTATCAATGTTTATAGAGGTGGAGTCATCTTCTTTCTCATCATGAATCAGATGTTTATCAATATGTCTGCTGTGGAAGTATTCATAAATGAAAGAAAAATTTTCATGTAAGTATTTTTTATTGTAATATATAATTTTGTAAGCATTTGCAGGAGTGCGTGCTTCAAAAGTACTGCAATAAACTCTTTTGTGATTATGTTTTATTCATTGTAAATGCAAAGCATAAGTTAAAAGGAGAATAGGAATGGCTAAAAGTACTGTAAATGTCATTAAGAAACCACTAACATTGACACAAATCATAAAAAACAAATAGGACTAAAAGTACTGTAAATGTCATTAAGAAACCACTAACATTGACACAAATCATAAAAAACAAATAGGACTAAAAGTACTGTAAATGGCATTAAAAAACCACTAACATTGACACAAATCATAAAAAACGAATAGGACTAAAAGTACTGTAAATGGCATTAAAAAACCACTAACATTGACACAAATCATAAAAAACAAATAGGACTAAAAGTACTGTAAATGGCATTAAAAAACCACTAACATTGACACAAATCATAAAAAACAAATAGGACTAAAAGTACTGTAAATGGCATTAAAAAACCACTAACATTGACACAAATCATAAAAAACAAATAGGACTAAAAGTACTGTAAATGGCATTAAAAAACCACTAACATTGACACAAATCATAAAAAACAAATAGGACTAAAAGTACTGTAAATGGCATTAAAAAACCACTAACATTGACACAAATCATAAAAAACGAATAGGACTAAAAGTACTGTAAATGTCATTAAGAAACCACTATCATAAAAAACAAATAGGACTAAAAGTACTGTAAATGTCATTAAGAAACCACTAACATTGACACAAATCATAAAAAACAAATAGGACTAAAAGTACTGTAAATGTCATTAAGAAACCACTAACATTGACACAAATCATAAAAAACAAATAGGACTAAAAGTACTGTAAATGGCATTAAAAAACCACTAACATTGACACAAATCATAAAAAACAAATAGGACTAAAAGTACTGTAAATGTCATTAAGAAACCACTATCATAAAAAACAAATAGGACTAAAAGTACTGTAAATGTCATTAAGAAACCACTAACATTCACACAAATCATAAAAAACGAATAGGACTAAAAGTACTGTAAATGTCATTAAGAAACCACTATCATAAAAAACAAATAGGACTAAAAGTACTGTAAATGTCATTAAGAAACCACTGACATTGACACAAATCATAAAAAACAAATAGGACAAAAAGTACTGTAAATGTCATTAAGAAATACAATCATGAAGATCATTTTATATCCACTCAGAGACAGCTGACCAGGACAAACACAATGTAGACGCATAAGATGACTATGTCCACTTAGAGACAGCTGACCAGGACAAACACAATGTAGACGCATAAGATGACTATGTCCACTTAGAGACAGCTGACCAGGACAAACACAATGTAGACGCATAAGATGACTATGTCCACTTAGAGACAGCTGACCAGGACAAACACAATGTAGACGCATAAGATGACTTTATGTCCACTTAGAGACAGCTGACCAGGACAAATAAAAAGTAGGCAAAAAAATATGATTTTGTTTTGACTTAAACAGCTGATCGGAACAAATACAATGTAGATGCATCATCAAGTGACATATTCTTTCCAGAACGCAGTCTTTCCTATGGATCTCTTGAATTCTCCGCGGTCTTGAGCAAGTTTCCCTGCATCTTCCAGTGACAAGTGCAGGCATTCTTGAATGTCTTTTGTCCAACGGCGTCTTGGTCGGCCTTTGCCCCTGTTGCCTTCTATCATCCCCTCCATTAACACTCTCTCCATGCCGTCGTGTCTCTTAATATGACCAAAAAAAATCTAGCTTTTTCTTTAATATAGTGTTCAGAAGCCAGCCTTCCTGGACATTAATTGTTCGTAACACCTCCTGGTTTGTTTTCTTCTGTCGATGGTATTCTCAAAACTCTTCTATAACACTTTAATTCAAATGATGTTATTCTCTTGGCCACTGTTTTATTTTGTGTGCATGCTTCACATCCATATGTCGCCACAGGAAATACACATGTTCGTAGTAAAAACCATTTGGTTCTTATGTTAGTACCGTGCCATAGTTTCTTTATCTGTTTTAATTTTGCCAGCGCCACTGCCGTTCTTCTCTTGATCTCAACTGCGCAGTCCCCCGCATTGTTTATATTACCAGTAGTTCCTAAATAATCAAAATGTGTCACTTCTTCCAAATTGCAGTTCTCAATATTAATTTTGGGTCTTGATTTAGTTTTGTCAGGACCC
Source organism: Meghimatium bilineatum (assembly GCA_034231615.1). Classification (NCBI taxonomy): domain Eukaryota; kingdom Metazoa; phylum Mollusca; class Gastropoda; order Stylommatophora; family Philomycidae; genus Meghimatium; species Meghimatium bilineatum. Next base: position 34,649,937 of record CM067307.1, read on the forward strand.
ATTATTGTTGTCTTTTTCATATTTAAGAACAAGTTTTGCTGTTCACTAAACTTTTGGGTTGACTTAATTATGTTCAGTTGTGTTCGTTTGTTGTTAATAGCACTGTGTCGTCTGCATATCTAATTTCTGGTATCTGCAGCCCTCCTATATTTATGGGTCTGAAATCAGGCTTCATTGATTCTTGTCTCACGTTTCTTATTATATTTTCTGCATAGATGTTGAACAAGTATGGAGTCAAGGTACAGCCTTGTCTTACTCTTATGTGACGCATAAGATGACTTTATTTCCACTTAGAGACAGCTGGCCAGGACATATACAGTATAGCTATATGTACAAACCTCTTTATCTTATATTTTCTGTCTAATCTGTTGAGAATAATTAGTTTTACTGAATTCTTAATTATATAACTTTACAGAATATTATTTAAACTAATCATTTTTCCAACAGACCTATGGTAAATTATTTTAGCTGTGAACTATGTGTTACTATTTGTTTTGTTTTTCACATAACAGACATTAAAACACTATAAAATATGTGTTACTATTTGTCTTGTTTCTCACATAACAGACATTAAAACATTATAAACTATGTGTTACTATTTGTCTTGTTTCTCACATAACAGACATTAAAACACTATAAAATATGTGTTACTATTTGTTTTGTATTTCACATAACAGACATTAAAACACTATAAAATATGTGTTACTATTTGTCTTGTTTTTCATTTAACAGGCATGAAAACATAAGTGGATTTTATAGAGTGTCAGTATACTTTGCAGTAAAAGTCATCTTCGACATTATACCACTGCGTCTGATTCCTGTGATTATCATGTCTTGTGCAGTCTATTTTACTGTAGGTAAGTTTATCAGAACGTGTGGCCTTTGTTTTTTTATTTGGAAAAGAGTTAACATTAGAAATTGAGTACTGTCTTCTTTCCCTGAGCTGTGGTGATGATGATGATGTTCCTCCTTTGCAAGTGAAGATGAGCATGACATGAAAAACATTAAATGCGATGGAAAAAATAAATATATAATAATAAAAATTGGTAATTAACTAATTTGGTTTGTGAGTTCGTAGATGCCCGATGAGTCCGATTCGTGTACGGAAAGTTCTATTGCAGTACATGCAGGTGTGCTGAAGTTCGGGGGAATGAGAATTTACGGATTTGTCCTTCCGCTACTTGCGCTTGTGAATTGCCCGCAGTGTTCTTTCTTTTTCAAATTTCGTGACGCCAGCAGTGATTTGGGTGTGCCAGGCTGAGCGATCAAGTGCTGTAGTCTCACAGGAGCTAGGATCGATGCTGCTGTTATTGAGAGAGCTTTTTAGGTGATCCTTGAAGCGCTTTTTCTGCCCTCCACTTGAAGGTTTACCTTCGCACAGCTCCCTATAGAATAATCTCTTTGGAAGGCACTTGTCTGGCATACGGACGATGTGGCCAGTCCAGCGGAGTTGGGACCTAGTCAGCATTGCATGGATGCTTTGCATACGGGACTTATGAAGCATTTCTGTATCTGGTACACGATTCTGCCAACGTACTCCCATGAGGTTTCGTAGGCACAGAAGATGAAAAGAGTTAAGCTGTCGAGCGTGTCTCGCATAGACAGTCCAGGATGACGCAGCATAAAGCAGTGTTGGTAGAACCACTGCACTGTATACGTCCAACTTAGTTCTTAGACTGAGACCATGCCTGATCCAGACGTTGGCATGAAGGCTCCAGAATGCTGCGCTGACATGAGCAATACACAGGGCAACATCCTCATCAATTGTCGCAGTTTGTGATAGTATGCTGCCGAGATATACAAACTTATTGGCAGTATAAAGTTTTTGTCCCTTTACTGTGATCACTGGTTCTGTGTAGGGGACACCTGGCGCTGGTTGATACATTACAAAAGTCTTCGCGGTGCTGATGGTGAGACCGAACGCATCACAGGCCAAAGAAAAGAGGTCCATGCTGTCTTGCGTGTCTTTCAGACTGGTAGCATTTAATGCACAATCGTCGTCAAACAAGAGGTCGCGAACAATGTCTGTCTTAGTTTTGGTCTTGACCTTCAATGTACTAAGATTGAATAGTCCTCCGTAAGATGATGATGAAAGCCATGACTTGCGCTTAAGTCAGGTCAGTGTCCGATGATAGTTATCTAGTTGATCCTACCAGTAGTCATATGCTTGTCTCAGAAATTATGCTATATAAGTTCACACTGTCCCACAATGAAACTGTGAATGATTCAGTAAATCTGTACAGATTCTTATATGAAACTATCTTATTTGAATAATTGTCAGATATATGAGAATTTGTTTATGCTGAGTAAATAATTTGGTTCAAAATTCAGAAAATCCCAGACTCTACTTCGTTTCTGAAATGAAGAATTTTCCACTTGGAATATAATGGCAGTGCCAAGATAGGGCCTGTGAATACTGGCCAGGTCCTTAACACTTCCAAGACAAAATTTTATGTAGATGTTATCTAAATGCTCAGTATCATTTGCAAGGACACACATTCTTGAGACTAACGGGAATTGAACCAGTCTGTTCTAATGGCACCGACTCACCTGGCAACTTGAGTAAACAGGTTTTTCCGTACTTGACTAATCGCAATTCCAAAAAAAAGATACAATTTTGTCAAGACATTCAAACTGTGTACTTAAGTCACTGAAAATGGACCAATCGAGATACGGACTATTACAACAACAATGAACAGCCCGTACAAGTATTTAAGTATCCTCAGTAACATAAACATATAAGTCAAGTATGGAAAAACCTGTTTACTCAAGTTGCCAGGCGATTCGGTGCTGTTAGAAAAAACTGGTTCACTTCCCATTATTCTCAAAATTTTCAATTTATCCTCTAGCTTCCTACTTGATTTTACTTGCACAAGTAAACAAAAAGTGATCCAATATGATTCACATGGGACTCTGTGGGTCTCACCAATGGCTCACTAGACAAACCACCCATGCAACAGAAAACCTTAATAGATGGCATGCCGTTATATTGAGATTATCTTATTATAGAAGCTTCATGTCATCTATACAATTATGCTTCTCATGATTTTAATTTGTTGTTCCAATGTGTTTTTGTTATTTGTATATATGTATGTGGTTGGGAGGGAGCCAGAGATGTACTGCACAGCACTGGGGAGGAGGAAACTGACAGCACTGTTTTTCCTATGGCTGAGGCCCATCATAGAGTTACAGTGACTCAGGATGTGACAATTTTGACTTGAACATTTGGTTGCATGTCTGGAGCAATATATAAGTTTGTCATAACCAGTAGCAGTTGGTGGCAGAGAATGGGCACAGTGAACCCTATCTTGGCTGCAGTGGCTTGGAGCAGTGCATAGGTTGAAACCTACCTTCCTAGTAGTGTGATAGTTATTCTCTGGCTCTGGCCCAGGGTGTGCCAAAAATTCACAAATTTCCCAACAATATAATGTCATTTTAATGGCATTGGATCAAAGGGTATAAGCCCATGGACCACTGGATCAGCAACCAATCAACCACCATGAAGTCATGAAGAAGGCATGTAATCAGCTTTTAAGGTGATCATTGTAATGTGTGTTTGTTATTTTTGTATGAAAATACAGATTAATCCATCTGGTCATTGACAGGTATGATCACTTCTGATATTTCTTTGCTGTTTAATATTTGCAATCCCAGAATGTTTATCTTTTGCCAGGTCTGAATCCAGGGGCGGATCACTTTTTCCTGTTCTTGTTTGGGCTGTTCTGTACCACACTTTCAGCTGCAGCATTGTGCTTCCTCATTAGCTCAACTGTAAAGATTTTTGCTGTTGCGCAGCTGTTGTTAGCATTAATTTATGTCCTCATGATGGTAAGTGTACTCAGATTTTAAAAATGCAGCTGTTTCTAACTTTTTCTCTGTTCTAATGTCATTAGCTCTTTCTAAATTTCTACTATCTCTTTCTCTGTTCTACTATTTCTAGCTCTTTCTCTGTTCTACTTTTAGTTCTTTCTCTGTTCTACTGTCTCTAACTCTTTCTCTGTTCTGTTTTTAGTTCTTTCTCTGTTCTACTGTCTCTAACGCATTCTCTGTTCTGTTTTTAGTTCTTTCTCTAATATACTGTCTCTAGCTCTTTCTCTGTTCTACTGTCTCTTAACTAATCAGGTTCTCCGCCTTTCTTTCATTTTATATCTTTTTCTTTACTCTATGTCCATCCATCTTTCTCTCATTTATCTTTCTCAATCTAGTTCTTCCTTTCAGTTTCACTCTCTTGGTCAATGTTTCTATTCTCTCTCTCAATCTTTCTTTCTCATTTGCTCTTATTTAACACATTCGAATCTCCATCTTCCTCTCATTCTTTCACAATTTCATTCTCACTAACACCCTAGCTCTGGTGTATCCCATTTTCTCCTCTCTTTATTTTTTCCCCTCTTATTATCTCTTGACTATGTATATCATTATCTCTTGACTATGTATATCATTATCTCTTGACTATGCATATCATTAGTAATTTTCTCTCATTAGCAGTTATAAAAATTGTTTTACACATATAAATCAATCAAGTGCCATGCCAAATGGCATAGCCGATCATGTTATCAATAAGCTCGGTTGGTGAACTTCTACCGTGCCATAATACTAGTCCATCTAGCAACTTTTCTCTTTGTTGTCCTCTATCTCTTCTCCCCTTGATCTCCCAGTGGTTATTATGTGTTCAAGCTGTGTTCTTCTCAGCACATGCACTAGAAACCTTGACTGTCTGCCCCTAATGTTTGATATGATTTATCTTTTTACACCAGCATCAATGAGAACCTCTGTATTAGTTTTCTTAGCTGTGCATGGTATTTTCATAATTATTCTCAGAAACCATATCTCTGTAGCTTCTAATTCATTTTGAATTTATTTTTTTTGCAGTCTATGCTTCACATCCATAAAAAATAATTGATTCGATATAACATCTCAGTACTCGAATTCGGGTCTGCATTCATATTCTTCCATTGCACAAAATGGTTCTCATTTTTTGGAATGCTGATTTGGCTTGTGCTGTTCGACTCTTTATCTCACTTGAGCATCTACCTTCTGATGTTATCAGGGTGCCAAAATATTTCAATTTTTCAACTTTTGTGTTGTTAATTATTATGTTGTATCTTGGTGGTGTATGCCTCTTCGAGACAACCATTATTTCTGTTTTCGTCTTGTTTAACTGAGGCCTTTGTTTTCACTTTCTTTCACTACTTTATCTAATAGGGTTTGTAGTTCCTGTTCGCTTTTTGCGATCAGTATTGTGTCATCAGCATATCCCAAGTATATATATTGCATCCTCCAACTTTTATTCCTGACATATCTCTTCTATATTTTGCATAATATTTTCTGTATGTGGGGAGAAAAGATCCGGTGACATTAGATAACCTTGCCCGACACCCATTTCTATCATTTGAAATCTATTCTTATAGTGTTGTTAACTCTCATCGCAGCTGTTTGTTTCCAATACATATTTCTTACTATTCTTAGATCTTTCCCATCAACATTAAGACTTTCTAGCAATTTTATAATCTCTGAATGCTTCACCTTGTCAAATACTTTCCTGTAATCTATGAAGCACATATACAGGTCTTGCTGTACTTCTATGGCCCTCTCCATTAATGTTCTTACTATATATAGGGCATTTCTTGTGCCTTTTCCTTCTACGAATCCGCATTGTTCTTCTGCTATCTCTGGTTTTACTTTTCCTGTATGCCTCATTATTATGCGCAGTAGAATCTTGGTCATCTGACTCATAAGGCTGATCATATGTCACTACATTTTGTATCTTTCATCCGATTTTCTAAGTCACTGTCTCATTTATTAAAAAGTAAACTGTTCTCATTCTCTAGATCATATATCAGCTGTGATATATCAAAAATATACTTTGCCAGATTGGCTTATTCACTAACTTTTGTTTTTTCACATTTGATGGTGAAATTGCAAATGTTCAATGTGAAAAGTGTTGCCAGCATATAAACTTAATGCTATATTTATTTTTTGTTTTCAGTTGTTTGGAGGCTTCTTAATCAGTTTGGACTCCATAGGTCCCTGGCTAAACTGGGCACAGTACTTTAGTCTATTCAAATATGCAATAGCGGTAAGCATTATTTTTACCATATGATTTAAATTTTCCACCTGCATTACTGGGCCTGAAATGGGAGCAAAGAATAGTTACACTGTTAACTGCAATGCATGTCATAAGAAGGCAACTAAGGAGATTTTGTAGGTGAGGTTGGGGCTATCTCATCCCATAGGGAGTGACCCAGAATCCATGCTGAATTTGAGTATGTCAGGCAAAAAAGGTGCAGATATCGCAGATAAGCTGTCAATCATGACACAACACATTCTGTTCTCTGGGTACATCCTGCTAATCTGTAGGAGTTTAAGAACAGACACAGATGAAGAAGAAGATAAAAACTGTCAAATACTGCATGTTTCCCATTAGGGAGTTGCAGGGAGGGATTTGGTAGCTGTGTGGTAAAGGCTGCATGCTCTTGCTGTCACCGTGTTATGTAGAGGGTAAGTTTTTTTAAAATTTACCCTCCGACAGAAAAAACCCAGTCCGTACCAGGGATTGAACCCTGGACCTCATGAATGTCATACCAGTGCTCTAACATGTCGGCCATGTACCACAAAATGAAAATCATCAGCATCAAAGTTTAGTATAATTGATCTTTGTTGACTTTGACGGACAAGCAATAGTATTATTTCTCCTATCTAATTGGTTTGAACATTTATAGAAAAATTATCCCCCATATGGATGTGGAAAGCAACAGGAAACTACCACAATACTCTCACAAGAAGAAAGTCATGGCGATGTACAGAAGTAGGCCTACAGTATGTAGTGTTAATATTTCAACATTGAACGTCAGATCGTTAGCACATTTAGTGGTAAATTAGACAACATCAAACAAGAAATAGAAAGAATGAATGTAAATTTCTTACGAATGAGTGAAATTAGGTGGACTGGGGCAGGAGATATGCAATCAGATAGTCATATACTCAGGTGGACAAAAACACAAGAAAGGTGTAGGTGTATTATTAGACACAGAAACAGGAAAAATACTGAAGGGTTTCATGTCAGTATCATTCATTTTATTGTTCTTTTGTGCCGAAGTTAGCGCACAGGGCAGAGGTCAGATCTCTCCAATTCTGTCTGTTCAAAGCTATTCTGTGCAGTTCTTGAATAGTATGGATATTGATCATTTTACTTTCTCTAAGTATTGTTCTTCTGAGTGTTTCTTTTGGTCTACCCTTTGCTCTTTTGCCTGTAGGTATCCATTCAAGAGATTGGTGGTGTATTCTGTTGATGTTTGCGCGTAGGACATGTCCGATGTAGGACCAACTGCGTTTTCTGATAACATCTGTGATGAAATTTTGATGTGTCCCTTCTCTGATTTTACCATTCGATTTGAATTCATTCCAATGGGTGTTAGTTATCCTACGAAGACATTTGTTCTCGAAACTCAGTAATTTCTTTTCTGAAGATAAGGAGCTTTTTCAGCTCTCACATCCATATGATAGCACCGGAATAACGCAGGAATTAAATAAGCGCATTTTCATGCATTTGCTGATTGACTTTGACTTCCAGATATTAGACATTCTGTTAAATGCACTTGATGCTAGTGCAATGCGAGTTGTGATTTCTGTCATGACATCACCATCCAGTGTTAATTTGCTTCCCAGATAGGAGATGTCAATATCAGATCAGTAATATTAGTGAAACTAACATGAAAAACATTGGATATTAATAATGTACAAGTCTATGCATCCACATCAAGCAGTTCAGAGGAGGAATAGGGAATGCATGGTACAAGCAACATCCAAGATGTACATGAAATAGCCCAGGAGATCTTAACCTCAGCATGTTTTTGTTAATCTCAGCATGTTTTTGTTAATCTCATCATGTTTTTGTTAATCTCAGCATGTTTCTGTTAATATCTTAATGCTTCCTTCCAACATTATATTCCTTTTATCTATTCACCTAGAACAGTGGTTATCAACGTGGGTCACCAAGGGGGCCGCATATTAAAATTTGGAACTGCGGGACCACAGACTCATTCAGGGTGGGGGGGGGTGTTCCAGAAGAAGGTAACTATTTAAACGATAATCAAGTCACTGTAAAAAGTCAACAGCTCATCTCTTAGACACCAGGGGGGGCCATGAAGGAAAATTTGTCCCTAAAGTAGACAAAAGTTTGGGAACCACTGATCTACCACGTTTTCTGCCTAGTTCAAACTTGCATCATATTTTTTTCTTTTCAGATACTATACATTAATGAATTCAAGGACACAGTATTCAAGAATAACGGGACAACGTAAGTTAACTTTTTAAAACAGATTTGCATCACATTTTTGCTTTCAATATTTTTGAAATAAAATCTAGTATCACAAATCAGTACCCGCCAAAGACGGATGTGTCGGGCCATTGGCAAAAATAAAACGGCAACACAGCGCATTTCCATTCTCTGGACTACATCCTGCTGGAAATCTAGTAGGACCATGGTCTTGCTATAAGGGAGATCCAGCGGGAGTTTGAGAATGAACGCTGAAGAAGAAGAAGAAACCGGTACACAAATTTTGTTAAAATCAGAGAGATTGATAATTGGCAAACTTCAACAAAACAAATGTGTGTCTTCAATTAGTACTATGGTTTGATAGGTAGTGATGTCCTCTACTCTTATTGTGTTTTTGAGAAAAACTTTTTGGTTAAACTGTTGATTTCTATGTTTTGTTGTATGTTTCCAGTGATTAGCACAAATTTAAGAACTGTGATTCTCGTTTTTCACATCAAAGCCACAAACTTCGTGTCTTTTCACTTTATGCCTTGCAGCATCAAGGATAGAATAGTTCTCTGGAGATTACCTTTTTTTGTGTGCTTCATATGTGTTTGTTTACGTAGACTCTTATTTAAAACCAGAAACAAGTAAACTCATTTTAGTGGCATGTGTGAAAAAACAATAATATGACACTGCAGCAATAGTTTTTTAAAAGTATTAGACAAACAGAAAAACAAGACTGAAACATACAGATACTGCTGAAGACGGATGTGTCAGGCCATTGGCGCAAATAAAACAGCGAGTCAACGCATTTTTATTTTCTGGACTACATCCTGCTGGAAATCTAGTTGGACCATTGTCCTGCTATAAGAGAGGTGCGTTAAAAATCTCCAGTGGGAGTTTGAGAATGAACACTGAAGAAACATACAGATTAACTTAGTATTCAGCATGTCTCCTCATAGGGGTCTGCCATAAAAAGACTGAAATAGTCTAGCCTTGTCAGGGTAAGACATGGTACTTAAACTACACTAGTCAGATAATTATGATCAGAAATGCTATTCCTCTAGTGTTCGAATTAACCTCACACCAAGTGTTAGATTGACAGTCGATGTAGGTCCCAATCCAAAATATTGGCTATAAAGTCTGAAAAGTATTTTGCCTCTTTCCAGAATGCTCCTCATGTACTTTTTGGAGTGTTTTCGTTGGTGGTATAACCACTAGACTCACATATAAACACTAGACTCACATATAACCACGAGACTCACATATAACCACGAGACTCACATATAACCACTAGACTCACACAAGAGTATATCAACCTCCAACTTTAAAGCTAAAAGTATGAATATTTTTATTATTTAAATTTAGAATCAGTTTAGTAGAACTGATAAAGCAATAAATTCAAGCATACGTGGTTTCTTGGTAACATGTTAACATCAAATGGCTGGTGCTCCATTGAGACAATAAGCCGGATAGCACAATCCAAATTTGCATTTCAAAAGATGAGAAACATTCTATCTAATGGAGCGTTATCAATGCATGTGTGAGTTCGAGTGCTAGAATTTTATATTGAGCCAATCCTTCTTTATTTTAAATGAAGCATGGACGGTAAACAAAAGAGCTCAAGATGAATGGGGGCAACTGAGATGTGGTTTTTGAGAATTATGAAAATATCTTGGACGGCCAAGAAAACTAATATAGAAGTCCTCAGATATCATCATTTTCATGGTGACATTCTTTACAGAACATGATCTTCCAGAACGATTCTGGGCAAGATGACCTTTGATATGTTGGAGTAAAAAGACAGATTATAGTAAAAATCAAGGTTCATTACGGGAAGATGTGTCCACATTTTGTACGAAACAACCATACATTATTCAACGAAATGAACTTTCTCTAAAGGCGCATACAACGCACAATCCATCAATCTGGGCACTACACACTGAGACCCTCCTTCCCTGGAAGACCCTTAAGGTCGGGGCTCTCAGTGCATTCTGTTGGAATGTGTGGGACATGTCTTCCTGTAATGAACCACAATTAGAAGTAGACAGTCAAGATTTTTAGAGCATGTGATGAGAAAAACAAAACTTAAAATTTGGTTCCACCGAAGACAGATGTGTTGGGCCGCTGGTTGTAAAACAATGCAGAAATAACACAGTTCCCTTCTCTAGACTACATTCTGCTGGAAATCTAGTAGGGTCATTGTCTTGCTACAAGAGAGATCCAGCAGAAATAACACAGTTCCCTTCTCTAGACTACATTCTGCTGGAAATCTAGTAGGGTCATTGTCCTGCTACAAGAGAGATCCAGCAGAAATAACACAGTTCCCTTCTCTAGGCTACATTCTGCTGGAAATCTAGTAGGGTCATTGTCCTGCTACAAGAGAGATCCAGCAGAAATAACACAGTTCCCTTCTCTAGACTACATTCTGCTGGAAATCTAGTAGGGTCATTGTCCTGCTACAAGAGAGATCCAGCAGAAATAACACAGTTCCCTTCTCTAGACTACATTCTGCTGGAAATCTAGTAGGGTCATTGTCCTGCTACAAGAGAGATCCAGCGGGAGTTTGAGAATTAACGCTGAAGAAGAACATTTAGTAATCACAGGAAAGATCAAGTGGAGAAGAGACATAGGAAGACAAAGATAGAATTTCCTTGATGTGTTGTAACAAACAAATGTCACCAACTGAACTTATTAACAACACAAGAGACAGAGAGTTGTGGAGAAACATGGTCGCCTACGCCACTCGGCATGGCACTTGATACATGGTTTGACATCTGCTCTATTATTCTTCTTCAGCGTTCATTCTCAAACTCCTGCTGAATTCTCTTGTAGGAGGACCATTGTCCAACTAGATTTCCAGCAGGATGTAGTACAGAGAATGCAAATGCGTTGTGTCGCCGTTTTATTTGCGCCAATGGCCCGACACACCCGTCTTCGGCAGAATCTGCTCTATTCAAAACTTGGTTCAGTTGCCAGTTCATGGAGATAATTAACCAGTTTTCTGAGTTAGAATCAAACTCGGACCCCCCCCCCCCCCCACCCACTGTGCAAATGCTCTAATGCTGAATACCTGAAGGGAGCATACAACTCAATTATTTTCAATTTTTGGTTATGACCTGATAAATTAAGCCCTTGGGCCCCATAGGTACTTACACATTCTTGGATGCATAGCTTATGGACAAGAACTTTCCATTTGTTTCTGTACTAGTGTCATGTGACGTATTCTTTCCAGAATGTTGTCTTCCCAATGAACTCTCTGAACCTCTCTCTGTCTTGGGCGATGTGGCTTGCATTTTCTAGCGATGTATTCATGTTATCTTTAATGTCGTTAGTCCATCGTCTTCTTGGTCTGCCCCTTCTCCTCTCGCAGGTACTCTTCCCTCCATTATTTGTCTTTCTAAATAGTTATGTCTCTTTATATTATCAAACAGGCGTAGTTTTCTTTTTGTTATTGTGTTTAGTAACCAACACTCTGGAATATTCAATGTGTTTATAAAATCTGAGTTTCTGATTTTATCCTTCCATGATATTCTAAGTATCTTCCTGTAGCATTTCAGCTCGAAGGTGTTGATCCTCTTTGCCGCTGTTTTACTTAGAGTCCATGTTTCACAGCCGTATGTTGCAACTGGAAAAATAAAAGTTCGTAACATTAGCACTTTCGTTTCTATTTTGCTGTTTTTCCATATGTTTTTCAGCTGTGTTATTTTGCAATATGCCATTGCCAATCTCTTCCTTATTTCTGCCTTGCACTTTCCTGCACTGTTGATGTTTGCTCCTAAGTATTCAAATTTACCCACACATTCTATCTCGGTATTGTCTATTCTGATTTTTGGTTGTTGTGTTGTTATATCTGTTGACATGATTTTTGTTTTCTGCGTGTTTAAATACAAATTTTGTGCTTCGCTATATTTCTTTGTGTTCTTGATTAGTTGTTCCAATCCCTTTATATCATTTGAAAGAAGTACTGTGTCGTCTGCGTAGCGTAGTTCCGGGATTAGGAATCCACCTATGTTTAAAGCGTGGTAGTCAGTGTTGTGTATGTCTTCTCTCACGTTCCTCATTATACTTTCAGCGTAGATGTTGAACAGGTCTGTACTAGTATATGTTTTAAACCTCATTCCATATAATTCTTAACTCTGTCTAGTTCTTCATAATCTTCTCTACACCATTTGTTCATAGACTTTCCCTGTATTCCTTTTTCCTTATGTGTTCCTTTATATCATTGATAATCTAGCTATATTTTTTTAGTGTTTGCTCTATCCACTTTCATTTTTTCTCATGAATTAATCTGGGTGTCTATAATATCGTGATTTAATTGTCTCCAAATCTCTTAATTTCTTATCTTGTCCTGTCACCTAATATTTAGTATTCTTCTTATGTACAAATATCTGTAGTTTATGCTGTAGTCGTTTATTCGGGCATACAATCAAACTATATTTTTCGTCATAAATAGAGGTAATATGTTCACACCAAAAATATTGTCATTAAACATCTATTATTGTTATCCTAATATTTATTATCATCATAATTACAACCATGATTATAACCACTATCTTTATCAAGACCATAATCACAACCATGATTATAACCACTATCTTTATCAAGACCATAATCACAACCATGATTATAACCACTATCTTTATCATGATCATAATCACAACCATGATTATAACCACTATCTTTATCAAGACCATAGTCACAACCATGATTATAACCACTATCTTTATCAAGATCATAATCACAACCATGATTATAACCACTATCTTTATCAAGACCATAGTCACAACCATGATTATAACCACTATCTTTATCAAGACCATAATCACAACCATGATTATAACCACTATTTTATCAAGATCATAGTCACAACCATGATTATAACCACTATCTTTATCAAGACCATAATCACAACCATGATTATAACCGCTATCTTTATCAAGACCATAATCACAACCATGATTATAACCACTATCTTTATCATGATCATAATCACAACCATGATTATAACCACTATCTTTATCATGATCATAGTCACAACCATGATTATAACCACTATCTTTATCATGATCATAATCACAACCATGATTATAACCACTATCTTTATCATGATCATAATCACAACCATGATTATAACCACTATCTTTATCATGATCATAATCACAACCATGATTATAACCACTATCTTTATCATGATCATAATCACAACCATGATTATAACCACTATCTTTATCATGATCATAATCACAACCATGATTATAACCACTATCTTTATCATGATCATAATCACAACCATGATTATAACCACTATCTTTATCAAGACCATTATCACAACCATGATTATAACCACTATCTTTATCAAGATCATAATCACAACCATGATTATAACCACTATCTTTATCATGATCATAATCACAACCATGATTATAACCACTATCTTTATCATGATCATAATCACAACCATGATTATAACCACTATTTTTATCATGATCATAATCACAACCATGATTATAACCACTATCTTTATCATGATCATAATCACAACTATGATTATAACCACTATCTTTATCGTGATCATAATCACAACCATGATTATAACCACTATCTTTATCAAGATCATAGTCACAACCATGATTATAACCGCTATCTTTATCAAGACCATAATCACAACCATGATTATAACCACTATCTTTATCATGATCATAATCACAACCATGATTATAACCACTATCTTTATCAAGACCATAGTCACAACCATGATTATAACCACTATCTTTATCAAGACCATAATCACAACCATGATTATAACCACTATCTTTATCATGATCATAATCACAACCATGATTATAACCACTATCTTTATCATGATCATAATCACAACCATGATTATAACCACTATCTTTATCATGATCATAATTACAACCATGATTATAACCACTATCTTTATCAAGATCATAGTCACAACCATGATTATAACCACTATCTTTATCAAGACCATAGTCACAACCATGATTATAACCACTATCTTTATCAAGATCATAGTCACAACCATGATTATAACCACTATCTTTATCATGATCATAATCACAACCATGATTATAACCACTATCTTTATCATGATCATAATTACAACCATGATTATAACCACTATCTTTATCAAGACCATAATCACAACCATGATTATAACCACTATCTTTATCAAGATCATAGTCACAACCATGATTATAACCATCGTTATCAAGATCATAGTCACAACCATCATAATCACATTCATCACTGACCTTAAATTCCAATCGTATTGCTTTCTTTACAACAGTTTATATGGAAACCAGTACCTAGAAATGTCTCAACTAGACTATAAAGAAACATGGGATTTGTGGAAAAATTACGTGGCACTTCTTGTTTATGCATTTGGTCTATTCGCACTCACATACATTCAACTCAGAAGAATGAAAAAGACAACGTAGACTCCCAGATCAGTTGTACAGCACTACAGATCAGTTGTACACGTTACAGTTTCAATTTGTCAGAACAGATTTGAAAAAAAATGTAAATAGGAAATGCAAGTCAATCTTTTCCTTTAGTATCCAAAAAGTAATATATATATATACATTATATTGTAAAGTGCAAGTAGATACCACAACATAGTCAAGTTATTTCCCTTGTCTATGTTTGTAAATTTGATTTTCATCATTTAATAGTTTAAATATTTATTATAAAGTTTGGGTTTAGATAGATGTTTTACATAACTATACTAACCCCAACCCTAAATACATAAATATTTCAATTATTAAATGATGAACGTGAAATTTACATAGACAAGGGAAATAATTAAACATGTGGTGGTGTCTACTTGTATTGTACCCTTATATATATATATATATATATATATATATATATATATATATATATATATATATATATATGAATTTTTATTAATGTCTAATTTAAATCCATTTACTAAATAATTTAGTGTGAACACTTTTCCCGTATTTTTGTTGATATGAGTCATGTGTGATGAATTGCCTTATTAAAGATTGTAGATGCTCAAATATAGATTTGATTTACAGATGACTTATAATGCTGTGCTGCTGACATCTTCCTGTCTTTCAGATAATAGTATTTTTGTTATGTTTTAAGTAGTCTATATCCATGGTAACATAAATAATTTGAGATATGTGGATGACACTGTTCTGATTGCAAAAAGTGAGGAAGACCTCCAAGATTTAATTAATGTAGTAGTCACAGAAAGTAAAGAGAAAGGCCTCTTCCTAAATATCAAGAAAACAGAAAATAATACACCTTGCAAGATCAAAGTGAATGATATAGTATTAAAACAGGTCCACCAATTCAAATATCTAGGTACAATGATTACAGCAGATGGAAGAAGTTCAACAGAAATAAGAAGCAGAATAGGACAGGCAAAAACATCATTCAGAAAAATGAAAAAAAATATTGTGTAATAACTTTGTCATTAGAGGTGAGAAAGAGAGTTCTGCAGTGCTATATAACCCCTATACTAACATATAGGTGCGAGTCTTGGACAATAAACAAACTGGAAATTGGGAAATTAGAGGCAACAGAGATGTGGTTCTACAGAAAAATGCTGAGAATACCATGCACTGCCAGAAAAACTAATGTAGAGGTGTTGAGAGAGTCACATGCAAAACGGACCTCAATCAACAATATAAGAAAAAGGCAATCTTCCTTTCTGGCCACTTCATGAGACAGGCAGGTTTGGAGAACATAGTCACAACAGGCAAAATTGAAGGCAACAGAGACAGAGGGCAACAACGTGAGAAAATATTAGACAGTTTGACAACCTGGCATGGCAAGGAAACAACAACGACCGTGATACATAATACTGTGGACAGAGAGCTGTGGAGAGCCATGATCACCTACGCCAGCTGGCATGCCACCTGATGATGATATCCATGGTGATGATGGATGTGGTAAGTAAGAGAAATCCAAGCTGCAAAGAGTCTTTCACTATACATATTTATATTGTCAAAGTTGGATGTGTTGAGTCATTGGAGGAAATTAAATACCAACACAGCACATATCCATTCTATGTAATACTTCCTGCTTGAATTCTAGTGAGACCATTGGCCAGTTAATAAGACTACAAGAGAACTCAAGCAGAAGTTTGAGAATTAGTGCTCAAAAAGGAGCTATAAATAAGAAACCACTTGTGCCATTATGTGTCCTGTTATAAACTCTCTTTTGGTTTACCACCACTTTCTCCTGTTCTGCAGTGTGTCTTGTCATTTAACTCTTTTGATCTATCTACTACCACAGACAGGGATGTGTACAATCCCCCCCCCTCCTATTGTTCATAACATACATATATCTCATTTGCAAAGTAGCAAAGACAACGGAAGAAAACAATTTGAAGGATAGCTTAAACGAATTGCTATTTGCAGACGACCAAGTACTAGTAGAATCATCAGAAGAGCAACTACAAAGACAAATTGACAGATTACATCAAATATGTCAAACCTTTAACATGAAGATAAATATAGAGAAGACAGAAGTAATGAAGATAGGAAGAACAGAAAGACATACCAACATATATATTGGAAACAAAAGACTTAACCATGTGACAGAATTCACATACCTAGGTAGTAATATAACAACGGACGGCAAGATCAGCAAAGAAATACACAATAGATGTAGTAAAGCATATCAAACCCTGGGACAAATGACAATAATCTTCAGAAACAAAAATGTAGATTTAAACACCAAAATAACACTATTCTAAACTATTATTATACTAACGCTGTGTTACCAATGCCAAACATGGACAATGACAGCACACGATAAACGTAAACTTGTGACAGCTGAAATGGCATGCTTGCACAGAATCCTAGGAATATCGCTAAGAGACAGAGTGAGAAATGAAGACATTAGACAAAGAGCCGGTACCACCCCAGTCTTGGAATATATTAAGAGCCAACAGATTAAATGGTTTACACACATCAGCAGACTAATATCAGACAGCATACCACAGCAAGCTATGCTACAGATACATTGAAGGCAGACCTAGAGGCCGACCACGAAAACGATGGATCACCGAAATAAAAGAGGCGACAAACTCCACACAAGAGGGCCATCTCCAGAAAACACTTCTACCCCTGACACTGAAAGACAACAAAGGGTTTAGCGAATAGATAGACTACCACTTTCTCCTGTGCTTTAGTGTGTCTTGTCAATAACTCTCCTTTGTCTTCCACAACTTTCTTTTGTTTTTATTCTATTCTTGATCTTTACACTTCACGTAACATGTTCCATAGCATTTCTTTTCTCATGATTCCATATCAATGCCTGTATCATACATACCCAACAAGTACACACTCCCCTGCTACTGAAATATTCCATATCAATGCATGTATCATACATACCCAACTTGTACACACCCCCCTGCTACTGAAATAGAGGGTTGAACTTTAAATCTTTTCTCCATGTTGTTCTGCATGAAGGAATAGCTAGTGAAACAATCAAATAATTTCAATTTGCATGAACTTTGTCGGGGAATCAACATTCAGCATTAATCCAGCCTTTTCACTAACTCTAACAAGGTTAATGAAACTTACAAGTCGTGACTAGATAATCAACAATTGTTGAACTATAAACATTCTGTACAGCAGAGGCCAGCAACCTGGAAGTTTCGGTGAAGTTCTCAGATTGTGAGACAATCTACCCTTTTCGAAATAATCACAAGTAACATATATTTGTACTCTTTCTGACAACAGTAAAATATATAATCAAGGCAATAGACAGGGCAATAAGTACATCTCATAATCGAGGCAATAGACAGGACAATAAGTACATATCACAATTGAGGCAACCAACAGGGCAATAAGTACATCTCATAATCGAGACAACAAACAGGCAATAAGTACATCTCATAATCAAGGCAATACACAGGGCAATAAGTACATCTTCGGTAAGGAGAGGTGTTTACCTAAACAAAATAATGTCATCAGCCCCTTTACATATTTTTTTTTTTGCCACGGATAAGGTTAATGATTATTGTTTTAAAAATGTATCTAAACATTTTTCTGGGAACTACTAAATCTATTCTCGTCTACCGGCCGGCAGATTGAGATCAACGTGTTGCCGACCACTACTGTACAGGATATGTTTCAATTATTATTTGTTAAATTTCCCGTAAAGGTGATCCCTTAGAAATAGTTTAAGCAGAGAGACTTTAGAATTCTTCTTCTTCACCGTTCACTCTCAAACTCCCGCTGGATCTCCCTTGTAGCAGGGCCATGGTTCTACTAGATTTCCAGCAGGATGTAGTCCAGATCACCAATGGCCTGACACATCAGTATTCGGTGGTAGAATTCAAAGACCCATTGAAGATTTGAACTTTGACAAAAAATATATAATTATTTTAACACTTTACTGACCAAATTTTCTCACCAAATTTCATGTGACCAATTTTAACGACTATCAAAACTGTTATGATACTTCAATAATACAACAACCATGGTGATAGCATTACTAAGAATAGCGCATCTGTAAGTACACCAATTCAAAATGGCAGCACCCATGAAATAGTCTATGAATGTTATTCTTGAAAAATCATAAATTCTGAGAACTGAGGTTTTTGTGATATATAGAAAGTAATGTAAATCAATGCCTAGCATAAAACACTGGCCCACAGAGATGGATATCCACAGAAAGATGTATGGGAACACTGAGGAGCTTTCAAATACAGCAGCATTTATTAAGAAAACAGGACTTGCTGTGTAGACATGTCAAACTGCGAACGAGAAGAAGAATGCCCAGCATTATAGTAAGTACGATTTTACTTTTAGAATATCTCTGAGGCTTTAAAATTTATCCAGAAAACGCTAACATTCATAATGAGAGAAAATTTCAAAGGTGTATGACTGCGAGTTTGATGCTGTTCAAATTTTTAAAGATGGGTTATTTATGTCTGAAAACTTTTCAAACATCTTTGGTAATAGAAGAAAAGTAATCTCTGGTCAGCAAAGTGTTAAGACTCCTTTTAAGGAGTAAATGTTTTAAGTGTTAAGCCAAGACATAACTGTCTGAGAGGTCACAGAGCACAAAGTTAATCTTGAGGTGACTTAGAGTCTGAACCAAAAAACTTCAGAAAACATTCCTCATGTATTTAGATTATAGATACAAAGAATGTGATTTTTACCATGATTTTATTTCCATTTCACATGTTTGTGGTCTCTATATGCTCACAATTACATATGTTTGTGGTCTCTATATGCTCACAATTACATATGTTTGTGGTCTCTATATGCACACACAATTACATATGTTTGTTGTCACAATCTATATGCTCACAATTACATATGTTTGTGGTCTCTATATGCTCACAATTACATATGTTTGTGGTCTCTATATGCTCACAATTACATATGTTTGTGGTCTCTATATGCTCACAATTACATGTTTGTTGTCACAATCTATATGCTCACAATTACATATGTTTGTGGTCTCTATATGCTCACAATTACATATTTTTGTGGTCACAATCTATATGCTCACAATTACATATGTTTGTGGTCTCTATATGCTCACAATTACATGTTTGTTGTCACAATATATATGCTCACAATTACATATGTTTGTGGTCTCTATATGCTCACAATTACATATGTTTGTGGTCTCTATATGCTCACAATTACATGTTTGTTGTCACAATCTATATGCTCACAATTACATATGTTTGTGGTCTCTATATGCTCACAATTACATATTTTTGTGGTCACAATCTATATGCTCACAATTACATATGTTTGTGGTCTCTATATGCTCACAATTACATGTTTGTTGTCACAATATATATGCTCACAATTACATATGTTTGTGGTCTCTATATGCTCACAATTACATATGTTTGTGGTCACAATCTATATGTACACAATTACATGTTTGTGATCTCTATATGCTCACAACTACATATGTTTGGGGTCTCTATATGCTCACAATTACATATGTTTGTGGTCTCTATATGCTCACAGTTACATATGTTTGGGGTCTCTATATGCTCACAATTACATATGTTGGTTGTCACAATCTATATGCTCACAATTACATATGTTTGTGGTCTCTATATGCTCACAATTACATATTTTTGTGGTCTCCATATGCTCACAATTACATGTTTGTTGTCACAATCTATATGCTCACAATTACATATGTTTGTGGTCTCTATATGCTCACAATTACATATATTTGTGGTCTCTATATGCTCACAATTACATATGTTTGTGGTCTCTATGTGCTCACAATTACATATGTTTGTGGTCTCTATGTGCTCACAATTACATATGTTTGTGGTCTCTATATGCTCACAATTACATATGTTTGTGGTCTCTATATGCTCACAATTACATATGTTTGTGGTCTCTATATGCTCACAATTACATATGTTTGTGGTCTCTATATGCTCACAATTACATGTTTGTGGTCTCTATATGCTCACAATTACATATGTTTGTGGTCTCTATATGCTCACAATTACATATGTTTGTGGTCTCTATATGCTCACAATTACATATGTTTGTGGTCTCTATATGCTCACAATTACATATGTTTGTGGTCTCTATATCCTCACAATTACATATTTTTGTGCTCACAATCTATATGCTCACAATTACATATGTTTGTGGTCTCTATATCCTCACAATTACATATGTTTGTGGTCTCTATATCCTCACAATTACATATGTTTGTGGTCTCTATATGCTCACAATTGATCTGATTACTACTGTTTATGTCTGTTTCATACAATCTAATAACTTTTGTTTGAATTTGTAATATGTATATATCGTTTAAACTTACTTTTTCTGTTTATTTTTGGTGGAATAATATTTAACTGTTGTTTGTGCTACACAGGTACAATATATTTATTGTAATCTTTTCACTTTATACATAAGCTTTTATTTAATTGTGAGTTAATAGACACTTAATAATTCAGTGACAAAGAAAAACAAACAAACATGGAAACTTAATAACTCAGTGATAAAGAAAACATGAACACTTATAATTCAAAAGAGAAAAATAAACTTAATAATTTAGTAACAAAGAGAAAAACAAATACACTTAATAATTTAGTAACAAGGAGAAAAACAAACACACTTAATAATTTAGTAACAAAGAAAAAAACAAATACACTTAATAATTTAGTAACAAAGAGAAAAACAAATACACTTAATAATTTAGTAACAAAGAGAAAAACAAACACACTTAATAATTTAAGTAACAAGGAGAAAAACAAACACACTTAATAATTTAGTAACAAAGAGAAAAACAAACACACTTAATAATTTAGTAACAAAGAGAAAAACAAAGACACTTAATAATTTAGTAACAAGGAGAAAAACAAACACATTGAATAATTCAGTGGCAAAAAGACAAAAAACACAATAATTCAGTGACAAAGAGAATTGCTTTCTAGGAAATATAATGCTACACAAGGATTTTGAGAATACCATTGTAAGTAAATCAAGAATTGTTAAGAACATTAAATGTTGTAGAGTGTTGTTTTGTCCTAATATTAAATGTTGTAGAGTGTTGTTTTGTCCTTTGCTCATGATTTTGTTAGCTAGTTAATTTACAAGCAATAAAATAGACAATCAAACCCAAAGAATTGGTTTATTACAAACCTACATCATTGCACCCTGCATCACAGCCTCCCTGCACTCCTTTACAGGAAAACATGCAGTATTGAAAGTTTTATTATTGCACTCTAAGCAAGCCCATAGTTGATGCCTCCAGAGAATGGAGGTATTGCACTCTAAGCAAGCCCATAGTTGATGCCTCCAGAGAATGGAGGTATTGCACTCTAAGCAAGCCCATAGTTGATGCCTCCAGAGAATGGAGATATTGCACTCTAAGCAAACCCATAGTTGATGCCTCCAGAGAATGGAGATATTGCACTCTAAGCAAGCCCATAGTTGATGCCTCCAGAGAATGGAGATATTGCACTCTAAGCAAGCCCATAGTTGATGCCTCCAGAGAATGGAGATATTGCACTCTAAGCAAGCCCATAGTTGATGCCTCCAGAGAATGGAGATATTGCACTCTAAGCAAGCCCATAGTTGATGCCTCCAGAGAATGGAGGTATTGCACTCTAAGCAAGCCCATAGTTAATGCCTCCAGAGAATGGAGGTATTGCACTCTAAGCATGCCCATAGTTGATGCCTCCAGAGAATGGAGATATTGCACTCTAAGCAAGCCCATAGTTGATGCCTCCAGAGAATGGAGGTATTGCACTCTAAGCAAGCCCATAGTTGATGCCTCCAGAGAATGGAGGTATTACACTCTAAGCATGCCCATAGTTGATGCTTCCAGAGAATGGAGATATTGCACTCTAAGCAAGCCCATAGTTGATGCCTCCAGAGAATGGAGATATTGTGCTGATTAACGTCAATGCTGGAATCAATCATTTCTTAGTAATAGAAATTTGTGCAGTCACCAAAATATGATCTTTACAATATGTCTCACTGAAGGTAAACTGGTTTCTACCAATACAATTAGTCCTTACAACGATATGTCTCACTGAAGGTAAACCGGTTCCTTCCATATCATCAGTTATACAATGACATGTTTCACTGAAGGTAAACCAGTTTATGTCAATATCAGTAATCCTTACAATGACATATTTCACTGAAGTTAAACTAGTTTATGCCAATATCACTCATTCTTACAATATGTTTCACTGAAGGTAAACTGGTTTCTACCAATACCATCAGTCCTTAAAACGATATGTCTCACTGAAGGTAAACCAGTTTCTACCAATACTGTCAGTCCTTACAATGATATGTCTCACTGAAGGTAAACCAGTTTCTACCAATACCATCAGTCCTCACAATGATATGTCTCACTGAAGGTAAACTGTTTTCTACCAATACTGTCAGTCCTTACAATGATATGTCTCACTGAAGGTAAATTAGTTTCTACCAATACTGTCAGTCCTCACAATGATATGTCTCACTGAAGGTAAACCGGTTCCTTCCATATCAACAGTTCATACAATGAGATATCTCTCTTAAGGTAAACCAGTTTATGCCAATATCATTAATCCTTACAATGACATCTCACTGAAGGTAAACCGGTTCCTTCCATATCATCAGTTCATACAATGACATGTCTCACTGAAGGTAAACCGGTTTATGTCAATATCATTAATCCTTACAATGACACATCTCACTGAAGGTAAACCGGTTTATGCCAATATCACAAATTCTTACAATATGTTTCACTGAAAGTAAACCGGTTCCTACCAATATCATCAGTCTACATGTCTCACTGAAGGTAAATCAGTTTCTGCCAATATCATAAATTCTTACACTAATATATCTCACTGAAAGTAAACCGGTTCCAACAACCAATATCATGTTCTTACACTAATATATCTCACTGAAAGTAAACCGGTTCCAACAACCAATATCATAAATTCTTACACTAATATATCTCACTGAAAGTAAACCGGTTCCAACAACCAATATCATGTTCTTACACTATATCTCATTGAAGGTAAACTGGTTCCTACCAATATCATCAGTCCTTACAATGATGTCTCAGTGAAGGTAAACCGGTTCATGTAAATATCATCGATCAATCCTTACAATAATTTCTCACTGAAGGTATGTAAATAAATTGTGATTCCTGTCAATATCATTAATCCTTACATCTCACTGCAGGTAAATCAGTTCTGAATCATCTTGGATGTTAGTGTTAGAACCCTTCTATTTTAATTCTTCTTCAGCGTTCATTCTTAAATTCCCGCTGGATCTCCCTTGTAGCAGGACCATTGTCCTACTAGATTTCCAGCAGGATGTAGTCCAGAGAATGGAAATGCACTATGTCATTGTTTTATTTGCATCAATGATCCGGCACATCCATCTTCGGCAAGATATTTCAATTCAAAATGGAAAATGTATTTTTTATGATAAATTATTTTTATTTTTTTTACATCTGGCTTAATCAAATTAACCACAAAATTTATCCAGTAAGAATGTGTTGTTTTAAATGTGATTTTTAATACCAACCTCCTGGAAAGAAAAGACCAGAGTATCATATTCCGACTGCACACACATGTACAGCTTAACAATCACCTGAACAGAATACAACTAGAACACATTCCAGAGTGCCAGCTGTGCACTCATCCATATGAAACTGTTGACCACCACTTTTTTGAATGTCCAACGCTGGATGGTGTCTGGAAAATGTTTCTCCCTCCAGGGCCAGATAAATGGAACACATTATATGGAACAAAATAACAGCTCACAAACACATGCATATATCAAACAATGCCATTGGGTCAAAGGGCATGAGCCCATGGACCACTGGATCAGCAACCAACCAACCAACCAAATGTGATTTTTATATTGTATATTTTTGTAAAGAAAGTGCAAATTCAATAAAACAAATAATACACAAAATCTTGTAATGTTAATCTTATTTATTGTTTTTATGTTGTTGAGTTGGAACAGTGTAAGTAAGCGTGGTACAAGGGAGAATATAATTAGATGATATTCGTCTGTGTGTGCCAGGGCCCAAAGGGGAGCAAAAAATAGTGACACTGTTTGGTCATGCATGTCGTAAAAGGCAATTTTTGGGGTGAGGGCTGACTGTCCCATTCCATATTGAGTCAAAGAGACCCAGAAGTCATGCTGAAGTCGGATGTGTCAGACAGAAAGACACAGATATCACAGCTTAGCTATCAACCATGATACAATACCTGGACTACATCCTGCTAATCTGCAAGAGTTTGATAATGAACACGGAAGAAGAGATGACATCGCCAGTCCTCAGTAAGTTCCCTCGATAAAAATGTTTCTTGATTGCATAGATCAGACAACAGTTTGGGCAATCTCCAAGACCATCTTGGTTGCGTAGATCAGACAGCAGGTTGGGCAATCTCAGAGACCATTTTGATTGCACAGATCAGACAACAGTTTGGTCAATCTCCGAGACCATCTTGATTGCATAGATCAGACAGCAATTTTGACAAGTCTCCACGACCACAGGTATAATCACACTTGCTTTTATATTCATAGTCTTGTTTTATGTGCAGTGTTAAATCTGGTGTTAGCATTTTCTGAAGAGTTGTGGACATGCAATTTTAGAGAAATGTTGGTCCTCAGAATGTAAAGCTACTAATGTATAGGCCTAACCTTTCTCTGAATAAATTATGGCTAGTATAGGCAATATCAATAAATTATGGCTAGTTTAGGCAATATCAATAAATTATGGCTAGTTTAGGCAAAATCAATAGATTATGGCTAGTATAGGCAATATCAAAAAAAAATGGCTAGTATAGGCAATATCAATAAATTATGGCTAGTATAGATATCAATAAATCATGGCTAGTATAGGCAATATCAATAAATCATGGCTAGTATAGACAATATCAATAAATTATGGCTAGTAAAGGCTATATCAATAAATTATGGCCAGTATAGGCAATATCAAAAAATTATGGCTAGTATAGGCAATATCAATAAATTATGGCTAGTATAGGCAATATCAATAAATTATGGCTAGTATAGGCAATATCAATAAATTATGTCTAGTATAGATATCAATAAATCATAGCCTAGCATAGACAATATCAATAAATTATGGCTAGTATAGACAATATCAATAAATTATGGCTAGCATAGACAATATCAATAAATTATGGCTAGTATAGGCAATATCAATAAATCATGTCCTAACATAGGCAATAGGTGAATTAAAGTTTGACTATAGGGCCCACCTGAAAAATTTCATTTGTAAAACTATGTTCTAACAACAGTGTACTTTACTGTACAAAAAACCAAATCTTACAACCAGGTTTCTGGTTAGAGTAGCTGGCGGCAAAGTATCGCAACCGGCAAAACATCCAGCTGGTTTTTTCCCCCAGATCTATAGAGTTCCTGGTCAACACCTGTGACTAGGGCAGACGCCAACATTGCAATCTTTGACACAGCGTAGTTTGATAGGTCAAGGGCGAGTACATTTTCAACAATGCGGAGTAATATTTTTTTCCATATGTTCAATCTTATTTTTGTGTGTGCAACTCCTGGAATTCTGCATGCTGTTATCATTAATATTGTGATTTTTTTTAAATGTTTAAACTTTTGAAATCTAGTGTTGTGTTGTTAAGTAATTAAGCACATTATCTTGTCAGGCTACTTTGTGTTTTTTTCATCAGAATTTATGATAAAATGTGATTTGGTAAAGTGACACACGTTATTGGGGCAAAGTATCGCATTCAAAATGTATGAAAAAATATGCAGATCTCATGAGAAAGTTGCTGATACCGATCTAAAGCTGCGTGAGACTGATACATATATATATATATATGTTTTTATAATGATCATCCAATCTTACAAAGACATTATTAGCTTTAAAATGGAACTTACGAACTATGTTTTATCTGAACTTATTTTTTTCCGATTAAAGTTACGAAACTAGTTCTATCTATTTATTCATTCTATTCTTAGCACACATTTACAAACTGCCAGTTTGCTAGACCTGTGGCAGTGACAATCTCTCTCAATTTTATAATGGTTTGTATCAATGTTTTGCCTGCGTTAAAAATGCTTGCCCTAAGTATGGGGCAAAGTGTCTTATCCATCATTTACATATGTTAATAAATTATCATTTTACTTTCTACACGTAACTATGTTTTCACTAACCTCACTAATGTACAGTCGATGGATAAGCTATACACTGATGACAGTTTGATCTCTCATAGTTAAGTCTAGTTGTCAGAATACACTAAAATGTGAAAAGTGTGCCCCCAGCTACCCTATATAAAAAGAGTCTAGAAATTACATATAGAATTATTGAATAATATATGAATCATTGATACTCATATTAGAGTGTCATGGTGTACTAATCTCGTAGTAATCTTTCTCAAGTGCAGCTAAATCCGTTCTCGCATCAAGGAATTCAGACTCCTCTAGTCCTTCACCCACGTACCAAAAAATAAATGCCCGTTTGGCATACATTAGATCAAATTTATAGTCAAGCCGAGCCCATGCTTCAACCACAGCCGTAGTGTTGCTCAACATTACTGCAGCACGCACTGTGGCTGCAAGGTCGCCTCCAGGAACAACTGTTGGCGGCTGAAAGTTAATGCCTACCTGAAATTTAAATTATAACGAAATTTAGACAATATAACTGGTTTAATGGTTAGTACGGACTTGGAGGGATTATGAATTAGTCACTCTTGCTCACTGAAAAATTTATTTCGTTATTTGAAATGAATATTTATTTTTATTGCTTTTTCTAACAGGTAGAGGTTTTCTAGTTCTGCTGAAGAACAGTGGTCAGTGCACTGGTTTTCTAGTTCGGCTGAAGAACAGTTGCCAGTGCACTGGTTTTCTAGTTCTGCTGAATAACAGTGGCCAAGTGCACTGGTTTTCTAGTTGTGCTGAAGAACAGTGGCCAAGTGCACTGGTTTTCTAGTTCTGCTGAAGAACAGTGGCCAGTGCACTAGTTTTCTAGTGTGGGTTCCCATGGTTTTATCTCTCAAGTTTATGGGGATTTCTTTCTACTACAAATAGGTAATTGAAAGTTAATTGAAACCAGTTGTTTTTTTAGCAGGTGGCTCCCTACTCAATACGACTTCAGATGCTGTAGTTGCTGAGGTCTGATACAGTTTAAATGGCTATTGACTTGTGCATGTCCTGTTTGAAACTGAAAGATAAAATAAGGGATTTCTCCAGAAGTTTGCTTATGTTATCATTGTCCTTTGGTGGTGTCATTTCACTTATCATTGTCCTTTGGTGGTGTCATTTCACTTATCATTGTCCTTTGGTGGTGTCATTTCACTTATCATTGTCCTTTGGTGGTGTCATTTCACTTATCATTGTCCTTTGGTGGTGTCATTTCTCTTATCAGTGTCCTTTGGTGGTGTCATTTCACTTATCATTGTCCTTTGATGGTGTCATTTCACTTATCATTGTCCTTTGTGGTGTCATTTCACTTATCATTGCCCTTTAGTGGTGTCATTTCACTTATCATTGTACTTTGGGGGTGTAATTTCACTTATCATTGTTCTTTAGTGGTGTCATTTCACTTATCATTGTTCTTTAGTGGTGTCATTTCACATATCATTGTTCTTTGGTGGTGTCATTTCACTTATCACTGTTCTTTGGTGATGTCATTTCACTTATCATTGTCCTTTGGTGGTGTCATTTCACTTATATACATTTCAACCAGTCAGCCTATTTGCCCATCTGTCCAACCAGATTTCCCTGGTGTTGTTTCTGAGTATCTATTTGACTGTTCCTATACATCTTTGCTTTTGTTGTTTTGAAGCAACTCTTTTTGCAAGTCTGCTGTTTCATTTCCTACTAGATCGCCATGTCCAGGGTCATGTTGGTTGGATATGCGAAGATAAGATTGTGCACTGCTCTTACTATGTAGAGGATGTCTGAATTTTCACATGGGGGTCTGTTCATATGCCTCCAAATCAGATATATTGTATGTAAAAAATGTGTGCTTTTGATTTTTCCCAGCTTTCACAGACATAAGTTAATACAAATATTACAACGGAGTTAAACAGTAATAGTCTGTATATTACTCTGTTGCAAGAACAACAACATGAAGATAAGCATAGATAAAACAGAAACCATGGAAATAGGAAGGGATACACACAATATAAATATATCAGTGGAAAATCAAGTCATTAAACAAACCAACACCTTCAAATACTTAGGTGTAACATTCTTTTCAGATGGAAAGATGGACACTGAAATAGACATTCGTTGTAGCAAAGCGAATCAAATACTGGGTCAATTATCCCCTTTATTGCAACACAAAATGCTACCAATGTCAACAAAAAAAACATCTTATTCAAAGTATCTTCATCCCAACCCGGTGCTACCAATGTCAAACATAGTCCTTAACAACAAAACATAAGAGACAACTGGTTACAACAGAGATGAGATGTCTGAGAAAAGCCACAGGAGTGACCAGAAGACACAGAATTAGAAACGATGTCATAAGAGAAAGAGTGGGTGTCATATCAATTCTACAATACATACAAAACCAACAGATACAATGGTTTGGTCATCTGGAAAGAATGATGTGTGATTCATTAGTTTATAAAGCATATACAAAGAGAGGAGAAGCAGAAAGAAGAGCCAAGGATAGACCTAGAGTACGCTGGATCGACAACATCAAAGAGACATTACATGAACACCAAATAACATTATCTGAAGCTGCCAGAAAAGCGAGAACAAGAACATTGTATCTCCCTCGACACCGGTAAAGGGTAAAAGAGGAAGGAAAGAAGAAGTCTATATATTTACTTATTGCTTTTTATTTCCAGATGTTTATTAGGTGGCTGAATGCAGAAGCAATTCTAGTAAAAATATATCTCAATTCAATAAAAGTTGAAAAATAATGTCATATACAGGACATGCTACAGTTATGTCTACTGTCTTTCCCCAGGTGCATGATGATTTATATCAGTTTTCGTTCCAAGACCAGATGTATCACCCCTGTTGTGCCATGTTTGTTCAAGGTTATCTTGATGTTTTATATCCACTATTTTCCTGGTCTACCTTTGGCCTTATGTCCGGATATTCTTCTGTTATATGCTCTTATTGGTATTTAGTTTGTCTTCATTCTCATAAGGTGACCGAACCATTTTACTGGCTGTCTTTCAATATGTTCAATACATGATATTATACCCAACTCTTTTCCTAATTTGTTCATTGCTTATTTTATCTAGTTTGATAACTTTTGCCGCTTTTCTTAGACACTTCATTTCACATGTAACAGTTTAGGTATATTTTTATCATCTGCATAAAAAAATATGTTTTTTTATACATAGTATATTATGCCCAGCACAAGTCTCTTCTTCTTCGGCGTACGCCTTGCGGCGGACCCTCTGAAAGCATTCCGCTGACCGTCCTCAAGTCTCTTCTTATACTAAGAAATGTAAGTAGATTCACCCCCCTCCCCTAACCCCACTCACCCCCCTCCCCTCCCCCTCAAAAGTGCTGTTCTCCTGTAATATTGATGTAAAATGTCTCAGAAATTACTCCACAATAAAATTATTGCAACTTATTAATGAATCATCATCAGGTACCATATCCTGAACAGGATGTAGCAGTCATCACAGCCTTTCGGAACTTCTGCCGATCTTGAGCCAGTCTTCCTGCTTCTGTTAGTGTCATATTCAGGTGGTCTTTGATGTCTTGCATCCATATTTTTCTTGGTCTGCATCTTGTTCGTGTCCCTGACATCATTCCCTATTTTATGGTTTTCTCTAGTCTGTCATGGTGTTTGATAAAGCCAAAATATTGTAGTTTTCTAAAAAGAATCATACTTCATTTTTTTTTTAAATATAAAAAGGTTTAAATAGCAGTTTTATGTGAAACAATGCACAGAATTACTGTTTCTACCAAAAGGCCTTTATCAAGATAAGAACAAACGAACGCAGAATGAAACAACAAAATCAATTGAGGACTACATGTCAACAAT
Source organism: Meghimatium bilineatum (assembly GCA_034231615.1). Classification (NCBI taxonomy): domain Eukaryota; kingdom Metazoa; phylum Mollusca; class Gastropoda; order Stylommatophora; family Philomycidae; genus Meghimatium; species Meghimatium bilineatum. The sequence goes on from CM067307.1 coordinate 34,680,682, forward strand.
TTTGTAGATACTGACAGATCTGGGAATATGATAAAAGACAAAGGGGATAAAAAATTGTTTTTTTGCAGTGTGGCATATGTAGGTAACATAATACAGATATATATGAATTGTCACTGTGACATGAGAGAATGTCACCAACTGAGCTTATTAACCCGTCAAAGATAGCTGTGCCAGGCCATTGGTGCAAATAAAACGGTGACGCAACACATTTCCATTCTCTGCACTACATCCTGCTGAAAATCGAGTACGGCCATTATTCTGCTACAAGAGATCCAGCGGGACTTTGAGAATGAATGCTGAAGAAGAACTTATTAACATCACAAGGGACAAAGAGCTAACAAGAAACATGATTGCTTACATTACTCTGCATGACACATGATTGATTTATATTCTACCTTGAAGCCTGTGGGACACCAATCTACAAATCGAATTGTTTTTTTAGACTTGATGATTGCTATGGCTGAATTGACGTCGCTAGGAACAACATCCCCACGATACAACAAAGTACATGCCATGTACTTGCCATGCCGTGGGTCTACTTTAATCTGCAAACAATTTATGAAATATAATTTACTGATAGAGATAAAGGTTGATATCTTCTTCTTCAGCGTTCATTCTCAAACTCCCACTGGGTCTCTCTTAAAGCAGGACCATGGTCCTACTAGATTTCCAGTAGGATGTAGTATAGAAAATTGAAATATGTTGTGTCGCCATTTTATTTGCACAATTGGCCCAACATATCCATCCTTGGCAGGAAAGTTTATATCTTCTTCTCGTTTGCAGTTTGACAAGTCTACAAAGCAAGTCCTATTTTATTCATAAATGTTGCTGTATTTTACAGCGTCTCTGTGCTCCCATATGTATATACATACAGGTTTTTTTATAATATACATATATATATAGCAATACAGTGTTTTATAATGTATGTGGCAATGCAGTGATATGGCAATAGAACATATATATATATAGGCCCCTATAGGATAGGGCAATGCAGAGTTTTATAAAACAGTACATGTAGTATTAGGAAGCAAGTAATAGGAAAAAAGTAAAACAGGCCTATATAAAACACTTAGTCGTTGGACCATTGTCACTGCACTCCGGACAAGTCCATAGGTGCTCAGATCTCTCCTTGAGTGTAGCTGCCATTACATGTTGACTGACAGTCCCAGTAATTCAGTTGATTGACCATCATTCTTTCTCACCAACGAAACCGCTCCTTTCTAGCGGCATCACATTTCAAACCAAATTCCTTTATTCTATTCATGGAACAAGAGTCATCGTCACTTATATAAAACACTGTATCACCCTAATATAGAAAGTACATAGTTAAAAGTGACAATTAGACTTACGTAAAACACAGGTTTATATATCGCTTCAATGAGACACGACAGACTATAGCTAAAACTATTAGGTAATGATGCGCACACAAGAAATTATAAAAATTACAATACACAAATCACATTCAACGTTTCAACCAAAAGGTCTTTATCAAGACACAAACAAAACATCAAAAGACGACGAATGGAAAATTTATCACAACATCCAACGGAAATATGGAAATGAAATGCCGGAAGGTCAGAAAGTACATAAAAAACGTAAATATATGTGGAAACGAAACGAACAAAAAGATGAGGAAATGACAGAACAAAAAGAATAAAGACAAAGACCACACCAACCCAGTACTAGACATAAGAGTGGTTGAAATTGAGTCCAAAAGGCTTGAGTGTTTTATGTAAGTCTAATTGTTGTTACGTTTCACGCAGTTACCTTGTATTGATTGTCATATTAAAAGTGGCAGGGGATAACAGCTGATGCCGAAGACATATAAATCTAAATTCCAAGAAATGCTGAAGAAGTGAAGAAGGCCCAACTGAAATATGCTGGATATGTTTTAACTGATAAAACATCCTAAAAACAGCTGATGTATGGCAAACTCCTTAAGGATAAATTACTATCCAATGAGCATAAACACTTCAGGGACTCTCAAAGTGTCTCTAAAGAGCATCAACATCATAACTGCCTGAGAATCAGTCATCATTATCCATTGTGGCACCAGCAAGGTGCTTGCATTACTGGGAAGCATACACTTTCTAAGGCTAGGACATACCCTCAGAATGAAGCTTGACAATATAACCAGACAGGATCTGGACTGGAAAACTCAGGAGAAGAGGAGAGTTGCAAAATCTGATGAAATGTCATAAAGTTTAGTGAATCACTGAATGAGCAAGAAATAACAAGAACAACACATACTATCCTCCCATTGGTATGTGATGCACACAAAATAATGTCCTCCCAATGTATGTGATGCACACAAAATAATGTCCTCCCAATGGTATGTGATGCACACAAAATAATGTCCTCCCAATGGTATGTGTTGCACACAATGCTAGTGTTCTAGGTTTAATTCTGACATTTTCTTATGACAATCAATAAAAGATAATACTACTGTGAAACTGAATAACAATAGTACTTACATAGAACGCAGGTTTTTGAAAGTTTCATTTGACAACTGACAATCACTAAAGGGATACGGGGCATAAACACACAAAAATACAAACTACAATACACAAGACATTTTCAACATTTCGAACTGTTAGGTCTTTGATAAGAATACAAGTCTGTATTTGTCAAGATTGTTTTGTGTATTCTTGACAAAGACCTAATGGTTCGAAACATTGAAAATGTCTATGTATTGTATATTTATTTTTCATGTTTAGACCCCATAGCCCTTTAGTGATAGTCTGTCAGTTGAAACTCAAAAACCTGCATTCTACGTAAGTACATTTTCTTATATACTTTTTTGACAGTTGCATACTAATAATATAGGATGATATATAGAACGCTTACTAACCATCTGACAGGCTGGTTCAAAACATGCATTTGTTAACTGCGCAACTGTAAGGGGCTCATGGTAAGCTTTCTCTGCAGATACTACTGGAGCATAGGCTACCAGCGGGAAGTGGATTCTGGGATAAGGCACCAAATTTGTCTGCCACTCTGAAAGGTCTGTATTCAGAGAACCTTCAAACCTCAAAGAAGATGTTACAGCAGCTACAACCTAGACATACAAGTTTTTGTAAAAATAAAGTAAATAATAAAATAAAGTAAATAATAAAATAAAGTAAATAATAAAATAAAGTAAATAATAAAATAAAGTAAATAATAAAATAAAGTAAATAATAAAATAAAGTAAATAATAAAATAAAGTAAATAATAAAATAAAGTAAATAATAAAATAAAGTAAATAATAAAATAAAGTAAATAATAAAATAAAGTAAATAATAAAATAAAGTAAATAATAAAATAAAGTAAATAATAAAATAAAGTAAATAATAAAATAAAGTAAATAATAAAATAAAGTAAATAATAAAATAAAGTAAATAATAAAATAAAGTAAATTCGTCTTCTTCTTCAGTGTTCATTCTCAAACTCCCGCTGTCTCTTTCTTGTAGCTGGACAATGGTCCTAATAGATTTCCAGCAGGATGTAGTCCAGAGAATTGAAATGTGATGTATCGCCATTTTATTCGAGCCAGTCACCCGACACATCTGCGGAAATAAATTAAATATTTTTTTGTTGTCAAGACTAGTAGGCCCCTACGCAGCTTTCTGTATTTCCAGACGAAAGCATTATTGTTGTGCTATAAGAAATAAACACTAAATGGACACTAAATAAACAATTAGAAGACAAAATTGATGCCTTTGAGATGTGGGTATATAGAAGAATAGGGAGAACATCATGGAAAGAGAAGAAAACAAATAAAGAGGTGCTAAAGACACTTAATATGAAGAAAGAACTACTAAGAGAAATAAAGATCAGGCAAATAAAATACTTTGGACACATTAAAAGACATGACACCCTATTGAAGACCTTACGTGAGGGTAAAGTCAAAGGGAAACGAGCAAGAGGTAGGCAGAGATACACGTGGGAGAGTAACATTACACGATGGACAGGTTACAGTCTAGCAGAGTGCACCACCAAGACAAGAGACAGGAGATGTTGGAGATACGTTGCAGCCAACCTTCGTTGCGGAGACGGCACTTGATGATGATGATGATAAGAAATATAATCTCGCCCGTGTGTTGTCGGTCCTGAAAGGGGAGCAAAGAATAGTAACACTGTTTACCTTCCACGCATGTCGTGCGAGGCAATTAAGGAGGTTATGGGATGGAGTTGGCTGTCCCATCCCATATAGGGTCAGTGACCCAAAGCCATGCTGAAGTCGGATGTGTCAGGCCGAAAGGGGCAGCAATTCTGTAAACCATGATACAACGCATTCCGTTCTCCGGACTACATCCTGCTGATCTGCAGGAGTTTGAGAATGAATGCAGAAGAAAGAAATATAATCTACAATCCATGACGATAATGGATATGACTCACAAGACCAGTCTGAGCACAATCTTCCACAATATGTACAAAGATTCACAGGCACACTTGTACCTCGGACAATCTTCCACAATATGTACAAAGATTCACAGGCACACTTGTACCTCGGACAATCTTCCACAATATGTACAAAGATTCACAGGCACACTTGTACCTCGGACAATCTTCCACAATATGTACAAAGAATCACAGGCACACTTGTACCTCGGACAATCTTCCACAATATGTACAAAGATTCACAGGCACACTTGTACCTCGGACAATCTTCCACAATATGTACAAAGAATCACAGGCACACTTGTACCATCGTGCGCTGTTGTGTTGCTTCTTAGATGTACAGTCAATTTAAAGACTATAACTTAATTAGTTTTTATTTTTATTTTCACTTTATACTCTTTTGGTTGGTTGGTTGGTTTGGTTAGTTAGTTGGTTGGATGGTTGGTTAGTTGGTTGGTTGGTTGCTGATCCAGCGTTACATGGGCTCATGCCCTTTGACCCAATGCCATTAAATGGAATTATATTGCTGGGAAAACTGTGGGTTTTGGCCCACCCCGGGACAGAACCAGAGAATAACTATCCAGGAAGGTAGGTTTCAACCTATGCACTGCTCCGAGCCACTGTAGCCAAGACAGAGTTCACTGTGCTCATTCCGCACCACCAATTGACTACTGGTTATGCCGAACTTCTTTATTGCTCCAGGCATGCAACCAAATGTTCAAGTCAAAAGGATTGTCACGTCCTGAGTCACTGTGCCTCCATGATGGGCCTCAGCCATAGGAAAAAACGGTGATGTCAGTTTCCTCGTCCTCAGTGCTGCACAGTACATCTCTGGTTCCCTCCCAACCACAGAGGGTGCATACATATATATTCAGGTAAACATGAAACATATTTCAACAACAAAATAAAAGCATAATTGTATAGATGACGTGCTATGAAGCTTCTATAAGAAGATAACCTCAATATAACGGCATGTCATCTACTAAGGTTTTCTGTTGCATGGGTGGTTTTTCTAGTGGGCCATTGGTGAGACCCACAGACGCAACCACATGCGTTTATACTCTTTTATACCATGCAATGTCTGGGGTTTTCTGTTTTGTTTCTTAAGCCTCAGATATTTATTGTGCCAAATTTGATGGTTTGTTTACATTTGATATTGATTGTCAACTTCTGAGAACTCTCCAGTTTCCCATTAGCATTTTAGTTCTACACTTTTCATTTTCTAGACCAGTGGCAATATCATTTCAGTCTTCGAATGGTTAAACCGTGTTATAATCTCCCACATTGAGAAAATAAATCACATATTACATTTAGAAAGCACTGAAACACTGAACTTTACTTATTTTTTGGCAAGCAGGGATAACAAGCCATCATCCTTCACCATAACCGGAAGTAACACTAGAAAGTAAGATTAACTTTCCTAAATATCCTTAAAGCATAAGATATGCAACTACCACTCTACAAATGTTCTGTATAAGATATATCATTTGGCTGCAACAATGAACCTTGTTGTTTTTTTTCATTCTTTCTCAAACTCCCACCACTGGATCTCTCTTGTAGCAGGATTGTCTCACAAGATTTCCAGAATGTAGTCCAGGGAATGGGAATGCATTGTGACAAATTTATTTGCCACAATGGCCTGACACATATGATTTCGGCAGTCATATCTAATTTAATTGTCCTTTCTAAGACTAATCATCATGGTAAGTTGTTTCACATTATAATTTCCAGTACTCAGAACAACAATGAAAGCTTGCAGATTCTCATATTATTTTCAGATCCAGTACTCAGAACAACAATGAAAGCTTGCAGATTCTCATATATTTTCAGATCCAGTACTCAGAACAACAATGAAAGCTTGCAGATTCTCATACAATTTTCAGATCCAGTACTCAGAACAACAATGAAAGCTTGCAGATTCTCATATATTTTCAGATCCAGTACTCAGATCTACAATGAAAGCTTGCAGATTCTCATAAACTTTTCAGATCCAGTACTCAGATCTACAATGAAAGCTTGCAGATTCTCATATTATTTTCAGATCCAGTACTCAGATCAACAATGAAAGCTTGCAGATTCTCATATATTTTCAGATCCAGTACTCAGAACAACAATGAAAGCTTGCAGATTCTCATAAAATTTTCAGATCCAGTACTCAGATCAACAATGAAAGCTTGCAGATTCTCATATATTTTCAGATCCAGTACTCAGAACAACAATGAAAGCTTGCAGATTCTCATAAAATTTTCAGATCCAGTACTCAGATCAACAATGAAAGCTTGCAGATTCTCATATATTTTCAGATCCAGTACTCAGATCTACAATGAAAGCTTGCAGATTCTCATAAACTTTTCAGATCCAGTACTCAGATCTACAATGAAAGCTTGCAGATTCTCATATTATTTTCAGATCCAGTACTCAGAACAACAATGAAAGCTTGCAGATTCTCATAAAATTTTCAGATCCAGTACTCAGAACAACAATGAAAGCTTGCAGATTCTCATATTATTTTCAGATCCAGTACTCAGAACAACAATGAAAGCTTGCAGATTCTCATAAAATTTTCAGATCCAGTACTCAGAACAACAATGAAAGCTTGCAGATTCTCATATTATTTTCAGATCCAGTACTCAGAACAACAATGAAAGCTTGCAGATTCTCATAAAATTTTCAGATCCAGTACTCAGAACAACAATGAAAGCTTGCAGATTCTCATAAAATTTTCAGATCCAGTACTCAGAACAACAATGAAAGCTTGCAGATTCTCATATTATTTTCAGATCCAGTACTCAGAACAACAATGAAAGCTTGCAGATTCTCATATTATTTTCAGATCCAGTACTCAGATCTACAATGAAAGCTTGCAGATTCTCATATATTTTCCAGTACTCAGATCAACAAAAAGTTTTTGAGTTTCATTTGACAACTGACAATCACTAAACGGCTATGGGGCATAAACACCAAAAAATACAAACTACAATACACAAGACATTTTCAACATTTCGAACCGATCTTTGATAAGAATACAAATCTGTATTTGCGAACGAAAGGTTGCAGATTCTCATATATTTTCAGATCCAGTACTCAGATCAACAATGAAAGGTTGCCAATTCAATATTAAAGATATTCAAGGTAACGTGATAAGAAAAATTAAGGCTATTCTGCAAAGTACCAGGAAAACTGAAATAATAAATGTATACAATTACAAGGGTACTAATTTGAAGAAGACAAAACTAACCACTCTTTAAGTCTAAGTATAGTCAATAAACGGTAATACTGATAGTATTAAGAAACAAAACAGAAAACCACAGACATTGCATGGTATAAAAGAGTATAAACGCATGTGGTTGCGTCTGTATAAAAATATAGTACTCACATGGGAAACAGGAAATCAAGTTTTATTGAACAACAAAAGTCGTCTTTCAGTAAAACTTCATTACCTGTTTCCCCCATAAGCCTAAGTATAATGGTTTTATGGAAGAAAAATCAGTCTGGGAACATATTGAACAGCCTCAATATTTATGACATTGACGAAACTCTGAACTAAGAAATGATTGCTGATATTCTACTTATGATAATCTAGAATGACAAATGGCCTGAAGACTTTCTGGTTTCTAGGAAACAGAATGTATGGTTTCCAGGAATCAGGGGTGTTATGGTTTCCAGGAAATTAACCATGAAGTCATTAATGTTATCGGTATATATTTTAAAATGTACAAAAATACTACACAATATACATTTCATGATATACCTGGGCTATAAGCCTATTTATGTTAGTGTAGGTTGGTCGTGCAATGTCCAGGTTTCGCACACAAAGGTCGTAGCAAGCCTCGTTATCAAAAATGAAGCATACGTTAGAATGTTCAAGGCAAGTATGTGTATTCAAGATTGCATTGTATGGTTCCACTACTGCTGTTGATATCTGTAAGGGGAAACAAGTCATTAAACAAAGATACATTAAGAAATTTGCCATTATGGTTTTTGTAATCATGGAAAGTTAACAGATTAGTATTCTGGATGAGGTTGGTTAGTTGGTTGCTGATACAGTGGTCCATGGGCTCATGCCCTTTGACCTAATGCCATTCCTTCCTTCTGCGTTCAACATCTGTGGTCATGCTATACCGTCAGGCCTGTTGTCAAGATGAAGTCCACCGTCTTCTCCAGGTCAGAGCGGCTGCCCCATAGCTTTTGCCTCAAGTCTGTATCCTCTGGCCAGGTCTGCTGTCTCTGCTCTTTGTATGTTGGGCCGTCCTGAAGTATGTGTTCTGAGGTCTGGGTTCCGGGTCCACATGGACATTCATCTGTGTATGATGATCCTTAATCGGTAAAGGTGACCCAACAGTCTGCAGTGGCCTGTTCTAAGGCGAAATATTGTGGTATGTTGATATCTTTGGAGGAGATGTATTGCATCATGTTCGTATTCCCCTTCCATTTGTTTCTTCCACTTTGCTGTGTATGTGTTGCGGATTATTGTTTTTACTTCTCCGTAAGACAGTGGGTGTCTGTGTTGCTCCATTTCGCTTCCTGCCTTTGACAGAGCACCTGCTTTCTCATTTCCCATAATTCCACAGTGTTATGGTATCCACTGAAGGGCAATAGCTGTTGATTTTTGGATCTGTCTTAGCTCATGTCTGATGTTGTGCAGAAGGCTAATGCCATTATATTGCTGGGAAGTCTGTGGATTTTCGGCCCACCCCAAAACAGAGCCTGAGAATAACTATCACACCTCCAGGAAGGTAGGTTTCAACCTATGCACTGCTCCTAGCCACTGTAGCCAAAATAAGGTTCACTGAGCTCAATCCCCCCCCCACCAATTGACTACTGGTTATGCCGAGCTTCTCTATTACTCCAGGTATGCAACCAAATGTTCACGTCAAAAGGATTGTCACGTCCTGAGTCACTGTGCCTCTATGATGGGTCTAAGCCATAGGAAAAAAACAGTACTGTCAGTTTGCTCCTCCCCAGTGCTGCACAGTACATCTCTGGCTCCCTCCCAACCACAGAGGGTGCATACATATATATTCAGGTAAACATGAAACACATTTCAACAACAAAATAAAAGCATAATTGTATAGATGACGTGCCATGAAGCTTCTCTAAGAAGATAACCTCAATATAACGGCATGTTATCCACTAAGGTTTTCTGTTGCATGGGTGGTTTGTCTAGTGGGCCATTGGTGAGACCCACAGACTCAACCACATGCATGTGGATGAGGTACATTCAACAAATTTATGTCTGGTGCAGAAATTCATTTCTCAATGTTACTTGTTCTCTTTGTACCACTTGATAGGCTCTCTATGAATATCTTCTTCATCTTCTTCTTTTGTGTTCAAGTCTGCAGTCATGCTAGATAATTATCAGAGCAAAGTCCACTGTCTTCTCCAGGTCAGAGATGATCTTCTTCAGTGTTTATTCTCAAACTCCCACCAGATCTCTCTTGTAGCCGGAAAATGGTCCAACTAGATTTCCAGCACGACGTAGTTCAGAAAATGGAAAAGTGTTGTGTCACTGTGTATTTGTGTGTGTTTAAAACTATTTAAGTTTTGTGTCCAATTGTACTAACTGCTCTTTAGTAACTTTATTCCAACAATTATAAATTCAATATTCATCCCAACATTATGTTTTCAATGTCAGACATGGATACTAACTAAAGAACAAGAGAGAAAGCTTACTACGTGCGAAATGAGATGTCTAAGAATGGCAGAAAACAGAACAAGAAGAGATCATTGTGAAATGAGGAGATTAGAAGAACTTTTGGAAAGAGATTGAAGTGGTTCGGTCACCTAATGAGAATGAATCCTTATTGGTCAGCGGAAAAAGCATACATGAAAATGGAAACAGCAAGGCACAGAGAAAGACCAAGAAGAAGGTGGATTGATGGAGTTGCCAATGTTCTGAGACTGCACAGTATATTGCATAGCGACAAAATCTGTAATAGTCTGAAAACCGATCATCATTCAGTCCTGCGACCCGTAACTGAATAAGCAGAGAAAAGACAATATATAGACTCCAGCAATGTCCCCCCATGAAGAGAAAGGTTGAAAAGATACAGTATAAAGAAGGTGATTATGGTAGAAGACGGAAATCATTGAGAAACACAAATGAGGTATGCGAGTGGTAGACACCGCAAGATTTTGTAAGAGCTACCCTCTCATAGCAAAAACGATTATTTCACCATCAGAATTGACAAGCTGTAGCTACTATTAATTTCTCCAATTTTTAGCACAAGTAAAAAAAAAACCTGAAATTTGTGCACTATAAAAATAAAATGCGACCACATCTTCAATAGTCTGAAAACCGAGCATCATTCAATCCTGCGACCCGTAACTGAATAAGCAGAGAAAAGACAATATATAGACTCCAACAATGCCCCCCCCCCCATGAATAAAATGCTTACTTGCGGTGCTGGATAAATCGAGAACTCTATCCTGGATTTCTTGCCATAATCCTTGGTCAGTTGAGACATGAGCAGTGATGACAGGCCAGATCCTGTTCCTCCTCCAAAACTGTGAAATATGAAGAAGCCCTGGAGTCCATTACACTGGTCAACCTATCAGTCAAATCAAAATGGGCAAAATAAACACCTATTAATATTCTTCTGCATTGGTTTTAGTATAAACCAGTGGTGGGCAAAATATGACCAAAATCAATGCACCAAGCAATTTTTGTACTGGGTTGCCACAGTTGTGGGCAAAATACGACCCACAGACCAAATCAACCCACCAAACAATTTTTTTTGGATTGTAAGGCTGATCTGAAATTACATTTTGTGTTGGCCCCCAGAGCTCAGAAAAGACTTCTGGAAGGTCCAGAGGATTTTGAAATAAGAAAAAAAAGGTGTAGGTCAAATATCATACATAATTATGATGCAGAAATCCAGGCAATTAGTGTGCCAGCTAAAAAACTGCTGAACTCCGACTCTGGCCTACAGCCTGTGGTATTCCTGACATATGCAAGGTCAGTGCTTCAAGATCTTCAGTCTGGAAAACTTACAGACTTGAAAAAACTACTTAGTGAATTGTCGTACCAGTATAGGGTAACCATGCAGTGGATACCCTCTCACGGTGGAATCCCAGGAAATGAAAAAGCAGACCAACTGGCTAAGGAAGGTGCTGCGGAAGACCAACCAGATATACCAATCACCTACCATCAGAAAAAAACAGATGATCAAGTCAATAAGAAAGCCACAAACACCAACACAAGATGACTATCACATTATGAACAGATCAGAACAAGTTATAATTCTACGTCTCAGAACAGGACACAACCGACTCCGCAGTCACATGTATACAAAGTTCAAGATTGGCAACACGGCCATGTGTACATGTGGACAGACAGAACAGAGTGCCAAACATATACTACAAGAGTGTTCTGAGCATGAAACGCTGAGGCAGACATATTGGCCAGAGGAAACAACACTGGAATCCAAGCTCTATGGGACACTGTATGAACTACAAAAGACAGTGAGTTTTATTAAGGAGACAGAATTACAGATATAGACATGTTTCAAGTGAACGAAAGAAGAAGAAGAAGACCAACTAAAAAAGAAGAAGAAAAAATACAATACGAAAAGAGCTCAATCTTGTTGGTCCCATACCCCACAAAAAGAGCTCAATCTTGTTGGTCCCATACCCCACAAAAAGAGCTCAATCTTGTTGGTCCCATACCCCACAAAAAGAGCTCAATCTTGTTGGTCCCATACCCCACAAAAAGAGCTCAATCTTGTTGGTCCCATACCCCACAAAAAGAGCTCAATCTTGTTGGTCCCATACCCCACAAAAAGAGCTCAATCTTGTTGGTCCCATACCCCACAAAAAGAGCTCAATCTTGTTGGTCCCATACCCCACAAAAAGAGCTCAATCTTGTTGGTCCCATACCACACAAAAAGAGCTCAATCTTGTTGGTCCCATACCCCACAAAAAGAGCTCAATCTTGTTGGTCCCATACCCCACAAAAAGAGCTCAATCTTGTTGGTCCCATACCCCACAAAAAGAGCTCAATCTTGTTGGTCCCATACCACACAAAAAGAGCTCAATCTTGTTGGTCCCATACCCCACAAAAAGAGCTCAATCTTGTTGGTCCCATACCCCACAAAAAGAGCTCAATCTTGTTGGTCCCATACCCCACAAAAAGAGCTCAATCTTGTTGGTCCCATACCCCACAAAAAGAGCTCAATCTTGTTGGTCCCATACCACACAAAAAGAGCTCAATCTTGTTGGTCCCATACCCCACAAAAAGAGCTCAATCTTGTTGGTCCCATACCCCACAAAAAGAGCTCAATCTTGTTGGTCCCATACCACACAAAAAGAGCTCAATCTTGTTGGTCCCATACCCCACAAAAAGAGCTCAATCTTGTTGGTCCCATACCCCACAAAAAGAGCTCAATCTTGTTGGTCCCATACCCCACAAAAAGAGCTCAATCTTGTTGGTCCCATACCCCACAAAAAGAGCTCAATCTTGTTGGTCCCATACCCCACAAAAAGAGCTCAATCTTGTTGGTCCCATACCCCACAAAAAGAGCTCAATCTTGTTGGTCCCATACCACACAAAAAGAGCTCAATCTTGTTGGTCCCATACCCCACAAAAAGAGCTCAATCTTGTTGGTCCCATACCCCACAAAAAGAGCTCAATCTTGTTGGTCCCATACCCCACAAAAAGAGCTCAATCTTGTTGGTCCCATACCACACAAAAAAGAGCTCAATCTTGTTGGTCCCATACCCCACAAAAAGAGCTCAATCTTGTTGGTCCCATACCACACAAAAAGAGCTCAATCTTGTTGGTCCCATACCACACAAAAAGAGCTCAATCTTGTTGGTCCCATACCCCACAAAAAGAGCTCAATTTTGTTGGTCCATACCACACAAAAAGAGCTCAATCTTGTTGGTCCCATACCACACAAAAAGAGCTCAATCTTGTTGGTCCCATACCACACAAAAAGAGCTCAATCTTATTGGTTCCATACCACACAAAAAGAGCTAAATCTTGTTGGTTCTATGCTATACAAAAAAATAAGCTCAATTTTATTGGTCCCATATCACACAAAACAAGCTCAATCTGGCCCACTAATTCATAAAGTTTGCCCAACTCTGCTATAAGCACTGAGGTTATTCTTATTGTATTTTAGCTTAAGTAAGATGGGATGCACAAATTAAAGACACAGATTAAAGTTCTTCTTCTATGCTCATTTTTAAGTACCTGCTGACTAGCAGGTTGCATTTTCAATTGTCTGCTGACTAGCAGGTTACATTTTCAATTGTCTGCTGACTAGCAGGTTACATTTTCAATTGTCTGCTGACTAGCATGTTACATTTTCAATTGTCTGCTGACTAGCATGTTACATTTTCAATTGTCTGCTGACTAGCAGGTTACATTTTCAATTGTCTGCTGACTAGCAGGTTGCATTTTCAATTGTCTGCTGACTAGCAGGTTACATTTTCAATTGTCTGCTGACTAGCAGGTTACATTTTCAATTGTCTGCTGACTAGCAGGTTACATTTTCAATTGTCTGCTGACTAGCAGGTTACATTTTCAATTGTTTGCTGACTAGCAGGTTACATTTTCAATTGTCTGCTGACTAGCAGGTTGCATTTTCAATTGTCTGCTGACTAGCAGGTTGCATTTTCAATTGTCTGCTGACTAGCAGGTTACATTTTCAATTGTCTGCTGACTAGCAGGTTACATTTTCAATTGTCTGCTGACTAGCAGGTTACATTTTCAATTGTCTGCTGACTAGCAGGTTACATTTTCAATTGTCTGCTGACTAGCAGGTTACATTTTCAATTGTCTGCTGACTAGCATGTTACATTTTCAATTGTCTGCTGACTAGCAGGTTACATTTTCAATTGTCTGCTGACTAGCAGGTTACATTTTCAATTGTCTGCTGACTATCAGGTTACATTTTCAATTGTCTGCTGACTAGCAGGTTGCATTTTCAATTGTCTGCTGACTAGCATGTTACATTTTCAATTGTCTGCTGACTAGCAGGTTACATTTTCAATTGTCTGCTGACTAGCAGGTTACATTTTCAATTGTCTGCTGACTAGCATGTTACATTTTCAATTGTCTGCTGACTAGCAGGTTGCTTTTCTGAAAATGGAATGTGCTGCATTCTGGTTTACAGCTTAACTCTGATTTCTTTGTCTTTGAGCATAAAAGATTCAGTTTCCACATGACCTTTTCAGGTCACATTAAATTGGGAACATGATTGGGTCACCAACATCTATGACCTCCGACCAAAATGGCGTAGAATAACAGCGGTGTTTTTTCTACTTGATGATAACCCAAAGAGGATTTGAGTTGAACCAAGTAAAATTCTACCCATGGAAATGTTATACTGGATCTAAACGAACATCGTGGCATGCACCAGCATTTGAGATACATAAACAAATAGATTTCATACTTGTAACCAGAAGATTCTTCTTCTTCTTCAGCGTTCATTCTCAAACTCCCGCTGGATTTCTCTTGTAACAGGACAATTGTCCTACAAGATTTCCAGTTGAATATAGTCCAGAGAATGGAAATGCGTTGTGTTGCCGTTTTATTTGCGCCAATGGCCCAACACATCCGTCTTCGGCGGTAACCAGAAGATTCAAATCTAGTATCAATCACGTTAACACCAGGAGCTTATTAGCTGTGACCACAACCGCCTCGCTTTCTAAAATTATTTTGAAAGGAACAGTCGAGGGTAGAGAGAGAGAGAAACAGAGAAAATCCTGAATTGATAACATCAAGGGATAGTCTGAGCATAATTTCTCTATACTCCTCCAAATGGTTAAAGATATAAATGTTTCAAGAGCTTTTCGTGCTGATGTATCCAGTGAGGCACTCCTACGACCCTGGCAAGTTTTAGATCTTATTATATCTATGTCCAACCCTCTCCTTAGTTAGTTAGCTAGTTGTTAGTTAGTTTTAGTTAGTTTTAGTTAGTTAGTTAGTTAGTTAGTTAGTTAGTTAGTTAGTTAGTTAGTTAGTTAGTTAGTTAGTTAGTTATTCCTCTGAGGCCAAAGACGGCACATGGGGCGGATGTCATAGTTTTCCATGTCTCTCATTTGCTTTAGATCTTCATTGTTTCTGATACCGATGAAATTGATATGATATTGTCTCCTTACTTACCTCTTATAACATGCATGTCAGGTCATATTGTTAATATTCATTGTTCCCCTTTCGGGTATAAATTATTTAAACATTTAATGTGGATGAAATCTGGAACTGTGCTGCATCTTACACATATCAATTTGCTTCACTCTACTTAACACCAACGTCTAATGTGTTATACTCTACTTAACACCAACTTCTAATGTTATACTCTACTTAACACCAACTTCTAATGTTATACTCTACTTAACACCAACTTCTAATGTGTTATACTCTACTTAACACCAACTTCTAATGTGTTATACTCTACTTAACACCAACTTCTAATGTTATACTCTACTTAACACCAACTTCTAATGTTATACTCTACTTAACACCAACTTCTAATGTTATACTCTACTTAACACCAACTTCTAATGTTATACTCACCAGTCTCCTGATCCTGTCTAATAACAGATCAATTATTTCTTTGCCCTTTGTACAGTAACCTCTGGCAAAATTGTTTGCCGCATCTTCTTTGCCTGTTATGAGGCACTCGGGATGAAACAGCTGGCGGTAGACTCCTGTTCTCACTTCATCTGTGAAATTAAAAAGGAATATATAGACTGCAGTAAACGTGATTGATTCTATCTATCCATCCATCCATCTATCCATCCATCAATCCATCCATACATCTATCCATCAAACCATCCATCCATCTATCCATCCATCCATCTATCTATCTATCCATCCATCCATCCATCTATCCATCCATCTATCCATCCATCTATCCATCCATCTATCCATCCATCCATCCATCTATAATTAGTCAGCTCATTTCGTGCCACATGCGGCACATATGGCAGAGGTTTTGATTCTCCATGTGTTGTGGTTCGCTGTCTGCAATTTTAGTTCTTGCATGGTCTTGCAGCCTATTATTTCCCCTTCTTTAAGTATGATGTTTTTTAGGGTTACTTTAGGTCGTCCTCATTTTCTTTTACCCTCAGGTGTCCACATAAGGGCTTGTTGGTTTATTTTGTTTTAGTCTAGTCTTAAAACGTGACCCAGGTATTTCCATCTGCGTTTTCTTATGAAGTTTAATATATTCTTCTTAACATATTCTTGGTGGTATATTATATCTATATAGAGACTATAATAACGTCATTATATCAATCTATCTTATATATCTGTATATCTATCTTATCTTATCTATCTTATATATCTGTATATCTATCTTATCTTATCTATCTTATCTTATCTATCTTATCTTATCTATCTTATCTTATCTATCTTATCTTATCTATCTTATCTTATCTATCTTATCTTATCTTATATATCTTATCTATATTATCTTATCTATCTTATCTATCTTATCTTATCTATCTTATCTTATCTATCTTATCTTATTTTATCTATCTTATCTTATCTTATCTTATCTATCGTATCTTATCTTATCTATCTTATCTTATCTTATCTATCTTATCTTATCTTATCTTATCTTATCTATCTTATCTTATCTTATCTTATCTTATCTATCTTATCTTATCTTATCTATCTTATCTATCTTATCTTATCTATCTTATCTTATCTATCTTATCTTATCTATCTTATCTTATCTTATCTTATCTATCTTATCTTATCTATCTTATCTTATCTATCCTACCTATCCATCCATCCCTCCCTCCATCCATCTATCTAGTCAATCTAATCTAATCATTCATCCATCCATTTCATCCATCTATCTATCCATCCATCCATCAACGCTGAATATGATGCATAGTTCAGAAACCAGTGCTTTACAGTTTGTGGGATGTAATGCTGTTGAATTTGATAAACATAGTCATATTTGATGGTTGTTCTGTGAAGAGTTTCTTTTGGTCTTTCCCTCTTTCTTTTATAACCTGGTTCCCACTTTGATGCTTGTTACGGCAGTATCTTTTCATTTATTCTAAGTACATATCTGATAAAGGCCTAAGTCCATTATTTTCTTCTTATTGCTATAGAAACATATTGTTATTTGGTGTCTTCCCTTACTTGTTTGTTTCACTTGAATTCTTCCAAACCAATATTCAGTGCAGGATTTGTCAGAGTGAGCATTTGTCATATATTACGTTTAAAGGGCCCCATATCTCAAATAGCTTAGGGCCTTATCAAGTCTAAATCCGGCCCTACCAATATTTAAGAGTTTTGTAAGATATTCATTTTCTGGAAAATGATTAGGCCTAGGCCTATGCATAATAAAAAGCAAACAAATTAAGATATCAGATACCTTTCTTCAGATATCAGTAGCCATGCTATGCTATTTTGCTATGCTATTTTATTTTTCTTTCGTTCTTGGATTACTCAGTTGTTCGGTTGTGTAAACTACTGCCAACTGTTTATGAACCAGAACCATAGTTACTATTAAGTCGACTGTTGTCAAGTGTTATTTTTTCCATATTCACAAGGCGATGGACTTAAATCGGCTGTGCTCTCAGAATGAACAGCCTAAGAATTCCCCATCAGTAACTAAATTGGGTGCCACCAGGAGTAAGAAGAAAAGGGAGACATAGAGAAACTCTACGAAGAACCATTAATAGAGAAGGCTTGTCGAGGAACCTAAACAACGCCCAAGAATTGAAAGACCTGGCAACACAAAGATAGAAATGGAACACTATGGTTTCTGCCCTATGCACCCCTATAGCTCTGAAGGAACATAACATAACATTACTCTGCTAGTTCTGGACAATTAATAACACAATAAAAAATGCATACCTATACATGTTGGTTCAAGGTCAACAAAAATGGCTCTCGGAACATGCTTTCCTGCACCTGTATTCTGAAAGAAGGTGTTGAATGAGTCGTCTGCAGAACCCATTGTGTATTGGTAGGGCATGATGCCATCACACTGTATGCCATGCTCTAAGCAGTATAGTTCCCAGCATGCATCACCAACCTGGACCCCTGCTTGTCCAATGTGGATAGACACGATCTCACGCTGGTAAAAGTGAATGAAATCAAATAAAAAATATGCAATGTTCTGAGACATTATGTTGCAGCATGAAATTGTACATGGTGCTGGAAACTTTTGTTGTTGACTTTTTCTTATCTCTGTTTAGCCGTCAAAACTGTAGCTTAGACACACCTGCTCTGACGAGAAACGCTCCATTTTATCATCATCAAGTGTTATCTCTTATATGAACGTTATCACAACATACCAGTATATATAATTTCTGTGGTTTGATAATTTATTTTCATTTTAATTATGCTCATTTTTGCCATTTTTAGTCATTAGTTCTATGTGCACCTAAAAATTATAGAAATATGATCGACAGATGTGTCTTGCCTTTGCCAACACAAATATATATAATTTCTGCTGTATTTAATTATATTCAGCAGTTTGATAATTTATTTTAATTTTAATTATGCTAATTTGCTGCCATTTTTAATATTAATTAGTTATGCGTGCATCTAAAAATTATAGAAATAGGATCAACAGATGCGTCTTGTCTTCATAAACAAAATGTATAGTTTCTTTATTGTATTATTGAAAATAACAAAGATAAGTTAGAAATTATCAGCTTGGCTACATGTAACATTTTGTGGTCACATCATCATCATTAAGTGCTGTCTCCGCAACGAAGTTTGGCTGCAACGTATCTCCAACATCCTCTGCATCTTGTCTTGGTGGTCCACTCTGTTATGTTTATTTTTATGTTATGTAACTTGTGGTCACAAGTTTTATTTATATTTTCCTGTTTCATGTAAATTATTTTGATGTCAAATTCATTAGAAAAAAAAATCATAACTTTTTAAAGGATTGACGTACAGACTTGGTTGATGTATCATTGAATTGCCTTTTTTAAGGGCTATCTAACTATATTATTTGTAATTATGTAGCCCAATTTTGTCTTTGAAAATTTTCTCCAAGTACCTACTACAAAACATAACATAGACTTCAGTCATATATTTCCATGTCACACGTTTCATTGCAATTTGCTTTAGATCTTCATTGTCGAATTAAATATTGTCGAACGAATCATGATGTACATCCTTGAATCTGTTTCAGTAACACATATATTTAATGTTTACGATATTAATGTGTTATGATCAACTAGTTCTTGATTCAGCAAGAAAGATAAACAACATCAATTACTTAACCCTGAAGTTTATAGAGAGTGTAAATTTCCATTCATTCACCAAGGGCCATAACCGTTCAAATAAGGGGATGTAATAAGTGTGAGATGTATTAATATGCACACATATATTAATAAATCATCAAAACAAAAATATTTTGATCTAAATATGTGGTAATATCATTTAAATTAACAACTCTAATGTATTTTGAGAGATTTTATGTAATTGTTCCCCGTCCTACTATTTATGAAGATGTTTTTTAAAGCAACATGCGCGACATTCTTCCCTCACTGTTGTCATGGGTAACACCGTTGTGTCGTATATAGGAACGACAACATTTTTACTGAAAGTGACGTGACTGGTCTTATCCCGAGATGGCCTAGTCGAATCCAGTACTCAACTTGTGTCTATATGAGTGTGAGTTCTCTGTGGAACTTTACAAATTTAGGCTTGAACTCGTATGGAAACTAGTCTGGTTCGTTTCGTGTCGTAGACACCCCCTCCTGCGGGGGCAAGGTCAGTCCAGTGTCGAGTCGGCTAGCTCGTCAAAGTACAGATTGGGATCAAGGCTGGTTCCTCCCCACATGGCACGTGAAGGGCGACATCACCGGGGAGGGGGGAAGTTTTCGGTCGTACGGAATGTGAACAGCATAAATGTGCTTAACTGGAAGATGGCAATTCCAGTGTCTGAGTGGTTTCCGATCTGCGACGCCTGCAATGTCGCACCGCCTCACAAAGGGATTACGGGGGCATTGGATAGCTGCGTAGGAAATGCATCACTAAACGTTTTTGTCATTTTTTTAATTACCAAAATTTTAGTATCATTTGCACGGTTATACTTGAACGTATTTCATTTCGTATATCAACTTATTTCATTTGGTTTATTGGAAAGAATACATTTTTTGGGGAAAAAGAAAAAAAAAGAGGAGTTTGGCACATATTTTTAATGTATAGTTTAATGACTTAAGTTCTTAATTATCATCACATTCGAATTTCGTTAATACAAGAAACGAATTTTTATTTCTGAGGAAAAATATTGGAATTGTAGTTTATGAGTTTTAATAATTTAATGGTTCAGAGAACATTTACTTTCAACAAAAACGCAAATTCACAACATAAAAACATATTGTATTGGTCGAGTTTTTGTTTTTTTAAAGGTAAACTCAAATTATTTGACTTGAATATTTTGATAAACATATTTCTCACTAAAACAACGGTAATATGCATTTGTTTATGAGAATGTCAGATATGTATGTTAGTTACAGTCTCGCGGGGATTGTGCCCAATTTTGTCCCGGTCTACCAGTTTACCATTAAGCGTATAACGAATTTGTCACGTGTTCGAATCAACACACTTAGTACAGCTTCGTGAAAACTTCATTATATGTGGCATGAATTCTTTAATCAGTATGCCAACATCACTGCACTCAGGACAAGACCAATAGACGCTCAGTCCCCTCCTCCCTTATAGCAGATGTGGACATATTGGTGATTTCCAATGACTACTAATTAAATAAACAACTCAATCTACATCTTTGATATTTCATCGTGTTTGTCTGTGCAACGTTTAATAACAAATAATAAAAAATTACTAGAATGAGTTTGTCAAAAGCTGCCTTTTCTTTAAACAACGCTGGTCGTTAAGAAACTGTAGAACATATACGTTTTTAAAATTAAAAGCACTAGCTATATATATATATATATATATATATATATATATATATATATATATATATATATATAAGTGACGGTATGCGTAGGCATATATTAAAATCTGCTGGCCTAGCTTTACTTTATTATAAAGTTTATATAATTGATAATTGAATTTAAAGCAAAATGAGTTTACCATTTTACGTGTGTCGAAAAGAAAATGCCAACTTTTGGTTAGGATAGAGCAACGGATCCTTTAACCAAAACTTCGGCCTTCCTTCGTCCAACACGTTAGCTAATCCACTTTTGGATTCTCCCGCCTTCCAACTCTGTGCATCTTACCAAACCATCACACAGAAAATGTTGCCCTGGGAAACGTTACATTTCTGTGAACTTTAGCGGAAATGACCTTTCAATCGACTGAAAGGAAATATTATGATGACGTCAAGTTCAGAAACGCCACCTACCTCCATGTGTAATGAATGTTTTATCGGCAAAACATGAACGGTTTTAGTGAACCAGCGTCTTTCACTTTACGTGTTTTTATTGCATCTAGCTACAACATATTTGGATTATAATGTAATACGCAGACTTAATAAGTATAAATGCCATTAAATCGTAACTGCAGGAAGTATTGAGTTGACAGTTGTATTCCAGAGTGTTACTTACGAGTCGAGTAAATAATAAAAGTCTTGACTTGTCTAAGACAGAATTCGTGTCGCAGTGCGCAACTTATTCTGTGAAAGTGGTCTTACTTAAGATTTCTAGTAATACTAAGTGCTATTGACGATAAAGATACATTTATGTTATGGCTGATTCACTGTTCTACATTTCAGTATAGTAAGTATATTAAAATCATAAATAAATGTGAATTATTTGTAATTGTTGAATGTCATCAAATTCATCAATTCACGATCAATCATTATTCATAATTCAACTAACATTCCTATTCTTCAGTATTGATGCGATGTGAAATCTTACAAGTTACATTCTCAGCACTCATTAACTGCAAAATAGCCTAGACTAAATGATTTCCTATAAGTACAACTGAGTAGATTCTGTTACTGCCAGCGTAAAATTTGATATAATATATGCACTCAACTCAGATGATAATGATATGATTTTGATTATCATTATTGATAATGATTTTCATTGATATCATATTGTTTTGTTGTAATCATCACGCATAGACTGTTAAACTGAAATGCAAACTAAAAGAACAATCAGAAAGAACTCAATTAGTGATAGTTATATTTGATGTGTTCATCTGCTATCCTGTATCATAAATAAACCTATACAATATAACATAAGAAGGCATAGTACAATTAAATAATACTAGTAATATACTGTCATATACCTAGATTTTAGTCTCAATCAATCAAGTGCCATGCCGACTGGCGTATGCGATATGTTTCTCCACGACTCTGTCTCTTGTGTTGTCAATAAGCTCGGTTGGTGAGCTTCTACCGTGCCACGATACAAGCCCATCTAGTAACTTTTCTCTTTGTCGACCTCTATCTCTTCTCCCTTTGATCTTTCCAGTGGTTATTAAGTGTTCAAGCTGTGTTCTTCTCAGCACATGCCCTAGAAACCTTGACTGTCTGCCTCTAATGTTTGATATGATTGATCTTTTTACGCCAGCATCAATGAGAATCTCTGCATTAGTTTTTTTGGCTGTCCATGGTATTTTCATTATTCTTCTCAGAAACCACATTTCTGTAGCCTCCAATTCACTTTGATTTTTTTTCTTGTTTATAGTCCATGCTTCACATCCATAAAAAAGAATCGATTCGATATAACATCTCAGCACCGGAATTCGGGTCTGCATTGATAAACTTCCATTGCAAAAAATGGTTCTCATTTTTTGGTATGCTTGATTTTAGTCTACTAATAAAGTAATATACAGTCTTTGATGAATCACTGATTGACAACAATATCCATATTTCAATATACAGTCTTTGATGAATCACTGATTGACAACAATATCCATATTTCAATATATGAACTTGGACTACTGACATCCCATGGTTACCAAATATTATAGTGAATGGATGATTAAAACAAAAAGAACCTTGTTCTTCATCACACGGAATTGATATTTCCACATCCATCATAAATAGACATACCGGGTAGTTATTTTAAAATTTGAAAGTGAGAATAGTTTAATCTGTAGCTTAAACAATAATAATTTATGTACGATGACATTTTGTAAAATCAAGTTGTCATATCCGTAGGGGATAAATTTCTTTTAGGTCATTCATCTATTTTCGTGGGTACATTTAATTTTTGAAAGGGAAATTGAAAACCTTTTTGTTAAAAATTGCAGGAGGGGGTGTGGTGTGACTGACCAAGAGGTCGGCAAAAAAAAAGAGTGCTTATTATTAAAAGTACATGTTTGGATTTTCTAGGCGAGGGGGTTGAACCCCCTAACCATCTCCTTATCTACGGGCCTAATGCCATGCTAGATGCATGCAGGGATATGATATTGTTTGTAAACTTTATGGTGCTAGACTGTAAGTGTATTTAATGAAATGACAGGACATCCATAAAAACAATGGCAACATCAACAAACTACAGGAGAAATGAATAGGCATAGCTTATATTTAAGTTTGAACAGGACATGCTAGAGTAATTAACAGATGCTCTCATTAACAATGAAACAGCTGAACATTTCTTTATTGACTGCCCTTCTCTCTCATAATTAGCCATTGCTCTCATCTCAATGAAACAGCTGAGCACTGCTTTATTGACTGCCCTTCTCTCTTATCTGCCTTGGAAAAAAAACTTTTAGATACCTTTAACAGTCACTAATGCACTGTATGTATTGCAAAGTCAACATCTGATGGCCTGCTATTTGAAAGAATAGCATCGTGCTGCCGAGAGTAGAAATACTCAACAGCAATTGTATATTGGCTTCAGCAACATAGTTATGAACTTACAGGCTTCATTGCACTCCGGACAGACCCGTAGGTGCTTAGTCACTCCCGGCAAATTTTCATCGGTTGAACGCTCTCCTCAATCTTCCCCGTTGACGTCTAGTTGTATTAGTTCCATTTAATATCACCATTAATCAAACGTGGCAGATCATGGATGGCAGAGGCCGAAGATACACTGTGAAGAGGAAGTGAATTTGAAGAAATAGTAAAGGGCAGTGAATGGTAGAGGTAGACACTGAGAATAAATCACTGACTAAAGTAATAATACAACTAGATAAATCGTGTCGAAAATGGACGGACGTCAAGGCTCAGGATACAGTGCACAAACTCGCCCAATTACACTTGAAACCACAAGACATAATTATATACACAGATGGCTCCGTTAACAAAAACACATTAAAGCGGTTGGGGTTTTGTTGCCTACAGAAACAGTGTGAAGTTGGTTGAGAAATTAATGAAGGCACTAATAAATTCATTTCAAGATGCAGATTATGTCAATGAGGCCCCATCGAGGCCAGAACCTTGAAGTGGTGATGGGGCTTAGTTCAGCCATCAGAGGCTGGAAACTAAGACTGGTCGGGCACTCCCACTCGAGCAGGACCATAGTCCGGCCCAAGTAAGCAGAGTGCTGAAGACGGAGGCAACCAGCCAAAAGGCGCACAGATAATCAGGTTGCCACGCATAAAACACAATGGAAACATGTCTGCATCTAATAAACGTTATGGTGCCTGCCCTGTGGCGGACGTTCAGGCAGGGATGGTGCCGGGCCCTATACCTCGAAAGGGCCCAACCTCAGTTACTGGAAGTCCTTCTCAATTGCCCCGAGGAGCCAGGAGGCAAGGGAATAGAACTGGCCAAACAAACAAACGACCAATAAAAATAATGCACTGGAATGCTGAGGGTGTCAACAGTAAAAGAGATGGATACAGCAAAAAATTGGAACTTGAAAATGTCCTCAGTGAAGAACAAGTTAATATATGCTGTATCCAAGAAACACACCTCAGCAGCGACATAGCCTTCAAAATCAGAGGCTACCAGTGCTACCGATCTGACCGAAAAGACAGGCGAAAGGGTGGAATTCTGACACTAGTTAAAAACAATATCAGTGCATGTCAGCTGGAAGTATACATGGACGGGGCAGAATACCAGATGCTCCACCTAAAAACAGACAGTGCAGAATTCCATCTCCTGAACTACTACTGCCCAAATGATAAACCATTGGCACTAGACACAATTCCAGACAAAGAAAGGCTTATGGTGTGTGGTGACTTCAACAGCCACTCTCAGAGCTGGGGCTACGATCATATCGACAAGAGAGGTGAGGAACTTGAGAACTGGCAGGATGAAAATAATCTCATTCTTATTAACCAGCCAGCAGACTCACCAACCTTCTACTCGAGAGCATGGCACACCACCTCTACACCAGACCTGGCATTCTACTCACCAGGCCTGGAATGGAACATCACACGTGTCGTTGGAAAGCAGCTTGGGGGTAGTGACCACAGACCAGTATTTCTGGAAATTCACAATGAATATACCAAGGACAGCAGCACGCTCACTAGGTGGAACTATAAGAGGGCAGACTGGAAAATGTACCAGCATTTAACCAGTGTTCTAGCTAAGGACATGAACTTGGACAAAGACATCAATAGAGCAGTGAGTGAATTTAATAGATGTATACTACATGCTGCTAGTAAAACCATACCCAGGGGGGCACGCAAAAACTACAAACCCTACTGGAATGATGAACTGGAAAAGCTGCAAAATGAGATGGAAACATCTAGAAAGCAGGCTGAGAACAGACCTAGCCAAGAACATCACAACAAATATCAGCAAACAAAGGCTAAATTTCAAAGAGCCAAGTTACAAGCCAGACGGAACAGCTGGAAAGAAAAAACAGAGTCGCTGAACCTAGAAAGAGATACTAGGAAATTATGGAAACTTGTAAAACAACTAAATGATGAAGGTACAGGGAGAAATACCAGGATCACACTTTATAAAGATAAAAACATCTTAACAGGTAAACATGCAGCTGATTACTTTGCAGATTCCTTTGCAGAAGACAATAACGTCAAAGTCAGCCCAGACAAACAACAGGAGGTTCGAGCAAACCAGCAAAACATTGGACAAGATGAACCTATACCTGAAGTCATGGAGGCACCAATCACAATGAGAGAACTGGAGCATGCAATATCCAAATTGAAAATGAAAAAGTCCCCTGGAGCTGATGGAGTGTCCAATGAAATGATTAGAAACCTGGGAATTGCAGCAAGAGCAAAGCTGCTGCAAATCTTTAACACAAGCTGGTCCACAGGTAATGTACCACAGGCATGGAGAGAAGCAATAATGATACCTCTCCTCAAATCAGGAAAAGATGGCAACACAGTCTCCAACTACAGGCCCATCAGCCTCACAAGCTGTCTATGCAAAACAATGGAACGCATTATCAATCTTAGGATACAGTGGTACCTTGAAAGTGAAAACCTTCTGGTATCACAGCAAGCAGGTTTCAGACAGTGCTACTCTACTGAAGATCAGGCAACCTACCTCTCCCAAGAGATTGAGGATGCATTCCAAGATAAGAAACTGGTACTAGCAGCATGGATAGACCTCAGGAAAGCATTTGATAAGGTCTGGAAAGAAGGGCTCCTAAAGAAATTGCGAAATTGCAGGGTTAGCTCAAGAATGTACAAATGGGTAAAAGCATACCTGCATAATAGAAGAGCCAGGGTACAATTAGATGGTCGCAAAAGCAAGAAAGTCCTACTGCGTCATGGAGTCCCCCAGGGAGGAGTCCTGTCACCCACACTTTTCTTGGTTTACATCAATGACCTAGTTGCTGAACTACCACACGGGATCAAAGTGGCAATGTATGCTGACGACCTGGTGATCTGGTGCACGGAAGAACATGCGACAGTGGCCACTAAACAAATACAAAGAGCTATCGATGCCCTAACCTTATGGGCAAATAGATGGTGTGTCAGCATTAACACAGATAAGTGCAGCACTACACTCTTTACCCTCTCACCAAAACAAAAAGCCGGTCATATCAAGATAGATGGAGAGCTCTTGAAAGAAGACAAACAACCAGCATACCTCAGAGTTACTTTTGATGATAAGCTGACATGGAAGCAGCACATAAACAAAGCAACAACAAAAGCCAGGAGGAAGTTAGCTATCCTGAGAAAACTAAGTAGAACCACATGGGGAGCCAGTGGGAATATACTCAGTAAAGTTTACCAGCAAGGCATAAGACCACACCTGGAATATGGTTCAGCTGCGTGGTGTCCTGCATCAAACACCACATTACAAGATCTAGATAAAGTGCAAAACCAGGCACTTAGAATAATGTTGGGAGCAATGAAATACCCATAGCAGAGATGCAGAAAATGGGAAGAATGCAAACACTTGGCGAAAGCAGAGACACAAAAGTACTAATTCAAGCAGAAAAGTTTCAGTGTATGCCAAGTCATCCAATGAAGGAAAGATTCCAAAACCTAGCAATGGGGCGACTGAAAAGAAGCAGCTTTATCCATCAAGCTAAACGACTCCGTAGACAATTTACAGACCTACCTGAAGTTGACAGCCCCTTAAGGTCTGTACCAGAAAAAACCCCATGGAGTGAAAGGCATGGAATGCCAATATACATTCAGACCCATGTGAAAGGAATACTAAGCGAGGACGAACTGAACAGTGTGCAGCGGAGGACAGTCACCCTCAGTTTCCTGGACGAGGAATATCCACAAGATATATGGGTCAGAGTATACACAGATGGGTCAGCACAGAATGCTGTGAGGAATGGAGGTGCAGGTGTATATATAGAATATCCACACAAGCCTAGAGATACAATCAGAACACCGACAGGAAAATTCTGCAATAATTATGATGCAGAAATCCAGGCAATTACGGTGGCAGCTAAAAAACTGCTGAACTCCAACTCTGACCTACAGCCTGTGGTATTCCTGACAGATGCAAGGTCAGTGCTTCAAGCTCTCCAGTCTGGAAAACTAACAGACTTGAAAAAATTACTTAGCGAATTGTCTTACCAGTATAGGGTAACCATGCAGTGGATACTCTCTCACTGTGGAATACCAGGAAATGAAAAAGCAGACCAACTGGCTAAGGAAGGTGCTGCCGAAGATCAACCAGATATACCAATCACCTACCATCAGAAAAAACAGATGATCAAGTCAATAAGAAAGCCACAAACACCAACACAAGATGACTATCACATTATGAACAGATCAGAACAAGTTATAATTCTACGTCTCAGAACAGGACACAACCGACTCCGCAGTCACATGTATACAAAGTTCAAGATTGGCAACACGGCCATGTGGACAGGCAGTACAGAGTGCCAAACATATATTTCAAGAGTGTTCTGAGCATGAAACACTGAGGCAGACATATTGGCCAGAGGAAACAACACTGGAATCAAAGCTCTATGGGACACTGTATGAACTACAAAAGACAGTGAGTTTTATTAAGGAGACAGAATTGCAGATATAGACATGTTTCAAGTGAACGAAAGAAGAAGAAGAATGTCAATGAGGCTGAGAACGTACACATACAGAGAATGTTAGAAATGGGAT
The DNA here is from genome assembly GCA_034231615.1 of Meghimatium bilineatum. Lineage (NCBI taxonomy): Eukaryota > Metazoa > Mollusca > Gastropoda > Stylommatophora > Philomycidae > Meghimatium > Meghimatium bilineatum. The sequence goes on from CM067307.1 coordinate 34,709,432, forward strand.
TATTTAGAAGTGAGGGAAGGAAAAGTTAATTTTTTGGAAAGTCCCGAAGATCACACAATCAACACCTGACCGGGACTCTGAGTGTACATACACTGGTATGGCTGCTGGAGCGGAGGGCGGAGCAGAAAATGTCTGTTTCTAATCAAGAATCTACCATTATTTTAAACCGGTTTTATTCTACTAAGTATTTTTAGTGAAATGACCAAAGGACATTGATTGTTTGAGATGGTATATCCCAACTTCCTGCCGTAGATGAATGTGTTGGCACAAATAAAACGGTGACACAGTGCACTTCCATTCTCTGGACTACATCCTGCTGGAAATCTAGGAGGACCATGGTCCTGCTATAAGAGAGATCCAGCGGGAGATTGAGAATGAACGATGAAGAAGAAGAAGAGATATCCTAACTTGATATCATGGTTGCCACACTGAATCATTTTAATTTTATAATTAATACAATAAAATTTGCTCATGGTTTGTAGTTTATAATTATCATTTTTTAATTTGTCCTTTGTTCATTCAAAATCTAATCACTCTTGCGAAGTGTCATGTTCTATTCCCCTCTCTCCCTGATATCCATTCTCATGGCTGGTTGGCTTAAGCAACCATGTATCTCTTCCTATATTTGTTTGCTATCAGTTACTCTGTTGAATCTCTATGCCATTTCACCAGACTTTACTCTCTGTCTCATTTATCTTCCCATAAATATTGTCACTAGGTAAAGCGTGTCGAAAATAGACGGCATCAGGGCTCAGGATACAGTGCACAAACTCTGTATCAATAAAAAGCTATACTTCTCCTTAATAATGTACACGTTGTCACAATGTTCTCTATACCACATCCCTTTATAATGTACACGTTGTCACAATGTTCTCTATACCACATCCCTTTATAATGTACATGTCACAATGTTCTCTATAAATTTCCTTATAATGTACATGTTGTCACAATGTTCTCTATACCACATTTCCTTATAATGTAGAAGTTGTCACAGTGTTCTTTATACCAAATTTCCTTACAATTTGTCTTTAAAAAAAGGAGAAATGCTTCTTTCAAATGTGTGAGAAGTTTTCTGTGTGCATTATTGACCTAGGGTAGCATATCTTCATTAGTTTTAACTTTTCTTTAACTAGCCCATCACATGGAATATTTTCTGTAAAACCTCATCTCTGCGGCCTCCAGATTTCTTATTGAAAGTTTACATTGAGACCATTTCTATAAACACATAGTTATGAAAACAGAATAGGATAGGCTCAGGAAGAACAGAATATTCTAAGTATAAAATGATGATGAACAATCCACACACTAAGAATTCCCTAGTTAATATCAAAAGTCATTGTCATGGAATCCTCCAAATGAAAGTGGAGAAGGCAGAGCAGAAAGCATAGCCAACAGATCAAATGGTTTGCAGACTACCACCAGACAGCATACCACAGCAAGCTATGCCACACAGACACAGTGAAGGCAGACCATGAAAACGATGGACTACCAAAAAAAAAGTTGACATATTCCATAATATACTTGAACACACGAGGGCCATCTCCAGAGAATTCTTCTACCCCTGATGCTGAAAGGCAATAAATGGTTTAGCGAATAGATGGATAGAGCAGAAAGAGTGCCAAAAACACGAATAAGTAGTAGAGATATGGAAAGAAAGTATTGTTTTTGACAAGGAATCGTGCCTGCATACATGTCCGAACCATGCTAGTTTTCATCGTTTCACTATTGAAAGCAATGGCTCCTGGACACCTGCACACATCTCTACTTTATTTCTTACGTACACATTGGTCTTATGTTGCCTATAGGAAATTCATAGAATTCGTCTGTAGCATTTGTGCTTGAACGCTTGTAATCGTCTCTCCATGTCTGCAGTGAGTGTCCAACTCTCACAACCATACAACACAGCAGAAAGCACCAGCGACTTATACAGTTTGATTTTCACTCCAACACTGATGTTGCTTTTCCAAATCACAGTTAGCCTTGACAAGGACGCTAAAGCCATCTCCAGCCTTATTTGTAGTTCTGCTTTGCATTTACCATCGCTGCATATACTGGATCCGAGGTATTTGAAGGTATTCACCTCAAGCATCATATTAGGCGCTGAAGGAACATAGACATATGCCATGAAATGCAAGTAAGTCAAGGCAAATTCCCCTTCTGAGTAAAAGACTGTCCACCTCATAGCATTGAATTAAACAGTCATCTAGGACTTGCAAAGCTCTGAAAAATTTGGATCTGAAAATAAAGTCCCCACTTTCTGGCAGAAGAAACTATTTTCTACCTATCTGTCTGTCTTATCTCTGCTTTTTCTGTAAGGTGTCTCAGGATTCAATGATGATCAGTTTTCGGGCTACATCATGTTTGGTTGCTTGATATGCAGTAATACTGTGATGTCTTAGAATGTGTTTTTTGAAGCAGTCCTTCAATTCACCTTCTTCTCGGTCTTCCTCCGTATGTTGCTGTTTCTATTTTCAAGTTGTATGGTCTTGCCGCTGGCCCTTTTTGGGCAGAGTCAAGAGCATGTGAAATAGTAGAGACAATTTATGCTACCTCAGGGGCTATCATGACCATCATCACTAACTTAGTTGAATTTCTTTTATTACAGATGTCAATCTTTTAAATACCGGTGACCTACAAGTATGCTTAGGTCACCATGGATGATGCTGTAAGCCACGACTCTGTCACTTCCTCTACCAGTGAAGAATTTGTTGTAATAAATGGAGAACCGAAGTTAAAAGTGGCAGCAGACGTGAGCGACATCAGCGAGGAAATTGCTAGTGCCACTGCCATAGAAGGAAAAATGTCAGACATTACGGAACTTGTAGAGCAGCCCTGTGATCATGTGATGGCAACTAGCCAATCTGTGAATGTGTTAAATTCTGCATCAGTTTTGGAAAACTATCCAGATACACCAATCGGTGATGAAAAATGCGGATCTGGAGCTGGTAAGTTAATAATTAAGTTATATAAAAGTTAGTTAATAAAAAATTGTTTAACAGAAAAATATAATTATATACTTTGAGGTCTTATGCCACAATCCTCATTCTAGATACTCTCCATGGTCTACAGACAATTCCTCTGCAATCCAGCAACCATTTCTGTAAGTTTTTCTGAAAAATTCTGGGAATGAAGTACGGTTGTTGAACCAATGAGTTCTTCTGCATAATTTTCTCTCATGCCTCAATACATGTTGCTTTCAGCTGCATTTTCAGCTTGTGGAACAGTCAACATTTGCAAGCAGTCGTGTTGGCAGAATATTTAACCTGATATTATCTTTCTCCAGGTGGATGATATTTATATTATCCACTCTTGCAGTTAAGCGTAGGGGTGGGTGCATCAGTTTTTGTTCCAATGTCAGATGTGTCGCCATGGTTGTGTCATGTCCATGTTTGTTAAGGTTATCTTAGTATATTCTATCCACTGTTATTGTGGTCTACCACAAAACTTTGGTGTTATGTCCAGATATTCGTTTGTTATATTAACCTGATATATTAACAAGATGAATCTTGTGTTTGACCAAAAAAATTGTCATCATATCTAAATAACGTCCAGGTACATTGTCATGGTGAAGCTGATGCCTATAAGTCTGTTCCGATATCGCACACCATCATGAAGGCATCAGATGGCCACCAGGTACATTCTCTTTGGTCATTTTCCAGCTTTATGCTGGCAAAATATATAGAAATATATTTTAAAATTTATTTTTTAAAACCGCACCATAAAACCATTTGAAATTTAAATTGATGGATCATATCAGAAAAATCTTCGTTCTCCAAGACCACACATATAGAAAACACAAACACATGTAGGTGTCACTACGTGGCATTTATCCGCAGCGCAAAATCCCAGGAGCGTCCTGAATCACTCGAGATTATTCTTAGGGTTAGCTTTTGCTTCAAATATGCTTTGTAAGTGATAGTATGAGTATGTCTCTGTGTGTTTTAGTTGATTATAAAATACTCTTAAAATGTGTTGTCTTCTTCTTCTTCAGCGTTCGCTCTCAAATAACCACAACGAATATTTCGTGTGATTTTCGCCGGGGAGCGTGAAGTACGTTGTGCTGCAAGTTCCACAGTAAAACTGTGATTATTTGCACCCCGGTTGGTCACTTGTGGTCAGGACGTCCGAGGTCCAGCACATCCGTTTTCGTCATTCCTTTATATCGGGTTTGGTCCCTAAAATGGGTTGTCTATAATTACCATTTGATGGCCAGATTTTATCATTTAGACATATCATTGACCATTATGAGCGTTGGTCTCACACCCGTGAGGTCCAGAGTTCAATTCCCGGTAAGGGGTTGTGTTTTTTTCTGTCAGAGTGTAAATTTAAAAACTCACCCTGAAAATGAGTGCTGACAGCAAAGGCATACAGCCTTTATCACACAAGCCACTCAAATACTCCCGGTAACTCCCTAACTGGAAAAATACAGTATGAGTTTTTTTATTGACCATTATAAAACTTATGCTGTGGCAATTTTTTTTGGTAATTTTTGGGGGGAATTACAGAATTATTTTTTTCTACCATATTTTCTTGTTTAAATTGAAATACGAAAGTCCAGGTCACACCAGCAAATAATGTTTTTGGTAGAATTATTTCTTTCGTAACTGATGTCAAAAACATCCAGGAAGCAGTGCTTCTTGAATATCATAGATACAGTTATTAAAATTAGAGATTTAATGTTACATTTCAGTGGTTTAAAAAAATTTGTTTTCTTGATTCTTGTTTAGGAACCACAGCGCCACAGCACTGGGGACATTCCCATATATGCTCTGCTAGCCGTATCATCAGCCATCTAAAAGTGTATAAGCTCAGTGTCCCAGTCATTTGCTTATTGCGTGTTCTTCTGATCTTTCCGGAGAGAGAGCAGTTTCTCCTGTTGCATCTAGTCCCTCCTTTTCTACCATTCTCTGAATATGTACATTGTCTCGTCCGACCTCGTCCTCGTCTTTTTTGTAGGGTATCCCATGACAACTCTAATCAATTCAATCCCGTCTCTTCTTCTTATTTCGTCTCGGTGCCATTCACCAATGCTTTACCAGCCAACACATCAGCTCTTTCGTTTCCCCTGAAGCCAGCATGACCTGGACAGTACGCATGTGGTTGCGTCTGTGGGTCTCACCAATGGTCCACTAGACATACCACCCATGCAACAGAAAACCTTAGTGGTTGACGTGCCGTTATATTGAGGTTATCTTCTTAGAGAAGCTTCATGGCACGTCATCTATACATTTATGCTTTTATTTTGTTGTTGAAATGTGTTTCATGTTTACCTAATATATACCGGTATGTATGCACCCTCTGTGGTTGGGAGGGAGCCAGAGATGTACTGTGTAGCACTGAGGAGGAGGAAACTGACATCACTGTTTTTTCCTATGGTTGAAACCCATAGAGGCACAGGACGTGATAATCCTTTTGACTTGAACGCATTTGGTTGCATGCCTAGAGCAATAGAGAACTTCGGCATAACCAGTAGTCAATTGGTGGCGGGGAATGAGCACAGTGAACCCTATCTTGGCTACAGAGGCTAGGAGAGTGCATAGGTTGAAACCTACCTTCCTGGGGGTGTGATAGTTATTCTCTGGCTCTGTCCCGATGTGGGCCAAAAATCCACAGACTTCCCAGCAATATAATGCCATTTAATGTCATTAGGTCAAAGGGCATGTGCCCATGGACTGCTGGATTAGCAACCAACCAACCTGGACAGTATATCCATGTAATACTCTGCACGTTGTTGAGAAGACAGACCCACTCTGTTCTGATCATACACTTTTCTATCTTGCGTAACACACTTGGAGAGTCTGATAGAATCACTGATTCTGTTGGTGATTGCCTTAAAAAAATTGCTCAGTAGTTTAACCCTTTAGCTGCAAACATTGTTCTCAGTGACTGATCCCAGTTGTGCTAAATTCTTTCTCCTGTGCTGCTTATTTTTTTTCTTGAGCTACAAAAATCAGAAAACTTCCATGGTACTGGCTTTTTATTGTCACCAGAAGATATACATCTCATGAATGGTATGGTTGATACAAGCACTTGTCCATTTCAGAGTGAAATCGTTCTTAACAATGAGGGGATAGAAAAGGAAAAAAAAACTCAGATTAATTCATGAATAGTAGTAAGATGTAGGAACGATTAAACTTTTACATGGTAGCTAAAAGGTTAAAATAATGCAATATTGGTGTTTTTACTTTTTTTGTAAATAATAAATATATAACTGTTTAAAACTTATCTGGCAACCCTGGTGTGGTGTAGTGTTGTTATCTAATTATCATCATCAGGTAGCATATCCTAGACAGGATGTAGCAGTCATCACAGCCTAATGTTCCCTAATACTCAGTGTATATGTACAATATAAATGCCTATATTCTCTAATATCTTGACAGACCGAGGTCGATCCACATCTTTGCCCATCATACTCAGCGGAGATTGCACTGTGTTTAATGGGGTAACCTACTTAGGCTGCGCCATGGTCAACGCGCCTCGTAGTGAAGCCGAAATCTACCGCAACATGTCTGTCTTAAACCAACAGAGCCAGATGTCAATACCTGTGACCTTGTCTATACCTGCCACCTCAGAGGGCATTGTCAGGTTAGTCATTTCATTAGATCTCATTCTCTAGCATGAATCTAGGTCACATCTATTTATGGTGTATTAAATATAGTTTTTCTTTCATTTATGCCAGCAAGCACCGTGGGAAGATTCAGTGACTGTTCTTCTTTGAAACATTGTTGAGACTTAACGGGAATTGAACCAGGTCTGGTCTAGCGGCACCAAACGGACAGACCTGGCTCAATTCCCGTTAGTCTCAAGAATTTTAAATTTATCCTAATGCTTCCTACTTGAATTTATGTTGAAACATTGCATTTGTTATCATTGCGCCTTGTTTACATGGTTTTGTGTTATTCATTTGGTCATCTGACTCAGATGTAACCTGTTTTTGCCTTGAAGCCATATATATGTTTGGTGTGATTATATTATTGAGTGTTCTTTTTACCTGTATATAACATTTTACAAAATTATATTTATGTTCTCCTTGAATAAAACAACATTTTTTCTGTGATATAAAGTTTATTAGATGTGTGTAAAAAGGATTGTTGATTTCTAATTTGCATGGCATAACAGTGAAGGGAGATTATATTATATATTATAATAGAAGATGGATGGTCTATGATAGGCATGCTGTAATAGAGGTGAATTTTGATAGATGTATGTAAATTAGATTGATGGTTCTCCGCCGAAGACGGGCGTGTAGGACCATTGTCGCAAATGAAACGGCGACACAACGCATTTCCATTCTCTGGACTACATCCTGCTGGAAATCTAATAGGACCATGGTCCTGCTACAAGAGAAATTCAGCAGGAGTTTAAGAATGTACGCTGAAGAAGAAGAAGAAGAAGATTGATGGTTTCAGATTGATCTGATATTAAGAATGAGGAGAGATGAAATGTGATATTTTTTAAAGCATTCATTCTCAAACTCCCGCTAGACCTCTCTCATAGCTTGGCAATGGTTCTACTATATTTCTAGCAGAATGCAGTCCAGAGAACAGAGGTATATTGTGTCAACGTTTTATTTAGGACATGTCTCACTTTGATGTTAGATTTGATATTTGTTAGTACTTGCAACCTCTAGTGAAAATGAGTTCCCTTTACAATTCAATCGGTGGCCGCTTGCTTGCAGATGACATTGATCTTATGGTTTGAAGTAAGAAAGAAGTCTAATTCAATACATCAATAAACCCGTAACCCTTCAGGGTCATAGGGGTACCACATTGGATGCCTCAGCACACAGAGTCCTCCAGCGAATTCTATCCTCAGCGATGCAGATGAGTGTCTAATGAACTAAACTTGAAAAAACTTATAGTATGAAAATAAACATAAATAAAAGCAAGAAAATGGTGAACAGGTGACAAGACTCCTGTTAATATCTTTGTGAATGGACAGAAACTGGCAGTAACTTACTTTTAATACTTAGAATTAAGTAACTTTTAATACTTAGAATTACCGGTAAGTAACTTTTAATACTTAGTCCTATGTGAGAAGTGATTGAAACACTAATAAAGAAATCAAAATTAGACTTGAAGTAGCTTTGACTGCAATGCCCAGATTAAATACCATATGCAAGAGCAGAATAAGTACAGCAGTGAAGATCATCCTAGACACATATTTAATAATACCCTATTACGTATGGATATGAAAGTTGGATACTTGCAGCAGACGTGGGGAATAAGAATAATGGGTTTTTGAAAATAAATGCTGCAGGTATGTCATGTTCTACATAATATACATTGGTAATAATTACTAAGAAATTTAAACACCAAATGACCTTTTTTTAAAAAACAATTTAGTATTTTGTTAGGGGCCGGAATCCATATAAATATGAAAAATCCTTACTATTTGACACCTATGGCTGCAGGTAAGTATTTTATGTTCATTATACAGAAAATAGATATCAGAAAACGCTGTTGGTCCTACATCTGGCATGTCCTCAGCGCAGACACCAACAGAATACACCACCAATCTCTTGAATGGATACCTACAGGCAAAAGAGCAAGGGGTAGACCAAAAGAAACACTCAGAAGAACAATACTTAGAGAAAGTAAAACAACCAATATTCATACTATTCAAGAACTGTACAGAATAGCTTTGAACAGACAGAACTGGAGAGATCTCTGCCCTATGCGCTAACTTCAGCGCAAAAGGAAAATGAATGAAGGAATACAGAAAATAAAACCCTACATATACGTACGTACATGCAAAACTTAATCAATGCTCTTGTAGGTTAACAAGGACATCTCTTGACATTGGTTAAACATCGTATGTGTTTTGTCCATGTGATGGTGCATAATTCCTTGCAACACTCTCCTATATTCAACAGTTGAGTGAGGGAAAAGAATAGGACAAAGAAAAGCATGTGTTGATAATATAAAACTGTACAGTATTTTTCTTCTTGTTTTCTCAAAGTACTGTCGGTTAGCAATATGTTGTCTGGAAAACGGAATGTGGTTTGTCATGGTTTGCACCGTTACTGTGATATCTGTGCCTTTTGGCTTGACACATCAGGCTTCAGCATGGGACCTCTATGGCAGCCTCTTACGACATGCAGGAGTAGATTTAACACCAAATGTCTTTTTTTTGGGGAGGCCCGAAATCCGTATCAGTATGAAAAATCTGTACTAGTTAACATAATACATTGACCGTATTATTTGCTTCTCTTTTGGGCCCCAGCAACAAAAGGGTTGGACAGGATTTAAGAATCTCCATACTTAAAAAAGTAACTGAGAAGAGATGCATGGTTGGATTTTCATGTTGAAGTACCTAGAGTAGCACGTCTCAACCCTAGGCGGTTATGGGTTTGATGATGCTGACACGTCTAAGTCTTGAAAGACAAATTTGAAGCAATATCCCTTAAAAAGGCATAAGCAGCTAACATTATTTCATTTTGGAACAGGTTCAAATTGGGGAAAGCAGACTAAAGCAATGCACTACTATAACATTTCTGGCATGCTCGACTACAATATAAGATCTGCCGACTGATGAAAAATCGAGCCTTCTTAATGATAATTTAACTGGGCACTATAATTATACTTTCTGTGACAGCCAATGAAAATAATGGAATAGTCAAATGAGTCATTTTAATTAAAAGACTTGATTCCCTATTAACTAGTAGGTCTTATATAGTAGATGGTCATGGTTTCTGGAAAATAGCAACTCATGCAGTTCTGTGCTCCATTGTCTTTATAAATTCTTAACTGAATGGGATCAATTATTTGTCTGTTTTACTTTGTTATAATCTGTTTAGTCCTACTTTCTCCCATTCAAACTTCCAACCACAATATTCATGGATCCCAGGACGCTCAAACATATGTGGGAATGAGAGAGTAGACCAACTTGCTAATCCCAATAGATGTCAAACAAAGCAGTTAGCTACCACACAGTAGAAGAGATACTAAGAAATAATTCTAGACAAGATTGGTTGAATAGCTAGACTACGGAGATGACTAGCTGGGTTAAGTATTCTGAATTGAATGGACTAGGCTCTGCCGACGATGGATGTGTTGGACCATTTGCGCAAATAAAACGGCGACACAACGCATTTTCATTCTCTGGACTACATCCTGCTGGAAATCTAATAGGACCATGTTCCTGCTACAAGAGAGATCCAGCGGGAGTTTGAGAATGAACGCTGAAGAAGAAGAAGAATGGACTAGGCCAATATACAATAGAAATTCATTGGGAGGACAGAATCAAAGCATCATTTTACAGCTCAAAGTCAATCGAGCATGCCAACATAATTATTGAAATCATCCACATGAAACAGTGCAGCATGAACAATCTGAGTTTATGGGAACTACATAAAATTAGACAAGAACTTCTCCCACTATACCCATCTATTTTGAACATCTTATATGGAAGTGCATGTCTCAGATGTGGGACCTCTTTACTGTCTTTTTGTCAGACCTGGACTCTTAACTGCGGGTGTATAGAGAAGAATTTCAGGCCATTGGCACAAATTAAACGGTGACACAATGGTGATCGTTCTCAGGACTGCATCCTACTGGAAATCTAGTACGGCCATGGTCCTGCTACAAGAGAGATCCAACGGCAGTTTGAGAATGAATGCTGAAGAAGAAGAAAACAAATGCTATAGACGTGTGTTGGGTATCTGTTACATAGAACATAAGACCAGTGTGTTTGTGCATGATAGAATTAATGTATTAGCTGGTCAACAAGAGCCACTGTTAGTAACCGTGAAACCTTGTAAACTCTGGTGATATGAGCATGTGATGTAACATATCTTGATAGAAAGATGTTCTTGAAGGTATAGTACAGGGTGGAAGAAGATGAGGTGGACAGAAGAAGACGAAGCTGGATAATGTCAACAGGTTCTGAAGTTTCCAAACTCATCTGGATGGTAGAGGATAGAGATGTATGGAGATCTTGCGGCAGCAAATATCCCAATGTGACACCACTACGGCCCTGGCGAATTATGAGTTATCCCAATGTGACACCACTATGGCCCTGGCGAATTATGAGTTATCCCAATGTGACACCACTATGGCCCTGGCGAATTATGAGTTATCCCAATGTGACACCACTATGGCCCTGGCGAATTATGAGTTATCCCAATGTGACACCACTACGGCCCTGGTGAACTATGAGTTTTATTATTATTATATGTAAGTCTATTCAACGTACAGGTAGCCTGCACATGTTACAAACTATCATGTGCTTCCACAGAGTGAAAACTTACGGCACTGGATAGAAGAAGAACCACTCTAAACAATATTCTACTGTCAGGACATCTTTTATGTCCCCAACATACTTTCTGATCATCCTTCTGTATATTTCAAATTGATTCATGTTTCAGGATTTCAAATTCGTGCATGCTTCAGGATTTCAAATTCAGGCATGTTTTGTGATTTCAAACTCATGCATGCTCAGGATTTCAAATTCACGCATGTTTTGGGATTTTAATTTATGGCAAGTTTTGGGATTTTAATTTACAGCAAGTTTTGGGATTTAAAATTAATTAATGTTTCAGGATTTTAATTTAGCGCTTGTTTCAGGATGCTAAATTCATGCATGTTCCATGATATAAAATTCACGCATGTTTCAGGATTTTACAAATGTGTTAAAAGTTAATTGGTCGCTTGAGCTTCTTGTATTATTGTACGTTTGTCTTGATTTACTGTTTACATTTCTGTCTGTTTATAATTTGTGTTCTTCTTCTTCATTGTTCATTCTCAAACTCCCACTGGATATCTCTTGATTAGATTAGATTTCCAGAAGGACGTAGCCCAGAGAATGGAGATGCGTTGTGTCGCCGTTTTATTTGCGCCGCTGACCCGACACATCTGTCTTCGGCGGATGTGGGGTTCAAAGTATGATATCTCAACTGATGAAGTTGGATGGTGCCAGCCATTCACGCAAATAAAAACTGACACTTATTTTCATTCTATTGACTAGAGTAAATCTGGAAATCTAGAAAGACCAATGTATTGCTACAAAAGAGTTCCAGCAAAAGTTTAAGAACACTAATGAAGAAATAAAAGTGATATTTCATTTGTTGATTAATAATTTAGTTTTTAACACGTTTTGGCTCGTGTTTTGACACGTTTGGGGATCTTTTGTAATCTCAGGGATTATTTATTGAATCTACAGAGCTACATGCCAAGAGGGGGGTAGGAGTACTCTAGAGAAACCCGAGTTCAATTAAGTCTGTTCTCTAAACCTTTTGACCCCCTCCTTTAAATATACAGGATTTCCTTTTAACCACTCTTCATCTCTAGTATAGATTTCCTTTTAACCACTCTTCATCTCTAGGGTAGATTTGCTGTTAACCACTCTTCATCTCTAGTATAGATTTCCTGCTAACCACTCTTCATCTGTAGTATAGATTTCCTGTTAACCACTCTTCATCTCTAGTATAGATTTCCTGTTAACCACTCTTCATTTCTAGTATAGATTTCCTGCTAACCACTCTTCCATTCTAGGATAGATTTCCTGTTAACCACTCTTCATCTCTAGGGTAGATTTCCTGTTAACCACTCTTCATCTCTAGGGTAGATTTCCTGTTAACCACTCTTGATCTCTAGGGTAGATTTCCTGTTAACCACTCTTTATCTCTAGGATAGATTTCCTGTTAACCACTCTTGATCTCTAGTATAGATTTCCTGTTAACCACTCTTCATTTCTAGTATAGATTTCCTGCTAACCACTCTTCCATTCTAGGATAGATTTCCTGTTAACCACTCTTCATCTCTAGGGTAGATTTCCTGTTAACCACTCTTCATCTCTAGGGTAGATTTCCTGTTAACCACTCTTGATCTCTAGGGTAGATTTCCTGTTAACCACTCTTCATCTCTAGGATAGATTTCCTTTTAACCACTCTTCATCTCTAGGATAGATTTCCTGTTAACCACTCTTCATCTCTAGGGTAGATTTCCTGTTAACCACTCCAGTTATGATTAAATGTATTATCGCGGTTATGAGTTTTTCTTTACAGAATCATGCACCTGTTTTTAAAAAATATACAACAAAACCTTATAATGTCATTAGAGCTGACAAATCCATGAGGAATAGTTTATGCAGCTTCAGTGAAAACATTTCTTATGAAGGCATTCCGTTGGAAGAGATGTTGCTATGACATTATTGATTTTGAGTGGAGAGTGCTATTTGATAAGAATCTTCTTGTCTGTGTGTGTGTGTGTGTGTAAATGGTATGACGATTTTATTACAGAATGTTCTGCCTTTAAAAAATGGTTGAATTTTCCATTTTTTTGTGTGCAAATATCCATTAATTTATCAACTATTTGTGGATAGGAAATTATGGCACATAAAATTGTGCTGTGGTAAAAAGATGTTTCTTGGTGGTCGAGAGGTTAGTGGGAGCAGCTGACAAACACAACTCGCTCATATTTATTTGTGGTTCTTCTTCGTTCACGTTTAGACTTTCATATTCACTCTGAGAAAGATAGCAGTCGACACGGTTTTTCATGATGGAAGCAGAACATGGTCAATTGGTTCTCTGATCGTTTTGTGTTGGCCAGGTCTAGAACAGGTGTTGGGCTTTCATAAGGCTGGTACCGTAATACAAAAAAATTGGTAACATATCCTTTACAGAACTTAGCTATCAACCCAGCATTTGTTGGCTGTTGTGATTTTCTAGGCAATATAGATATGTTCAGTAGTTTGCCATGGTTTTCTAAACGGTCTGGATGCACAATTGCCTGTGACGGAGATCGAACTTGGCACCTTGGTCGTCACAGACGCACTCTGTACCACTTCGTCACAGAGCCGGACCACTGTAGTACCAAAGCTGTACAAATCTGATCTACAGTGTTTCAAATCTGAAACGGGTTTACGGTGATCTTGTATTTGTTATATTGGTAAAGTAGAGGTACTTCTTTATGGAGAGTTGCAGAAGGGCATAAGTTCTCAATGTGGCTGAAAGAAGCGTTACATGGACTCGTTAAAGACCTCAATGCAAGCCTTTGAAATAGACCAAGATACATGGGAAGAATTTGCACAAAATAGAACTACATGTTATTCAACAGTCAAAAAAAGGTGCAGAGTCTTGTAAAAAGAGGAGAAATGCTGCAGCCCAACGGCGGAGAGTAGCTAGAAAGTCACAGGTAGATAAAAAAAAACCATCTACTGTTGTCATCCCTTGCCTCGAATTGTCCACAGTCATTTGAGATCAAAATAGGGCTTACTAGCCATCTATGAACTCATTTTGTGGAAGGACATAACTCAAGCTAAATTTCACAATTGGCTGTAGCAATAATCATCATCACTTGTGATCGAATACCACTTGAAAAGCCACTCGAATACTCCCTGTAACTCCATAATGGGAATAATACAGTATGACAAGTTGTTTTTTTAACTTGTGATGGAGGAACAACATATATTGGTGACGACGCAATCTTAAATGTCCTTTGCTGAGCTGGAAAATTGTGATTTGAAAGTTGGTCATCCAACTTGTACTAGTGATTGGTTGTATTAGCGGTACCTACAAATTTTATTGATAACCGATACCGTATTTGGATTTGTAAAAAAAACAACTAAGGATAAATATACCTCTGTTCCAATCGAACGCCCATATGTTGCCGGGGCCCGAAAGGGTAGCAAAGAATAGCAACACTGTTTACCTTCCACACATGTCGTAAAAGGCGACTAAGGAGGTTATGGGATGGAGTTGGCTGTCCCATCCCATATAGGGTCAGTGACCCAAAGCCATGCTGAAGTCGGATGTGTCAGGCTGAAAGGCGCAGATATCACAGCAATGTTGTAAACCATGACACAACGCATTCCGTTCTCCGGACTATTTCCTGCTAATCTGCAGGAGTTTGAGAATGAACGCAGAAGAAGATCCCAATGGAAACTAAAAGGCAAATAATGAATTAAATCCTCATACCAACATTGTGTTATCAATGTCAGACATGGACACTAACTAAAGAACATGAGAGAAAGTTTACTACGTATGAAATGAGATGTCTAAGAAAAGCAGCAAACAGAACAAGAAGAGATCAAGTGAGGAATGAAGAGATTACAAGAAATGTTAGAACATTGTCTAGCAGATGTTAAAAAAATATTGAAAAACAGATACTGCAATAGTTTGATCATATAATGGCTCGATCAGATCAATCCATATTGGTCAGCAGCAAGAGCATACAATATGAGAATATAGACACCAAAAGGCGAGGAAGACCACGAAGAAGGTGGATTGAAGAAAAACAGGAAGTTACAGCACTGTCACCTGCCATGCGTGTTG
Source organism: Meghimatium bilineatum (assembly GCA_034231615.1). Classification (NCBI taxonomy): domain Eukaryota; kingdom Metazoa; phylum Mollusca; class Gastropoda; order Stylommatophora; family Philomycidae; genus Meghimatium; species Meghimatium bilineatum. The sequence continues at coordinate 34,724,706 of CM067307.1, forward strand.
TATAAGGCAACTAAGGAGGCTTTGGAAGTGGTATTTGGCTGTCCCATTCCATAAAGAATAAAAATGATTCAGAAGTCATGCTGAAGTTGAATGTGCTGTACCATGCGTTGCAGATATCGCAGCTAAGCTGTAAGCCATGACACAATACATCATATATTCTGACCAGCATCTGCAGGAGTTTGAGAATGAACGCAGAAGATTAAGTGTCCCGTGCAACATGGGCTAAAATTATTTTAGGTATTGAAAATTGTTCTATCTATATATGTGACCTGTCCTTTACAGAATGTTGCCCTCACTGCCACTCTGTAAGCCTCTTGGTTCTGTGCAAGCTGCTCAGCCTCTGCCAGTGTCTTGTTGAGAAGGTTTTCGATACCCTGTGTCCATCATGGTCTGCTATTTTTTCTCCGTCCTGAAACTTTTTCCTCTATGACTAATCTTCTCAACTATTGTGTCTCTGTATATGTCCAAAGTATGTTAGCTTGCTATTTTTAAAATACTTTTGAGGAGCCCGTCTTCCATGTTCAGTTCATGTGGATGTCTGCATTGATTCGTCTTCCTGTCCATGACACTCTTGACCTTTCTATAACATTTCATTTTGAATGCCAATATTTTCCTTTCCATTACGAATTTCATTGCCAACATATCACAATCATATGTTGCCACTGGAAAAATATATCTCCTTAATAGTTTATACAAGTAAATTCAAGAAGGAAGCCAGAGGATAAATTAAAAATTCTTGATTCTAACGGGAATTGAACCAGTCCGTTCAAACTAACGGGAATTGAATCAAACATGTTATAAGTTTGTTGTTACTGAGGATACTTCAGTACCTGTACGGGATGTACATTGTTGTTGTAATAGTTCTTGTCTCGATTGGTCTGTTCTCAGTGACTTGAGTGCACAGTTTGAATGTCTTGACATAATCGCAACTTTTTTTGAAGATGTGGTTAGTCAAGTACGGAAAAACCTGTGTATGAGAGTTACTGGTGCTGTTGAATGGACTGGTTCAATTCCTGTTAGACTCAAGAATCTCCTTAATAGTTGAAACTTTGTCTCTCTGTGTGTTTTTTGTCATTTTGCTTTTCATCTGTGATTTCTTTTGTAGAGCCATTGCTAATCTCTTTCTGATCTCTGATGAGCAGTCTCTTTTGGTGTTGGTGGTTGACCAGAGATATTCAAAATTTGCTGACATTTTCTAGTTGGTCTTTGTCAATGACTGTTTTGTAGCATTATGTTGCATTAATATGATATTTATAGTACTTGACGTAGAACACAGGTTTTGTAGTTTTACTTGACGGCTTACAGACTATTGTGTCATGTGACGTATTCCTTCCAGAATGTTGTCTTCCCAATGAACTCTCTGAACCTCTCTCTGTCTTGGGCGATGTGGCTTGCATTTTCTAGCGATGTATTCATATTATCTTTAATGTAGTCAGTCCATCGTCTTCTTGGTCTGCCCCTTCTCCTCTTCCCAGGTACTCTTCCCTCCATTATTTGTCTTTCTAAACAGTTATGTCTCTTTATATGACCAAACAGGCGTAGTTTTCTTTTTGTTATTGTGTTTAGTAACCAACACTCTGGAATATTCAGTGTGTTTATAATATCTGTGTTTCTGATTTTATCCTTCCATGATATTCTAAGTATCTTTCTGTAGCATTTCAGCACGAAGGCGTTGATCTTCTTTGCCGCTGTTTTACTTAGAGTCCATGTTTCACAGCCGTATGTTGCAACCGGAAAAATAAAAGTTTGTAACATTAGCACTTTCGTTTCTATTTTGTTGTTTTTCCATATGTTTTTCAGCCGTGTTATTTTGCAATATACCATTGCCAATCTCTTCCTTATTTCTGCCATGCACAGACTATTACTATTGGATTATGGGATAAACAGTTTTATGGCAGTATTGCCTTTTATTGATTATCATATTAATATGATGTCCAGCTCTGTGGCAGAGTAGTGCAAAGAACGTCTGTCAAGGTACCGAGTTCGATCCACACCACAGGCAATTGTGCATCGGACCATTCAGAAAGGAATAGCAAACTACTGAATGTATTTATATTGTCTAAGAAAACCACTACAGCTAAAAAAAATGCTGGGCTGGTGGCTGTGGCCTGAATGGGATACTCTACCAATTAATTTGATTTTAAAGCAGTTATCCTGAAACTTGTAGGAAAAAAGAGTCAATAGGAATACCACAAAAATTCTAGGAAAGCTGCTGAAACATAAAATGATTGGGATGATATGAAAATGAGAATTAAAAAACGACCTAAAAGAAAAATGGGCACTTTGAAGGGAGCTGAAATTTTATTTTTTTTGTAGATAAAGCCTGCAAAGAATAATGAAATTTTGATGCAAATACAATTTTCTCATGAAACATTACTGAAAGAAAAACTGTATATCCCTTAGTGTACACAAAAGAGGTTTTTTTTAATAGAAAATTATAGTTACAGAAAAATTGCTGTTGGATGTGTGAAGAATGATTATAGGCAGGTGTTTGTATGTATGTGAGAGTTAAAAAATAGCACGAGTGTCCTCAGAACTCTCTGTTTTTTGTTTCATAATACCAGCATCACTTCACACATTTTATGTGAAATTTACACTTCATGACATTTCTGCTGTGCTACGTTTATATTTTTCAGAGTTTGTGTTGTTATTTTTTTTTTTGAGTTTGCAGTCAAAGCCAACATGAATATATTATACATAACATTTTCTTTCTCTTCAGCCCCCCATATAACCAAGACACTAGAAAAGCTTTTATTGTTTTACATGCTTGATGTCCAAGGAGCGCCCTTGATATACTTTTCTGCTGTCTTGTTTATCATTTTACTCAGTGTCATATAATGTTTAATTTTGTTTTAACACTTCAAGAACGCAGTCATGTCACTTTTCCATATGATCATTTGAACGTATTCCACCACCTATCCAAACCCTAACCCTTTTTCACCTTGGATGATGTTTAAAGAGCAGTTTGTCAAACTACACACCAGATTTTCTTCAAATTGCAAGACCACCATCATCTAGTGACATATTCTTTCCAGAACATAGGATTCCCTATGAATACCTATGAATCCTCCGCAGTTTTCAGCAAGCTGTCCCGTCTCTTTTAGGGACATGTGCAAGCATTCCTGAATGTCTTTTATCCAACGGTGTCTTTGGTGGCCTTTACCCCTGTTACTTCTATCATCCCCTCTAATAACACTCTCCATGCTGTCGTGTATTTTAATGTGACTGAAAAAAAAATCCCAGCTTTTTCCTTAATATGGTGTCTGTCAGAGATCAGCTCTGTTGATTGCAGGATGGTTTGTCACATTTCACACTGTTAATTCTGTATCTTTGTAAGGGTTTCCCTGCCCTGTCAATCAATGTATTTAAAAGTAACTATATAAGTGGATGTTGTAGCTATTTTAGCAGCTTGATGGATGTAATGACTTGATGTAAGGACTACAGCAGTAAAACTGTTTACCATGTTATAAATTTACAATTATTGACATTTAAAAAAATGTTTTTTCAGTTTTACAAGCACACATAATCATTGTCTTGACCACAATGTCTTTATCTTGATAAAGGCCTTGAGGTTGAAATGTTGATTCGGAGTATATATCTTATTGTAAAGCTGAATTGAACAATGTCTTCACTAAATTTTCACCTGTTATTTTTGTTATGATTGCAATAACCGCATAGTGCAGCACCTTCACAGTCATCAGTCAGATTGCAACTTGGTGTAAAAAAAACGATTTAGCAGTAATGTTTTACGTGGGTTTATTTTTGTTTTTAAGTCTTAGTGATGATGTGTTAAATCACTTGACCGCCAACCAACAGACTTGTGTTTCGAGCTCACTCATTATTAGTGGTGTGAATTAAAAAAATTACTTCCGTTGCTCACCCAGCCACAAGATAGTAGCATACCAGGACTTATGCTCTGCAATGGTGGAGAAATTATGTATGTCATCGCTACTGGCCTAGCGGTGTAGATGATGCTAGTCAGTTGTTTTTCTGGTCAACCACTGACTAGGCTGCTGAGCACTTATGGGAGAATCATGTGCAATGCCTCTCGTTCATAATTCAGCTTAATATAACTTTTTTTTTAAATGTCCCCCCCCCCAGTAATTACAAGCAATTAAGCTATTGTTTCCTATGTGCGGGAGTTGTGGTTGGTTTCTCCAGAGCTTTCATACATGGAAAACTCTCCAACTCTCATTGGATATGCAATGCCTAGAGAAGACTTAGAGAGTCTACATCTGTGACATGTATGTAGATAGAGAAGACTTAGAGAGAGTCTACATCTGTGACACGTATGTAGATAGAGAAGACTTCGAGAGAGTCTACATCTGTGACACCTATGTAGAGGGCATGATCCACCATTTTGTATGCAGACATCCAATCACATGAAAGCCTGAAACCATTTGGTCATTTTTGAGCACATGACTCATATAACTGCATGGCTTGAATATGACCACATAGTCCATATGTCTGCATGGCTTCAATATGGCCACATAGTCCATATGACTGCATGGCTTCAATTTGGCCACATAGTCCATATTACTATATTACTGCATGGCTTGAGTATTGTCACATAGTCCATATGACTGCATGGCTTCAATATGGCTACATAGTCCATATGACTGCATGGCTTCAGTATGGCCACATAGTCCATATGACTGCATGGCTTGAGTATTGTCACATAGTCCATGTTACTGCATGGCTTCAATTTTGCCACATAGTCCATATAACTGCATGGCTTGAATAGAGCAATATAGTCCACATGGCTGCATGACTTCATTCCTGCTGCCATAAACATTATAAAACACACAGCAAGATTTGTCAGATTAAACATCAAGTTTGTTCAGTTAGTAAGTGATCCTCATTGAGCTGTGGACATGTCCATAAATGCTCTACTCTCCCATTACATCCTTCATCATATGGTAAATGTTCCAGTTCTATGTTGGTTGGTTGATTTTTTTTTTTAAATTCCTACATTACACTCCTTTCTGATGACTGCATATGTCCCTCCCTGTTCCGTCCAAAGTTAGATATCTCGTTAAGTAAAATAATTGTATTGATCATATGTAGGCAAGGAATTAAAAACTGTTGAAAATAGATTGTTTATGATGACTAACGCCGCATCAGTGGCCAATGACAACACAACAGCAAACCCCTAGAAGATTACGTGCATATTTAGTGAGGTTTCCCCTTTTTTGGAAGATCCACAGTACGTCTTCTGTACAATTACGATTTTATCCCCCGTAAGAGGTTTCTTCTTAAATCATTGCAGACACCACTAACAGTTGGAGTCTTGTGTGTATGAAGTAATGCTCTGGAGAAACTCCTCATTCCGCAAAAGAATACAAGAGCTATATTGCTCGTAATACCAGGGAATCAAAACAAATATAATGAATAGAGAATACCCTTAAGCATCACTATGTATATACATTGTAGACAAATTCACTTCGTGATGAAGGGTAAGATATAGAACTATTCTGTGTCTGAATACAGAAGAGGAGGAAAGTACTCAGCAAACAATACCCTGCTAATTGCCATCTCTTATTGATTGACAATGTGTTTCTAAGGAGAATACCTTGTACAAATATTAATATGGATTATTTCATTTATTGCCTGTGCTCAACAGAATCCATATTTTGTAGTACCTTACAATGTATGTATGTCCTTTTTTTTCCTTTTGTTTGTTCCGCAGCAGAAGTGGAGAACTAGTGCGGTATGCATGATCATTTTTATAAATACTCTTCTCTACTATCCTTTGTTTTTTTCTCTCCTTATGTCTCCCAAATTTATGTGTAGAAATTTGTGGAATGTTTGTCAATGCTTTTATCATTTTTCTGTTTATGAGAAAGTACAAGAAGGGATAAAATATAGTTTTAAATCCAAATTTTTATCTTTTACTATATTATGTATTTAATTGTAAACTATTAACAAGGAAATTTATAATATATAGAATTGATAGTTACTATTTTGCATCCTTTAAAAAAAATGGTGTGTTGTTATATGTTGGTGATGTTGTTGTTGTGTTCAGTATTGGCTTCTGTTGTATTTTCACATGACGGAACTCTCTAGCCACATTGCTAACACTTTGCTTAGGCACTATCTAACTCTTAAGAAAGTACTTATTTCAAAATGAAAATAATTTGGTCTGTTGCTAAGCTTAAAGTAAATGAATTTGTAATATATAGGTTTATTACTCTCACAGAGTTACCTATTCTTTGTTGCATTTGAACTCCATAGAGGTCATTTTGTTCCATTTAGATTTTTATTCATGCTTCCCTTCACCTTCTTTTTTTCCTATGTAAGGATGTATTTTTGTGGCTAGAGAATTGACACACAATCTTTAAAACGCGTAGCACCTTTTGGTGAACCCCAGTTGTACTCGAGTCAGGTGATATTCTCTTATTATATAGTATATAAAAACATGTTTTTAGTCTGTGTATATAAAAGTACCATTATATATATCATTTTGTGCAATGGAAGACTATCAATGCAGACCTGAATTCAAGTGCTGAGATGTTATATCGAACCAATTCTTTTTTTATGGATGTGAAACATGGACTGTAAACAAAAAAATTATAAGCGAATTAGAGGCTACAGAAATGTGGTTTCTAAGAAGAATGATGAAAATACCATGGACAGCCAAGAAAACTAATGCAGAGGTTCTCATTGATACTGGTGTAAAAAGATAAATCATATCGAACATTAGGGGCAGATAGTCAAGGTTTCTAGGGCATGTGATGAGAACACAGCTTGAACACTTAATAACCACTGGAAAGATCAAGAGAAGAGATAGGGGACGACAAAAAGAAGTTACTAGATGGACTTGTATTGTGGCATGGTAGAAGCTCACAAACCGAGCTTATTGACTAAATAAGAGACAGAGAGTTGTGGAGAAACATGATCGCCATTCGGCATGGCACTTGATTGATTGATTTATATAAAAGTTAGTAACTGGTCAGTGCTTTAGTAGACCCAGATTTATGCATTAAATTAGTTCCATAAATAAAGTTACAATCACTCGAAAAGCTCCATAAATAAGTTATAACCGGCACAAGAGCTCCATAAATAAGTTATAACAGGCACAAGAGTTCTATAAATAAGTTATAACCTGCACAATAGTTCCATAAATAAAGTTACAACCACTCCAAGAGTTCAATACATAAAGTTACAATCACTCCAAGAGCTCAATAAATAAAGTTACAACCACTCCAAGAGTTCAATAAATAAAGGTACAACCACTCCAAGAGCTCAATAAATAAAGTTACAACCACTCCAAGAACTCAATAAATAAAGTTACAACCACTCCAAGAGTTCAATAAATAAAGTTACAACCACTCCAAGAGCTCAATAAATAAAGTTACAACCACTCCAAGAACTCCATCAATAAGTTATAACTGGCACAGGAGTTCCATAAAATATTTTTCTGTCATATTCAAATTCATTAAAAATCATTCAGTTTGATAGATAAAAAAAAAAAAGGTAAAGGTAGGTCCCATGGCATCTGCCGTCGGGGATGAAGATAACTCTTCATGTACTAAGCTGCAGCAACTATTAGGTGGGGGTGGCCAGTTCCCTTCCTTGCTGTTTTTTTTTACCTTCCCTAACTCATGTGTCAGGTACTCATTTACAGCTGAGTCGACTGGAGGAGTGGTCATGTCAAGTGAGAAATCACAACCCGGATTTTTTTTTTAATGTCCGGACGTGGTTTCGAACCTGGCACGCTGTAACCAGATGATAGCAAGCAAGCTCACTATCCACTAGGCTACTGCTACTCAATAGATAGCACATTGATAGATAGCACATTTTAAAGCAGTTTTATAGATAGTTGTAGTGCATTCATCAATAGTTGAACACCGATATTGTCTATTATCTCCGTAACTATTGAGCGTATGGGCTTCATATTTTGCAAAGAGTGTATTGTTTCAGAACCACGTTAAAGATTAATTATTATCTAGACTGAATGAATTTATCGCAGCAGTTACTATGAATGTCGTTTTTAAGATAGCAATGATTTGATTTTATGTGGAAAAGAAATTTTACAGTAATTGTTAGTTTAGGCTTATTGTTCATTTGTTGTTACATAGGTAAAAATTAAGTATTTAGAATGTAATATTTTTTTTATTGCACTGAGATTATATGCAACGAGATATAAAGTTAACAGTTAAACGTTTATGAAATTGTATTATTTATATTCTTATTAATTTAAAATAAACGTAAACATACATTGTACTTACCATTGTCATCATCATACTAATATAAACATTGTAGGTACTAGAGGTGGTATTCTGGAATCTTCGACCAAAAATTTGTCTCATGTTATAATGTTAAAAAAATTCAAAAATATCAATCCTTTAATATTATTTGTCCAGACCTTATGTTTGCCACCTCGTATCCTTACACCTTCTACTTTGCTCTACAGGATTGTTTTAGAGAGAAATGCATTTCTGATCAAATGGTTAAATCACACTAAATTGTTACATTTAATGATTGTCAAAACCGTCTTGTTGTCCAGCAAGGGTATATAATATATATCTCACATGTCTTTACAATGATAGATGGGTCACTTCGGCGGTGTTGTTTTCTATTTGTTCAATATGATCATTATTATCCGTTTTCTCTGTCCATCCTCTTAAATATATGACTATTCATCTCAGCACGGTAGTCTCAATTATTGGTAGATTTGGAAATATAAATGACACCATAATACAAACACATCGAATATGCGATACACCTGTAAGTAAACTGAAGTGTAGTTATTATTTTAAGATATAGCTATGAAATCTCACAATTTAAACACTTACTGAATTTCGCGCTCATGAAAAAAATAAACTCTGTTCCAAGATTGATGTATGTGGTGTGCACGAAAAACATTTCACTGCAATATAATTCAGTCATTGATGAGGTCATCTTATTTTATCATGCTTTTAATTGGCCACTATATTTATATATTGCCTAATAGCCAATGAAGAGTTAAAAAGAGAAAAAACAACAAATAAGCATTTCCTCTCATTGACAGAATATATGGTAATTTCTTTTGTAAACCCGTCTACTTTTATGGCTATCAATAAACAAGTATTGTTATCTTAAAAACGACATTCGTAGTGACTGCTCCAATAAATCCGTTCAGTCTAAATAATAATTAATCATAAATCTTTAACGTGGTTATGAAATAATACACACGTTGCAAAATATGAAGCCTATACGCTCACTAGCTACGGAGATAATAGAAATATGAAGCCTATACGCTCACTAGCTACGGAGATAATAGAAATATGAAGCCTATACGCTCACTAGCTACGGAGATAATAGAAATATGAAGCCTATACGCTCACTAGCTACGGAGATAATAGAAATATGAAGCCTATACGCTCACTAGCTACGGAGATAATAGAAATATGAAGCCTATACGCTCACTAGCTACGGAGATAATAGAAATATGAAGCCTATACTCTCACTAGCTACGGAGATAATAGAAATATGAAGCCTATACTCTCACTAGCTACGGAGATAATAGAAATATGAAGCCTATACTCTCACTAGCTACGGAGATAATAGAAATATGAAGCCTATACGCTCACTAGCTACGGAGATAATAGAAATATGAAGCCTATACGCTCACTAGCTACGGAGATAATAGAAATGATCACAGTGTTCAACTATTGATGAACTATCACATTTTTTCCTGTATGCAGTGATTGTAGTCCTTGTGTCTTTGCACCTATATAAAACACCCTGTCCACTACTATGTTGTCACTTTGAGGTCACCACCAATAGTCCTGTAGTTAATCTCTTTATTTCATCAATCCCATTATATTTGTAATTTTTAATTGTGTTTGTATTAAAGTTATTTTCCTAAGCTTGACAATTTGTAACTACTGCCTGAAAGAGAAGCAAAGAATAGCAACACTGAAATTCCATGCATGTTGTAAGAGGCAACTAATGAGGCTTGGGAATGAAGATGCCCCACCCCATGGGTCAAAGTGATCTAAAAACTATGCTGTAATCAAATGCCAGGTGGAAAAGTGTAATTATTGTAGTCGAGCAGTTAATAATGATGAATCTGCATTCCTTTCACTGGACTACATCCTGCTAGCCAAGCGGAAGTTTAAGAATGATTGCAAAAGAACCAGTCCTGTCTATATAAAGTATATACAGTGTCTACACATTATCTTGACAGAACAGATATATATATATATCCAATACAGAATATATACAACACTGTTTAGAAAGACAAATAATGGAGGGTAGAGCACCTGGATAAAAGAAGGAGAAAAGGCAGACCAAGAAAACGATGGACTGACGACATTAAAGGTAACATGAATACGTCGTTTATAAAATGCAAGCCGCATGGCCCAAGACAGAGAAGGGTCCGGGGAGTTCATTGGGAAGACAAAGTTCTGGAGATAATACGTCACATGACATGACACAGGATATATGTCAGTTATTCATATATACATATATATACACACACACACACACATGTATAAATTCATGAACATAGTAATAATATTAGCTATCTATGGCAGACAATTATAATTATAGATTTAGCCGTGTGTCTTTGTACATCTTGAGTGGTTTTGAAAATGATTGTATTGCCCATATAATTGGGCACAGATTCTCTGCCAGAAGCAGTTCTGAAATTATAAAACGGGGAAAGAGTTTGGCTGTTATAACTGTTATGGAGATCATGTTCCTACATCTTCAACATTTTGAAACTGTATATAAGACACCACCTTATGTGTTGCCGCAGCTCGTAATGGAGGTAAATAATAGTAACACTGGGACCTACCTGCCAGCTATAATGTAAGGAGGCAACTAAGGAGAATTTTGCATGGAATTTCATACCCCATCTTATGGCAAGTCATAGTAATCCAGTTTTTCTGAAGTCCCTACTAGGTCTGTACTTTATAGTGTAACCACATGAGTTGGAATTGTTCAAGATCTTTATTAGATCTTTATATTATAGTGTAACCACATGAGTTGGAATTGTTCAAGATCTTTATTAGATCTTTATATTATAGTGTAACCACATGAGTTGGAATTGTTCAAGATCTTTATTAGATCTTTATATTATAGTGTAACCACATGAGTTGGAATTGTTCAAGATCTTTACTAGATCTTTATATTATAGTGTAACCACATGAGTTGGAATTGTTCATGGTCTTTACATTATAGTGTAACCACATGAGATGAAAGTTTTGAGATCTCTATCATGTCTTTGCATATAATGCAACCACATGAGATGGTAATGTTTGAGCTATCTATTTTGACTAAACAGGAAATAAGGGGGAATGAATATGAGTATAACTTTCGTTACTGCATGTTTTCCTGTGAAGGAATTCAGGGAAGCTTTCTATTGGCTGTGGAAATAAATGCCACTTTGCCATAGCAGATGCTGTGACATGTACAGGAAGGATTTTGATTGTACCTCCAAAAGAAAAAATCCTGCCCCAACCGTGGATTGAACCCAGGACATCATGGGTGTGAGAATGGCGTTCCAACCACACGGCCATGTGCTCCAATATGAGTATAAATAATGAAAATGTTAAAAAGCAAAAACCAATACTCTCATATTCTAAATTGGGCCATATATAACACCGGGCATGAATCCACACGAATAAATTTAGCTCTAAAGTGGAAAACTAGTGGAATTATGTAGAAAATCAGTAATCTACATCAGTGCTTCTCAACCGGCAGACTGTGACAACATGTCTACCAGCTTGAGAACTTCTTGAATTGTAAAGTTGTTTATGAGTATATAGAATTTGATTGGGCCAGGCCCTGATCTTAATTTTTTTTTTTAATTTTGCTAGGCTGAGGTCTCACGGTTAGAAAGCACTGGTCTAGTCCCATATTTGCATAGACTTTCATGTGGTTTCACGGTTAGAAAGCACTGGTCTAGTCCCATATTTGCATAGACTTTCATGTGATTTCACGGTTAGAAAGCACTGGTCTAGTCCCATATTTGCATAGACTTTCATGTGGTTTCATGGTTAGAAAGCACTGTTCTAGTCCCATATTTGCATAGACTTTCACGGTTAGAAAGCACTGGTCTAGTCCCATATTTGCATAGACTTTCATGTGGTTTCACGGTTAGAAAGCAATGGTCTAGTCCCATATTTGCATAGACTTTCATGTGGTTTCACAGGTTAGAAAGCACTGGTCTAGTCCCATATTTCGCATAGACTTTCATACTCATTATAAATATTTTAGTTAAAGAGGGGGAAAAATCTTGCATTCTTCAGTAGATTAGTGTATAGTGATACAGATCTGTGTTGTTTGAGTTAATTCAGAGTTAAGTGTCATTCAGGGAGTAGTTAATATCACCTTGAAGAAAGGGAACACTGAGATTGCATATATTTATGTTGTTAACTGTCAATGGACATCCTGTAACAGCTGACATGTCTAGACTGTATTACTTGTGTGTAGACATCTTTTATTTAAAGATTGTACCTAGTAAAGACCAACAAGTCTAGACTATACTCTTGTCTGCAGACATTATGCAACATCTGACAAGTCTAGACTGTACTACTTGTCCACAGACACGTTTTTTTAGTAAATATTGTACGTAGTAAAGACCGACAAGTCTAGATTATATTACTTGTCATCTTGTAACATCTGACAAGAATAGGCGGTACTACTTGTCATATTATAATATCTTACAAATCTAGACACTATTACTTTTCAGCAGACATCTTGTAACATCTAACAAGTCTAGATTGTAGTGCTTGTCAGCAGACATCTTGTAACATTTAACAAGTCTAGATTGTACTCTTGTCAACAGACATCTTGTAACATTTAACAAGACTAGATTGTACTCTTGTCAACAGACATCTTGTAACATCTGACAAGTCTAGATTGTAGTACTTGTCAACAGATATCTTGTAACATTTAACAAGTATAGATTGTACTCTTGTCAACAGACATCTTGTAACATCTGACAAATCTAGATTGTAGTCTTGTCAACAGACTTCTTGTAACATTTAACAAGTATAGATTGTACTCTTGTCAACATACATCTTGTAACATTTAACAAGTATAGATTGTACTCTTGTCAACAGACATCTTGTAACATCTGACAAGTCTAGATTGTAGTACTTGTCAACAGACATCTTGTAATATTTAACAAGTATAGATTGTACTCTTGTCAACAGACATCTTGTAACATTTAACGAGACTAGATTGTACTCTTGTCAACAGACATCTTGTAACATCTGACAAGTCTAAATTGTAGTACTTGTCAACAGACATCTTGTAACATTTAACAAGTCTAGATTGTACTCTTGTCAACAGACATCTTGTAACATTTAACAAGTCTATATTGTACTCTTGTCAACAGACATCTTGTAACATTTAACAAGTCTAGATACTAAGACTGGTCCCATCACCTCTGTGCCCTTGTGGGCAGGCAGCACAGACCACTGAACATATCCTGTAAGACTGCAATACACTAAACCATTTAAGGGAAGAACACTGGCCCACAGATATGGTTATTCACAGAAAGATGTATGGAAACAAGGTGGAGCTTTCAAATACAGAAGCATTTATTAATAAAACAGGACTTGCTGTGTAGACATGTCAAATTTCGAACGAGAAGAAGAAAAGTCTAGATTATATAACAAGTCTTGATTGTACTATTTGTCAGCAGATGTCTTGTAATATCTAAAACATTTAGACAGTACTAAATTAAGTCATTTGACTTCACTATTCTGTGTATCACTTGTTAGTTTTTCTGTTTGTATGGACTTTACCTTACTTTGATTTGCTTTTAATATGGTTCTGGTGCATGCAGTACAGCTTCTCCTGTGACGTGCAGTTGAGTACTTTATGTGTCACTTTAGACATTGTTGCCTTTATACCATTTTCCATATTTAGTTATCATTCTGTTTTAGCTATGTTTACTGTCACAAATAGCCAATCACTTTTTTTGGCTATCATTCTTTTCAAGATCCTACAGAAATGATAATGACAGGTATACCAGGCTGGATCAAGTTGTCCAGATTTGGAAACAAAAAATTGCCCAAAAAATAAGTCTGCAACATATTTTGTTAGTTTTATTTTACTCAGAAATCATGATATGAAAGGGTTGAATAACAACTGATAATTCTAAACTACAAACCATGAGAAAATTATAACTCCATCTTGTTCTTAATAATCAGGAAGTCATTGAAATTTCTGGTAAAAAGTTTGTATACATGTTAACATATAATTTCTTTACAAATTCCAGCAATTAACCCTTTATCTGCTGCAAACACAATTATTTGCTCCGACTGCTATTGACGAGTTAACCTGTTTTTAGTTATCTATCATCCCCTCATTGCTAAAAATTATTTCACTCTGAAATCACAAGCACCACAATGTACAAATAGTATCGAGGTTGTATATATATTTTATGATGTCAATAATAAGCAAATTCTGTGGGAAGTTTTCTATATTTTAAGAGAAGAGGATTCAGCACAGGGGGAAACTCATTGGGGAAAGATTATAGCATAGCTGGGATCAGTTATTGAGAACAATCTAGCAGCTAAAAGGTTAAACTACTCTTGTAATGAGAAATCTACAAATTAAAAACAAAAACAGGACATTTTTTTTCCCCATCAGATTAAGTGTTTCTGGACACTGGGACAAAGCATACAAAACTGGTACTGGCCTGGTAAAACCGGGATGTGCAGGCATGATTTACACTTGATAGCTTTCTTGTTTATGTGACAATGTGTGCCAGATTTATGCACTTGTATCTGTACAGTATCTGCCAGTTTGTTCTCACTTGATGATCATATTCTTTCCACTGTTATGCACCAGTTGCTATGGAAACTAAATTGTTTTCTGTGATTTAAACAAAAAATTGTCACAATAAATAAGATATAGTGGGCATCTGTGGCTGTGAGGTTAGAGGTGCAAGACAATGACAAAAGGTCAAGCATCCGCGACGTTAGCTATGAGAGTGGTGACCAGAGGGTAGGTACAGGAACAATTTCTCTTGTATGGCTGAGCTGGCCAACTAGCTATCAATATGGTTTCAGATGTCCACTGTTCAATAAAATTCATTAAAACACTGAATGTATTTGTTACCAATGAAGAAGTTGATTTAACATTGGTGCAAATAAAATTGTGACAAAGTTCTTTGGATTACATCCTGCTGGGAAAGCTTGTAGGATCAATCCTGCTATAAGACAGATCTGGTCATAGGTTTGAGAACCCCCAAAAAAATAATTTGTCATTACAATGCGGAAATAGCCATACAAATGTGAAATATATGTTACAGTAGACAAAACACCAACGCTATCATGGAAAGCTTGGTGTTGGAGTGGGAAATAAAAGGCAGAAGTCAACTGTCAACCAAGACATCGCTGGACAAGAGATATTCAGGAATACATCCACGTCGCTAGAGGAGGTGGGACAACTTACCAGAGACTGCGGATTTCAGGAGATTCATAAAGACGACTACATTCTGGAAAGAATACGTCACATGACAACAACAATGATAATTAAAGAATACGTCACATGACAACAACAATGATAATTAAAGAATATGTCACATGACAACAACAATGATAATTAAAGAATACGTCGCATGACAACAACAATGATAATTAAAGAATATGTCACATGACAACAACAATGATAATTAAAGAATACGTCACATGACAACAACAATGATAATTAAAGAATATGTCACATGACAACAACAATGATAATTTAAGAATATGTCGCATGACAACAACAATGATAATTAAAGAATACGTCGCATGACAACAACAATGATAATTAAAGAATACGTCGCATGACAACAACAATGATAATTAAAGAATACGTCGCATGACAACAACAATGATAATTAAAGAATATGTCACATGACAACAACAATGATAATTAAAGAATACGTCCCATAACAACAATGATAATTAAAGAATACGTCGCATGACAACAACAATGATAATTAAAGAATACGTCGCATGACAACAACAATGATAATTAAAGAATACGTCACATGACAACAACAATGATAATTAAAGAATACGTCACATGACAACAACAATGATAATTTATATACAACTACATATACGGTGTTTTTATAATTTAAATAGTTATGACCAGATATTAGAAGAATTCAGTTATCCGGCTGCCCTCCGATAAGAGATAAGAATGCTGAGAATACCATGGACTGCCAGGAAGACTAATGTGGAGGGGATGAGTCGAACGTGAGACCAAGATTTTAACAATAATAACAGAAAAAGACAATCTTCATTTTTTTTGGCCACGTTATGAGATAAGGAGTTTGGAGAACAAACCTACGCCTGCCAGCATGGCACCTGATGATGACTGAAAATGTAGATCTGATAGAGCATATTCTTCTTCTTCAGCGTTCATTCTCAAACTCCCTCTGGATTTCTCTTGTAACAGGACAATGATCCTACAAGATTTCCAGTTGAATGTAGCCCAGAGAATGGAAATGCGTTGTGGTGCCGTTTTATTTGCGCCAATGGCCCAACACATCCGTCTTCGGCGGTGATAGAGCATATGAAATGGTATGATCTCATGAATATTTTTCCACCAAAACCCTGACCACTTTTCTATTGATTATTTGTGTAATTGCAGACTTCTTGAACCAGCTACTAATGCAGATATTGCAAGCTTTCGTATTCACCGGATACTATTCTGTGCCCGGGGACCCAATGAAACTGCAGAGCGCCAATGTTTTGCGTTCACATGTAGCCATGGAGACAGTGCTGAGAATGCCATCTTTCAATGCCATGTCTTTCACTGTGATATTCCTGAAGCTGTGAGTATTGTATCTTATTGATTGTAGTTGTATCCATGATTGTATCTTATTGATTGTAGTTGTATCCATGATTGTATCTTATTGATTGTAGTTGTATCCATGATTGTATCTTATTGATTGTAGTTGTATCCATGATTGTATCTTATTGATTGTAGTTGTATCCATGATTGTATCTTATTGATTGTAGTTGTATCCATGATTGTATCTTATTGATTGTAGTTGTATCCATGATTGTATCTTATTGATTGTAGTTGTATCCATGATTGTATCTTATTGATTGTAGTTGTATCCATGATTGTATCTTATTGATTGTAGTTGTATCCATGATTGTATCTTATTGATTGTAGTTGTATCCATGATTGTATCTTATTGATTGTAGTTGTATCCATGATTGTATCTTATTGATTGTAGTTGTATCCATGATTGTATCTTATTGATTGTAGTTGTATCCATGATTGTATCTTATTGATTGTAGTTGTATCCATGATTGTATCTTATTGATTGTAGTTGTATCCATGATTGTATCTTATTGATTGTAGTTGTATCCATGATTGTATCTTATTGATTGTAGTTGTATCCATGATTGTATCTTATTGATTGTAGTTGTATCCATGATTGTATCTTATTGATTGTAGTTGTATCCATGATTGTATCTTATTGATTGTAGTTGTATCCATGATTGTATCTTATTGATTGTAGTTGTATCCATGATTGTATCTTATTGATTGTAGTTCATCAGTCTGTGTTTACGCAAGACACAGTAAATGTTATGTGTGACGATGATGTTGCTCCTTTGAAAACGAAGATGAGCATGGCATTAAGAAGGGACACGTTTGGTTTGATTGTGAGTCAAACATGGTCCTTAACAACAAAACATAAGAGACAACTGGTTACAACAGAGATGAGATGTCTGAGAAAAGCCACAGGAGTGACCAGAAGACACAGAATTAGAAACGATGTCATAAGAGAAAGAGTGGGTGTCATATCAATTCTACAATACATACAAAACCAACAGATAAAATGGTTTGGTCATCTGGAAAGAATGCCTTGTGATTCATTAGTTTATAAAGCATATACGAAGAGAGGAGAAGCAGAAAGAAGAACCAAGGGTAGACCTAGAGTACGCTGGATCGACAACATCAAAGAGACATTATACGAACACCAAATAACATTATCTGAAGCTGCCAGAAAAGCGATAACAAGAACATTGTATCTCCCTCGACACCCGTAAAGGGTAAAAAAGGAAGGATAGAAGAAGAAGTGAGTCCTCAGAGTCCAGAGATAATAAGTCCAATCATAATAAGTCTCAATTTGAGATGAGGGAAAATAATGAAATCTCTCATTTTTGTCTCTTTTGAATCTACTGTAATGTTCAAAACTTGCAATACCTGGGCTGTTCCAGGTGGTCAAGAACTCTGGTCAATCATGCAGTGCTGGAGAAACTTCTTCGAAGTCCTTGAAGCATTTTATCTTCTTTGAAGCAAACTCTCTTGGTTCTGTTATCATTTTTAACTTATGTAGCATTATAAATCAATTATCATAATGTATCACATTCATTATTTGTTCCTGGTCATGTGGGTGTTCAAGGCAACAGAAGAAGAGATCGGCTAGCATACACTGCTATTGTATCTGGTAGGTAGAGCAATTGATCATGCAGATATATTGAGCAAGCACTAGTGGCGGAAGAATTCAGACAAGATACTGCAAGACAGAAACGGACATGTAGAAAAGAAAAAAACATATCAACCTCACATAGATACCCTCTATTGTTGTCAATTCTGTAAAAGAACATTTTGTGCGCGCATTGGACTTGCTAGTCATTTAAAAACGCACTATTAATTTTTATTATTTATTGTTATTATTATTATGGTTGAGTTTTTGGTCATCGTCGATTACGACGGGCGAACATCATCATATTGAGCCTTTTGTTGTTCATCTATTACAAGTTTTACATCCACTTTTGAAATTCAGTTGAGTTATATCCTTGATTGGTAATGAGTTCTATTCTGGCCGCAAATGTCCTTGATCAGTTTGGGCATGGGATGACCACAGTAGTTAGTTTTTGGTTTATCAATGACTTTCTAGCTACTCTCCGCTGTTGATCTGCTGAATTTCTCCTCTTTTAACAAAATTATGCACCTTTTTTTAACCTCAGAGCGCCATGTAGCTCAATTTTTGCAAGTCTTTTCATGTATCTTAGTCTAGTTCAAAGGCTTTCAGTGAGGTCTTTAATGAGTCCCTGTGGCGCTTCCCTTGTCCACCACCCTGTAAATGTATGCCCTTCTACAACTCACCATAGAGAAGTATCTTTGGCAGATGCTCTTGAACTCCCTTACACAAAACAACACAGGCAAATTAAATTAATAAAGATGATTTCTTTTTCATGTCCAGAATAAGGAATACCAAACTCCACCTCAACTAAAAGCATTGACACTAGAGATGATAGAAATAAGATACAATCCCAAGGAATGGACACATGTATACACAGATGGATCAGCAGAAGGAGCAGTAAGAAATGGAGGAGGTGGAATTTTTATAAGACTCAAAGAAGGGAAGACAATATCAAAAACTTTTCCAACCAGGAAATACTTCTCTAACTTTAGAGCAGCAGCAGTTTCACTCTATCAAGCACAGAAAGCCTTCACTGAATCAGGACTGCCAAGACCAAAGAAGACAGCCATATTCACAAATTGCAGATAACTACTGGAATCAATCCAGAACAACAGAAATGAAAGCCTTCTGTACAACATCAGACTTGAGCTAAGACATATCCAAAAATCATCAGTTACTGCCCTTCAGTGGATACCATCACACAGTGGAATAATGGGA
This sequence comes from Meghimatium bilineatum, assembly GCA_034231615.1. NCBI lineage: Eukaryota > Metazoa > Mollusca > Gastropoda > Stylommatophora > Philomycidae > Meghimatium > Meghimatium bilineatum. Next base: position 34,744,315 of record CM067307.1, read on the forward strand.
AATGAGAAAGTGGATGCTCTGTCAAAAGCAGGAAGTGAAATGGAGCAACAGAGACACCCACCGTCCTATGGAGAAGCAAAAACAATAATCCAGAACACATACACAGCAAAGTGGAAGAAACAAGTGGAAGACAAAAATGATGCAATACATCACCTCCAAAGATATTAACAGACCACAATTTTTCGCCTTAGAACAGGCCACTGCAGACTGTTGGGTCACCTTTACCGATTGAGGATCTCATACACAGATGAATGTCCATGTGGATCAGGAACACATACTTCAGGACTGCCCAACATACAAAGAACAGAGACAGCAGACCTGGCCAGAGGATACAGGCTTGAGGCAAAAGCTATGGGGCAGCTGCTCTGACCTGGAGACGACAGTGGACTTCGCCCTGATGACAGGCCTGACAATATAACATGACCACAGATGCTGAACGCAGAAGAAGAAGATGTCCAGAATAAATTAACTGGACTTTACTTGAAGTGTTGTCACTGATGAGTGACACCATCAAGTGTCAAATAAAAAATGATGCCTTACCATCAGCTCTTCAGATGGGATCAGGTGATCATTTTCCAACTACAAACAGAACATAACACCAATTATATCACACATACAAGATTGACACAACAGACTTATGTCATCTGTAGCACCAGTGCTATGACAGCAAAACACTTGTTACAGACATGCCCAAAATACAATTAAGAATGGGGAAGCGTTTGGCTATGTCTTTTCTTTTTTTTTTTCATGGAAAATTTTACATCACAGCTAGGAACCTAATTTTGATTGCTACCTTTATGATTGTGAAAGTGCGGGGTTCATTTGGGAACATTGGCTGGATGCAGTGAAGAATTGCTGTGTTCCTAAAGTGACTTTTATTTTTGTTGCGGGACATGCAGGAGTCCGGGGTAACGAAAGAGCAGATAGGTTTGTAGCACATGTGGCTACTACGGCTGTTGGTGAAGCCATGGATGCAGACATTTTGAAAGCTCTACGGGAAAACGCACGAACAAATTACTGTATAAGTGAGGATGACTCTTGTTCCATGACTAGAATAAGGGAGCTTAATTTAAAATGTGGTGCGCTAGAAAGGAGCAGTTTCGTGGGGGAGGAAGAATGCTGGTTCATCAACGGCGTACTGGAACTGTCAGTCAATGTGTAATGGCAGATACACTTAAGGAGAAATCTGAGCACCTAAAGACTTGTCCAGAGTGCAGTGACTAACTAACTTTGTGAGAGTCATCGATATGGAAGCCTGACAGCAAACGAAGAAGAATTTGCATTCTATACATTCATTAAATTGTTTTACAAGATTCTTCCACTCAACTCTTGCTGCACTAACCATACAGTAGCTGGTCCACAATAATGGATTGAATGACTGGACTACAAACAAGACCTCAGGAGACATATATTTCAATATGCAATAGCTAACTCGTAACTGGTAGCCATGGAAGTTCGGTGGTTAGTACACTGGCTTGCTATTCGTGCAGTCGAAGTTTAAATTTATAGTTCAGATGGCTCATAGATCAACTCAGACTGGAAATTGGTGCCAAATCTTTGAGAAAATGAAAATGATGGGCACAGCACTGATGAAATCATCCGTAGGTATGCAGTTGATAAAAAAAATACAGACCTTCTGCGTTCATTCTTAAGCTTCTGCTTATTTGCAGAATGTAGTGTGTCATGGTTTACATTTGCTGAGATATCTACACCTTTTGACCTGAAAAATCTGACTTCAGCATGGTTTCTGTGTCGTTTCATTGACCATACATTGTACAGTAAAGGTAAAACTTGGAAATGGGTAATGAAGTTGTGCCAATCACTGGAAACACACATAAATCGACATTTCGACCGAAAGGCCTTTATCAAGATTAAATGCACAACAAAAAATGATGAGCAAGAACAGCACTATTGACGTTCACATACGTCGATATTTGTGTGTGTTATTATGTACGTTTCCAGTGATTAGCAAAACTTCATTACCCAGTTCCAAACTTTGCCTGTTGGATTTCAGTTTTGCTGCAGTGAGTACATATGACAGTAAGCTGAGTTATCAATCAGGGTCATATCACACTGCTTTCCAATAAATTCTTGAATGCCTAGCCAGTGGTTGAGCACTAACTAACTACCTAGTTCTGCATACGCACTTTCTCAGTAGCAGTGGTGTCATTCCTCGACCTTCTCAGAGCATGAACCCTGGTACACTACTTCCATGTGGCTAGGTGAACCATGGGATATATTTTTTTATTTCAAACCACAAATATTAACCTTCACTATGCTTTTGCTAACACCTGCCTAAAAAAAAAAAAATATGGCGGCTAGCGCCGTTTGCGACACACTTCATCGAATGAGATATCGTGTTAAATAGATGTACCAGAGCCTTATTGGTCAATGCACATACTTGGTAAACATGCGCAATTGAAGCCGGTACATTTCTACGTCCGTCACAATCGTTATGACAATGTCACGGTAGAAGTAACACGTTTTGTACCAATTAATCTGATCACATCTGCACACCAGTACGATGCCATAATGGTGAATCGGTTTTATAGAACGTTGTATCATTATATTATTGAATCGTGACTTGAATCATTAATTATTAGGTTATTTAGTTTCACAGCAGTGAATATACAGAATGCTGTGTTGGTTTGGGGACTTGTAGATGTTTGATATCGAATATGTTAAAGTGGCACCAAAAATGACTAGTTCTAAGCTCAAAGAACGATTTACTGCAAATCTACATGTTTTATACAGTTCCCCCAGCAATATTTTGATAATTTCGCTATGAAAGAACATCAATACAACAGATTTGCATGTGATTTTGTGTACAGTGGTCAAAAATTCTATAAGAAAGTTACGTTATTTTTTTACTTTTTTTTTCTCATACGTCTGGTGTCACACACACATGTACAGAAATTACACCAATATATGCAGAATTCAATTCTTTATTTATATGTGCAAATATTATTTAAATATCTCAAACAACCAAAAAATTATCACATTTTCAAAACAGCCACCATCAATAACTCAAATTATCAAAAAAGAATCCGGTGGCAGGAAGATATTTTGTATTTTTTAATCCGGCTTGGTAAAGGTTAAAAACCTGTGTCTGCTTTTGGACACATTAAAAGACATAAAACCTTGTTGAAGGCCTTACTTGAGGGTAAAGTCGAAGGGAAGCGAGCACGAGGTAGGCAGAGAAACAAGTGGGAGAGTAACATCACAAGATGGACAAGTTACAGTTTAGCAGAGTGCACCAGCAAAACTTACAAGGAATGTTGGAGGTCTGTTGTAGTCAACCTTCATTTGCGGAGGCAGCACTTGTTGATGATGAACCGAGTACAGTGAAGTCAATCCTCTATGCCGTTTGACCCCTTTTGTTAAATAATATCTGACTTATGTTTGTTTGTGTTTGTCAGGTACCAAAGATCCTGTACTGTTTTGCCAACACGTTTCGTCGAGTACCAAGAACTCACAGAACTTCTAATAATTCCATATCTAATGCTGAGCTGGATTTTACATTCTCCGTATCACTGGACTTCCGCGAGGACGACGGAAAGGGAGGTTATTTTGCCTGCCCAAAGGACAAAGAAGTGTTCAAGTTTAGAGTTAATACGGAGAAATGTCTTATCATTTCAGTACAGCAAGCAGGCCCCCATGAAATCAGAATTGAAAGGTGAGATCTGTGTCCGGAATGTTATATAGTATGAGAAAATGATCCGATATTGAGGTTTTTTATATTATTACATGTGTTAAAAGTACTACGTTGGTGAAGTACGCTACGTTCAACCTCAGACATTAGTCCAGTTAGGTTATATGAGTTTTTGTAATTATAAAAAATACAGGAGGTTGTGATTCTGTGGACCACAATCTCCAAGGTAAGATAAACTTCAGCGCTGGATGGTAAGATTAAGTGAAAAATAAAGGATGTTAGAGGAACAACTTAGAGGATGTTAGAGGAACAACTTAGAGGATGTTAGAGGAACAACTTAGAGGATGTTAGAGGAACAACTTAGAGGATGTTAGAGGAACAACTTAGAGGATGTTAGAGGAACAACTTAGAGGATGTTAGAGGAACAACTTAGAGGATGTTAGAGGAACAACTTAGAGGATGTTAGAGGAACAACTTAATTCTTGATTGGTAACCAGCATCACAGCACTCAGAATATGAATAAGTGCATAGCACCCGGTGCATCAGTGATCTAAACCAGCATGAAATCCCTGGGGTTGAATCATTGATTTTTTTTTTTTTTTGCTTTCCTGTGTTCCTGTTAATGATTCGTAAAACATTTTTTACCCCTATCTTATTTTCCTTCAATTTTTTTTTCTATCAGATTAAGTTTTACTGCAACCTGACTTGTTATTGATTTTAGCCAGTACTTATGATTTTGCTTTCCTGTGTGCCTGTTAGTGATTCATAAAACATTTTTTACCCCTATTTTATTTTCCTTCAATTTTTTTTTCTATCGGATTAAGTTTTACTGCAGCCTGACTTGTTATTGATTTTAGCCAGTACTTATGATTGTGAACCTTCATCAGTATTAATGCAGCTAAAGTAATTGAATTTCTTTTCTGCTTCTATTATTTTGCCATCGTTTTTATTATCTAGCTTATGTTGATAATTAATTTTTGTTTCTGTAAGCACATTGATCCGTGTGCTGTTGACTTTGGATGTTAGTACCATAATCGTGCTGTATGTTAGTACCATAATCGTGCTGTATGTTAGTACCATAATCGTGCTGTATGTTAGGATCATAATCGTGCTGTATGTTAGGATCATAATCCTGCTGTATGTTAGGATCATAATTCTGCTGTATGTTAGGATCATAATCGTGCTGTATGTTAGGATCATAATCCAGCTGTATGTTAGGATCATAATTCTGCTGTATGTTAGGATCATAATTCTGCTGTATGTTAGGATCATAATCCTGCTGTATGTTAGGATCATAATCCTGCTGTATGTTAGGATCATAATCGTGCTGTATGTTAGGATCATAATCCTGCTGTATGTTAGTACCATAATCCTGCTGTATGTTAGCATAATCCTGCTGTATGTTAGGATCATAATCGTGCTGTATGTTAGGATCATAATCCTGCTGTATGTTAGGATCATAATTGTGCTGTATGTTAGTACCATAATCCTGCTGTATGTTAGGATCATAATCCTGCTGTATGTTAGGATCATAATCGTGCTGTATGTTAGTACCATAATCCTGCTGTATGTTAGTACCATAATCCTGCTGTATGTTAGTACCATAATCGTGCTGTATGTTAGTACCATAATCCTGCTGTATGTTAGTACCATAATCCTGCTGTATGTTAGTACCATAATCTTGCTGTATGTTAGGATTCAACCAGTAGTTTTATTTCCTCTAATTTCTTATGCAGAAAAAACTCAAAAACTTTAAAAGTTGACTGTTATGTATGAACCCAGACAGTTCTCGGTGCTATTTCATGACCTTTATATTTGTATTAGCTGTTTGTTTCATTCCCAATATAATACGAATGATGAAGTTGTTGTTTCTTATGTGCAAAAATACCTCTAGAGGTATGCCCAGAAGACTTTAATTGTCAGTTGTTTGCAATGCTTTGAGAGGAAACCTCCTGTGCAGGAGATATATGTGTGTGCACATAAAAGGCATGTTCCAGAAGGGAGTCTGTGTGTACATAAAAGGAATGTTCCAGAAAGGGGATATGTGTGTACATAAAAGGAATGTTCCAGAAAGGGGATATATGTGTACATAAAGGCTGTTCCAGAAAGGGGATATATGTGTGTACATAAAAGGAATGTTCCAGAAAGGGGATATATGTGTACATAAAAGGAATGTTCCAGAAAAGGGAGATATGTGTGTACATAAAAGGAATGTTCCAGAAAGGGGATATATATTTGTGTACATAAAGGCATGTTCCACTATTGTACATACAGGGATCCAATCACATACAAACGTGCAGCCATTTGATAGTATCATTTTTCACCAATTTTTGACCACACACTTCACACAAGTCTGAACTCTTCAATACAAAAGTAGTATATTTCAATGTAAAAGTAGTATTTGTTAAAGTATATTTGAGGCTCCTGCGAAAGTGATTGACCAAGGAAAGTTAGTTCCTTTTGGGGGCCAGACATGACATATAGGGCAGTAGTCATTTGTTTTTTTCATGTTGAGTGACTCATTGCAAGTTACTGTAGTTATTGTGTATTGTTTATGCCAAATGTTGAGCAGTCTCTGTTGATTGATCTGTGTATAATTTTTTGTGTTTGGGGGTCGACCACCTACTTTTCTTTTCTCCATCTGCTTTCCACAGAGGTTTGTGTGGAAGTCTGTTCAATGTTTTTGATTACATTGTCAATGTAATTTTAGCATCTTCCTCTTATAAAACTTGGCACAAATTCTTGGCTTGTTTCTTCCCTCATTGAATTGCTTGTTTTAAAATCTGTTCATTTTATGTTCATTATTTTTCAAAGGCACTCATTTTCAAAGGTGATTTTTATTGTCTGTTGCTTGTGTCTATATATTATGGAGAACTCAAGGCAGGATTTCGAAAAGCTGGTGGACAGAAAAAGCGTTTCAAAGACACGCTCAAGTCATCCTTGAAACATCTTAACATTGACGTAGGCGCTTGGGAGAGCCTCGCTCAGGATAGAACAGCATGGCGTTACATCATTAGAACGGGAACACTAGCGGCGGAAGAATTCAGACAAGAAACTGCAAGACAGAAGCGGACACGTAGAAAAGAAAAAACATCTCAACCTCACATAGATACCTTCTATTGTTGTCAATTCTGTAAAAGAACATTTTGTGCGCGCATTGGACTTGCTAGTCATTTAAAAACGCACTATTAACTTTATTATTTTATTATTTATTGTTATTATTATTATGGTTGAGTTTTTGGTCATCGTCGATCACGACGGACGAACATCATCATCATGTTTTGTAAGTTAGGAGAAAAGTTGACAGAATAATTACATGTTCAGAAAAATTGTAGTAGACTAAGAAACAATGAGAGATAACTGACAATACGATTAGTAGCTACAGCTTACCTCTTATATTAGTTTGGATTTTTAGTTTTCTGACTCGACATCGATGCACACAGGGCAAACCCATAAGTGCTTGGTTTCTTGTGAAAATGCATGCTGATGGTTCCTGTAGCTCATTGGTAGGTACCTTTTAGTGATAAAAGTTGACACGATAAGACTAATCCGGTAGAGATTGATGAGGTAATGGGAACCTGGTCCCGAAAAGTGCATGCTGGAAATGAATATGTCAGCCTCATTGTAAACTATGACAACGTAATGCGCATGATTTTCAGAACAAAACAATAACAATAAATGTAATGAATGTAACACAGTTTCAACTGTTTGTCCCCAGGTGTTTTGGCCTACTGATTTCTCCAGGTAGAAATGTGCAGCACAGTGATATGCAGTTAATTGAGTTGGTGAGTGGTCATTTAGACCAGTGGTTCTCAAACCTTTTTTTTGTTTGTTATTTGCCATTGGCTCTCCTCCCTTTTTGAGACAATTTATTTTTCTGTACCCTTTGCGGTTGCCTGTTATAAAAAAGGTTCACTTTCTTTACAGATCACAAGACTCATTTTTAAAGATTTTCTGATATATATAATTTAGCGTTCAAATAGTAACCAGTTCTGTACCACCCTCATAATAAATTTCAACATTTTTCTCTGTGACCATCAAGAACACTATATTGTCCATGATGAGAACCATGGGCTTAAAGTTATAATCTTATCTAGATCTAGATTTTCAAATCCATATGCCGCCAAGGATGGATGTGTCGGGCCATTGACGAAAATAAAACGGCAACACATTTCCATTTTCTGGACTACATCCTGCTGGAAATCTAGTTAGACCATTGTCCTGCCATAAGAGATCCAGTGAGAGTTTGAGAATAAACGCTGAAGAAGAAATCCATATAGGATGCTGCTGAGACTTCATCTATACAGTGAACATATAATTTGAACATTATTGGAGAAACTGATTTTCTTAGTTCTTATTTTTATTGTCCCATTAGATGAACATTTTATGTTCTTCTTCTTCTGCGTTCAGCATCTGCGGTCATGTTATATCATCAGGTCGAAGTCCACTGTCTTCTCCAGAACAGAGCGACTGCCCCATAATTTTTGCCTCATGTCTGTATCCTCTGGCCAGGTCTGCTGTCGAAGCTCTTTGTATGTTGGGCAGTCCATAAGTATGTATTCCGGAGTCTGGGTTCCGGATCCACATGGACATTCATGTGTATGAGATCCTCAATCGGTAAAGGTGACCCAACAGTCTGCAGTGGCCTGTTCTAAGGCGAAATAGTGTGGTCTGTTGATATCTTTGGAGGTGATGTATTGCATCATTTTTGTCTTCCACTTCCATTTGTTTCTTCCACTTCCATTTCTTTCTTCCACTTCCATTTCTTTCTTCCACTTCCATTTCTTTCTTCCACTTTGCTGTGTAAGTGTTCCGGATTATTAAAAATTGTATGTGACTTGAATATTCTGTTTTCATAAAATGTTTCAATCACATCACTTCGTCATCATTGGGTGCCATGCCAGCTGGCGTAGGTGATCATGGTTCTCCGCAGCTCTCTATCTCCAGTATTATGTATCAGGATCATTGTTGTTTCTCTGCCGTGCCAGGTTGTTAAATCTGTCAAATATTTTCTCACATTGTTGCCCTCTGTTTCTGTTGCCTTCAATCATGCCTGTTGTGACTATGTTCTCCAAACCTCCTTGTCTCATAAAGCGGCCAAAAAATTATTCTGTTTCTTATATTATTGATTAAGGTCCTTCTTGCATTTGACTCTTTCAACACCTCCACAACAATTATTTGTCTTCTTTTATCAAAACTTTCAATGACATCAATAATCTGTCCGTTTTCATAAAAGTTTCAATGACATCAATAATCTGTTTTTGTAGAAGTGTCAATGACATCAATAATCTGTTTTTGTAGAAGTGTCAATGACATCAATAATCTGTTTTTGTAGAAGTGTCAATGACATCAATAATCTGTTTTTGTAGAAGTGTCAATGACATCAATAATCTGTTTTTGTAGAAGTGTCAATGACATCAATAATATGTTTTTGTAGAAGTGTCAATGACATCAATAATCTGTTTTTGTAGAAGTGTCAATGACATCAATAATCTGTTTTTGTAGAAGTGTCAATGACATCAATAATCTGTTTTCATAAAAGATTCAATGACATCAATAATCTGTTTTCATAAAAGATTCAATGACATCAATAATCTGTTTTTGTAGAAGTGTCAATGACATCAATAATCTGTTTTTGTAGAAGTGTCAATGACATCAATAATCTGTTTTTGTAGAAGTGTCAATGACATCAATAATCTGTTTTCATAAAAGTTTCAATGACATCAATAATCTGTCTGTTTTCATAAAAGTTTCAATGACATCAATAATCTGCTTTCATGAACTGTTTCAGTAGCAGCAATATCCAGCATGTAAAATGAGCAAAAAAAAAAAAAAAACCAGTCTTTTCTCATCATATACTATGTTTTGCTCTTGATGAGGTCTTTTTTCTCAAAGGTGTCAAGAACTGACTTAATCGTATTCAGGTTTCCCATGCATATCTTTTGTGTGTGTTATACTGTACACTTCCAGTGAACCCCAAAATTTCATTACCCTATGTTTTAATTCAATTTTGGGCTTTTAAGATCATAGTTTTGCTGCAGTTCTACCTGTTTCTTACTTTATGCCATATACACAAAGTCACACATTGCATATGTTTTTTGTTAAGATGTAATTGTGCATCTTTGTAATAATGTTGATAGCGGGGCCATTAATTGTCTGTTAAGAAATACCAGTGTGTCGTGACCTTGACCTTATGATAACACATGTCACTTTATCCACTTACACTTGTGTTTAGTATAAGTGGATCCTGCAACACGTGTTCTAACGTTTCACTTGGGCTATTTATAGTTACAGAGGTTAAATGTAATTGTTTCGGGTAAGAGATACGTCTGCTCTGTGATTGTCTTTTCACCCAGCTTAAACCTATACCACTTGTGTCCCTTCTGCCAGCGTAAATTAAATTGTAACTGAGACATTATCTCCTTATATTTCTTTGGGCGATATGTACAATTTACTGAGAATTTCCTCTTAGCTTTGATTTCATTCACTTCTCTCTGTACTGATTCAATTGTATTGTTACTGTTCATAACATATATATATATATATATATATACCCTTCACGCAGAATATATATATATATATATATATGTTATGTATATATACATACAGTTTTATACTCCGTTGTTTTATTAATGTTTGCTCAATATTTTTCAGTTTGTTTCTGTTTTAACATTTGTTGACAGTATTTTAGCAAACAATATAATGAATGATGCTGATATGTGCTAACATGACTGATTACTCAATGTACTTTCAGGATAACTCACTACTGATTACTTAACTACCTTCATCACTACTGATCACCCGTGTGTTGCCGGGGCCTGAAAGGGGAGCAAAGAATAGCAACACTGTTTACCTTCTACGCATGTCGTAAAAGGAGGTTATGGGATGGAGTTGGCTGTCCCATCCCATAAAGGGTCAGTGACCCAAAGCCATGCTGAAGTCAGATGTGTCAGGCCGAAAGGAGCAGATATCGCAGCAATGCTGTAGGCCATGACACAACGCATTCCGTTCTTTGGATTACATCCTGCTAATATGCAGGAGTTGAACGAACGCAGAAGAAGAAGATCACTACTGATAACTCAACTACTTTCATCACTACTGATAACTTTCTATATGACTGATCACTTACTACTTTCATCATTATTGATCAGTGATGAACACGGCTTTCAAAATGACTGATCATTCACCACTTTCATCAATATTGACCACTTACTACTTTCAAAATGACTGATCATTCACCACTTTCATCAATATTGACCACTTACTACTTTCAAAATGACTGATCATTCACCACTTTCATCAATATTGACCACTTACTACTTTCAAAATGACTGATCATTCACCACTTTCATCAATATTGACCACTTACTACTTTCAAAATGACTGATCATTCACCACTTTCATCAATATTGATTACTTTCAATGTGACTGATACTCACTACTTTCTTCACAACCGATGGCTTACTACTTTCGTCTTCACTGATTGCTTTCTCACTACTTTCATTATTTCTGATAACTCTCTACTTTTATCACAATTGTGTGGCAACCAGAGTCTGAACTTTTAGTTCAAGGTGCAAAGAATAGGACCACTATCATCTTACAAAAACTATTTAATGAACTGTCTTACCAGTATAGGGTAACTATTCAGTGGAATACCCTCTCACTGTGGAATACCAGGAAATGAAAAAGCAGATCAACTGGCTAAGGAAGGTGCTGCCGAAGACCAACAGATGATCAAGTCAATAAGAAGCCACAAACACCAACACAAGATGACTATCACATTATGAACAGATCAGAACAAGTTGTAATTCTACGCCTCAGAACGGGACACAATTGATTCCGCAGTCACATGTACACAAAGTTCAAGATTGGCAACACGGCCATGTGGACAGGCAGCACAGAGTGCCAAACATATACTTCATGAGCGTTCTGAGTATGAAACGCTGAGGCAGACATATTGGCCAGAGAAAACAACACTGGAATCAGAGCTCTATGGGACACTATGAACTACAAAAAACTGAGTTTTATTCAGGAAACAGAATTACAGATATAGACATGTTTCAAGTGAATGAAAGAAGAAGAAGAAGGACCACTGACTTCTTTCCAAGATTGTTGGTGTGAACGACTATGGATAGTTTCTCTGTATTCACTCTAAACTTGAACACTTCTTTGTCCTTTGGGCAGGCAAAATAACCTCCCTTTCCGTCGTCCTCACAGAAGTCCAGTGATACGGAGAATGTAAAATCCAGCTCAGCATTAGATATGGAATTATTAGAAGTTCTGTGAGTTCTTGGTACTCTATCAAATGTGTTAGCAAAACAGTACAGAATCTTTAGTACCTGACACACACAAACAAATATAAGTCAGATATTATGGATAGTTCGGGGATAAGCTCACAAATGGCCATCTGTGGAAAAAAAATCAGCATTGTCACAGTGTGTCAAAGTTACTATTTTTTAGTTTTATCGGAGGGTTCCCATGGATGACAAAGAGATGAAAGTCAGTGGAAATTACACCTTTGTTCTTTTATGGCAAACTTCTGGGAATGCAGGGATGTGTCATGGAATGGGTGGCAGGGAATGCTAGATGTGTCATCACTGTAGATGGGTTAACACATCGGACAGAAGAATGAAGAACTAGCTCACCTAGAAGTGTTTTCAAAATCAAAACTTGTATAAGTCCAGGTGTCAACTCGGTTGCTCAACCGAGGAGAACCTGAGCTTTTGTCAGAAGGGCTAAGCGCTGTCAACTGGCTACCTACTCGCAGGTAAAGAGATTACTTCATTATCATTACAATTGATTAATCACTGATTTCATTGTGACAGGTGTCAATGGGATATGCATCTGACAACAAAGTTTACAACATTAGTGGACACTGGGATCCTTCTGAGAAATGTTTTGCTATTCTCAACACAGAGACTGAGAAAGGTATGTTATTCTTAACACAGAGACTGAGTAAGGTATGTTATTCTTCACACAGAGACTGAGAAAGGTATGTTATTCTTCACACAGACTGAGTAAGGTATGTTATTCTTAACACAGAGACTGAGTAAGGTATGTTATTCTTAACACAGAGACTGAGAAAGGTATGTTATTCTTAACACAGAGACGGAGAAAGGTATGTTATTCTTAACACAGAAACAGAGAAAGGTATGTTATTCTTCACACAGACTGAGTAAGGTATGTTATTCTTAACACAGAGACTGAGAAAGGTATGTTATTCTTAACGCAGATAAAGTTATGTTATTCTTCACACAGAGACTGAGAAAGGTATGTTATTCTTAACGCAGATAAAGTTATGTTATTTTTCACACTGAGACTGAGAAAGGTATGTTATTCTTCATACGGAGACTGAGAAAGGTATGTTATTCTTAACACAGAGATGGAGAAAGGTATGTTATTCTTCACACAGACAGAGAAAGGTATGTTATTCTTCACACAGACTGAGTAAGGTATGTTATTCTTAACACAGACTGAGAAAGGTATGTTATTCTTAACACAGAGACTGAGAAAGTTATGTTATTCTTAACACAGAGACTGAGAAAGGTATGTTATTCTTAACGCAGATAAAGTTCTGTTATTCTTCACACTGAGACTGAGAAAGGTATGTTATTCTTCATACGGAGACTGAGAAAGGTATGTTATTCTTAACACAGACTGAGAAAGGTATGTTATTCTTAACACAGAGACTGAGAAAGTTATGTTATTCTTCACACAGAGACTGAGAAAGGTATGTTATTCTTTACACGGAGACTGAGAAACGTATGTTATTCTTAACATTCAATAGTATCAAGACTTATTTATTTGTTTTGATTTTATAGCTGTCATGGTTAGAATTGTATTTTTTCTCTTTCAGACACCTGCGTCTTCTTGACTGTGGCTGTTGATCTAGTCTTGGTTGGGATTCAGGAACCTGTGAGGTTTATACTGGAATCCAGGGCTAAGATATTCCCTAGTTCTGAGAGATTTTGGTACCTGAGCCGTAAGGGCTATTTGGAACAGTTTCATGTCCGACTGAAACAGGCATGTACATTTGTCTGCATTGATGCATATTTAATGTTCTTTATTATCATTACAACTCTTTTTTTTAATCCTGGTATGGTCAAGGAGTTAGGGCAATTTTTTTATTAACTTAAAGAAATGGGTTTGTTTCTTAGGACATGTATACTCTACTGAAGGAGTATGCCAGAATGTAGCTGATGGGGTTTGAACCAGATTTGTTCAGCTATGAGGGAGTATGTGTAACTAACTTAGTGGTGATGAGCTGGAATTATCACTCTGATTTCTGGACTATGAAAAAGAGAGATTAAGGAGATGGACACCAAATGTCTAAGACCACCACAAACATGGGTACATAAGCAGGAAGAGAGATTAAGGAGATGGACACCAAATATCTAAGACCACCACAAACATGGGTACATAAGCAGGAAGAGATATTAAGGAGATGGACACCAAATATCTAAGACCACCACAAACATGGGTAGATAAGCAGGAAGAGAGATTAAGGAGATGGACACCAAATGTCTAAGACCACCACAAACATGGGTACATAAGCAGGAAGAGAGATTAAGGAGATGGACACCAAATATCTAAGACCACCACAAACATGGGCACATATGCAGGAAGAGAGATTAAGGAGATGGACACCAAATATCTAAGACCACCACAAACATGGGTACATAAGCAGGAAGAGAGATTAAGGAGATGGACACCAAATGTCTAAGACCACCACAAACATGGGTACATAAGCAGAAAGAGAGATTAAGGAGATGGACACCAAATATCTAAGACCACCACAAACATGGGTACATATGCAGGAAGAGAGATTAAGGAGATGGACACCAAATATCTAAGACCACCACAAACATGGGTACATAAGCAGAAAGAGAGATTAAGGAGATGGACACCAAATATCTAAGACCACCTAAACATGGGTACATATGCAGGAAGAGAGATTAAGGAGATGGACACCAAATGTCTAAGACCACCACAAACATGGGTACATAAGCAGGAAGAGAGATTAAGGAGATGGACACCAAATGTCTAAGACCACCACAAACATGGGTGCATAAGCAGGAAGAGAGATTAAGGAGATGGACACCAAATGTCTAAGACCACCACAAACATGGGTACATATGCAGGAAGAGAGATTAAGGAGATGGACACCAAATATCTAAGACCACCACAAACATGAGTACATAAGCAGGAAGAGAGATTAAGGAGATGGACACCAAATGTCTAAGACCACCATAAACATGGGTACATAAGCAGGAAGAGAGATTAAGGAGATGGACACCAAATATCTAAGACCACCACAAACATGGGCACATATGCAGGAAGAGAGATTAAGGAGATGGACACCAAATATCTAAGACCACCACAAACATGGGTACATAAGCAGAAAGAGAGATTAAGGAGATGGACACAAAATATCTAAGACCACCACAAACATGGGTACATAAGCAGGAAGAGAGATTAAGGAGATGGACACCAAATATCTAAGACCACCACAAACATGGGTACATATGCAGGAAGAGAGATTAAGGAGATGGACACCAAATATCTAAGACCACCACAAACATGGGTACATAATCAGAAAGAGAGATTAAGGAGATGGACACAAAATATCTAAGACCACCTAAACATGGGTACATATGCAGGAAGAGAGATTAAGGAGATGGACACCAAATATCTAAGACCACCACAAACATGGGTACATATGCAGGAAGAGAGATTAAGGAGATGGACACCAAATGTCTAAGACCACCACAAACATGGGTACATAAGCAGGAAGAGAGATTAAGGAGATAGACACCAAATGTCTAAGACCACCACAAACATGGGTACATATGCAGGAAGAGAGATTAAGGAGATGGACACCAAATATCTAAGACCACCACAAACATGGGTAGATAAGCAGGAAGAGAGATTAAGGAGATGGTCACCAAATGTCTAAGACCACCACAAACATGGGTACATAAGCAGGAAGAGAGATTAAGGAGATGGACACCAAATATCTAAGACCACCACAAACATGGGTACATATGCAGGAAGAGAGATTAAGGAGATGGACACCAAATATCTAAGACCACCACAAACATGGGTACATAAGCAGAAAGAGAGATTAAGGAGATGGACACCAAATGTCTAAGACCACCTAAACATGGGTATATATGCAGGAAGAGAGATTAAGGAGATGGACACCAAATGTCTAAGACCACCTAAACATGGGTATATATGCAGGAAGAGAGATTAAGGAGATGGACACCAAATATCTAAGACCACCACAAACATGGGTACATAAGCAGAAAGAGAGATTAAGGAGATGGACACCAAATGTCTAAGACCACCACAAACATGGGTACATAAGCAGGAAGAGAGATTAAGGAGATGGACACCAAATGTCTAAGACCACCACAAACATGGGTACATAAGCAGAAAGAGAGATTAAGGAGATGGACACCAAATGTCTAAGACCACCTAAACATGGGTACATAAGCAGAAAGAGAGATTAAGGAGATGGACGCAAATGTCTAAGACCACCTAAACATGGGTATATATGCAGGAAGAGAGATTAAGGAGATGGACACCAAATTTCTAAGACCACCTAAACATGGGTATATATGCAGGAAGAGAGATTAAGGAGATGGACACCAAATGTCTAAGACCACCTAAACATGGGTATATATGCAGGAAGATTAGCTCAAAATCAGATGTAGATTTGACAAGCTGTGATAACTGCTCCATCCTGTCCAGAATAAGCTACCTGATGATGATAGCATTTCATATTCCTGTACATATGTGATCTGACACTGAAACTTTCAGCTGGCATCCTGCGGTTAAAGGAACCATGCATTGATAGGATTGTATTTACATCAATAATTATTTAAAACAAATAAGATACCTCTTGTGGTGACATATGTTCCTTTCAACTACAATCAATCAATCGATCAATAAAACCCATATCCCTTCAGGGTCGTAGGGGTACCACATTGGAAGCTTTAGCACACAGAGTCCTCCAGCGAATTATATCCTCAGAGATGCAGATGAATGTGGAAATATCTAGCCCTGTCCATTCCTTGATGTTGTCTGTCCATGTCTTTATTTGTCCTCCTCTGCTTCTTCCACCCTCGACAGTTCCCTGCAGTATTGTTTTTGACGAGGAATCGTGCCTGCATACATGTCCGAACCATGCTAGTTTTCGTCGTTTCACTATTGAAAGCAATGGCTCTTAGACACCTGCAGACATCTCTACTTTATTTCTTACGTACACATTGGTCTTATGTTCCCTATAGGAAATTCGTAGAATTCTTCTGTAGCATTTATACTCGAAAGCCTGTAATCTTCTCTCCATGTCCGCAGTGAGTGTCCAACTCTCACAACCATACAACACAACGGAAAGCACCAGCGACCTATACAGTTTGATTTTCACTCCAACACTGATGTTGCTTTTCCAAATCACAGTTAGCCTTGACAAGGACACTAAAGCCATCTCCAGCCTTATTTTTAGTTCTGCTTTGCATTTACCATCGCTACATATACTGGATCCGAGGTATTTGAAGGTATTCACCTCCTCAAGCTACAGACGTTAGTCCAATTTGGTTACATCATAGTTTTACTATAAACAATAATGGAGGTTGTGGTTCAGGTATATTACGATAGTGTTTTCTATACCAATTCTAGCTATTTTTTTATATTTAAATTCTCTAGTGAGCCCAGTTAAAAAAATTAATTGACATTTTTCTTACTTAAGTGACGCAAGTAATTAATAGCGTAACCAACAAGCTCCAAATATTAAGTCCTTATGGTCTCAACACCTTACATCTCTACATCATTATATTCTATGGGATTGGTTACCTATTTATATCACTATTCTTCTACTTGTCCTTAATCATGGATCCTTTTTTCAGCGTGTGTTCTCAGCTCCTGCTGGATCTCTCTTGCACATAGGACAATGGTCCTCCTATATTTCTTGCAAGATATAGTCCAGTCCAGAGAATAGATGTGTACTGTGTCACAATTTTGTTTGTGCTAATGCCTTCACACATCTGAATTTGCATGGTCTATGGATCATCAGAATAGTTATTTTCTAAACAATATATGTTTACATTAGGTTACCGATTCTTTCTGAAAGATCTAGTTGCAAATCTGCCTGCAGATGAAAGATCTAGCTGCCAATCTGCCTTCAGATTAGTCTTGAATCCATATACCACCAAACAAAACATTAAACCACCAGCTAAAGTAATGTTACAAAACTCAATAAAGAAAACTGTTTTTCTACTAAAACGCTTCTATCATTCAAAGGGTAAAAGAGACATTAAATGGCACAAGACAGAAATAGCGCCATCATCTAACTACAAGATTGCTCAAATGTTTTATTGAATTGACAAGAGAGCATGTGTGTTTGCAATTCTCAGGTTGAAAGTAAAGAAGACAGCAAGTGTTATGAGGTGATCAAAGTGGAAAGTCAGACAGAGATCAAGCGACGTAATCACAATATGGCCTTGAACTTGAGTGGTACCACTCGCCCACCTCCAGAGGCAGTGAAGACTCCACAGGAAGAAGATTCAGGCAAGGTTTTATTTTAATTTATATTCATGAATTTTTAAAAAAAATTGATAGTGTATCCTATTCAGGACGTAGCTATGAAACCAACATTTTTTGTCTGTAGTGATTTTCTGGGCAGTATAAATACATTCAGTAGTTTGTCATTGCTTTCAAAATAATCCAGATGCTCAAATACCTGTGCCAGGGATCGAACTCTGCATCTTGGCTGTCATAGATGCACTCTGTACCACTTTGCCACAGAGCCAGACATTCATGAATAGAAGGTCACACTACATTCTGATAACTATCACAAAGTACAGATGACATTATATGCTGTCCCATACAGAGGGGGGGGGGGGAAGACATGAGTAGAAATTGTAATACTCATAAGTGAAGTCCTATGTTTATTCTAAACTCCTGCAGATCAGCAGAATAAAGAAATGTGTTGTGTCATCACTTCTGCGGTCATTCTCAAACTCCTGCAGATTAGCAGGATGTAGTCAGGAGAACGGAATGCGTTGTTTACAGAATTTTGATTTTACAGAATTTCTACAATATCTGCGTCTTTCAGCCTGATACAGCCGACTTCAGCATGGCTTTGGGTCACTGACCCTATATGGGATAAAACAGCAAACTCCATCCCATAACCTTAATCGCCTCTTACGACATGCATGGAAGGTAAACAGTATCTGTTCTTTGCTACCCACTCGGGCCCCGGCAACACAGGGTGATGTCATCATTTACAGCTTAGCTGCATTATCTGCACTTCAGCATGGCCTACGGATCTCTTTGAACCTCTATTGGATGGAGCAGCCAACTCCACCCCCCAAATTTTCCTTACCAGTCTGGCAGGTAACAGTGTCATTATCCTTTGTTCCCATTTTGGAAACTCGCAACATATAGGTGAGTAAGTAAAATATCACCATTAGAACGTATGGGACATTTGTGCTTTATATAACTTTAACCTTTAGCACGCTGTGTTTACAATTACATAATTTCTCTACTGTCGCTGACTGCCGCAGAATTCCTTTTTTAAAAATGTTATGCAATCGTTTGTGACTGTTTTCAAATTGCGATAACTTTTTTGTTGTTACAGATATTTAAATAATATTTGCACATATAAATAAAGAATTAAATTCTGCATATATTGGTGTAAGTTTTGTTTGTGTGTGTGTGTGTGTGATACGAGATGTGTGATAAAGACAGATTCGGGCCTATCTAGCTCTAGGCCTTTTGTATTTTTTATCTATCGAAAGCTGCGACATCTGTTGAATATTATATATTTTACATAATGGAAACCTTGTGATACATTTTAAATAATGTATTTGAAGAACTTACCTCTCAAGTTTTTCACTTTCTAATCCGAATAAATAATGATTTCACTGAATATAAGATGAACGAAAAGTATATAAAACTCGATTCACTGTCATGTCACTTCACCGCAATGCCGATGCCTACAGATCGCTCGAATTTCCATTTCATAATCACATGACATCGTCTATCGTCATTTTAACAATAAAAACAGGAAGTTATATGAAATGTTTACTTATGTTGCCAAACCATTTTGTCAAAAAATTACCAATCTAGATTTTTTTGTTTGGTTTAGGGTTTAGCTCACTGGGCGGCGGATTTTGCAGTCCGCAATATAAATATGACACAATTTGGGGGAAATGTAAACGCAGACTGATTATTGCTGTCCTTGCGATTAGACTGATTATTGCTGTCCTTGCGATTAGACTGATTATTGCTGTCCTTGTGCCACATTAGATATGGATGAGCCACTTCTCAGTGGATCAGGCATTGTCAGCAAGGAGGTCACAGACGAGAATCACTTGGATGCATGGGCGGAGGCTCTGACACGCTGGCATCAGAATCTCTCATCCAGACCACGCCAAATCACTCAACTGGTGCGCAAGTCAGTTCCTGAGGCACTTCGCGGAGAAGTCTGGCAGTTGCTGGCGGGTTGCCATGACAACCAAGACTTGCTGGAATCCTACCGTGTGCTGATTACAAAGGTAATAAATTCTGAGCTTTATCTAAAGTTAACACAATCATTAAAAATTTTAGATTTTGAATTCTTGGCAAGTCTGTTACATTAATTTTATTAGATTTTGTTAAAGAGGTTTATCGATACTTGAAACGTTTTATCGATACCTAAAACGGTTTATCGATACTTGATGCCAGCCAGTTCCTGATCGTTTGATCTGAAATTTGGTGAGCTGCTGACATTGACTTGACTGTGGAGGACACAGATGCAAATCGATTCCTGAGGTGACGCAGCCGTATATAGCGGTCTTCGGCAGGAGTTGTGACTCTGAACCTTCCACTGCACTGCTGGTCTGGCGCTTAGCCAGTTTTTTATATAACCCCTTTACACAACCACACATTTGAGATGGCAAAGATGTGACTAAACAAAAGCTTTGTGCAAGTAAGCACAGGAAACTGGTAAACCAGCACAGATTAGGTACTGTCACTCGCTACACCTGAAGAGGAGATCCGAGTACTTATGGACCAATTGTTTGATATGCGGCGTGGATAATCTTTTGACAAGTAAGACAGCAAACATGTAAGTTTCGCTGTCACCTCACTTACTCAATTGGGGAGAACCTATGCTTCTGTAAAAAGGGTTGGATTGTAAAGAGCTACCTGCTCACAGCTAAAGGGATTACTTCTTCATCATCATGTGTGTTCTAGAATGTTAGATGTAAGTATAATAATTGGAGGGGATGATAGAAGGCAACAGGGAGCAAAGGCCGACCACGACGCCGTTGGACAAAAGACATTCAAGAATGCCTGCACATGTCACTGAAAGATGCAGGACAACTTGCTCAAGACCGCGGAGTATTCAAGAGATCCATAGGAAATACTACGTTCTGGAAAGAATATGTCACTTGATGATGATAACTTGTCAGGATCGTAGCTATGTCACAATGAGACCTTTGGTACAGAAAGATCTCCATGCATCTCTATCCTCTTCTATCCTAATGAGTTTGGAAACCTCACACCCTGTCCATTCCTTAATATTATCCAGCCATGTCTTCTTCTGTCCACCTTGTCTTATGTAAGTATACCAGATTGCCAAGATGTTACAACGTATATTTATTTAGCGTTCGTTCTCTGACTCTCAGCATAGCAGGACAACAGTCTTACAAGATTTTCAGCAGGATATAGTCCAGAGAATGGAAATGTATTGTGTTGCCGTTTTATTTGTGCCAGTGGCCCAACACATCTGACTTCAGAATTGGTAACTAATACATTCAGTGTTTTAACCACAACAGATTATGTATGTTCTATATGGTTATATATAAGTATACTTAGATAGCCAAGATGTAATGATATATATTCTATTTATGTTCTAGGACTCGCCGTCAGATGCAGTAATACAGAGAGATATTAACCGTACTTTTCCAGCTCATGATTTCTTCAAAGATGCAGGTGGTCAGGGACAGGATTCCCTATACAGAATCAGTAAGGTAACTATTGGCAACAGGAAAGGAAGTGTTAGAAATCTGATCCAATTCTAAGATTGTGTTCATAAGATTTAAGTAACAGAGGATACATTTTAAAAGTTTATAAAAGAAACTGTCAATACTGTATTTCTTATTGGGGAGTTGTGTGTGGCGTGTACAATTAAACGCAGCATGTTATTGCTGTTGCCATGTAAAATGTAGGTTGCATTTTTAAAAATTTATCCTCCAACAGTGTGGGGAAAAACAAGTTCTGACCGGGAGTTGATCCCTGAACCAGGGATTGTGAGGCCAAAGCCCCAACTTCTTGGCCATACATCCCACACCAGTGTGGCCATACACCCCACACCAGTGAAAATAGGTTGAAAATAGAAAAAAGATTTGTTTCATCAATCTCCGGCAATTACAAGCAAGCATCCTTGAGCAATGGGGATGTTTCTCGAGAGCTTTATTTTACACCCACAAGATTCCCCCAACTCTCGGCAGTGTGCAACGCTTTGAGAAGAAATCTCCTGCTCAGAAGCATATTTGTAGGACCATGGGCATCCTCACTATATGGACATGTGATCTAGTTCTGCGGAGCTTCCACAAGAGGGCATCCTCACTATATGGACATGTGATCTAGTTCTGCGGAGCTTCCACAAGAGGGCATCCTCACTATATGGACATGTGATCTAGTTCTGTGGAGCTTCCACAAGAGGGCATCCTCACTATATGGACATGTGATCTAGTTCTGTGGAGCTTCCACAAGAGGGCATCCTCACTATATAGACATGTGATCTAGTTCTGTGGAGCTTCCACAAGAGGGCATCCTCACTATATGAACATGTGATCTAGTTCTGTAGAGCTTCCATAAGAGGGCATCCTCATTATATGGACATGTGATCTACTAGGAATTTGATGTTGCATGCTGGTTGGTCGAGTGAGCCACTGAGACCTCCAAACAATACAGATATACAAAAGAACATAAAAAAGCTGTGTAAAACATCGCAGTCAGTTGTTACCAAAGATAGCTAGGATTTCATGTATAGTATTTGCCAAGCTCTTCTCCAGATTGGCCATATGTGTCATACAGTGTCATTACTCTTGGCTAATGCGACAGATCATTGATCACCTATGCTTTGTGTCGTCAACCAAAGACAATCATGGAAAAGTCAGATATACCAAGATACGTGACGCTGCACGAGACCAGCATGAAGAACAATCTCACTTGTTTTCTAGCATATTATAGTCAGAATATTATATTAGAGTGTCTGGCTCTGTGATAGCCATGGTACTGGGTTCGTATCCTGCTACAGGCATTTGTGCATTCTGACTTTTCAGAAAACAACTGAATGTATTTACATTGCCTAGAAAATCACTGCAGCCACAATTGTTGCGTTGATGGCTATGTCCTGAATGGGATACGATAAAAAAAAAATTGTTTAATCGGTGAGAATTGAGTCTAAATGGGAAATCCAGAAGGGAAAAATTTACTGCATTCCTGCTCCTTGTAGATCTTGATATCTGTGGTTAAGCTCAACTTTAGTAAGCTATGCTTCTCAGAAAGTTAAGTCTGCATTACATGTGTATCTGTGCTTCTCAGAATGTCCAATCAACATTACATTTGTAATTCCCAATTTGTTTGAGCATTATACTTACCCAGTTTAGCATTTAAGATTGATCAATCAATCAAGTGTCATACCAAGTGGCATAGGCCAGGGATCGGCAACCTTTTGCTAACTGTGTGCCAACTTAAGGTTTCAAAGTATTCAGAGTGCCAAAATGAGCGATGAAACCCCGCTAATCGATTTAGAATCACCTTTATACAGGAAACGTGAAGAGTCTGCATGCCATTTGAAATTGCTTGACGTACCAAGTGTGGCACACGTGCCATAGGTTGCCGACCCCTGGCATAGGCGATCATGCTTCTCCACAACTCTCTTGTCTCTTGTGTTGTTTATAAGTTCAGTTGGTGACTTCTTTTGTGGCATCAAAGGATGTCACAGTGACAACCCATCCAGAAATTTCTCACTTTGTCTTCCTCTTTCTCTTCTCCCTTTGATCTTTCCGGTGGTTACTAAATGTTCAAGTTTTACTTTTCTCATCACATAAGTTAAAAATATTGATTGTTTATTTCCAAATTTTTTCTAACTTAAGATTGCTGTGGGTTTCCTAAAATAACTCCTGAGTGTCTACTTGGGTTGACCTAAAATAAGTTTTGCTTCATGTCAGTACTCATAATTTAATGTTTTGAATATATATATATATATATATATATATATATATATATATATATATATATATATATATATATATACACATAACGCCAGAGATTGTGGTGGCTGGCTGGATTACCAGAAATGCGACCTCCACTATTTTTATATGATAGTTGTAAAGCTCTGATATAACTAAATTGGGCTACCGTCTGCGTTTGTAAATAACCCAAATATTGGAGGATATCTGACAAAAAAGGCATCTGCTGTTGAAAGGAGTGTGCCTCACCATAAGAGGTACATTTTCCTTAACCGACCCAGTCATAATATTGATAAGATCATTATTTTCTGTGTCAGTTCTGCTACAAATTAATTGTAAACCCCTTTTCTTCTTCTGCGCTCATTCTCAAACTCCCACTGGATCTCTCTCTTGTAGCAGGACCATGGTCCTATTAGATTTCCAGCAGGATATAGTCCAGAGAATGAAAATGTGTTGTGTCGCCATTTTATTTGCGCCAATGGCCCGACACATCCATCTTCAGCGGAATAAACACATCTGATAATTCTAATTCTAGCCCATCATCATGAATTACGACAAACTAGTACAAGCTGTTTAAACGAAAGAGAAATGCTAGAATTAAGTTGTTTGTTCTATTAAATACATTCCCTCTTTTTAATAAACCTGGTGTTAAATTGTTTGCATTCTACAATTTGTACTCAAAACAAAAACACCATGGAAATAGTATTTGGTTCTGGTCTGGAACCTGTGTCTCCCTGCTTATTTTAAGATTAATTAATCCAAATATTATATCCATAATTTAATTAAATATTCAGTTTTCAGGTTATGGTAATTTATGTTTTACATAATTAACCCTAAATAAATTTATATTTAATTAATAAATGATAAATATAAACTGATAAACATAGGTAAGGGAAATAATCACATAGAGGGAGGACACAGGTTCCACATCAGAACCAATTTACATCATCTAGTTAGTTAGTCGTCGGATCACCCGTGTTTTGCTGGGCCCGAAAGAGGAGCAAAGAAGAGCAACACTGTTTACCTTCCATGTATGTCGTAAAAGGCGACTAAGGAGGTTATGGAATGGAGTTGGCTGTCCCATCCCATATAGGGTCAGTGACCCAAAGCCATGCTGAAGTTGGATGTGTCAGGCAGAAAGGTGCAGATATTGCAGCAATGCTGTAAACCATGACACACTGCATTCCGTTCTCAGGACTACATCCTGCTAATCTGCAGGAGTTTGAGAACGAACGCTGAAGAAGAAGATGAAGCCGTCGGATTATCATCACTGCGAACTGGACATGTCCATATTTGCTCCGATCTCTCCCTTAATGTATCCACCATTACACTTATGCTACAGTACTAGTCCTCTACTGGTTGACAATTTTTTCATCCATTACATAATCTGTGCTGTTCATAATCTGCGCTGCATTACATAAACATGCTATGGAAACCCATGTACACAGGTTTCACGGTGCCGTTATTTTAGGAAAATGTACAGATTTATTAATGTTTCATAACACTAATTTGTATTCTAACCCTGACATATAATCTCCATTCCAGGCTTACTCGGTGTATGATGAGGAGATTGGTTATGTCCAGGGTTTGTCTTTCCTAGCTGCAGCTCTTCTATTGCATGTATGTATTTTTTGTTCTATGGAAAGCTCATTTTTGATGGAGAGAGGGCAATTGATGATAGAAGTCGATGGAAATGTAGAGTTGAGTCATAAGAAATGTAGAGTTGAGTCATAAGAAATGTAGAGTTGAGTCATAAGAAATGTAGAGTTGAGTCATAAGAAATGTAGAGTTGAGTCATAAGAAATGTAGAGTTGAGTCATAAGAAATGTAGAGTTGAGTCATAAGAAATGTAGAGTTGAGTCATAAGAAATGTAGAGTTGTCATAAGAAATGTAGAGTTGAGTCATAAGAAATGTAGAGTTGAGTCATAAGAAATGTAGAGTTGAGTCATAAGAAATGTAGTTACTGGATGAATGATAAAAAAAGGTAGTTACTGGATGAATGATAAGAAATGTAGTTACTGGATGAATGATAAGAAATGTAGTTACTGGATGAATGATAAGAAATGTAGTTACTGGATGAATGATAAAAAATGTAGTTACTGGATGAATGATAAGAAATGTAGTTACTGGATGAATGATAAAAAATGTAGTTACTGGATGAATGATAAGAAATTTAGTTACTGGATGAATGATAAGAAATGTAGTTACTGGATGAATGATAAGAAATGTAGTTACTGGATGAATGATAAGAAATGTAGTTACTGGATGAATGATAAGAAATGTAGTTACTGGATGAATGATAAGAAATGTAGTTACTGGATGAATGATAAGAAATGTAGTTACTGGATGAATGATAAGAAATGTAGTTACTGGATGAATGATAAGAAATGTAGTTACTGGATGAATGATAAGAAATGTAGTTACTGGATGAATGATAAGAAATGTAGTTACTGGATGAATGATAAGAAATGTACCGGTAGTTACTGGATGAATGATAAGAAATGTAGTTACTGGATGAATGATAAGAAATGTAGTTACTGGATGAATGATAAGAAATGTAGTTACTGGATGAATGATAAGAAATGTAGTTACTGGATGAATGATAAGAAATGTAGTTACTGGATGAATGATAAGAAATGTAGTTACTGGATGAATGATAAGAAATGTAGTTACTGGATGAATGATAAGAAATGTAGTTACTGGATGAATGATAAGAAATGTAGTTACTGGATGAATGATAAGAAATGTAGTTACTGGATGAATGATAAGAAATGTAGTTACTGGATGAATGATAAGAAATGTAGTTACTGGATGAATGATAAGAAATGTAGTTACTGGATGAATGATAAGAAATGTACCGGTAGTTACTGGATGAATGATAAGAAATGTAGTTACTGGATGAATGATAAGAAATGTAGTTACTGGATGAATGATAAGAAATGTAGTTACTGGATGAATGATAAGAAATGTAGTTACTGGATGAATGATAAGATAGGATAGCTGAAATGGTGATAAAAATGTATTTACTAGATGACTGAGTTGATGGTAAAAAATGTGCAGCTATTTTATATCTAAAAGTGCTGTAAAAATTTTACAGTTATTTGATTATTGAATATGTATTTAAAATATGGTTATTAGATTGTTGAATATGAAGCTGTTTGAGGAAAGCTATCATTGTTACTAGAAGAGATCGATGGAGAAATGAAGATAACAGAAAAGAAATAAAGACCATCTCAATTCAAGGCTATATCAAGAGACAGCAAATCAGGTGGTATGACCATATCATGAGATTGGAACCAACTCGCCAACCCTTTTTGCATACAGCAGAGAAGATCAGGCTTCAAGGTGCGAGGAAGACCACGAATTAGATGGGTGGAGACACACAAAAAACTTTAAAGAGACACGGGCTGACCATAGCCAATGCGACTCAAATAACCGAAGACTGATGTCTCCCAACTTCTCCCCACGATGCCTAAATGGGATTAGGAAAAATGACAATCGATGGAACAGATAGAATTTATGGCGGAATTGTGGTTGTTGGATGATTGATATTTCATAAATGTATCTTTAAGTAATTAAAATACTGTTCATTTGTTAATGAATTCTATGATTGTACAATGAAGTTGTTAAAATGAGATAAGATGATTGTGGATTGTGTTAATGAGTTCCATGATTGTACAATGAAGTTGTTAAAATGAGATAAGATGATTGTGTTAATGAGTTCCATGATTGTAGAATGAAGTTGTTAAAATGAGATAAGATGATTGTGGATTGTGTTAATGAGTTCCATGATTGTACAGTGAAGTTTTTAAAATGAGACAAGATGATTGTGGATTGTGTTAATGAGTGTGTTCCATGATTGTACAATGAAGTTGTTAAAATGAGACAAGATGATTGTGAATTGAGTATTGTCTACGACCTGAAGTATGGGTATAATTTTGTACAATGTATCACTTAAGGATGTTATGAGATGTGTGCTTGATACATCTCCCCACAGATGCCAGAAGAGCAAGCTTTCTGTGTACTGGTGAAGATTATGTACGAGTACCAGCTACGTGATCTATTTAAGCAGGGATTTCAGATCCTACACCTTAAGTTCTATCAGTTGGAGAGGTTAATGCAGGTAAGCATTATCTTAAAGACTACTAGATCTTACACTTGAACATCATCTAGAGCAGGTATGTTGGTACGGCAGTTGCTGATGTTAAAGAAAAAAGCAATAAAATGGGCTACCATATGATAAATGAAAAATATTTTTTTTAAATGTTTAATTTAGTTTTACAAAATAAAATAAATATATATTACAATCATCATCAAGTGCTACAGTGCTAATGGCGTTGGCGATCATATTTCTACATGTACATCGATCTCTCATATAAGTCATCATCTCTGTTGGTGTTGTCAATCGAAGCCATTTAGTCAAACTGTCCAATATCTTTTCTCTCAGTCTTCCCATTGATCTTTTCCCTTCTATCTTTCCTGTTGTCACTATATTCTCAATGCCTCCTCATTATGTAGCCAATAAATGTTGACTGTCTTTTTCTTATATTATCAATAATGCATCTTTTCACATCCATCCTTCTAAGACATTCTTCATTAGTAATCTTTGCTGTCCAAGGAATGTGTTTACAATACATACCAAATTACAGAGGTAATGATGTGCATAGGCAGGGGGTAGAGTCATTAGAGAGAGCTAAAATAAAATGGGCTAAACTGTGGATAATCATTCTCATTTTTGTCCCTTGACATACAGGTGTGGAGGGAAATGAGTGGGCCGATAAATTGGCCAGAGTAGGGCTAGCTTTATAGGCCACAATGAAAGGAATACTAAGCGAGGACGAACAGAACAGTGTGCAGCGAAGGACAGTCACCCTCAGTTTCCTGGATGAGGAATATCCACAAGATATATGGGTCAGAGTATACACAGATGGGTTAGCACAGAATGCCGTGAGGAATGGAGGTGCAGGTGTATATATAGAATATCCACACAAGCCTAGAGATACAATCAGAACACCGACAGGAAAATTCTGCAATAATTATGATGCAGAAATCCAGGCAATTAGTGTGGCAGCTAAAACACTGCTGAACTCCAACTCTGACCTATAGCCTGTGGTATTCCTGACAGATGCAAGGTCAGTGCTTCAAGCTCTCCAGTCTGAAAAACTAACAGACTTGAAAAAACTACTTAGCGAATTGTCTTACCAGTATAGGGTAACCATGCAGTGGATACTCTCTCACTGTGGAATACCAGGAAATGAAAAAGCAGACCAACTGGCTAAGGAAGGTTCTGCCGAAGACCAACCAGATATACCAATCACCTACCATCAGAAAAAACATGATCAAGTCAATAAGAAAGCCACAAACACCAACACAAGATGACTATCATATTATGAACAGACCAGAACAAGTTATAATTCTACGTCTCAGAACAGGACACAACCGACTCCGCAGTCACATGTATACAAAGTTCAAGATTGGCAACACGGCCATGTGTACATGTGGACAGGCAGCACAGAGTGCTAAACATATACTTCAAGAGTGTTCTGAGCATGAAACTCTGAGGCAGACATATTGGCCAGAGGAAACAACACTGGAATCAAAACTCTATGGGACACTGTATGAGCTACAAAAGACAGTGAGTTTTATTAAGGAGACAGAATTACAGATATAGGCATGTTTCAAGTGAATGAAAGAAGAAGAAGAAGAATAGGCCACAATAATAGATGGTCAGCCTAAGGACTAAGCAGACATACTCAATACTCTTTATGAATCTCAAGATCAAAGGATTTTGAGGTGGATGTGCATGTCAGTATTGAGAATGTGCAAATTGGGATGTTTTTTTTGGTATTTTTTTTTTAAATTGTGAAGACATGTTATCTAGTCTTGTTGTGCGACATATCCAATGTGGTATTCTTACAGGCGTATGGGTCCTTACATACAAATGAGATAGACGCTATGGGTCGTATTATTAAATGTAAAGTTATAGGTAATTACAAAGTTATACATTCATATTTTGTGTAAGTTATTTTGGAGTGGTTTGTGTGTGTGTGTGTGTGTGTGTTAAGTTTGAGCTTGATAGAGAAAAGATGATATGAGCAAATTTTCTGTGACTGATGATGATGATAGCGATGTGGGTGGTGGGAGTAGGGAAGCTGGTGGCAGCTGAGCTGCTTCAATGGACAACCCAAGTTGCTTGTCCCAATGTATTAAGTTTCTTATATCTTATGGAGAGATTGATAACTGAAGGCAGAGTTAACAGCACAGGGGAACTGAGCGTTCACTACAACGAGGGCGCAGTGATATATCAAATTGTTTGAATATGCCCAGAATCGTGTAGTTTTGAGAGAATCCATAAGGAAGACCACGTTCTGGAAAAAGATCTCACATGATGATATCTTATTTATTGTTTAACTTGTTGGTTGCAGGAAATAGTACATCAAGTGTCATTCCGAGTGGCGTATGCCATCATGATTCTTCACAACTCTCTGTCTCTTGTGTTGTTAATAAGTTCAGTTGGTGACATCTTTTTTTGTGCCACGGTGACAACCCATCCAGCAATTTCTCACTTTGTCTTCCTCTGTCTCTTCTCCAATTGATCTTTACGGTGGTTACTAAATGTTCAAGTTTTTTCATCGCATACCCTAAAAATCTTGATTGTCTGTTTCTAATTTTCGCTATAATTTGTCATTTTACTCCAGCATCTCTGAGAATTTCTACATTAGTTTTTTTTTTTGGCTAGTACTAACTATTTTAATAATACTGATTTCTTACAGTGTAACATGCTTTTATTTGCAGTCAAGCCCAATTTTTGTTATGTTAAAAGGGAAGCAGATAATAGTAACAATTCTACCTGCCATGCATATTGTAAGAGGTAACTAAGAAAGGTTGTGCATGTGGTTGGCTTTAGATCAGGGACCAAAAAATGTCAGGCTGGTCAGATGTATCAGGTTGAAAGTAATAGATATCACAATGATGCTGTGCATTTCATTGTCTAAAATGCATCCTGCCAAGCAGCATAAGTTTGATCATAAATATTTACAACACAATTATTCAACGGTTTGAGCTGTTGCAAAGTAAAATCACATTGATATTTGTGTGTGTGAAAACAGTAGCATGGAAAGTCAAAAAATTATCATGTTTTATTTTTAATTCCAGGATCAGCTTCCAGATCTGTTTGATCACTTTGCTGAGATGGGACTTGAGGTTCACATGTTTGCCTCCCAGTGGTTCCTCACTCTCTTCACGGCCAAGTTCCCTCTGCATATGGTCTTTGGAATTTTAGATCTATTCCTCAGTGAAGTATGTATGCAATTTTTTCTGTTCCTTTTTGGTGTTCTGTCTCAAACCCCTGCTTGATCTCTCTTGTAGCAGAACATTGGTCCTACTAGATTTCCAAGCAGGATGTAGTCCAGAGTGGATGTGTGTTGTTTTGCTGTTTAATTTATAACATTAGCCTGGCACATTGGCCTTTGGTGGTTACATGTGTTTTATTTTCCTTGTATTACTTTATGCACGTCTTGAACTTTGGTGTGGGAAGAAAGAATAGTACCATTGTCACCTTCCATGCATGTCATATGAGAGACGTCTTAGGAGGGTTGTGGGTAGGTGGACAACCTATAATAAGTTTAAAAGTTTCTATTGTTACAAAAAAAATAGAATTAAAACAAGAAACAAACTGTCTTAGAACTGAAAGAGACTACAGTTACAGAGAAAATTCAGTTTTGTTGTGAAAGCCAATTTCACATTATAGGACTGGAAGACAGACAATTAATGTTCCTAGTGATATCAAGCAATTAATGTTCCTAGTTATATAATATACCGGTAGATAGAGTGAAGAGGACATGTAAGGACTGGGTAGACTGAAGAGGACATGTAAGGACTGTGTAGACTGAAGAGGACATGTAAGGACTGGGTAGACTGAAGAGGACATGTAAGGACTGGGTAGACTGAAGAGGACATGTAAGGACTGAGTAGACTGAAGAGGACATGTAAGGACTGGGTAGACTGAAGAGGACATTTAAGGACTGAGTAGACTGAAGAGGACATGTAAGGACTGGGTAGAAGAGGTTGCATCTGCGGCCTATGCTCTTATGAGAGTCCGGGTTCATTTAATTCATGAATTCAATAGCGGATTGATATTATATTAAAGGTGTAGAAGTACAAATACTAGCTGAAAATGTGTTTCTTGTTGGAAATGTAGGAACAGGTTTGGAATTAGTGCCTACATAGATTATTTCCCTTGACTGTGTTTACCAGTTTATGTTTTATCATTTATTAATTTAAATATACATTTAGTTAAGGTTAGGATTAGTTATGTAAAACATAACCCTCACCCTAATAAAAATAATATTTAAATTAATTATTAATATAATATTTAGATTAATTATCCATAAAATACATACCGGTAGGTAGGCACTCATTGTAAACCCTAACCAAAATGTATTACTTATATATTACCTACACCAGTTGGCCCTAACCAAAATGTATTACTTATATATTACCTACACCAGTTGGCCCTAACCAAAATGTATTACTTATATATTACCTACACCAGTTGGCCCTAACCAAAATGTATTACTTATATATTACCTACACCAGTTGGAATATGATGATTATGTTTAAAACCATGTATATAATATTCTGTTTAGGGACCTCCCCTGGCGTAGTGGTTAAGCTGTTCACTTAGTGATCACTGGAATAAATGATGCTTACAGCATCCTGTTGAATTTTTGTTAGAAATCCCTTTGCGATTATCGCTTGAAACCTCAGAGTTACGCTCTTGGCAGGCTTCGTTGAGAGGGACGGAGTATATATAGGGTAACCAGAGTACAATGAAGTTAATCCTCTACACATTTTGAGCCCTTTTGATTATGTTTTAAAATACATATTATACCATTGAATGTGTAAGGTTTCATAAAATAATCTGTTGCTATCTCTTCTCCAGGGACACCTCATCATATTCTGTGTGGCTCTAGCTTTACTCAAGGTAGGCCACTCTGCTTTCATATTTTGTAATCACATTATAATTAACTACACCAGTGGTTTTTAACATTTTCATAAATTAAAATATGTTTGTTTTTTATGGACCCACAAAAAGTAAAAGTTATTGAGTTATGAATTTGCATCATGGCACACAGTTGACCAGAAACCTACTGACCAGTTCCATTAGTGCTGAGTAGCCATTATGCTTGCTCCCCCCAAGAACATGATCCCCGGTACCTATTCTCTGGTGGTTTGTTGAAACGTAGGAATTACTTTTATTTCACCCAAAAGACTCAGAACTATTAACCACACTTCTTTAGGTGCCAACAGGATGATGTCAGACAGTTTGTCGACCTCCAAAACCAGACAAATTGAGTACATTATATGAATGAAGTAAGAACTTGCAGTCATTACTACATGGCATTGTCATTGCTACATGGCATTGAGTAGAAAGGCAAGAACCTATTCGCTGCTACAATAACAGCTACCTATCACATGCACCGATGACAAATCTCACACTTGTGCTGTTGCATTTCTGACGTATCATCAAAGAAGGCATATTCTTGTATAGAATCCTCTTAAACACGTGGGACACGTATATGTCAGAGTTCAACATCTATGTGTTTACAATTTCTGACCTTTCAGGCAGCATGTTTTCTTTGTGCTTTTTAAATTGGAATCGTCAGGCGATGAACCTGTATTGCTCTGCCCCCCGGCGAGTGAATTCGCCCATTGCTCTGTCCCCCGTCGAGTGAATTCGCCCATTGCTTTTCCCCCCCCCCCCCCCCCCCCCGGCGAGTGAATTCGCCCATTGCTCTGTCCCCCGTCGAGTGAATTCGCCCATTGCTTCCCCCCCCCCCCCCCCCCGGCGAGTGAATTCGCCCATTGCTCTGCGTCCGCCCGTCCCGTTTTCTCCCCCCCCCCCCCCCCCCCCCCCCGGCGAGTGAATTCGCCCATTGCTCTGTCCCCCCGGCGAGTGAATTCGCCCATTGCTCTGCGTGGATTTAGCGACGGGAACAACATGATGTTTAATGTTCACGTGTCCGGAATTCGCGAATCCTGGCAAGCTATTCGATTAGACTTCCTTTTCTGCCATTGTGTTAGCATGAGAGAAGACTAGCGGAGATGTAATTTTAAAATCTGAGCTATCTGTCCACATCGGCAAATTGGTGTGATGCAATCAGAGTGAATCAGGTTTTATAGACTTTGGTTTTATCAAGTTTTCAGTAAAATCATTGTAATTCTGATGATGAATTCATGGGAATTAGTTTGTTTTCACAGTAGATATATACGGTCATAACACGATGGTTTCATTATGTAAAGGTCTTTGACCTAATGTATTGACGCCATTACCGATAGACTAGGTATATGTCCAGAGAACGATTTTACGGCAAGGTAAATTAAGTCCCCATGTTTTATTTATTTTCCAAGCGATATTATGTTAGTTTTGTTATAAAACAATATGTACACAATAGACGTAGGTGTGTTATCTAGGTTGCCACTTCAGAAAATAAAGGTAAGTACTTTTTTAATAAATGTTTTTTAAGTATTTGTTGTCATATTTTGTGGGGGGGGGGAACGTCTTTACCACTTTCTCACTTCTTTTGTACCACACATGCTCAAGCAAAAATTATTTCAAAATCTATTAAAAGAAAAACATCATTGCATTTTCAAGACACCAAAAATATTCAAAAAAAGAATTCGGTGGCAGAGGAAAGATTGCGTAAATTTCATTTGGCTTGCTAAAGGATAAAGCACATTAGCTGGTGTTGCTGTGTTACATTGGCTGGTTTTGATGCGTCACATTGGGTGATGTTGCTGCGTCACATTGGCTGGTGTTGCTGCGTCACATTGGCTGGTTTTGATGCGTCACATTGGCTGGTTTTGCTGCATCACATTAGCTGGTTATGCTGCTTCACATTGGGTGATATTGCTGCATTACATTAGCTGGTGCTGCTGCATTACATTGTCTGGTTATGCTGCGCCACATTGGGTGATATTGCTGCGTCACATTGGAAAGTTCTGCTCCATCACTGAGGCAAAGTATTTTTGAGTTTTTTAATTATATTTCTGTTAATTATTTTTTCTCCACTCTTGACCATATACTATCTTATTCTATATCAGGGGTGGGCAGAATACAGCCCACAAAGTCAGTTTTAATGGCCCACAGGGTTGGTTTCAAGTTGCTATAAACATTGGTCCCTCGGCTCAGAATATCAAACTGCAAACTATCTTAACCAAACTGTAAAATGTAGTTATAAAATCTTTGACGTTGCTAGTTAATAGTATTCAGAACGACTTCTTTAAACAATAACGTCTGCAACATTTTACATTGGAGACAACAATAGCTTTGATATCAAACACAACATGCCTTCAGTTGTAGTGGTGAGTGACAAAAACTACATGATACTTCTAAGGGCTAAAGCTTTTCATATTGTTTAGATGGCAGACTTTCCCCCCATTCCTGAAAAGCAATTCTTAAATTTGGGCCCACCTACCAAAATTGACCCACATGTTCTATACTATTTACATTGTATTCTTCCTATCTTTTTCGTTTACTAGTTCTTCTTCTACATTCCTTCACGTGCTCCTGAAGATGTAGTCCAGAGAATAAAATGTCCTTCCAGAGAATAAAATATCCTGTGTTGTGGTTTACAGCTTGGCTATAATATCTGTGCCTTTCAACCTGACAAATCTGACTTAGCTTGGCTTCAGGTCACTATGATTCTATATGAAATGGGACAGTCAACTCCACCCCTCCCCCAAACCTCATTAGTTGTCTTTTGTGACATGCATGACAGATAACAGTATCAATATTCTTTGCTCCCCTTTCAGCCCCTAAATTAACAGCTTTTTCTCAAATATAGAACCATTTTAAAACAGGATTAGTGTTTATAAAATAAATATTTGTCACATATTAAAAGGAATAACAGAATACACCACCAATCTCTTGAATGGATACCTACAGGCACTCAGAAAGAATAATACTCAGAGAAAGTAAAACAATCAATATCCATACTGTTCAAGAACTGCACAGAATAGCTTTGAACATTGGAGAGATCTGACCTCTGCCCTAGGCGCTAACTTCAGTGCAAAGGAAAATGATGATGATTAAAAGGAATGACACCATGTTGAAGAAATGACACTTTGTTGAAGGAATGTCACCTTGTTGAAGAAATGACACTTTGTTGAAGGAATGACACTTTGTTGAAGGAATGACACCTTGTTGAAGGAATGACACCTTGTTGAAGGAATGACACCTTGTTGAAGGAATGACACCTTGTTGAAGGAATGACACTTTGTTGAAGGAATGACACTTTGTTGAAGGAATGACACTTTGTTGAAGGAATGACACTTTGTTGAAGGAATGACACTTTGTTGAAGGAATGACACCTTGTTGAAGGAATGACACCTTGTTGAAGGAATGACACCTTGTTGAAGGAATGACACTTTGTTGAAGGAATGACACCTTGTTGAAGGAATGACACCTTGTTGAAGGAATGACACCTTGTTGAAGGAATGACACCTTGTTGAAGGAATGACACTTTGTTGAAGGAATGACACCTTGTTGAAGGAATGACACCTTGTTGAAGGAATGACACCTTGTTGAAGGAATGACACCTTGTTGAAGGAATGACACTTTGTTGAAGGAATGACACTTTGTTGAAGAAATGACACTTTGTTGAAGACTAACTTGAAGGTAGAGTTGAAGGAAACAGACGAGATGTAGGCAGAAATACAAGTGGGAGGGAAACATTAAAAAAAATGGACAGGATACAGTGTCTGAGAGTGTACCATCATGGCAAGAGATAGGATGCTAGAGGTTTGTTGCAGTCAGCCTTCATTACAGAAGCTGCACGTGATAATGATGAGTTTTTGTAATTTTTTTTAATATCTTAATTTGCAATTGCATCTCCAACTATTTTTTTTTTAAATTCTCAGTCATCTCGTAAAGATTTATTGGCTCATGACTTTGAAGGAGTACTTAAATATTTCCGAGTTCACCTGCCCAAAAAGTACAGAGGGGAGGAGTCGGCTAAAGAACTTGTGCGATTGGCTGTTAGCATGAAGGTATTGTATTGTAAGGAATTGTTATTTTGTTGAAGGTTAGAAAATCGAAGGTTGATTGTGCAGCAGTTTTATGCTTCTCAATAACAACAAAATGTATACAAATTGAGAATTATGTTTATCTTGTACCATTCTTGGATGGGGAGTCTTTCAGCTCCCTAGAGGATTTCAACAATCTAAATTATCTCTAATGAAGCACATTCTCTGAAGTCTGGGGTAGTTGGCTATGAAACTAGATTCTTAATGTGGCTTAGAATGAACTTTCTAGAGGCCTACACAAATAAGGAAACTAGATTCTTAACGTGGCTTAGAATGAAATTTCAAGAGGCCTACATAAATAAGGAAACTAGATTCTTAATGTGCTTCGAATGAAATTTCAAGAGGCCTACACAAATAAGGAAACTAGATTCTTAATGTTGCTTAGAATGAACTTTCAAGAGGCCTACACAAATAAGGAAACTAGATTCTTAATGTGGCTTAGAATGAACTTTCTAGAGGCCTACACAAATAAGGAAACTAGATTCTTAATGTGGCTTAGAATGAACTTTCTAGAGGCCTACACAAATAAGGAAACTAGATTCTTAACGTGGCTTAGAATGAAATTTCAAGAGGCCTACACAAATAAGGAAACTAGATTCTTAACGTGGCTTAGAATGAAATTTCTAGAGGCCTACACAAATAAGGAAACTAGATTCTTAACATGGCTTAGAATGAAATTTCAAGAGGCCTACATAAATAAGGAAACTAGATTCTTAATGTGCTTCGAATGAAATTTCAAGAGGCCTACACAAATAAGGAAACTAGATTCTTAATGTGGCTTCGAATGAACTTTCTAGAGGCCTACACAAATAAGGAAACTAGATTCTTAATGTGGCTTCGAATGAAATTTCAAGAGGCCTACACAAATAAGGAAAAGAGACCTTCAATACTGTATGGAGCCACTTCTGTTATATGGAAATTTCATCTTCCTCATTCTCCAGCCAAAATCAGATGCTGATAATGGATTTCATCAATGTACTGTGGTCACCAGTTCCGAGACAGGTCCGTAGATCTTGTCTTCAGGGCTGTTTCAGATGGTCATAATTTTTTCTTGTGATCTAGTCATATGGAAGTGGATCATGGACAGTTTTTAAAAAGTAGGGAAGTAGAGGATGGTTATGTTCTTCAGGAGAATGCTGAGAATGGCATAGACAGCTAGAAAAACGAATGAACAGATACTGAGGAAGATTGATACCAAATTTTTTTTTTTATTATCAACATCAGAAGAAAACAGTCACTGTTGTTATTTGCATTCGCATTTGTTTAACCATCGTGAATTTTGAGTGATTTCTGCCAAGAAACATGAAGTAACATTGTGCTACCATTCAGTTTGTATGATATAGACTTAACACATCTGATTTTTGCATATTTTTGGGTGAGCTTTTTATCTGTCGCCAGTCACCGGTTGTGTATCGACTCTGTGCTATGACAGCTTATCATCCACTGTGCCCTTAGACTTTACAGGCATAACATGTCCCTGGGTGGCAGTGTCTGAGGAGGCTGTAATCAGGGATTTAGACTGGGTCGACTACATCTATCTTGCAAGAGGTGTTCGTTCTACTGTCTGTGAACTTGCCTCTCGTAATTAGACGCATTGTCCCTGTGCCCATCAGGTATTGAATTGAACCTTTTCTCATCTGTGCGCATGATTCCGGTATAGGAAGCACTCTACTGTAGTTGAGCCCGGGTTCGTTCACCGTCTTTGCATAGGTATCATTCACCGACATCATGAACACCTTGTCTGAGGCTCTACTCGTATCTAAGAGTACCTGTTGGTAATTTCTGCTTCTTTTTCACAAGACACTTCTTGGAAGTAACTCGAAGCTTGTTCTTGAGCACAACAATACTTTGCTTAGAACTTTCATATAACATTTTCTCCATTCTATTAGCACATGATGCTGCCCTTGAACGATGTGCTACCCTTTTTACTCAATATGTTAACCTTATGTCTCAAGAATCATGCACAATTTTCGATGTTCGTGAAATCTCATATCAGTTGCATTAAATCCATGTTTGTTAAGAATGTTTTTGATGTTATCTATCCATCATTTTCTTACTTTTTCCCTGTAACTATTATTATTATTATTATGTAATTATTCAATAATTATTATTATTATTTATATTATTTATTATTTAAAAAATTATTATTATTATATAATTATTCAATTATTATTATATAATTATTCAATTATTATATAATTATTCAATTATTATTATTATATAATTATTCAATTATTACATAATTATTATATAATTATTCAATTATTATATAATTATTCAATTATTATATAATTATTCAATTATTATTATTATATAATTATTCAATTATTATTATTATTATATAATTATTATATTATTGTTATTACATAATTATTCAATAATCTGTGGTAATATCTAAATGATTCAGTCTTGTTATCAGATATCACACTGTGTTACAGGTCAACAACCGTAAATTGAAGAAGTTTGAAAAAGAATATCAAGCTATACAAGAACAAAACCTACAACATGAAGATCCTGTTGAGAGATTTGAGGTAAGTACATGCTGCAAAAGAAATGATTTCATGAATCTTGGGATTGTTGACTTATCAAAAAAGGAGGCTCAACAGGTGTAGATGTGGACAAGTTCTACTGCCGTCTTGAGGCTGATGACCACAGTACAGTTATACCGCCCTGTCTTAAGACTGGTGACCACAGTACAGTTATACTGCCCTGACTCGAGGTGATGACCACAGTACAGTTATACTGCCCTGTCTTAAGACTGGTGACCACAGTACAGTTATACTGCCCTGTCTTAAGACTGGTGACCACAGTACAGTTATACTGCCCTGTCTTAAGACTAGTGACCACAGTACAGTTCTACTGCCCAGTATCAAAGCTGGTGACCGCAGTACAGTTCTACTGCCCAGTATCAAAGCTGGTGACCGCAGTACAGTTCTACTGTCCAGTATCAAAGCTGGTGACCGCAGTACAGTTCTACTGCCCAGTATCAAAGCTGGTGACCGCAGTACAGTTCTACTGTCCAGTATCAAAGCTGGTGACCACAGTACAGTTATACTGCCCTGTCTTAAGACTGGTGACCACAGTACAGTTCTACTGCCCAGTATCAAAGCTGGTGACCGCAGTACAGTTATACTGTCCAGTATCAAAGCTGGTGACCACAGTACAGTTATACTGCCCTGTCTTAAGACTGGTGACCACAGTACAGTTCTACTGCCCAGTATCAAAGCTGGTGACCACAGTACATTTCTACTGCCCAGTATCAAAGCTGGTGACCGCAGTACAGTTATACTGTCCAGTATCAAAGCTGGTGACCACAGTACAGTTATACTGCCCTGTCTTAAGA
Organism: Meghimatium bilineatum; assembly: GCA_034231615.1. Taxonomy (NCBI): domain Eukaryota; kingdom Metazoa; phylum Mollusca; class Gastropoda; order Stylommatophora; family Philomycidae; genus Meghimatium; species Meghimatium bilineatum. The sequence continues at coordinate 34,784,649 of CM067307.1, forward strand.
CTGGTGACCACCGTACAGTTCTACTGCCCAGTATCAAAGCTGGTGACCACAGTACAGTTCTACTGCCCAGTATCAAAGCTGGTGACCGCAGTACAGTTATACTGTCCAGTATCAAAGCTGGTGACCACAGTACAGTTATACTGCCCTGTCTTAAGACTGGTGACCACCGTACAGTTCTACTGCCCAGTATCAAAGCTGGTGACCACAGTACAGTTCTACTGCCCAGTATCAAAGCTGGTGACCGCAGTACAGTTATACTGCCCTGTCTTAAGACTGGTGACCACAGTACAGTTCTACTGCCCAGTATCAAAGCTGGTGAACGCAGTACAGTTCTACTGTCCAGTATCAAAGCTGGTGACCGCAGTACAGTTCTACTCATCATCATCATCAAGTGCCGTCTCCGCAACGAAGGTTGGCTGCAACGTATCTCCAACATCTCCTGTCTCTTGTCTTGGTGGTGCACTCTGCTAGACTGTAACCTGTCCATCGTGTAATGTTACTCTCCCACTTGTATCTCTGCCTACCTCTTGCTCGCTTCCCTTTGACTTTACCCTCAAGTAAGGTCTTCAATAAGGTGTCATGTCTTTTAATGTGTCCAAAGTATTTTATTTGCCTGATCTTTATTTCTCTTAGTAGTTCTTTCTTCATATTAAGTGTCTTTAGCACCTCTTTATTTGTTTTCTTCTCTTTCCATGATGTTCTCCCTATTCTTCTATATACCCACATCTCAAAGGCATCAATTTTGTCTTCTAATTGTTTATTTAGTGTCTATGTTTCTGAGCCATACATTAATATGGAATAGATGTAGCATTTTATTATTCTCATTTTTAACTTGTTTGTAATTTGTTTAGATATTAATAATTTCCTCATGTCATTGAAGGTACTTTTAGCCATTCCTACTCTCCTTTTAACTTCTGTTTCACATCTGCCATCATTTGTGACTATGTGTCCAAGATATTGATACTGTTTTACTTGTTGTAGTTTCTCTCCCTGTATGTTTATGTTTACCTCCTGTTCTTCTGTGTCTTTGCTGATTATCATGGTTTTTATTTTTGAATGTTTATATCCAGTCCATATTCATTACTTGATTTATTGACTTGATCTATTAATTAGTCTTTGTAGTTCATGTTCACTTTCTGCTAAAAGAACAGTGTCTTCTGCATATCTAATGTTGTTTATTATTTTCCCATTGATCTTGAGTCCTGGTATTTCTTCTATATTTTTAAAGATATTCTCTGTGTAGATATTAAATAGGCTTGGTGATAAAATGCATCCTTGTCTTACCCCTCTTCTTATTTCTATGTATGGAGAGTAGCTGTTTTCACACCTTACTGATGCAGTTTGTTCCCAATATATATTTCTAATCAGCCTGATGTCTTTTCCATCTATGCCTATTTCTTGAAGACATTTGATTAATTTTTCATGTTGGACTCTGTCAAAGGCATTGCTGTAGTCTATGAAGCAAATATAGATACTTTTTTGGACTTCTATATATTTATCTATCACTAGCCGGATACTCAGTATAGCTTCTCTGGTTCCTTTGTTTTTCCTAAAACCGAATTGTTCTTCACCAACCTCCATGTCTATCTTGTTCTTAATTCTTTCATGTATTATCTTGAGAAGTATTTTAGTTAGATGGCTCATTAGACTTATTGTTCTATATTCTGTACAGTCCACAGCCCTGGGCTTCTTAGGTAGTGGTATGAATATTGATGATGTTAGGTCTTTAGGTATATGGCCTGTTTCATACATGTCATTGCAAATTTCTGTGATATTATCTACACCAAATTCATTTAGAGTTTTTATTATGTCTGCTGTTATGTTGTCAGAGCCTGCAGCTTTTCCACATTTTATTGAATTTATTGCATGTTCTACTTCTACAGTTCTACTGCCCAGTATCAAAGCTGGTGACCGCAGTACAGTTCTACTGTCCTGCAAAAGTGACACTCTTAACTTTAAGTGATATCTCCCAGGGATATCTGAAAAAATACCATTGTGAACAAGACATCATAACATGGAATTGAGTCTGCAACCTGCCTATGTGTTGCTGGGGGCCCAAATGGGGAGAAAATAATAGCAACAACCATGCAGACAAGCTGTAGGATGTGATTATGGAGGTGTTTTGCTGTGAAGTTGGTTGTCCTATCCCACATAGGGTCAAAGTGATGCACAGTCCATGCTAAAGTTGAATGTGTCTGTAAGTAGGCACAGTCAAGCTGTAAACCATGGCACAACGCATTCTGTTGACTGGACCACATCCTGCTAATCTGCAGGATTAGAGAATGAACGCAGAAGAAAATATCTAGCAATGACATCTTGTTTATACATTACATTTTTTTTTTTACATGTCCAGAGATTATGGTTTGAGCTATGGGGTTATCTGCTGTTAGTGTTATTCTCTAGTCTCTAGTTATTCTCTAGTTATTCTCTAGTCTCTAGTTATTCTCTAGTCAGTTGAAATGGACAAAGCATATATAAGAATACTTAAGTACAGCAAAGCTCCACAATTATTGTGTGCTCTTTATCCTTAACTATTTGTTATGCTGCAGCCTGACCTACAACAAGTAGAGAAACTATAAGAGAAGACAACAAACAAAGAGGTTCTAGCAAAACTTAACCTTTAGGCCCCTATGGTCGCAACATTGCGCCATGCGTGTGCGTCCCACCTTGCCTGTGGTCGCAATCACACGCCATACGATATCGCTCCATTCCCGAGTACGGAACTTCACGAAGTTAAAGCTTATATGACGTAGAATTCCCACCACACAAAGCTAGGAATACGTCACAGTTTAAAGGTCAAATTCCTTTACTCATTACGATTGTAAGAGAGAGAAAGCCGGTTGAATTTGTCAACGCATTTCTAGAGCGACTTTAGCCATTTTCGGCCGTATTTTACTATCAAATTGAGTACCGCGTGGCATGGGTAAGTGATCGTAACTACATGTTCTAATTGTTGTTTTTTGTGTTTAATATGCTGTTATTTGATAAGAATGTGTGTGTATTCATTAAAAAACACAAAAATAATATGTATCAGGGGTGACACATGTGTGCATGGGCAATAATTACGCTGCGTGTCGGCATTGACCTAGTGTTGACCGGACGGACGTAATATGCGATTTTTTTCACGTTTTATTAGTTTTTTTAGTTCATATTATATTCGTTTTGATATAAAACAATACATATACAATAAGTATAGCTATTTATGAGGATTTTATCAATGTTGTCACATATTGCTCATGTATTAGGGTCGTCACGAAGATATATTTGCGATGTTGAAAATGGCGTTTTACGTTTTTCGCCCGAATTTTCAACTTCAAAACTTGCTCACAACTGTCATATCACGCATACAACAACAACAAAAACATGACTATATTCACTATTCACTCCTTTATTTAGATATGCAAAAATTATTTTGATATCTTTTAAAACAAACAAGTTATGACGTTTTCAAAACACCCACCATCAATAAAGCAAAATTTCCAAAAAATAAGTCAGGCCCTGGGGGAAGTTTTGTAATTTTAAGCTAGGGCTCTTAAGTTTAATATGAAGAAAGAATTATTAAGAGAAATAAAGATCAGGTAAATAAAATATTTTGGACACATTAAAAGACCTAGTTGAAGTCTTTACTTGAGGGTAAAGTTAAAAGGAAGCGAGCAAGAGGTAGGCAGAGATACAAGTGGGAGAGCAATTGATTTCGAGTTTGTGACTTGAGGTTTACACACAAAAATTGCTGACTCTCGTAGTCCACTCAGTCACCAGGAAATGGGTACCAGGGCTTATACTCTGGGGAGGTGGAGAAAAGGTGCCATGTGCTATTTATTAAATGCTGAAGGCGACACTTCAGGGGGTATCTAGTCAACCTGGTTAACACTTATGTGAAAACTGTTTGTTATTACCGGTAAGCTCATTTATAACAGAATTACCTTTAAAAGGGTTTAAAAGCCATAGAAGATTGACTTCACTGTACTCAGTTTCCCATATGTACTCCGTCACTCTCAACGAAGCGGCATGCCGCCTGCCGAGAGGACCACTCATAGCACGTAACTCTGTAGCTTCAAGTGATAATCCACAAGGATCTCCAAAACATATCCACCTTATAAACAAGACGACATGAGCCGGATTCGAACCCGTGACCTCTTGAACACAAGGCGAACAGCTTAACCACTACGTCAGGGTGATCCCCGAATTATCTTTATCTTGATATACTGTGAACATGTATGGTTAATATTCTTTTGTTGACAGTGTATTGTATGTGTTGGTTTCAGAGAGAGAACAAGCGTCTGATTGAGGCAAACATGAGGCTGGAGCAGGAGAATGATGACCTGGCCCATGAGTTGGTGGACAATAAACTCTACCTCAAAAGTCAGATTGACACAGTAAGGCAATCTGAGAATATTCTTCTTTGCTAGGAAGACACGTATCTTCTTTAGTAGAACTACACTTATCTTCTTTGGTAGAAAGACACGTATCTTCTTTAGTAGAAAGACACTATCTTATTTGGTAGAACTACACTTATCTTCTTTGGTAGAAAGACACTATCTTCTTTGGTAGAACTACACTTATCTTCTTTGGTAGAAAGACACTATCTTCTTTGGTAGAACTACACTTATCTTCTTTGGTAGAAAGACACTATCTTCTTTGGTAGAAAGACACTATCTTATTTGGTAGAAGGACATTATCTTCTTTAGTAGAAAGACACTATCTTATTTGGTAGAACTACACTTATCTTCTTTGGTAGAAAGACACTATCTTCTTTGGTAGAACTACACTTATCTTCTTTGGTAGAAAGACACTATCTTCTTTGGTAGAACTACACTTATCTTCTTTGGTAGAAAGACACTATCTTATTTGGTAGAAGGACATTATCTTCTTTAGTAGAAAGACACTATCTTCTTTGGTAGAACTACACTTATCTTCTTTGGTAGAAAGACACTATCTTATTTGGTAGAAGGACAGTATCTTCTTTGGTAGAACTACACTTATCTTCTTTGGTAGAAAGACACTATCTTCTTTGTTAGAACTACACTTATCTTCTTTGGTAGAAAGACACTATCTTCTTTGGTAGAACTACACTTATCTTCTTTGGTAGAAAGACACTATCTTATTTGGTAGAACTACACTTATCTTCTTTGGTAGAAAGACACTTATCTTCTGTGGTAGAAAGACACTTATCTTCTTTGGTAGAAAGACACTATCTTCTTTGGTAGAACTACACTTATCTTCTTTGGTAGAAAGACACTATCTTATTTGGTAGAACTACACTTATCATCTTTGGTAGAAAGACACTATCTTATTTGGTAGAACTACACTTATCTTCTTTGGTAGAAAGACACTTATCTTCTTTGGTAGAAAGACACTATCTTCTTTGGTAGAAGGACATTATCTTCTTTGGTAGAACTACACTTATCTTCTTTGTTGGAAAGACACTTGTCTTCTTTAGTAGAAAGACACTATCTTCTTTGATTATTCAGAGACAAAATGAATATCCTTGCTCATTTTTAACTGAACTTTTGTTGTTGTAGCTGCACTATGCATGATTAGTTAGTTATTGTGACTTTGACTTTCTACAAGAAGAATTGTCCAACAAATGCAGTCCTTAACTCTCTATGTCCACCGATCCGCTAATATCTACATTTTGGACACCCACTATGCCGAAAAGCCACTCAAATTACATTTTAATATGAATTTACTATCGTGTTCGGCATAGCAGGAAAACCGTACGGAGACAAAGAGTTAATATCATCTTTAGTCGACCACCCAAAAGACAACTATCTCAAGAGCTGAGCAGGTTATTATCTTCTGCATCAAAACTGTATACAACGGACTAAACAGACACTTAAATAGACTAAGACTTGTTCCATCACCTCTGTGTCTATGTGGGTAAGCAGCACAGAGAAAGTGCCATTAAAGACAGATGTGTTGGGCCATTGGTGTAAGTAAAATGGCAACACAATGCATTTTCATTCTCTGGACTACCTCCTGTTAGGAATCTTGTTAGATTCTTGTTCTGCTACAAGAGAGTTCCAGCGGGCATTTGAGAATGAACACTGAAGAAGAAGAAGACCGTACAGGTGGTTGGATCATGAACCAGTATCATAGAATACAGGTTTTGTCCATAAGTGCACAGCGGACCAGAACATAAGTGCTCAGCGGACTAGTGCCGACTTCAGCTTGTACTATATAGTATTGTCACCATTCATCAACATTTGCTGGTAGCTGGATCAACCATGGAAATAATTTTTTTACAAACCACTTTACGAATGAACTCGAACCCATGTTGCTGTTCAGTGGATGGGAGACTTAACCACTGCTGTGCTACAATCACCTTATTGGAATTAAAGTATGACTAAAGAGGCAACAATATTGGTGGTAGAAAGATATAAGGGACCATTCTCACACATTCAGTTTGTATGAACTTGTCCGTTGTTATAGTAACGCAAAATGAGGTAAACAGGTTACTAAAACACTTACCTGGCCTATTAATAAAAAATATATTAATAGGCCAGGTAAGTGTTTTAGTAACCTGTTTACCTCATTTTGCGTTACTATTTGTTCATTAGGTTACTGCGGCACCATCCACTTTGTCGGACACCCGCTGACCATTTGGTTATTTATATTTGTCTTCCAGCCGCTACTTTACATGGTTTTCGTTGTCTACTTGTTTTTGTTTCTCATTTTCACTTAGCATAGGTTTTTTATTATATCACTTCATCTACCTCTTTATTTTGTTTTTTATTTTGTCGTTTTCTGTTGTTTGTCTCTTGAAAAAGGTTCAATTTGAGCCGATACGTGGAGAATTGTCCTGTTTAGTTTTATTGTATGTTTTTTTATATATACTTTTTAAAATATATTTTTATTAACAGGCCAGGTAAGTGTTTTAGTAACCTGTTTACCTCATTTTGCGTTACTATTTGTTCATTAGGTTACTGCGGCACCATCCACTTTGTCGGACACCCTCTGACCATTTGGTTATTTCCATTGTTATAGACGTAGAGAAGTTGACCATCTATATTACATAGCTTCAAGTGATAATCCCTAAGGCTCTGAAAAATCTGCTTTGTAAACAAAACGTGAGAGGGATTTGAATCCGTGACCTTTTAGCACAAAGTGACTTGGAGAAGGGTGATAAACACTGTGCGGAAAATTCTTATAATGACCGTTGACAACCACTTCCTACTACGACGCCTGTAGTGTGTCGTTTCTTATATATACATGTTCATGAGTCAGTGTTTTTTTCTTATGTACACTTAAATGGGAATAACATTTGCTATTGTTGATTGATTTCAGTTTGAGGATAACATTTGCTATTGTTGATTGATTTCAGTTTGAGGATAACATTTGCTATTGTTGATTGATTTCAGTTTGAGGATAACATTTGCTATTGTTGATTGATTTCAGTTTGAGGATAACATTTGCTATTGTTGATTGATTTCAGTTTGAGGATAACATTTGCTATTGTTGATTGATTTCAGCTTCAGGACAGGTGTGATGAACTGGATAGAGACCTTACACAGACTACCAAACATTTGAAAGAATCTGAGGATGAAAAGAAGAGATTGGAAGCAGAGTCTAAATCTGTAAGTTTTAATACTTTCTTTCTGTCTCCATCCTCTTTTCATCTTTTTTTTCTAGAGAACTCCGTGGTGTGGTGGTTAAGATATTTGAATTGTGCTAAAGAAGATGCAGATTTAAATTCATTTTGTTCTGTAAGCCTCCCGGCTCTCTGCAGCAAACAAATGTGCCACTATTGAGATTGTCGGCATAGTACAACATTTAAATGCTAACACACTGTTTCAAATCCCTGTACAGTTGACTCACCAGTCTATCGAACTGAAAATTGTTGCACTCTGAGATGGTGGAAAATTCAGAATCACTACCAGACAGACAGTTCTGTAATGTTGACACCTTCAACAAGCAGAGGAGGGGTACGCACCTACAGGACACAGTGAAGTTTATTTTATCCAGATTCCACTTATTGTGACTTATTGTACATTTTAATGACATGATTTGTTAGTTTCTTTAACATTATTTGTCAGTAAGCTCTGTGAACTACATTGTTAACAAAATCTGAAGAGACTGAAAGGAAACCCATGGATTGCTGGATTAACAACCATCAAACCAAGAGATTGAAAGGCAACCCATAGATCGTTTGATCAGGAACCAACCAACCAAGAGATTGAAAGGCAACCCATAGATCGCTGGATTAGCAACCAACCACTGAAAGGCAATCCATAGATCGCTTGATCAGCAACCAACCAACCAAGAGACTGAAAGGCAACCCATAGATCGCTTGATCAGCAACCAACCAACCAAGAGACTGAAAGGCAACCCATAGATCGCTTGATCAGCAACCATCCAACCAAGAGACTGAAAGGCAACCCATAGATCGCTTGATCAGCAACCAACCAAGAGACTGAAAGGGAAACCATAGATCTCTGGATCAGCAACCAACCAACAAAAGACTGTACTATAGGTAAATGTAGGTCCCATGGCAGCAACCTTCCGTCAGGGATGAAGATAACTCTTCATGTACTAAGCCGCAGCAACTATTAGGTGGGGTGGCCAGTTCCCTTCCTTTCTGTCTTTACCTCCCCTAACTCATGCGTCAGGTACTCATTTACAGCTGAGTCAACTGGAGGAGTGGTCGTATCAAGCGAGAAATCACAACCCGGATTTTTTAGTTTGTTTGTCTGGACGTGGTTTTGAGCCTGGTACGCTGTAACCTGGTGGTAACAAGCTAGCTCACTATCAACCAGACTACAGCACAATATAGTCCATGTATACTTGGAGAGGAGATGGACACCACCAAGCTAACCTCTTCATCCACACAAATGTCACAATAAATACTCGGCACAACAATAACGGAACCGTCTCTTTAATTTTTGTCATGAGAATTGTGTTATTAAATTCTCCACATTCAAACAAAGAACTGATAACAGAGAGGCATGGCAAAAATTTTGTGCTGATGTTTCCAGAGTCACGACCCTGAAGGATTATGGATTTGATGATAATGATGATGATTATTAGGACTATTATTATCCCATCACTGTGCTACTAGTGCCAAACCTGGACAATGACAGAACAAGACAAAAGGAAAATAGTGACAACAGAAACGACATGTCTACGAAGAATACTAGATTGTTATTAAGAGATAGAATTAAAAACAATAACATCAGACAGATAACCATAACAATACTAGTATTGGATCACATCAAAAGACAACAGATCAAGTGGTTTTCTCACACTTCCAGATTACAATAGACAGCATGCCACAAATGACTATGACACATAGACAGAGACACCATGTGAAAGATGATCATAGAAATCAAAGAAGCCACAGGAACAAGCTTACAAACAGCACACAAGAAGTCCATCTCCAGAGAACTCTTCCACCCCTGACACTGCAAGGGATACAGCATATAGATAGATGGATGGTTGGTTGGTTGGTTGGATTGGATGGTTGGTTGGATGGTTGGTTGGTTGGATTGGATAGATGATGTCGATAAAATGTCCCAAACAATTTTATAACAATGATCAATAAACAAGAGAGCCATTTTGAACATAGACCTATGCTTTCATCATGTCACTAACAAAAGAATAAATTTACTTATTAACTTTTAAGCACCATTCATTTGTTTCCTATATATAAATATAATGGTAAAAATTTGATTGCATCCACCGTTGTGCTATAAAATCATATCGAGTCATGCCTTTTTAAATTCACAATTTTTAAAAATCTAAACACTGATTCTAACCCTTCTCCCTCCTAAAAAAACTATAAGCTAATTCTAATCCTTTTAACCCCCATTTACAAAAATCTATAATTTTATGCAACTTATCTAACACTGCAAACGTCACAACGGTGGACGAAATCAAATTTGCGCCAATGTAATGAATAGGCTAATAGAAATCAACTACTGTAAGCGAAAATTTTGAGATATTACAATAGAGCATGTCCAAAGTTACGATCTTTGGGACTGCGATGATAATAGGAAACTATAAATGTCAGCAGATTGTGTAATGTGCAGTGGGTCAGAGTGTTGAGCAGTTTTTCTACAACTAGTGAAGTTGTTATTTTCTTATCATATCTCAGGAATTATGTTAAAAATTTGACTTCATTTGTTTGTAAATAATTTGTTTCCTTTCAAAGAGATGGCCACTGAAATACTCACTCCTTAAATGTAGTTATTTCATTTGTAATAAATTATAATCTTGATATTTATTTTTTTTTCAACTTAGCTGAAGGAGATGTGTCGTAGAGAACTGGAGAGATCAGAAACAGAGTCCAAGCGAAACATTGCCATTATTGCTGATTACAAACAGGTACTCCTTACAGTTACCACATTGTCAGAGCATGAATACATAGAACTTTGAGCTATAGTTATTACTGTTTTAGAGTAATTTTTATGATATTGAGTTGGAGTCTCCTTCTTGAAGAATATTGCACATCGCTGAGAGTTGGAGTCTCCTCGAAGAATATAGCACATCGCTGAGAGTTGGAGTCTCCTTCTCGAAGAATATTGCACATCGCTGAGAGTTGGAGTCTCCTTCTCAAAGAATATTGCACATCGCTGAGAGTTGGAGTCTACTTCTCAAAGAATATTGCACATCGCTGAGAGTTGGAGTCTCCTTCTCGAAGAATATTGCACATCGCTGAGAGTTGGAGTCTCCTTCTCAAAGAATATTGCACATCGCTGAGAGTTGGAGTCTCCTTCTCGAAGAATATTGCACATCGCTGAGAGTTGGAGTCTCCTTCTCGAAGAATATTGCAAGTCGCTGAGAGTTGGAGTCTCCTTCTCGAAGAATATTGCACATCGCTGAGAGTTGGAGTCTCCTTCTCGAAGAATATTGCTCATCGCTGAGAGTTGGAGTCTCCTTCTCGAAGAATATTGCACATCGCTGAGAGTTGGAGTCTCCTTCTCGAAGAATATTGCACATCGCTGAGAGTTGGAGTCTCCTTCTCGAAGAATATTGCATATCGCTGAGAGTTGGAGTCTCCTTCTTGAAGAATATTGCTCATCGCTGAGAGTTGGAGTCTCCTTCTCGAAGAATATTGCTCATCGCTGAGAGTTGGAGTCTCCTTCTCGAAGAATATTGCACATCGCTGAGAGTTGGAGTCTCCTTCTCGAAGAATATTGCACATCGCTGAGAGTTGGAGTCTCCTTCTCGAAGAATATTGCACATCGCTGAGAGTTGGAGTCTCCTTCTCGAAGAATATTGCACATCGCTGAGAGTTGGAGTCTCCTTCTCGAAGAATATTACACATCGCTGAGAGTTGGAGTCTCCTTCTCGAAGAATATTGCTCATCGCTGAGAGTTGGAGTCTCCTTCTCGAAGAATATTGCACATCGCTGAGAGTTGGAGTCTCCTTCTCGAAGAATATTGCACATCGCTGAGAGAGTCTCCTTCTCGAAGATTATTGCACATCGCTGAGAGTCTCCATCTTGAAAAATATTGCACATCGCTGAGAGAGTCTCCTTCTCAAAGAATATTCACATCGCTAAGAGCCTTTTGGGTATAAAATATAGATCTGGACAAACTCATCATTGTACAGTAGGATAAAAGAGCTGTATTTCTTTTAGTTCATGGGGATTGAAACAAACATCAGAGTATGGCATATAGAGCTCTAAATACACCTATATATATTTCTGTATAGCACATAGAACTATCAGCATATAGTTACATCTTTTTCTGCTTATGACACATAGAACTATTAGCAAACATCTATTTCTGTGTATGACACATAGAACTATCAGCATACATCTATTTCTGTGTATGACACATAGAACTTTCAGCAAACATCTATTTCTGTGTATGACACAATGACTTTCAGCAAACATCTATTTCTGTGTATGACACATAGAACTATCAGCATATAGTTACATCTATTTCTGTGTATGACACATAGAACTATCAGCATACATCTATTTCTGTGTATGACACATAGAACTTTCAGCAAACATCTATTTCTGTGTATGACACATAGAACTTTCAGCAAACATCTATTTCTGTGTATGACACATAGAACTATCAGCATATAGTTACATCTATTTCTGTGTATGACACATAGAACTATCAGCATACATCTATTTCTGTGTATGACACATAGAACTATCAGCAAACATCTATTTCTGTGTATGACACATAGAACTATCAGCAAACATCTATTTCTGTGTATGACACATAGAACTATCAGCATACATCTATTTCTGTGTATGACACATAGAACTATCAGCAAACATCTATTTCTGTGTATGACACATAGAACTATCAGCAAACATCTATTTCTGTGTATGACACATAGAATTATCAGCATACATCTATTTCTGTGTATGACATACACATTCTGTGTCCCCTATGTCCTTTTTTCATCCAAAGGAATATGGTACAACCCCATCAAGTCATTTTCTTACCGGCTCACCAGGCAGATTTAAAAATACTATATGTTCTAACCCCTGTTCTCATAGAAAATATCAAATCACAAGCTATCTCAACCAAGTTGTAAGATGTGTTGTGAGAAGGGAAACCCTTTGATGTTGTAATACTATCTGAAACCAGTTTACCCATTACCAACTATTGATGTCCAACGAGGGAGACTTTTTTTCCAAGTCTTATCTTGATCACGACACTGAAATCATCATTAGTGCATATCTGTAGTCCGAGGTTTCTCAAGGTAGAAATTTGTCATATGTAACCATTGAGTTGGGCCATGAACAATATTTTCTATGGGATACAACAATCAATCCAGATCTCATGTCAGTCAAAAACTATTATGAATAATACAGCATGTCCTATTTCACTGTGTAGGATTATAGCATTCGCTTTCTAAAATATTTTGTGCAGGGAACAGTCGGGGGTGGAAGGAGGTGAAGGCAGAAAAAATCCTAGATTGATAACATCCAGAAATAGACTGGGTGTGATTTTTCTACACTCCTCCGAATGGCTGAGGATAGAGTTGTTTGGCCAGCTTTTTATGTTGATGTATCTACTGTAGCATCCCTACGAGCTTGACGTAATGTATCCAGTGTGGCACACCTATGACCATGACAGGTTATGGGTCTTATAACCTTAAATATAATAGCCGTGTTCTGTCAGTCTCTCCGGAACGCTCTATAAATAGAATATTTACATCACGAAATTCCATGTGACATTCAATCAAAATGATTGTTGTCATGACATTATTCAAAGCAGATGACATTTTTGTGTACAAATGTTATTGATGCGCTAACACTTAAACTACTGTATCGGCTTGTGGTTAAAGTTAACTAAAATACATTATATTTAAAATATACATATAGTTTGCTTTAAGTGATGGATGAAGATGATCCAATCGCAAGATAGCGCTAAAATACAAAATAATGAAAAGCTAGATGGTTCAGTCGTCAAAGTCAAGAGTCACTCAACTCGGATTTGTGCCTCATAAAAAGCTGGCCAAACAACTCTATCCTCAGCCATTCGGAGTGTAGAAAAATCACACCCAGTCTATTTCTCGATGTTATCAATCTGCAAAGATCACAGACATACAATTGAAAAAGAGATGCAAAGAATTGATCAAGAAATACTTCAACAAAGATAAATACGACTTGCTAAGGATGATGATTTGCATCACAGTCGAGCTAAGCTAAAATCACCAGCGCAAAGAGAAAATCAACAAGCTTTGAATAGGGTATACCTGAAACTCCTGCTTCAAGGGAGACTTTGCTATGTCTTCAAGGGAGACTTTGCTATGTCTGTGTAACCGCTTCAAGGGAGACTTTGCTATGTCTGTCTAACCACTTCAAGGGAGACTTTGCTATGTCTGTCTAACCGCTTCAAGGGAGACTTTGCTATGTCTGTCTAACCGCTTCAAGGGAGACTTTGCTATGTCTGTCTAACCGCTTCAAGGGAGACTTTGCTATGTCTGTCTAACCGCTTCAAGGGAGACTTTGCTATGTCTGTCTAACCGCTTCAAGGGAGACTTTGCTATGTCTGTCTAACCGCTTCAAGGGAGACTTTGCTATGTCTGTCTAACCGCTTCAAGGGAGACTTTGCTATATCTGTCTAACCGCTTCAAGGGAGACTTTGCTATGTCTGTATAACCGCTGCAAGGGAGACTTTGCTATGTCTGTCTAACCGCTGCAAGGGAGACTTTGCTATGTCTGTCTAACCGCTTCAAGAATGTGATAAAGATAAAACAATTGATTACCTTCCAACAATCAGGACATATGTCACCTGCATGCTTCATCACATCACAACAGAAATAATCCTTTCTTTGTTAGCACAAAATCAAAAATATGTACTCACTGCGCAAAATTGAAGTCCAATAGGTGAAGCTTCAAACAAGGTAATAACGTTTTGCTAATTGTACGAAACACACATAGGCACACACACACAAATCGACGTTTCGCCCGAATGGCCTTTATCAAGGATCACAAACACATATAAATCGAAAACAACAAGTAGTGACGACACATCTTGCGTTCACATGTAGTAAGTTGGTCGAAGTGATAGGAATGAGATCAAAGGGGGCACAAAAAGGAAATAAACAGAAATAGGAAGTATATAAAAACAAAGCTGAATACATGTTAAAACAAGACTGAGAGATGACGGAACAACCCGACATTATACATATGTCAAGCGCTCATTCATACCCATGGGTTTCAGAGTGCCGAATTCATATATATAGCGGTTCTCAAGCGCCAGCTGGGTACGGTCGTCGAAGAAGCATGCTTTGATAGCAGTCATCTGAATATCCTGGGCGCCCCGATGGCCTGTGCTGTTGAAATGAACATCCACAGGATTGCCCGAATGGTGTTAGCACAACAGATCTAATGATAGGATGCACTGTAGAGATGTGAAATAAGGTTATCTAGTGAGGTAGGTCCATAACGATCGAAGCATATGCCTTGTACATAACTGTGCCCCTACTTTTCTAGTAATCACTAGATTTTTTGTCAACCATTTCAGATTTGTACGCAGCTGAGTGAGAGATTAGAGAAACAGCAGGCTTCATTCAGAGGGGAGTTACAAAATATCAAGGTGAGATTTGCTATATATTTATTGTGACTTGTCAAGGTGAGATTTGCTATATATTTATTGTGACTTGTCAAGGTGAGATTTGCTATATATTTATTGTGACTTGTCAAGGTGAGATTTGCTATATATTTATTGAGAGTGTCTGTTTGATGTGTCCTGTCTTTATTCTTTTCCGTGTAAGATAGCTGTTTTTATTTTCAGATACCCAAAAGTTTAATAATATATATATATATATCATTAATGTTGTGTAATGATGTTTAGATAACCGCTGACATTATGTAATGATGTTTAGATAACCGCTGACATTATATAAGAATATTTACATAACCGCTGACATTATGTAATGATGTTTAGATAACCGCTGACATTATGTAATGATGTTTAGATAACCGCTGACATGTAATGATGTTTAGATAACCGCTGACATTATGTAATGATGTTTAGATAACTGCTGACATTATGTAATGATGTTTAGATAACCGCTGACATTATGTAATGATGTTTAGATAATTAAACACTTATCTACTATTATTATTTTGCATTTTTGTGTCTGGTAGGCTCAGATGAAGTCTTGTGAGAAATGCTGTTCTGTGTTTGATGGAGACAGAGTACGGCTGGTAGATAGCTCCAAGGAGAACAATGATGACCCCGATATCAGAGAACTGCAGGCACATGTAAGAGTCTCAACTCTTTAACAACATTTTCTCTGACTGGATTATTCTAATACCCGCCTTTTCCTTACACCACACTATTCCTTTACACACTACTCCATTCTTTACACACCACACTCTTGTTACTTTACACACCACTCTTCTTTTATATACCACACATCTTCCTTTAAGCACTACACTCTTACTTTACACACCACTCTATTCCTTTACACATTAATGTATTCCTTTACATACCACTCTTCCATTACACAACTCACTCTTCTTCCATTACACAACTCAATCTTCTTCCTATACACACCACTCTGTTCCTTTACATATCTCTATTTCTTTACACACAACACTCTATTCCTTTAGATACAGCACTCTATTCCTTTACACACCACACTATTCTTCCTTTACACACCACACTATTCTTCCTTTACACACCACACTATTCTTCCTTTACACACCACACTATTCTTCCTTTACACACCACACTATTCTTCCTTTACTCACCACACTATTCTTCCTTTACACACCACAAGGTTATACTTTCTTCCTCTTCTTCTTCCATCTTCAACTGTTCCCTACAGGACATTCCTAAAAGGGGAATCATGCCTGATAATGTGCCTAAACCACGCAAGTTTGTGACATTTCACCATTGCTATTCATCCTGCAAGTTTGTGACATTTCACCATTGCTATTCATGTTGCAAGTTTGTGACATTTCACCATTGCTATTCATGTTGCAAGTTTGTGACATTTCACCATTGCTATTCATGTTGCAAGTTTGTGACATTTCACCATTGCTATTTATGTTAATCTACTACTGTATTTATCTTGTTTCTTACGTATACATTGGTTTTATGTTGTGTGTAATGAATATGCAATACTCGTTTCACTTTTTTGTTAATTTATTTGTGAGTTGTTAACATTTTATGTATCACTTTTGTGTTAATTTATTTGTCAATTGTTAACACTTTATGTATTACTCTTTTGTTATTCTATTTGTCAGATTCGAGAGTTGGAGCTGGAGTTAGCTGAAACCAAATTGGCCCTTGTAGAATCTGAATGCAAAACGCAAGACCTGACACATCAATTGAATGCGGCAGTCACAGAAATCACAGCCAACAAAAACACTTGGTTTCACAAGACTTTGAGCTCTATCAGGGATGTTACAACCAACAAGAAAGAACCAAAGGATTGATTTCACAGGATATTAGGACAAGATACTCCATCACCTTGGAACAAATTTTAGTTTTGCTTCTTTATGACTAGAATGCCATTTTAATACAGTAAATAAATACTCTGAACTTCCTTGACAGAGGAAGTTCTTTATATTTGTGATATATGTTTCTCAAATATTTGGGAGTCCATTACCCTCTAAGATATGTCACAATTTGTGATATATGTTTCTCAAATATTTGGGAGTCCATTACCCTCTAAGATATGTCACAATTTGTGATATATGTTTCTCAAATATTTGGGAGTCCATTACCCTCAAAGATATGTCACAATTTGTGATATATGTTTCTCAAATATTTGGGAGTCCATTACCTTATAAGATATGTCACAATTTGTGATATGTTTCTCAAATATTTGTGAGTCCATTACCCTCTAAGATATGTCACAATTTGTGTAATGATTCTCAAATATTTGGGAGTCATTACCCTCCAAGATATGTCACAATTTGTGTCACTACTGGAGTATAACCTAGTATCATTGCCGATGAAAACTATAAACTCAGTCTTGTACTATTGCACCTGTCTGTTTCCTCAAGAATTGTGAGCAATGAAGTTCGTGTTTCATGCAAAGAACTAAACAAGTACAAGTACAACAAGAACTAAAGAAGCCGTGCTTGAGATGTCTAAGATAGACATTAAGAAGACCAGCAGAAAGCACTATTCTGGGTCACAGGACAAGAGGAAGACCAAGAAATTTGTTAAGGAAATAGTTAAATGTAAATACACAAATACATTCATGGATGGCTCAGAAACAAGGATAATGTATAGCTAGAAGACAGACTTGATACCTTCGAGATGTGAATATATAGAAGAATAGGTAGAACTTCATGGACGGGGAAGAAAACACACAAAAAAGGTCCTAACTACATTCCACATGAGAAAATAGAACTATTAAGAGAAATAAAAATCAAAGAACAAAATATTGTGGACATAATAAAAGACAAACGTCTTTTAAAAGATATTGCTTGAAGGTAAAGTTATGGGGAGGCAATTAAGAGGTAAGCAGAGATACAAGTGGGAGAGAAACGTCATGAGATAAACAGGTTACAGTCTAGCAGAGTGTACCACCAAGGCAAGAGACAAGATGATGAGGTTTGTTGCAGCCAACCTTTGTTGCAGACGGCACCTGATGATGATGATGACACAAATGATAAGTAGGACATGGGAAGAACTGGAAGCAATAACTAAAGATGGGACAAGATGGAAGAGGTTTGTTGAGGACATATCAGACAAGATGGAAGAGGTTTGTTGAGGACATATAGAAAGGATGGAAGAGGTTTGTTGAGGACATATAGAAAGGATGGAAGAGGTTTGTTGAGGACATATCGGACAAGATGGAAGAGGTTTGTTGAGGACATATCGGACAAGATGGAAGAGGTTTGTTGAGGACATATAGAAAGGATGGAAGAGGTTTGTTGAGGACATATAGAAAGGATGGAAGAGGTTTGTTGAGGACATATCGGACAAGATGGAAGAGGTTTGTTGAGGACATATCAGACAGGATTGAATATTGTTGTGGACATGAGACAAGATGGAAGATGTTTTTTTGAGGACATATAGGATAAGAGATGGAAGAGGTTTGTTGATTGAAGACATATAGGACAAGATGGAAGAGGTTTGTTGATTGAGGACATATCGGACAAGATGGAAGAGGTTTGTTGAGGACATATCGGACAAGATGGAAGAGGTTTGTTGATTGAAGACATATAGGACAAGATGGAAGAGGTTTGTTGATTGAAGACATATAGGACAAGATGGAAGAGGTAAGTTGATTGAGGACATATAGGACAAGATGGAAGAGGTTTGTTGATTGAGGACATATAGGACAAGATGGAAGAGGTTTGTTGATTGAGGACATATATGACAAGATGGAAGACGTTTGTTGAGGACATATCGGACAAGATGGAAGAGGTTTGTTGAGGACATATCGGACAACACCCTGGACAGGACAGGACTTTTTTTCCTCCTCATCATTGAAGATATAAATCACTAGAGGACTCCTGTGCTGAAGCATCTAATGTGGTACCCATTCTACCCTTGATGTGGTACAGGTTTTTAGATAGATATCCAGAAGATTACAGCTCTCAGGGGTGTGCATTACTTTGAGAAGAGGCCTCCTGGTCAGAGATAGTATAATTGTGCACATCTAAAGGTTTAGACATGCAAAACAAAAGTAGAACATTAGTGAGTCACAACAGGATTATATGATTCACTGAGAATAATCTGTCAACTTAACTGTTTGCTATGAGGCATACGTCAACTTAACTGTTTGCTATGAGACATACGTCAACTTAACTGTTTGCTATGAGGCATATGTCAACTTAACTGTTTGCTATGAGGCATATCAAGGTTAAAAAATCATTGAAGCATATTCTGTATTGCAAGACATTTTAATAATAGGTAGTAAAACTGTTGAAAAACTGTAATCCAACAAGCAAAACCTGGAAATGGGTAATGAGGTTTTACTAATCTCTGGTAACATATAATAAGACACATTAATCGACGATTCGACCAAAAGGTCTTTATCAAAAGCACAGCATAGCACATGCCGTTTCTTACTCATCATGTGTTTTGTTGTATTCTTGATAAAGACCTTTTGGTTGAAACATCAACTTCTACATATTATTATTTGATACCAGTGATTAACAAAACTTCATTACCTATTTCCAAGTTTCTTGCTAATACACCTATTGTTGCATTTTTGGCACCACTAAAACATTCACTGCAATCTGGATGGTCAACTTTCACACCACAAGCTAATTCAACCAAACTTGATTTGTGAGGAGTTCCCATGATCTACTCTACCACTGAACCAACTCATAACAAGGTTAACTGACTTAAACAATTCACCATTATAACCCCCTTTCATAAGGATTACCTTTAGTTTTAGGTAATATTTGTGGTTAAGTCACACTGATGCATCATATTCCCACCAACATATATGTCATTCTTCCTCGTTCGTTCTCAAATTCCTACAGATTAGCAGGATGTAGTCCAGGGAACAAAATGCACTTTTCGTGGTTTACAGCTTAGCTAGATATCTGCAACTTTTGGCCTGACACATCTAGCTTCAGCATATAATGTAATCCCATTATAATTTGTTCCGGACTGACAAAATATGTATTATTCTTCTTCATTCTTCAGTCAGATATCAGTTTACAGTGCCAATAGCTTCAGTCAGATATCAGTTTACAGTGCCAATAGCTTCAGTCAGATATCAGTTTACAATGCCAATAGCTTCAGTCAGATATCAGTTTACAGTGCCAATAGCTTCAGTCAGATATCAGTTTACAGTGCCAATAGCTTCAGTCAGATATCAGTTTACAGTGCCAATAGCTTTAATGAATTGTATAATTCACTTCAGGTCATCCATGGAACCCCTCAAGTCTGGAAGCAGTGCCGTCTCAGTAGGCCATATTTTCTCCCTCTCTTCTTGGTAGAGTAGACAGGCATGAAGAAAATGTTCTGCATTCTCTGGGCTCAGTCCACAGTTGCACAGGTCTGTCTTGCCAATCTTCAACTTTCTGAACATGTGGCTTATCAGTCTGTTGTGGCCAGTTCGTAATCTGAAGATGATGATGATGGTTTGTTCCTTGCGAGACATTTGATGGAAGGGAAATATTTATCTAATGAATTCGCTATACCCAGTATTAACAATATAAAATAAATATAAATAGAAGATTTTGAAATGTTGTTATATAGAGAAATTTGTTATAAAAGAATGCGCTATAGTGGAATTCCACTCACTGTATATGCTATAATGTCAGAATCTTGTCTCCTTTATTCCTTGTGTTACATTATACTCTAAGTCAAATACTTATTCACTTCGACACAAAAATGGGAGCTGCAATATTGTGTAGTTTCATATAAATCACAGACCCGCAACATGATACATTATGACCCAGGTATCCAATTCACTCGTCATTTGTGGATTCCAAAAATAAAATAACTCCTGGGACCCACCAGAAATGGGTACTGGGATTCATTCTGAGAAAGTTGAGGAATGTCGCCATCACCACTGAACAAGGGCTGAAAGCGATTCTAGCCAGGCGGTTTCTAATCAACCGCAAGGCTAGACGGCTGAGCACTTATATATATATCTTGTGCTATGATGCTGGTTCCTAACTGAATTTCCTTGACCTATATCATTGTTTTGTTTTCATATGTTTACTTTAGTACAGTTGGTACATTTTAAGTTGTTTATTTTGAAATACTGTTCTATGATGTAATATAAACTACATTACAAGGATCCTAATGTGATATTATGGCAGTATGTGGAGAAATTGTTAGGTCTTGTACATATTCAAACTTGGGTAGTCTTAATGCAGTGCTTCTTAACTTATTTTCCGCTGTGGCCCTTCCGTTGAGCTTCAGTTATTTGTGTGGACGTTTACTTCTAAGGTAAAGGTATGTCCCACGGCAGCAACCTGCCGTCGGGGATGAAGATAACTCTTCATGTACTAAGCCGCAGCAACTATTAGGTGGGGGGGGGGCAGTTCCCTTCCTTACCTCTACACAAAAAAAAAGCAAAATGGTATTTCTTCTTCAGGGTTCATTCTCAAACTCCCGCTGGATTTCTCTTGTAACAGGACACATTCTCAAACTCCCGTTGGATCTCTCCTGTAGCAGGACACATTCTCAAACTCCCGCTGGATCTCTCTTGTAACAGGACACATTCTCAAACTCCCGCTGGATCTCTCTTGTAACAGGACACATTCTCAAACTCCCGCTGGATCTCTCTTGTAACAGGACACATTCTCAAACTCCCGCTGGATCTCTCTTGTAACAGGACCATGGTCCTACTAGATATCCAGCAGGATGTAGTCCAGAGATTGAAAATGTGTTGTGTTTTCGTTTTATTTGCACCAATGGCCCAACACATCCGTCTTCGGTGGGAAATGGTATTTGATAATGATAACAATAAGAAGAAATGCATATCCTGTTAGAGAATTGCTATTTACCTTGTGGTACATTTGGGTACCACTAATACATCTAATTATATCACTGGTACAGTGTTAACAATCAGCTTTCAAACTATCAGCCTCACCGAAGACTGATATGTCGGGGCCATTGGCACAAATAAAACGGCAACACAACGCATTTCCATTTTTTTTGGCTACATCCTACTAGAAATCTAGTTAGACCATTGTTCTGCTACAAGAGAGATCCAGTGGGAGTTTGAGAATGTGTCCTGCTATAAAAGAGATCCAGTGGAAGTTTGAGAATGTGTCCTGCTACAAGAGAGATCCAGTAGTAGTTTGAGAATGAACTCTGAAGAAGAAAAAGAAGAAACTTTGAGCAAGTTCAGTCAAGATTTGTTTGTAAGATGGACCTACTAACCGCTCTACCACCAAATCAACCAATGTACTATTGCCATAAAAAATAATATTGGTAGTCCATACGGCTCAGGTTGAGGACCACTGTGTTAATGGGACCACAAGCTTGTGATGTGATACTGCCTTGTTTGTATATTTTAGTTGTGAATGGTAATGTTTATTTCTCATGTATCATAAGCATGTGATAGTTCTGTGATTTGGTGCAATATTTTGATCTTATTCATACCACCATTGAGTCAGTTCTGACTCAATCACTCAAGTCTTATTCATACTACATGTTCATTGATTGAGTCAGTGCTGACTCAAACACTCAAGTCTTAATCATGCTACATGTTCATTGATTGAGTCAGGGCTGACTCAAACACTCAAATTTTATTCATGCCATATATTTAATGAGTTGAGACTGACTCAAAATCTTAAGCCACATATTTGAGTCAGGACTGACTCAAAACACTCAAGTCTTATTCGTATCACATATTCAATGACTCAAACACTCAAATATTTATAATATACTCATGTTTTTGTTTAGTATTTGCAAGAGAGTTGTAGTGAAGATATAAATCTTCAATTTGGTAATGGAGGCAAAATTTGAACTGAGAAGAACAAATACAATTAAGACTTGCTCCAATGAAGAAATGAAGGAGCCAGGGTGAACTTGAGAAGAGCTACTGCGAATGTCATATCTCCAGTGAGATAGGACCAGAAGTAACTGAGAATATATCTACAATAAGTCATATCTGCAATGAGCTGGGACCACAATGAACTGAGATCTTGCAGTATGTAAGGCTATAACTGCCAGAAGGAAGATTGTTATTTTTTTTCAAATTTCTGTTGTTATTGTCCGGATATAGATCTCTTAAATTTAGCTCATGAGCTCTATCGTTGACTTCTGTATGGTGTGCTATCTGAGCTCTGGGATACCACATTTTTTACAAGCTTACTTTCCAGCTTCAAATTTTACTAGCCGCAGCTGTCACATTTTGATCATGTTTCATGTTATATTTTGTATAACTGAAACAAGTTTGTTATACAGTGGAATCCCATTATAACAACTTGGTCCGGACTGACAAAATATATATGTAATAACAGGAATTCGCTATATGCGGTACACACAATATAGAATAAATATAATTGGGGATTTCGAAAAGTGTTGTTATATAGGGAAATTTGTTATAAAAGAATGTGCTATAGAGGGATTCCACTGTATCAGAATGTACATAAACAAATACTGTTTGCTTATAGCAGCATGTCTCAAACTTGGTTCTGCGTAGCCCTAGGGTTCCACGAAAGTAAGCTTAGAGGTCCTGCAAGAAACGGTGACCAACAGGCTAATTATAATGTACCATATTTAAAGTGTAAATTTTATATTATAAATTGGTATCACAAATAACGTTTTCTTGACAGACATAATTTGTTCATACGACATTTTAGCTTCATTCATCTTATTCTGTTGCCACATTGTCATATAGATGTCTGTCCGTTTTCATGTATGCCATTGATATATATATATATATATAGGGGTTACATAAGACATTGTGTTTCAAGGTTTCCACTAGGGCACACACAAAAAATTGAGTCAGCTTATAGTCATAATATGTCTGTATACAAGAAAAATGCAATGCATAATATATTTATAGTGAGTAAATGTTTATGATTTTAACAGAATTCTAATATACATGTATGTAGTTCTTATTACCAATTGCATTTTTTTAAATGAATCTCACACTTAAGCGACTCTAAAGTTGCAGTCCATGTAATTAGCTATCCATAATTTACATAATTCAAGAAAGTTGCAATTGCCTATAAATACAAATAACACAATTGAAAATGGTTGATCAAGTACAATTTCTGTCATCCCTGACTTTTGTGTCATTGCTAATAATGATAATCAGATTTATAAACTGATAAATCAGTTGAAATAATTTAAAGTATTCAATTCTCAAATCTTTCAAATCAGTTGAAATAATTTGAAGTATTCAATTCTCAAATCTTTCAAACCAGTTGAAATAATTTGAAGTATTCAATTCAATTTTCAGATGTAGATTGGAGAAGTTATTACTTCAAGTTTGAGATGTAGATTGGAGAAGTTATTACTTCAAGTTTGAGATGTAGATTGGAGAAGTTATTACTTCAATTTTGAGGTGTAGATTGGAGAAGTTATTACTTCAAGTTTGAGATGTAGATTGGAGAAGTTATTACTTCAATTTTGAGGTGTAGATTGGAGAAGTTATTACTTCAATTTTGAGGTGTAGATTGGAGAAGTTATTAATTCAAGTTTGAGATGTAGATTGGAGAAGTTATTACTTCAAGTTTGAGGTGAAGATTGGAGAAGTTATTACTTCAAGTTTCAGATGAAGATTGGAGAAGTTATTACTTCAAGTTTCAGATGAAGATTGGAGAAGTTATTACTTCAAGTTTCAGATGTAGATTGGAGAAGTTATTACTTCAATTTTGAGGTGTAGATTGGAGAAGTTATTACTTCAAGTTTGAGATGTAGATTGGAGAAGTTATTACTTCAAGTTTGAGGTGAAGATTGGAGAAGTTATTACTTCAAGTTTGAGATGTAGATTGGAGAAGTTATTACTTCAATTTTGAGGTGTAGATTGGAGAAGGTATTAATTCAAGTTTGAGATGTAGATTGGAGAAGTTATTACTTCAAGTTTGAGATGTAGATTGGAGAAGTTATTACTTCAAGTTTGAGGTGTAGATTGGAGAAGTTATTACTTCAATTTTGAGGTGTAGATTGGAGAATTTATTGCTTCAAGTTTGAGATGTAGATTGGAGAAGTTATTACTTCAAGTTTGAGGTGAAGATTGGAGAAGTTATTACTTCAAGTTTCAGATGAAGATTGGAGAAGTTATTACTTCAAGTTTCAGATGAAGATTGGAGAAGTTATTACTTCAAGTTTGAGATGTAGATTGGAGAAGTTATTACTTCAATTTTGAGGTGTAGATTGGAGAAGTTATTACTTCAAGTTTGAGATGTAGATTGGAGAAGTTATTACTTCAAGTTTGAGGTGAAGATTGGAGAAGTTATTACTTCAAGTTTGAGATGTAGATTGGAGAAGTTATTACTTCAATTTTGAGGTGTAGATTGGAGAAGTTATTACTTCAAGTTTGAGGTGAAGATTGGAGAAGTTATTACTTCAAGTTTGAGATGTAGATTGGAGAAGTTATTACTTCAATTTTGAGGTGTAGATTGGAGAAGTTATTAATTCAATTTTGAGATGTAGATTGGAGAAGTTATTACTTCAAGTTTGAGATGTAGATTGGAGAAGTTATTACTTCAAGTTTGAGATGTAGATTGGAGAAGTTATTACTTCAAGTTTGAGGTGTAGATTGGAGAAGTTATTACTTCAAGTTTGAGGTGTAGATTGGAGAATTTATTACTTCAAGTTTGAGGTGTAGATTGGAGAAGTTATTACTTCAAGTTTGAGGTGTAGATTGGAGAAGTTATTACTTCAAGTTTCAGATGCAGATTGGAGAAGTTATTACTTCAGTCACAATTTATCCTGTAAACAGCACATGCTGTTGATGTATTTAAATACAGTTTTAGATAGGTCTACTGTTATATTTTTTAATCGTTTGTTCTCAAACTTTCACTAGATCTCTCTTATAGAAGGGCAATGGCCTTACTACCGGTAGATTTCTATCAGGATGTAGTCCAGGGAACGGAGATGCATTGAGTTGCCATTTATTTGTGTCAATAGCTGACACAATCCAGCTTGAGTATCCACCATCTGTGTGTGAGAATCCCTGATTTTTTTTACACCCTGGAAAGTTGTTGACAAGGGTGAAAAAAGGGTAAAAAATTGGCAACATATTGTTGATGTACTTACTGGACAGCCCAGTAAGTGGCGTTTATCACAGACTGTGCCCTTGGACGTTGCAGGCCAAAATGTGTCCTTGGGTGGCAATTTTTGAGAAGACACTGAGCAGACATTTAGACTTGGGTCTGGTACGTCTATCTCGTATGAGGTGTTCCAATATTCGTGAATTTATAATTAGATGTTATTGCCCACTTTATTCTCAGGTACTGACCTTTACTCATGTCCCCATTACTTTTCTGCGTCGCTATTGATTGGGTCATGAGAAAGAGCACTGAAAATGAGCTGACAAGAATAAAATGGATTAATAATACCGTTCTCGAAGATCTTGACTACGCAGATGACCTAGCCCTTTTGAGCGCAAACAACACAGATGCTCAATCTAAGCTTGACAATCTCCAACACTACTCAAATCAGATAGGGTTGAAAATCAACACATCAAAAACTCATATACTAGATTTTACGAGATCCAACGACAACATAGAAATTCAAAATGTTCCATTATTAAAAGTCAACAATTTTACATATTTAGGCACCAATCTAGCATTGGATGAAGACTCATCAAAAGAAATTTTACACCGTATTGCCCTTGCAGCAGGTGCTTTCAATAAACTATGCAACATATGGACGTCAAACACACTAAGAAACACCACAAAACTCAAGTTATTTAACTCCAACATCATCCCTATTCTATCATATGGGTGCAAAAGTTGGAAAGCCACAAAAGCCACAGATAAAAGACTCGACTCCTTTGAAAACAAATGCCTACGTATCATTCTGAACGTTAAGTGGAGTGACTTTAAATCTAACACTACTATAAGAGAGGAAAGCAAACAAACCTATATATCTTCCTTCATTAGACAAAGGCGTTGGACTTACATCGGCCATGTTCTCAGAATGAACAGCCTAAGAATTCCCCAGCAATCACTATATTGGGTGCCACCTGGAGTAAGAAGAAGAGGGAGACCTAGAGAAACTCTACGAAGAACCATTAATAGAGAAGGCATGTCAATGAACCTAAACAACACGCAACAATTGAAAGACCTGGCAACACAAAGACAGAAATGGAAAGCTATGGTTTCTGCCCTATGCGCCGCCTATGGCCCTGGAGGAACATAACTGACCTTTATCTCGACTGTGATCTTTCTCCAGTAGTCGCTCAAACAGTAACGTTGAACTGACATCGTGTAAAATATTGAGATATGAACATGTAGAATGTTACATGAGATATGAGTGTGTAGAATGTTGCATTCAAAAATTGTCAGCTTTCAGTTTTAGAGATATCTGTGGCGTAGTGGTTTAGTCATTTGCCTTGAGGTCACGAGTTTAACACTTGCCTGCGACTTGTTAACAATTGCATTATTTTCTGAAATCCTAGACCATTATCCTTTGAAACTACTGGAGTTATGTACTCTTGGCAGACAGCATGTTGAGAAATGGTGACGTTCAATGAAGTCAATCCTCTACACATTTTGATTCCTTTTTTTTCAGGTGTAGATAGCAAATGATGTATTGTTCTGTATGATTAGGATCATGCATTAATAAAATAAAAAACACTTTTGTCATGTTCAAGATCTGGTCATGGTGGCTGCAGTTGTGTCAGATATTTCTACGTCCAGTTGGATGAGTGTTTGCTATGTACACAAAATTAGATGATAAATTCCCACTGTTCTGCAGAAGATGGATGTGCAGGGTCATTGATGCAAATAAACTGGCGAGACAACGCATTTCCATCCTCAGGACTAAATCCTGCAGGAAATTTATGGCCCTTGTACTGCTACAAGAGAGATCCAGTGGGAGTTTGAGAATTTAGTAGAATTGCCCT
This sequence comes from Meghimatium bilineatum, assembly GCA_034231615.1. Lineage (NCBI taxonomy): Eukaryota > Metazoa > Mollusca > Gastropoda > Stylommatophora > Philomycidae > Meghimatium > Meghimatium bilineatum. The sequence continues at coordinate 34,812,543 of CM067307.1, forward strand.
TCTACAAGAGAGATCTAGTGGGAGTTTGAGAATGAATGCTGTAGAAGAATCCCCATTGTAAGCACACTTCAGTCAACCCAGCTGTAAATTGTGCCTGCTCACTAATAAGTGTCAACATGGCATTTTATCTCGAAATGCTGGCAAATTTAGGTATTAGAGCCTCATTTTAGTAGCAATATAGTTATACAGACATCCACCATTCAGTACAAGCGGTACAAACACTGAACATATTAGTTAGGAATGTCTAAGTTGGATGCACTGGGCCTATTGGTGCGGATAAACAGCAAGACAAAGCATTTCTGTTCTCTGCAGAACACCCTGTTGGAAATCTAGTAGTGCCATTGTCCTGCTATAAAAGATATTCTTTGAAAAAAAAAGATTGTTTTGACAAGCTTGCACATTCAGTCCTAGACTTTGGGACAAAGAGCAAAAGCTCGATAGTCACATGATCAGAAGTTATTTGATCGTAGATTTGAGTTTTTTGTTATATCTAACGATGATCTTGATCAATACTTCACAAGATATGCTCTGCAGACTACTTCACTCATTTAGACTGATCTGATTTTTTTCATTGGTCACCATGTATCTCCCACTAATGAAAAGCCAAGATCAGTCAATGGTGAGTCAACTGGTGTGACCAATCCGCAGGGTTGTATCTGAAGAAGTGTCTTTGCTTGATCAACGTAATGTGCTCTATTCTATGAGTCACCTGATACAGATGCAAGAATCAGACTAGACAAGTAATGAGAACAGTGGTAGGTTTATATTGAATATCTCGTCATTTCTCATAATCCTTGTAATTTGGCTTAATGCATGTGTGAACCGGCTTGCTGCATTATATGTCAGCTGGCTTGCTTGTCTATTGTTGAACAAATGTTAATCATGTGATCAACTGTAATAAATTTCATAGTTACCATTTATATCTCTGTATTATTTGTTTTAATCATTACCAAATACATTCTTCTTCTTCAGCGTTCCATTTTCAAACTACCGCTGGATCTCTCTTGTAGCAGGGCAATGGGTACTACTACAATGGATTTCTACAATGGAGTACTAGGACAATGGATTTCCAGTAGGATGAAGTCCAGAGAACAGAAATTCACTGTGTTGCCGTTTTGTTTGCGCCAATTGCAAATAAACATCTGGCACATCCGTCTTTGGTGGAAAATACAATCAAATCCCATTATGACAATTTGGTCTAGACAGATGAAATATGTACTGGTATGTAATAACACATTTTTTAATTATTAGGTCTGTTGATTATCCTCTTCGCACACCGAACATGTCCATAGGTGCTCAGGTCTCCACTTCAGTAAATTTCTCAGAGTATAACGGCTGATGTTTCCGGTTCTATGTTGGTTCACTGCTCTTTTTGAAAGCTTTGTCAGGTGTTCTCTAAGGGCCACACCCAGCCTCACTCACAATTCATACATTCTCGATATTGACTCATGCTCATTCATCTCAAAATCCTCTGATCATGAGGGCTCACGAAGAGCAATGAGTATGTCTGCTCGGTCCATAGGCTGACCGTCTGTTGTGGTGGCGAAACTAGCTAATTGGTCAGCCCGTTTGTTTCCCTCCAAGCCCACATGTTCAGGAACAAAGATTGTGTGCATTGCCGTACAGCTAGAACGCCGGCCTCATATTCCTGAGGCCCCTGGTTCAATCTGCAGTTGGGACAAGGATTTTTGTCTTCTGGAGGTTTAATAACAAAATTCTTCCTGTACATGTCGTGGCGACAGCTTTGGCAAAGCAGCCTTTATTTCCACAGCCTTAAGTCTCCCTGAACATGCAGTAACGAAAGAAAGTACAAAGAATAAATATAATTGGGGATTGTGGAAAGTGTTGTTAAATAAGGACATTTATTATAATAGTGTGTTACAAGAATCGAGGGATTCCATTGTATAAGCTCAGTGAGAATTGTTTTCTCTAGTAAAATTCCATATTAATGTGTTGCCTACATGTTGCAGGGCTCAAAATGGTAGCACGCATGTAGTTGCATCTGTGTGTCTCACCAATGGCCCACTAGACAAACCACCCATGCAACAGAAAACCTTAGTGGATAACATGCTGTTATATTAAGGTTATCTTCTTAGAGAAGCTTCATGGCACGTCATCTATACAATTGTGCATTTATTTTGTTGTTGAAATGTGTTTCATGCTTACCTGAATATATATGTATGCACCCTCTGTGGTTAGGAGGGAGCCAGAGATGTACTGTGCAGCGCTCCTCCTGGGGAGGAGGAAACTGACAGCACTGTTTTTTCCTATGGCTGAAACCCATCATAGACGCACAGTGACTCAGGACGTGACAATCCTTTTGACTTGAACATTTGGTTGCATGCCTAGAGCAATAGAGAAGTTCGGCATAACCAGTAGTCAATTGGTGGCAGGGAATGAGCACAGTGAACTCTATCTTGGCTACAGTGGCTAGGAGCAGTGCATAGGTTGAAACCTACCTTCCTGGAGGTGTGATAGTTATTCTCTGGCTCTGTTCCGGGGTGGGCCGAAAATCCACAGACTTCCAAGCAATATAATGCCATTTAATGGCATTAGATCAAAGGGTATGAGCCCATGGACCGCTGGATCAGCAACCAGCCAACCAACCAAAATGGTAGCAAATAATAATATCACTGGTGTATATATAGAATATCCACACAAGCCTAGAGATACAATCAGAACACCGACAGGAAAATTCTGCAATAATTATGATGCAGAAATCCAGGCAATTAGTGTGGCAGCTAAAAAACTGCTGAACTCCAACTCTGACCTACAGCCTGTGGTATTCCTGACAGATGCAAGGTCAGTGCTTCAAGCTCTCCAGTCTGGAAAACTAACAGACTTAAAAAAACTACTTAGCGAATTGTCTTACCAGTATAGGGTAACCATGCAGTGGATACCCTCTCACTGTGGAATACCAGGAAATGAAAAAGCAGACCAACTGGCTAAGGAAGGTGCTGCCGAAGACCAACCAGATATACCAATCACCTACCATCAGAAAAAACAGATGATAAAGTCAATAAGAAAGCCACAAACACCAACACAAGATGACTATCACAATATGAACAGATCAGAACAAGTTATAAATCTACGTCTCAGAACAGGACACAACCGACTCCGCAGTCACATGTATACAAAGTTCAAGATTGGCAACACGGCCATGTGTACATGTGGACAGGCAGTACAGAGTGCCAAACATATACTTCAAGAGTGTTCTGAGCATGAAACGCTGAGGCAGACATATTGGCCAGAGGAAACAACACTGGAATCAAAGCTCTATGGGACACTGTATGAACTACAAAAGACAGTGAGTTTTATTAAGGAGACAGAATTGCAGATATAGACATGTTTCAAGTGAACGAAAGAAGAAGAAGAATAATATCACTGTTGTATGCCATAGGAAGTAACTACGGATGTTTGGCAAGGGATTGACTACCTCTCCCCCCCATGATCTCGCTGTGACGATGCCTGCTGAAGACACTGGACTACTGGGCGGGAATCAATAATTATAAAATAATATAAAGAAATTCATGAAGAGGTTAGATACAAGGATGGGAATAATATGGGAAAGTTTGATACAAGAAGGATGGGAATAATATGGGAAAGTTTGATACAAGAAGGATGGGAATAATATGGGAAAGTCGCCTGTGTGTTCCGAGGCCCGAAAAGGGAGCAAAGAATAGCAACACTGTTTACCTTCCACGCATGTCGTAAAAGGCAACTAAGGAGGTTATGGGATGGAGTTGGCTGTCCCATCCCATATAGGGTCAGTGTCACAAAGCCATGCTGAATTCGGGTGTGTCAGGCCGAAAGGCGCAGATATCGCAGCAATGCTGTAAACCATGACACAATGCATTCCGTTCTCCGGACTACATCCTGCTAATCTGCAGGAGTTTGAGAACGAACGCAGAAGATATGGGAAAGTTTGATACAAGAAGGATGGGAATGATATGGGAAAGTTTGATACAAGAAGGATGGGAATAATATGGGAAAGTTTGATACAAGAAGGATGGGAATAATATGGGAAAGTTTGATACAAGAAGGATGGGAATAATACGAAAAGAGAGCCAGATGCTGGGAATAGCACAACATGATAAAGGTTTCTTGAGCAAGTGCACTTCGTAGAGAAAGTTAATGATGAATAAAATATACAAATATTGCACACTAGACAACACTATGCAACACATTTTTTAAAAACTGAGGAAACATTATTGAAGATTTTTTTTCTGTGTATTTATATGCAAGTTCATCCCTGTCAACAGTAAGCAGCACACAATTAGTAATCTCATGTATATATATATATATCAATCATGTAAATGCAAATGGAAGGTAACAAGCAGGATTGAAATTATATTTTTTCCTGGCTCACAATTACAGGCAGTTTTATTTTCAATCTTAACCCCTTAACTGCGGAGGTATTCTTAAGGATGTGATGAAAAGCCACCACCATTTTGCTAAGATCCTCCTTTTCTTAGCTACCCATGGAATAATCCATCTGGATACTTATAATAAAGCATCCAGGCAAATTGTTTTGCTGGGAAACTAAGATCCCGCAAAATAGTGGCAACCCCTCATTGTATCCGTAAGAATATCTCTGCAGCTAAGGGTTAAACACTTATCCAGTCAAATAACTATATATAATGAAGAAACAAAAATGGAGAGTTACACAAAAAGTATAATGCATGAATAAAAAAAACACATAAATTAGAAGGAACTACACAATGAGAATGTATAGAATTCACAATAAATGGTATAAATTCTGCAATTGGTAAGACTGAAGTATAACTGCTTACCAATAGGTAAATGTATGGAATACATCATATATTCTTGTTTGGTATTCTAAAGCCATTTGGTCTTAATACAATTCATTCCTATATTTAGATATGCTGTCTTATCATTCTATTTGTTTCCAGTCCTAGTAGTTTTGTTTCGTTCTCATTCCTGCAGATGTTTTTATTACAATCTCTAGCACAATATATCATAGCTGCTTTAATTTTTTCTGTTTTTAAATGTTAATATTATTTTTATTGTACATGCTCCATTTGTCCTTAATTTTTTTAATCTTGAGACCTTTTGATCGAAACATCAATTCGGCCTGTTTTGTAAACTTATTAACTATATTTTATTCATGCAATTTAGCCTCTTTTATAACAAACCGGTTTATTTTTTGTGCTTTAGTTTATTTTATAAACTATATTGTTGGTGTTGGTGTTATAAAACTGATTATTTTGTGTTTTCCACTAATACCTATTTGTAAACTCTGCTTGTAGAATAATATATGTAAACCATTATTTTATGTAGACTTCATTAATTTTGAAGTATAACCTTGACATAGCATAATCTAAAGGATGTGTTTTATGAAGCAACAAATTGTTATACTCAATATTTCTTTTCTATGCTTAACAATCAACCAAGTGTCATAGGCAATCATGCTTTTCCACAACTCCCCGCTGTCTCGTGTTGTTCAGTTGGTGAAATTCTGCCATGACAGCCCATCAGACTTCTGTTTTTGTCTTCTATTAGTGATTAGGACGGGATCTCCGATATAACAGGCTGTTTATGTGCAGCATCGCTGCGTTTCACCATCTGACTATTACCATGATTTTTATTGGTCATTTATTTATACTTTGTTTCACCAGCCAATGAAAATCACCAATAGTCTAATTCATCTTATGCAGTGATGTCAAATGGATTAGGGCTCCGGCCTATATAACAAAGGTCACGGTTAGGCGCGGTTTAGGGTCAAAGGCTTATTGGGTAAGCCATAAAAGAAACTAGCAGCAGGTGAGAAGGAAAGCATAATTCCCCGAAATATTTACAGTTAAAAATAAAATACAAATCAATATGTCATGTATGTATACAGAGGTATGCTAAGCTGAATGATGTGAACACAGTTGTAGATTAAACATACTAGATGTTTTTTCTCAACAAAAAAATGGCTACATTTTCCAATGCCCTTAAAAAACTTTAAGGAGTCAAATAATGCCGTTTTTGTAACTACCTTGAACACACTAGTAATTTTAGTCAGTCAAATAACAAAGCAGAAATCTCATTGGTGTAGAAACCAAAACAAAATTTTTTAAAATTCTAACAATTCAACACTATAAACAAGTCTTGTTAGCAACTTTCACACAGAATTGTTCATACGTCGCAGATCAGATGGACGTTTGTGCAGTTACAAAACCCTAATGTGCAAATCACTCGTGTATCTGCTCAGTGATAGCAGGCAATGTGAGGCGGTCACAAACTCAACTGTGGTTCAGAAGCCTATCACATTGTACTAGTATATATACATTCATTCATTTTCCTTTTGTACTGAAGTTAGCGCATAGGGCAGAGGTCAGATCTCTCCAATTCTGTCTGTTCAAAGCTATTCTGTGCAGTTCTTGAATAGTATGAATATTGGTTGTTTTACTTTCTCTAAGTATTGTTCTTCTGAGTGTTTCTTTTGGTCTACCCCTTGCTCTTTTGCCTGTAGGTATCCATTCAAGAGATTGGTGGTGTATTCTGTTGGTGTCTGCACCATGCCCTATGTAAGACCAACAGCGTTGTCTGATAACATCTGTGGTGAAATTTTGATGTCTCTTCTCTGATTTTATCATTCAATTTGAATTCACTCCAATGGGTGTTTGTTATCCTACAAAGACATTTGTTCTCGAAACTCAGTAATTTCTTTTCTGAAGATAAAGAGCTTTTCCAGCTCTCACATCCATATGATAGCACCGGAATAACGCAGGAATTAAATAAGCGCATTTTCATGCGTGTGCTGATTGAATGAAAAAGAATTGGAATTAACTGACTTCTGTTACATAAATCGGTCTGGACTTTACGTTGTTAGTTGATTAATCCAACGATCGACGGAATGACCCAGACTTGATTAGAGAAACACCCTCAATCGACGGACGTCACTACCGGAAGTCTTCACTGGTATATATCTTCCTCTTCTGCGTTCATTCTCAAACTCCAACTGGATCTAGCTGGATCATGGTCCTGCTAGATTTCCAGCAGGATGTAGTCCAGAAAATGGAAATGTGTTGTGTCGCCGTTTTATTTGCGCCAATGGCCCGACACATCCGTCTTCGGCGGGACTAGTATATATAATCCCTATAAATTCAATAATAGTTGATTAACAATGCCCCATACAGTGGGATCCCTCTTTACCAAATCCTTTTATAACAATATGTTGGTAGACCAACGTTTGAACTCATCTACAAAGTGTAGCATTGTGGTCGATCGTCGGTCAGTCTGTTTGTTAGTGAACTGTTAACTGTATCATGTGATTTGTTCTTTCTTTGGCTGTCTGTATTTGTAATTTTGTTTCCTCAATAAACTTCAGTGTCTTTTGCAGCACAGACAAAAATCCTTAGAGCTTTGATTCTAGTGTCATTTCTCTCAAATGTCCTTAGAGCTTTGATTCTAATGTCATTTCTCTCAAAAGTCCTTAGAGCTTTGATTCTAGTGTCATTTCTCTCAAATGTCCCTAGAGTTTTGATTCTAATGTCATTTCTCTCAAAAGTCCTTAGAGCTTTGATTCTAGTGTCATTTCTCTCAAATGTCCCTAGAGCTTTGATTCTAATGTCATTTCTCTCAAAAGTCCTTAGAGCTTTGATTCTAGTGTCATTTCTCTCAAATGTCCTTAGAGCTTTGATTCTAGTGTCATTTCTCTCAAAAGTCCTTAGAGCTTTGATTCTAGTGTCATTTCTCTCAAAAGTCCTTAGAGCTTTGATTCTAGTGTCATTTCTCTCAAAAGTCCTTAGAGCTTTGATTCTAGTGTCATTTCTCTCAAAAGTCCTTAGAGCTTTGATTCTAGTGTCATTTCTCTCAAAAGTCCTTAGAGCTTTGATTCTGTGCCAGTTGTGTCCTGTTCTGTGGTGTAGAATTGCAACTAGTTCTGATCTGTTCGTAATGTAATAGTCATCTCATGTTGGTGTTTGTGGCTTTCTGATTGATTTGGTCATGTATTGTTTTCTCATGGTAAATGATTAGTACACCTGGTTGGACATCCAGTAGTACCCTTCTTAACCAGTTTATCTGCTCTCTAATTTCTGGGTAATCCATAGTGAGATTATATCCACTGCAGGACTACCTTATGCTACAGACTCTTGTGTTTGTGTAGGTTTGGTAGTTTGTGATTTATTGTTTGTAGGTTTGATAGTTTGTGATTTATTGTGTTTTTAGGTTTGATAGTTTGTGATTTATTGTGTTTGTGGTTTTGGTAGTTGATTTATTGTGTTTGTAGGTTTGTGATTTATTGTTCTTGTAGGTTTGGTAGTTTGTGATTTATTGTGCTTGTAGGTTTGGTAGTTTGTGATTTATTGTATTTTGTTAATTGGAAAACTGTTTACCTTACCAACAATATTCGATCAACTGTCAGAATTCAGGAAGATATGAAATACTTTTTTAAAATCATAATTACTTCTAGAACAGCAGTCAACAGTAACAAAAAAAACAGCAGTCAAAAAACAGCAGTCAACATTAAAAGATGATAACCCCAGAATTGAGATTCTTCTAGTGCATCATAAATCAACTATATTCATGGATTAAAATATTAATTGTACTTCAAAACATCTATTTCATAAGCAGAAACTAAGATTGTTTCTTACAAACTCCAAATTGTTTTCTCTTGTAGTAGGAAATCCTACTATATTTCCAGGCAAGATATAATCCCGGGAATGGAAATCCATTGCTGCCGTGGATTAGCCATATGGCCCAACACATCTGACTTCAGCATGGTAACTAATACATTCAATGTGTTACAACTTTCACTGAACTGTCCCTACTAGATGCATCCACAGGTGGCGGATAGTGAACGGCACTCCAGATATGTGGTGTTAGCTGCAAAGCCATATTGCTAGTAGGTCAGACATATGAGAGATTTGGTTCCTGTACTTGACCATAGCCAAGCGTGCTCGACATTTTTGCTGCTGTAGGCGTCTCTATCAATGTATCCACAGACACCCATAGACTAAGTTTACGTCTAGAAGCAAACATCACACTAACACCATCACATGCTGTGTTCCCGCTGCCACATCCTATCTCTCTCATCTCCACTAGGATCTTGTGTCTCATCCTTGATCAATTTTTCCTGTTGTCACAATGTAATTTTCTTTTCTAATTGACCAACTCAGAATGAACAGGCTAAGAATTCCCCAACAGTCACTATATTGGGTGCCACCAGGAGTAAGAAGAAGAGGGAGACCTAAAGAAACTCTACGAAGAACCATTAACAGAGAAGGCATGTCAATGAACCTAAACAACACCCACGAATTGAAAGACCTGGCAACACAAAGACAAATGGAAGGCTATCGTTTCTGCCCTATTTGCCACCTATGGCCCTGGAGGAACATAACATAACAATAGACCAACACATACCGGATAATAGTAATCGCAAGTGATATTATCAGGCAGTGGTTCTTAAGCAGTATGTGTAGATAACTACAAGTTCTGCAAAGCCAACAAGAAATTTAATGCACTGTTCGATTCACATTAAAAATGTAAAATTAAAGATAAAAATATGAATACCGAAACAAGGGCATACACTGAACAAGTTAATTTAGACAGCTGTGCATACAATTAGATAAATATGTCGTCTTGTCTTGGCAGGGTTCAAAAGGTAAGCATATAATAGCAACGCAGTGGCTTGCCATGCATGGTGTAAGAGTGGCTTAAGGAGTTGGGTTGACTCATTAGACAGTCATGGTGACCTAGAAGCAAGTCCATAAGGGGGACGGGTCAACCTCCATCCCTAGCAGCCTGAACATGACTTTTACAAGGGGACTTTTAGGACTTCTGGGGGTGTTGTGGTGTTTATGCAATGGGTGGGGGGGGGGGGAGAGAAAGACAATCGACCATGATTTATTTTTTATGCCATAAAAATCCGTTTGCTGTGTTTACCAAACTCCCCCCCCCCCCTTGCATAAACACCACAACACCCCCCCCCCCCCAGAAGTTCTAAAAGTCCCCTTCCTCTTTCCTCAAACATATCTATAGTACTCTGTTCAGAAGCCATGCTTAAGTTTGATGTATTGAGCCAAACAAGCAGATATTGCAGCCAAACTATAAACCATGACAGTGTATTCCATTTTCTACACTCTGCTAATCTGCAGGAGTTTAAAAATGATCTTCGGACTACATCCCGTTAATTTGCAGGAGTTTGAGAACGATCTTCAGACTACACTCTGCTAATCTGCAGGAGTTTGAGAAAGGAACACAGAAGAGGATAAATGTCAGCTACATAAAAATAACATTTTCTGAACATTTTCATTATTCATCAGTCAGTCCTGTAGTCAGAGCAGCTGCCCCATAGCTTTTGCCTCAAATCTGTCTGTATCCTCTGGCCAGATCTGCCGTCTCTGCTTGAAAATTTCATATATGGAATATTTGAGAAGTCTGCTGAATTGTTGGTCTCATGGCCATAAGACTCATGTATGAACTGAGGGTTTTTTTCTGTCGAAGGGTAAATTTTAAAAAACCCACCCTGTTCATGTCAGAGACATGAAGATCATACAGACTTCATCACACGGCCTCAAGTACCTTCATGCACACATTGGTATTGAGTGTGACAAGTAGGAATAGTAATCTCAGGGTGCAGACTGAGGAATATGTTCATACAGCGAGCTACGGGAGCCATCAGCATTCATACGCTTCGATGTGTGTGCTTGGGAAGACTGAGCGTCTATGGGTTTGTCTGAAGTACAGTAGGTTCATAATCAATGAATATAATCTGCTAACACTTCCACCCAATGTTTTCCACAGTAATGTTCCCTCTAATCTGTGCAGCGAGCACATTGTCTCAATCACACTGAAGGTGTGATGCAAAGAATTTAAAACTCCTCACACACAATTCTGAAATGTGAACCTTGTGCATTCATTCTCAAACTCCCGCAGTTTAGCAGGATGTAATCCTTGAACGAAATAAATCCGTTTCATGTCATGAATCACAGTTTAGCTGATATCCATATCTTTTGACCTGACACATCCAACTTTAAAAAATTATCCTTAAGAGTGTCTTCACATATGGCTTTGCTTATGTCACATACATAGGAAACATTTTTGAGGAAATATAGGTCATAGTTGATGATAACACACATGAAGATACAATTGTTTTACTACCTCAGGACAGTCTAGAACCATTTCAAATCAACTGTAAGCTACTATAAAATTACAAGGGCTAAATTTGCCTCTCACGTCACATTGAAAGTCTTCCTAATTGCCTCTCACGTCACATCAAAAGTCTCCCTAATTGCAAAAATTCAAATCACAAGTGAAGCAAATCATGGGTGAAATAACTAACTTTAGCCCCGGGAGACTCTCTGCAGCGCCACGGCACACACTTAGGGAACCTCTGTGTTAGGGCATGAGCTGGACAGTGTTTTACTTCTGAAATAGCTTTCTTGAATTTTTACGGCATGCTTCAGATAAAAGGGTCTTAAGCAGGCTTCATCACAGCAGAGATCACAGAGTAGGGTAATCAACTCTTTGCCCAACCTGCTTAGTCACTTCCTACAACATGAATGGCAGGTTGCACTGATAAGTTCTTTGTTCCCCTTTCTGGCCTAGCAACACAAATTTGTTAAAGACATTACATCAGGAATCCCAACAGATGCTAATATGCATGTGCTCTGTTGCTGAGATCTTGTGTAAGAAATAAATCTAGGTACAAATAGGATATTTACTGAAATATTATAAATTATATTTCTACCACGAAATATTATAAATTATATTTCTACCACGAAATATTATAAATTATATTTCTGCCACGAAATGTTATAAATTATATTTCTACCATGCCAACAATACACAACAAGAATAAATCTACTGCTACACGCATCCTTCCCCTAAATGCACATACATCATAAATCTACTGTTATACTCATCCCTTAACATGTAAATACACTCTAAATCAAGAAAATAAATGAACCATGTTGTCGCTGGTTAATGAACGTGTGTCGGTGTATTCATATAAAACATTGCACATTTTCATTCTCTGGACTGCATCCTGCTGAAAATCTAGTAAGACCATTGTCCCGCTACAAGAGAAATCCAGTGGGGGTTAGAGCATGAAGGCTTTTTTTTTAAATGTTCAATAGTGAACGACCAGTATGAACATTATCATCAGGTGCCATGCCGGCTGGCGTAGGCGGTCATGGCTCTCCACAGTATTATGTATCAAGGTCGTTGTTTCCTTGCCGTGCCAGGTCGTCAAACTTTCTGATATTTTCTCAAGTTGTCGCCTTCTGTCTCTGTTGCCTTCAATTTTGCCTGTTGTGACTATGTTTTCTAAATCTGTCTGTCTCATAAAGTGGCCAAAAAAAAGATTGCCTTTTTCTTAAATTGTTGATTAAGGTCCGTTTCGCATTTGACTCTTTCAACACCTCAACATTAATTGTTCTGGCAGTCCATGATATTTTCAGCATTCTTCTGTAGAACCACATCTCTGTTGCCTCTAATTTCCCCACTTTCCAGTTTGTTTATTGTCCAAGACTCGCCCCCATATGTTAGTATAGGGGTTATATATCACTGCAGAGCTCTCTTCCTCACATTATATAATAAGCAAATAAAATTTCAATGCATTAATTTATATATTTGTTTAAAGCTTATCATAAATGTACTTTATGAATTCAATTTGTCTTTCTATCTTTTTTTCTTCAGAGGTAGCAACGAAACCCAATATTATTTACACAAATAAATGTTTCTCTAATTACAACAATTTCCATCAAATCCATGAGCCACAACATGATTTATTTTATTTCACTTACACTATGCAAAAATTCTGGTATGGAAATCAAGAAGTTTGTTGAAGTCATACATCAACTTCCAGAAAGATTCTTCTTGAGTGATCCAGTAGTTCCTGAGTTTTTGATCTCTGACCCATTGCCATGCTTTATGTTTGTCAGTTCTTGCTGTATTTCATATTGTGTGTTCCACTTTGTCTTAGAGGTAGAAAAAAGACTCTTCCTGATAATATTACCAACGGCTGTATATTTGAAGCCCAAATATTGTCACAAATAAAATGGCAACACAGCGCATTTCCATTCTCTGAACTACAGGTACATCCTGGAAATATAGAATGGATCATGGTCCTGCTACATGAGAGATACAGCAGGAGTTTGAGAATTTTCATTTCATTGCTGCATGTTTTCCTGTGAAGGAATGCAGGGAGGTTTTCTATGGGCTGTGGAAATAAGGGCCGCTTTGCTATAGCAAAAGCAGCAACATGTACAGGAAGGATTTTGATTGTACCTCCGAAAATAAAAATCCTGTCTCAACCGTGGATTAAACCTGGGACCTCAAGGGTCTGAGGACGGCATTCTAACCACACGACCATACATGAGTTTGAGAATGAACGCTGAAAAAGAAGTATATTTGAAGATGATGATGGTCAGCCGTTTTATGGTTGACATTTACATAGCTGGCATTCCTGGAGTGTGTTGTCTAGTAATGCAAAATAAGATCAACAGGTTACACGGAATGCCTAACTAAGAACAAATCTAGATAAAAATGTATATCAGAAATATGCAATAAAACAAAACATGACAATTTTCCTACATTGCGGTCCTACATTTAGTAGGTTACTAGATGAATGTCCATGTGGATTCGGAACCCAGACTCCAGAACACATACTTCAGGACTGCCCAACATACAAAGACATCAGACCTGGCCAGAGGATACAGACTTGAGGCAAAAGCTATGGGGCAGCTGCTCTGACCTGGAGAAGACAGTGGACTTCGTCTTGATGACAGGTCTGATGGTATAGCATGACCACATGCTGAACGCAGAAGAAGAAGAAGTAGGTTACTTGTAACCTGATTATCTTATTTTGCATTACTATTTGTTACTTTGGTTACTGCTGCACCCTCCATTTTGTCGGACACCCTCCCGACCATTTGGTTATTTATATAGTGTGTTGTCTAGAAGGATCAATCTGAATGTCAGCTTAACATGCACTAAAACTTCTGTATTTCAGCCTAAAATACCCCACAAATTCTCTATTTCTGCTTCAATTGCCCAACAAATGCTGTATTTGCCCAAAATTCTATGTCTTACATATTCTGTATTAAGAATCATTCCCTCAAGATACAAACTAAATGCCTTCTTCTTGTGTATATTCTCAAACTCCTGCATACCAGCACAATATAGTCCAGAGATCAGAAGTGCGGTGTGTCATGGTTTGCAGCTTAGCTGTGATAGCTGCACCTTTCAGCTGACATATCTTGTTTCAGCATGGCTTGTGGTCACTTTGACCCTAGATGGGATGGGACAGCCAACTGCACCCCTTAAAAACCTTAGTTGCATCATATATCATGCATGGCAGATAACAGTATAGCTATTCTTTCCTCCCCTTTCAGGCTGGCAGTGCAGTGTCTAAATGACATTATGGAAATATTCAAAGAAACCAGAATATTTTATACATAATACATAAAATCTGTACATGGTGACAGGTATGCCTGAAGTTGTCATGGATTCTATCTGTCATGTCATTTATGCTGTCTATTCATGATTGTCTATTGCCTGAAGTTGTCATGGATTCCATCTGTCATATGTCATTTATGTTGTCTATTGCCTGAAGCTGTCATGGATTCCATCTGTCATTTATGTTGTCTATTGCCTGAATTTGTCATGGATTCCATCTGTCATATGTCATTATGTTGTCTATTGCCTGAATCTGTCATGGATTCCCTGTCATTTATGCTGTCTATTCATGATTATCTATTGCCTGAAGTTGTCATGGATTCAATCTGTCATATGTCATTTATGTTGTCTATTCATTTTTCGTGTTATCCCATTTATGTTGTCTATTCATTTGTCGTGTTATCTCATTGATATTGTCTATTCATTTGTCGTGTTATCTCATTGATATTGTCTATTCATTTGTCATGTTATCTCATTGATATTGTCTATTCATTTGTCACGATATTGCTTTCATCTTGCCATATCTATTCATCAACCTTTTATGAACATTTAAACAAAAATAATACATATTTCGTAATTCTGTTATTGTTGATCGTAAAGTCATTTGTAAAAATAGGTGCTTCGAACACTGACCATCCACATCACAGACGATATGTATTAGTGGCGTCTCAATATTCAAAAATAGTTGAATAGCGATGTCTTGTACAGGATTCAATTATTATTTTTTATAATTCTGTTATTGTTCTATAATTATAGAACAATAGTCTTATATTTCAATGTATTTTCTATGTATAACTATACAAAATCAGAAATACATCTGGTTTTCATCTGAAATTTACTAGATAAAGGTCTCGAATTTTGAAAAAATTATTTGAGGTTATTCACGTCATTGTAGGTCTTTCAAATTTAAGATAAGATAAAATTTCTTTAAGACAAGCCTATTGTCTTATAGTGCCATATGTGCAGTATCACATACACATGACCAGATCTACAATTCGGCAAATGTTAGGCAAATGTGGCCTCATCAGATAATAGTGCAACTTTTAAACTTGTGCAATGTTATGCGCACAACCATGCAATTTCTGTTATATTTGCACATCTTTCATATCTTCACAGAAATCTCACATGATTAGCAGACGACTCTGCGCTAAATTAACATGGCTAATGCAAACACTGATTTCTGTTTACTGAGCTTGCCAGCTACAGAGAAAGATGCTGTATTTTTGTTACAGACTTGAGGACTGCTACATCAAGAAAAAATATGTGATTACGGTCGTCCAATTACTTTACATGATTATAATTATGCATCCAGTGTAAATGCAATAGAAGTCAATACCACCAGTGCACGCATGTAAAGATCGGCTTGTGTGTGCAATCCACTAAGTCGACACCACCAGTGCACGCATGTAAAGATCGGCATGTGTGTGCAATCCACTACGTCGACACTACCAGTGCACGTATGTAAAGATCGGCATGTGTGTGCAATTCACTGTAAAGATCGGCATGTGTGTGCAATTCACTGTAAAGATCGGCATGTGTGTGCAATTCACTGTAAAGATCGGCATGTCTGCGCAATCCACTTAGATTCCACTAGTGAAAATATGTTAAACCTAACATCAATCCTAACCCCCACCCACAACAACTAAACATCCTTCTCCCAAAATTAAAAAATCTAACACCAATTATACCCCCCCCCCCCAAGAACAACTAACCCTCCTCCCCTTTCCACAAAAAAACTAAAATATGCTGTCTCCCCTCATAGTTATATTCCTCAATGGTGTTCAAATAAAGGGACATAATAAATGTAATGTTTTTGCTAGCACAACAAATCTCTCCCCACTAATTTTCGTATACTAATGCTAGTTACATTTTTAATGAGACTATTGCGAGGAAGAACAGTATAGTGTGCAGCGAAGGACAGTCACCTTAAGTTTCCTGAATGATGAATATCCACAAGAGATATTGATCAGAGTATACACAGATGGGTCAGCACAGCATGCAGTGAGGAATGGAGGTGCAGGTACATATATAGAACATCCACACAAGCCTAGAGATACGATCAGAACACCAACAGGGAAATTCTGCAACAATTATGATTTAGAAATCCAAACAATAAGTGTGGCAACTGAAAAACTGCTGAACTCCCAACTCTGACCTACAGCCTATGGTATTCCTGACAGATGCAAGGTCAGTGCTTCAATCTCTCCAGTCTGGAAAACTAACAGACTTGCAAAAACCCGGAGTCCAACCAGATGTACCAATCACCTACCATCAGAAAAAAACAGATGATCAAATCAATAAGAAAAGCCACAAATGCCAACACAAGATGATTATCATATTATAAAAAGATTAGAACATGTTGTAATTCTATGCCTCAGAACGGGACTCCACAGTCACATGTACATAAAATTCAAGATTGGCAACACTGTCATGTGGACAGGCAGAACAGAGTGTCAAAAATATATTCAAGAGTGTTCTGAGTATGAAATGCTGAGGCAGACATATTAGCCAGAGGAAACAACACTGGAATCAAAGCTCTATGGGCCAATATGTGAAATCCAAAAGACGGTGAGTTTTATTCAGGAGACAGAATTACAGATATAGACATGTTTCAAGTGAAAGAAGAAGAAAATGAAACTATTGTATGTTTCATAAAATAATAGGCCACATCTGCCTAACATGAACCTACAATTCTAGTGTCACATGACCAGATCTACAATTTAGTGTCACATGACCAGATCTAAAATTAGAGTGTCACATGACTAGATATACAATTATATATTGCAATTCTGCACATTTATATGGTACACTCACTATCATTTGTAGATCTGAGATGACCAAATCTATATTTCAAGAATCACATCACATGACCAGATCTACAATTCTAGCTATTAATGTATATCAATATAGTCATATGGTCTATCTACAAATGTTCCACATGCCTCAGTTATGGTAACATGACCAGATCTACAATTCTGTCACATCTACAGTGATATTATTCATTTGCACAGAATGTCAATCAATGTACATTGGAAGGGTAATGACAGAGGCACGCTGAAAAAAATTAAATTACAATGCTTCTAAGGGTCAACAGGCAGCAGCATAAGTTCAGACAAAACAATTAACTTAGACGCCCCTAAGTGTCAACAGGCAGAAGCATATACATCAGACCAAAAAATCCACAACAAACAATCCATGCCAACAGCTGACACGTCAGTGCCATCACAAATTATATAGAAAATATGTCACACAGTCTAATATATTCACAAACCTCATGGAATAAGATACAAATTTCAAAAGTACCTTCACATATACATAACATCTTCTTTAGCGTTCATTCTCAAACTCCCGCTGGATCTCCTGTGTAGCAGGACCATGTTCCTATTATATTTCCAGCAGGATGTAGTCCAGAGAATGGAAATATGTTGTGTCGCCATTTTATTTGCGCCAATGGTCCGACACATCGGCCTTCAGTGGAATTCATATGATATTAATGCCCATATTTATACTTAACGGAAATAACACTAAAGCAGCAAATATTTAGTTCACTTAACAAATATGATACATGTCAAATATTTAGTTCAATTAACAAATATGATAGATGTCAACTTCAAGAAAGATCATTTTATTTTTCAGCCGTAAATAACCTCTAGATTCTGTACTTTGACTTCTGCTTCTTTTTCTATTTAAACTTTAAAAAACGGTCTTCAAGAGTTATTTGCAAATATTGCTTTGCAAATAACTCTTCCGCAATATTTACTATGCATCTAGACAGATATTGGTTACGTAGGACTAGATCAGTCATCCTATGTAATATATCTTTGTCTATTGAGGTAAGATAGAGAAGTTATATAGAACAATAGCTTCTTAGAGGTTATGTAGAGTCCATTCTGAATGTATGGAAATGAATCTTGGACAATCTGCAGAATATTGAAAAATTATATAGATGCAGCAGAGATGTGATTTTATAGAAGAATATTAAGAACACCATGGACAGACAAAAATTGTAATGAAGATATATTCTTGATTAGAAAACTGGCCTCACAGCATGTGGGGCATTCCCATAAGTGCTCCGCCCTCTGTTCCAACAGCCATTCGACTTGATGGTGTTTTGAGTCCAATGCTGCCAAAACAGACGTCGACATCAGGGCACAACTCTGGCCCTTGCGACAGGTTTTTTGTTGTTCCGCCCACCCACGCCATGCCCATAACTAGCTCAAGCACAACGTCACCTGTCGGAACAACATGGTAACTGTTATCGTAGGTTACGACTACGGGATTGTATAGATAACCTCAATATAAAGGCATGTCATCTACTAAGGTTTTCTGTTGCATGGTTGGTTTGTCTAATGAGCCATTGGTGAGACCCACAACCGCATGCGCAAAGAAGTTGAAAGAAATATATATGCGCAAATATCTTGAAAGAAGTTAACCCCTTAGCTGCGCTGAGTAAAAAAGTCAAATCGTAACTGCAGTGTTGGAAATTTCAAGGGCTCTTGAATTTTTTCCTCTAACCAATTTGCCCACTGCATTCTCACATTAAAGAATTTGAGTGTAGACTTATTATAACTATACTCTAATTTGAGTGTAGACTTGTATACTGTAATTAGAGTGTAGACTTATTATAACTGTATACTCTAATTTCTGCATTTACAACAATAACTCTTTAAATTATGGAGGTGGGAAAACCATTATACACATTCTCGCAAATTCCAAATAAACTTAATTCCTGTATAAAGAGTATTGTCTGTTCCCAGGTGACTCCTGTATAAAGAGTATTGTCTGTTGTCTGTCCCCAGGTGAATGATGCTTGATCTTACACTTGCCATTAAGCATAGGGGTTGAAGCTTAAGTTATCATTCCAAGGCCAGATGTCTCACCTTGGTTGCATTAAGTCCATATTTGTTCAATGTTATATTGATGTTTTCTATCCCAACAATTTCTTGGTCTACATTTGTCTTTATACTCGGATATTCCTTTAAGTGAAGAGTTTGGTAATAATGGCAAGTAGTTCTTTTTGGGCCACAGATTGCAGATAGGACAGTAGTCATTTCTTTACAGTAGATGTATGGTAGATACTGAACATCAAAACTAACATATTCATGAAACCTGAGTGCATTCTGTACAAAATACAGACAATCAGTACAGAATACAGACAATCTGTAGAATATACAGACAATCTGTACAGAATACAGACAATCTGTACAATATACAGACAATCTGTACAGAATACAGACAATCTGTACAATATACAGACAATCTGTACAGAATACAGACAATCTGTACAATATACAGACAATCTGTACAGAATACAGACAATCTGTACAATATACAGACAATCTGTAGAATATACAGACAATCTGTACAGAATACAGACAATCTGTACAATATACAGACAATCTGTACAGAATACAGACAGTCTGTATAGAATACAGATATGTACACAATACAGACAATCTGTACAAAGTACAGACAATCTGTACAAAGTACAGACAAACTGTATAGAATACAGAAAATCTGTACAAAATAAAGACAATCTGTACATATTGACAAGTATCAAATTGTACACCTTGCATCAACTTGCTTCGCATGTACGCAGCTTTCTTCTCCTCCGCAGCAATTAAAAACTCAAATTTGCTAATGCAAACATCAAAAATCTGACTCACTGAATCACTTGAGGCGTAAAATGTTTTTAAAACTGTCAATCATGTCTACGTTTATCAAATTGTCAATCATGTCTATGTTTGTCAAATTGTCAATCATGTCTACATTTGTGCAACATTTCTTGCTTCACTTCCCCTCCCTACTTTTCCACAACTCCTCAGCAATAAAAATTATCCTTTTCATTGATAAAATTGTTTTTCACCAATCTAATTCCCAACATTTATTTGGCTTTCTTGTCCTCTGGTACAACCATGAAAAATTTCTGAAGAGTCGCAGTCATTGAATCTGCAAGAGACAATATCATTTTCATAGGTTAAAAATGTGATTTTTATAGGTTAAGAATATGATTTTCATAAGTTAATATGATTTTCACAGGTTAACAATGATTTTTATAGGTCAGCGATATGATTTTATAGGTTAACATGATTTTCATAAGTTAATATGATTTTCATAGGTTAACAATATGATTTTTATAGGTTAACAATATGATTTTTATAGGTTAGCAATATGATTTTTATAGGTTAGCAATATGATTTTTATAGGTTAGCAATATGATTTTTATAGGTTAGCAATATGATTTTTATAGGTTAGCAATATGATTTTTATAGGTTAACAATATGATTTTTATAGGTTAACAATATGATTTTTATAGGTTAGCAATATGATTTTTATAGGTTAGCAATATGATTTTTATAGTTTAGCAATATGATTTTTATAGGTTAGCAATATGATTTTATAGCTTAACATGATTTTCATAGGTTAACAATATGATTCAAAACACACCGCTCATAGAAAATGAAGAGTGCTCAGGAGACAAAATAGTGACAACAGAAATGACATGTCTATGAAGAATACTAGGAGTGTCATTAAGAGATAGAATTAGAAACGATAACATCAGACAGATAACCAAAACAATACCAGTATTGGAACACATCAAAAGACAGCAGATCAAGTGGTTTTCACACGCTTCCAGACTACCGACATACAGCATGCCACAAATGGCCATGACACATAAACATAACAGTTATAAAACCAGAGGCAGACCATGTAAAAGATGGATCACAGAAATCAAACAAGCCACAGGAACAAGCTTACAAACAGCGCACAAGAAGGCCATCTCCAGAGAACTCTTCCACCCCTGACACCGCAAGGCAAACATGGGCCACAGCGGATAGATAGATAGAACAATATGATTTTATAGGTTACAATATGATTTTTATAGGTAAATAATATGATTTTTATAGGTTGTGATCTTAAAGATTAATATGATCTTGTTTTTCTTAAAACATAGCAATATCATTTAATGTTATACAATACAGAACATACTGCAAAAAACATTTCTATAGATATACATATTCTTGCAAAGATACATTAGTAGGCTACTTACCCATAAATCTGTTAAATGATTTTGGTTTTGACTTCCAGGCAATAAATATTACGTAGACTGGTATACCGGTGCAGATTATCAACAAACCAATACCTGAAATAATTCAGTTCATAATAAACAATCAAGATGAAAGACTCAATAGTTTATGTGTTATAGTTGAACAGTGAAATCCTGTTATAACAACTTGGTCCAAACACACAAAATAATTTTGTAATAACAGAAATTCTCTATATTTAATTGGTAGCATATCCTATCCAGGACGTAGCTATCAACCCAGCATTTGTTGGCTGTGGTGATTTTCTAGGCAATATAAATACGTTCAGTAGGTTGCCATTGCTTTCTGAACGGTCCGGATGCACAATTGCCTGTGGTGAGGATCGAACTCGGTACCTTTGCCGTCATAGACGCGCGCTGTACCACTTCGCCACAGGGACTCTATATACAGTACAAAAATATAGAATAAAAATAATTGGGGATTTTGAAAAGTGTTGTTATAGAAGGAAATGTGTTATAGAAGGAAATATGTTATAGAAGGAAATGTGTTATAAAAGAATGTGATATAGAGAGATTCCACTGTATTGAGAATTCTTCTTCATCATTAATTCTCAAACTCCTGCTGCATCTCTGTTGCAGGACCATGATCCATTCTAGATTTCCAGCAGGATATAGTCCAGAGAATGGAAATGCGTTGTCGCCATTTTATTTGCGCCAAACACATCTGTCTTCAGCGGGGTATTGAGAATTCAATGTGACATGTCTATTTGTTTGTTCAGCTATTTTCTAATCCGTCTGCTAAGTGCAGATTCTCATCTCCGTCATGTCATTTGTCATCTCCGCCATGTCATATGTCATTTGGCTTTAAAATTGCCTATATCTGGCAACCATGGGATAGCTTGGTATTGTGGCAAGGATTTCGTGGGGGAGAGGGGTGTTTTAGAAAAGAGGAACAATGACATTGAAATAAATTTGACAGGCTAGCCTCTAGATGGGGGGGGGTGCTAAAACTACCCAGACCCCTATTTTAGAAAATTCAAAATATGACTTCTAGCACTAGGAATTTAGCAAAGGTGGGTAAATCACACCCCCCCCCCCCCCCTTAAGGATTTCTCATAATGGTTTCATCACATTTCTCATCCAAAAAAAACAAGAAATTTGACAAATGACCTTTCTTTAAGGTGACTAACGTCACCTCCGTTACAAAAACGTATCTACTGCAATATTCGCAGTGCATGTGACTGAAGAGATTGGAAAGGCATGATAACCAATGTCACATGACATGGAATATTGCATAGGATGCTGCAAAAATTCAAAAAAGGAGCAAAGAATAGCAACACTGTGACCTCCCATACATGTTATAGAACACAAGTAAGGAGAATTGGGGGTGGTTATTTCATTTGTAGGATGTCAATGTGACTTATAAATACATGGCTACTTCATGTGTAAGATGTCAATGTGACATAAGTTTATTGTCTTTCCCCAGGTGGTTTGTGATCCACTCTTGCCGTTAAGCGTAGGGGTGATTGGAGCTCGAGCTTGCGTTCTAAAGCCAGATTTGTGGCCTCGGATGTGCTATGACCGTGTCTGTACAGGATGTCCCTGATGTTTTTTATCCATCGTTTTTGTGCTCTTCCACTGGCTTTGTACCCTGATCTCATTTGGTTATATGCTTGTACGGGAAACTTTTCGTGATAAATTGTCATGATGTAGCCAAACCACTTGATCTGTTCTCTCTCTATGTAATCTGTACAAGATATTATACCTATTCTTTCCCTGATATATTCATTTCGCAATTTGTCAAGCCTGGTGACCCCGGCAGTTTTCCTCAAGCATTTCATCTCACATGTCACTATGACATAATTGCCATGTTAAATTCAAAGTTGGATAGAAAGGCCCAGATATTGCAGTCAAGCTGTACAGTGCTCTCTGGATATATACCCGGTATATATTATATATATATATATATATATATATATATATGTGTATGCTACTACTACATGGTAATCTGAGACATGGAGAAACATTGCACAAGATGATGATTATTATCATGCCTGCAGATAAGGGAAGTGGGGGAGGGTGTGTGTGTGCATTAGAAAACTAGGACATAACATTTAGTACTAGGGAAAAGGCCAAAAAGCGGCTGAAACCCAGTCCCCTCCCTCTTAATAAATTATATATTTTGTCCAAAAAATGACACCAAAATTTCATTGTGCTCACATAATGAAAATTCTTCTTCTTCTTCTGCGTTCGTTCTCAAACTCCTGCAGATTAGCAGGATGTAGTCCAGAGAACGGAATGCGTTCTGTCATGGTTAACAGCATTGCTGCGATATCTGCGCCTTTCAGCCTGACACATCAGACTTCAGCATGGCTTTGGGTCACTGACCCTATATGGGATGGGACAGCCAACTCTATCCCAAACCTCTTTAGTCGTCTTTTACGACATGCGTGGAAGGTAAACAGTGTTGCTCTTCTTTGCTCCCCTTTCGGGCCCTGGCAACACACGGGCGTCCATTCTGTACTAACTGGTAACTTTTACAACTTTGCTGTTAACTTTTGTTCTGACCTAGCTTGAAGATCAATATCATCAGCGAAGCACCAATTGCAAATAGGGTGACCTCCGATCGATAAAGAATCATTGTAATCCTGATGCGTCTCCTGTATGATGTGTTCTATGCATGTGTTGAAAAGTACTGGAGACACCATGTATCCTTGCCTAACTCTCATATTTGTTTTAAAGAAGTTGATAATTGCATTATTTGATAAGACTGCACTACTTGAGTTGTACAGTGATTCAAAAAATGTCGATGATAGTGGTATCAAATTAAATGATATCAATATTTGCCAGAGACAGGCACAGCCAAAGACTTTTGTCAAATCAATGAAATTGTGGTATAGATCACATTAGTTAGTTATTCCTCTAGGGCCAAAGATAGAGCAGATGTCATAGATTTCCATGTCTCTCGTTTCATTGCAATTTGCTTTAGATCTTCATTGTTTCTGATACCGATGGTGAAACGTTCCCTTGTAATAGTTCTACGTAAAGTTTCTTTTGGTCTTCCTCGTGTTCTCTTGCCTTTTGGTGGCCACATCAAAGCTTGACAGGGGAGTCTTTCAGTATCCATTCGTAGCGCGTGTCCGATGTAATTCTAGCGACGCTTTCTAATATAGGTGGATACATATTCTTGTTTTGATTCTTGTCTGACAACTGTTTGATTTGAAGTCTGACCAACATATGTTCAGTACCTTTATAAGACATTTATTTTCAAAGGTATAGATCACATTGGTGCTTAATATTTTGTGATGTTAAAGATTTACTATACAGACATTAGCATGACAGACATATCACCATCCTTTATGACATCTCTGCAATGAAGGTTGACTGCAGCAGACCTCCAACTTGTCTCTTGTCTTGGTGGTACTCTGCTAGACTGTAACCTGTGCATCGTGTGATGTTACTCCACCACTTGTATCTCTGTCTACATCTTGTTCGCTCCCCTTTGACTTTACCCTCAAGTAATGTCTTCAATAAGATGCCATATTTTTAATATCCTCTTCTTCTTCTGCGTTCGTTCTCAAACTCCTGCAGATTAGCAGGTTGTAGTCCAGAGAAAGGAATGTGTTGTGTTATGGTTTACAGCAATGCTGCCTTTCGGCCTGACACATCCGACTTCAGCATGGCTTTGGGTCAGTGACCCTATATGGGATGGGACAGCCAACTCCATCCCATAACCTCCTTAGTCGCCTTTTACGACATGCGTGGAAGGTAAAGTGTTACTATTCTTTACTCCCCTTTCGGGCCCCGGCAACACACTGGCGATGTTGATTCTATATTGGATGGGACAGCCAACTCCATCCCATAACCTCCTTAGTCACCTCTTGCGACATGCATGGAAGGTAAACAGTGTTGTTATTCTTTCCTCCCCTCTCGGGCCCCTGCCAACACACTATGATTTAATATGTTCAAAAACAGACATGTAAAGAATGAAAATTTACCTGTTTCGTAGGGACTTGCATACAATGGCAGTATAACCAGGTAGATTGTCACAATCGTGTATATGATGGGCCAGATAAGACCGACCTGTAAATGAAATTTTCAGAAATTAACCAAATGTACAATGTGTGATACCCTAGTTGTATTGTCGCTCATGTTAGTTAGTTAGTCAGTCAGTTAGTTAGTCAGTTAGTTAGTTAGTCAGTTAGTTAGTTAGTCAGTTAGTTAGTTAGTCAGTCAGTTAGCTAGTCAGTCAGTTAGCTAGTTAGTCAGTTAGTTAGTTAGTCAGTTAGTTAGTTAGTCAGTTAGTTAGTTAGTTAGTTAGTTAGTCAGTCAGTTAGTTAGTCAGTCAGTTAGCTAGTCAGTCAGTTAGCTAGTTAGTCAGTTAGTTAGTTAGTCAGTTAGTTAGTTAGTCAGTTAGTTAGTCAGTCAGTTAGTCAGTCAGTTAGTTAGTCAGTCAGTTAGCTAGTCAGTCAGTTAGCTAGTTAGTCAGTTAGCTAGTTAGTCAGTTAGCCAGTTAGTCAGTTAGCCAGTTAGTCAGTTAGCCAGTCAGTCAGCTAGTTAGGCAGCCAGCCAGCCAGCCAGTCAGTCAGTTAGTTAGTTAATTAGTTAGTTAGTCAGTCGCTCGTGTTGTTTTCAGGTATAGCTATTTCATTCTGTTCTCATTTCCCTTATATTTGTTAATGTGCGTCTCACTAACAACACTTGTGTACATGAACGTTACTGTTACCTTGTACGTCACTCACTACTGTTCAATGTCTACCGTCTAATGTTTTTATGATAGTGTCATTACTTGCACTGTTTTTACTGTTTCTTTTGTATTTATTGAAAAAGATCTTACAGTTGAAACATTGAAAATATCTTGCTTACTGTTATTTTTATGCTTCCGTACACATACCTTCTAGTCTGATAGTTTAGTCTAGTTCATTGTAAAACCTATCACATTTGTGTTCTACGTACGTACTATTATTAACGTAGATGCTGCAGTGGTGGTAGTAGTAGTAGTTTTAGTAGTTGTTTTAGTAGTAGTTTTAGTAGTAGTTTTAGTAGTAGTTTTAGTAGTTTTAGTAGTAGTTTTAGTAGTAGTTTTAGTAGTAGTTTTAGTAGTAGTTTTAGTAGTTGTTTTAGTAGTAGTTTTAGTAGTAGTTTTAGTAGTTGTTTTAGTAGTAGTTTTAGTAGTAGTTTTAGTAGTAGTTTTAGTAGTTGTTTTAGTAGTAGTTTTAGTAGTAGTTTTAGTAGTAGTTTTAGTAGTAGTAGAAGCAGCTGTAGAAAGGAGTAGTAGCAGTAGTAGTTGTTTTTGTCACACGTCTGAGAAGTATTGGAGAATACAGGGTTAGGTTGTTATTATTGGGAGATATACTTCAGAGGTGAGAAAGAGAGTTCTGCAGTGCTATATAGACCCTGAACTAACATATGGGTGCGAGTCTTGGACAATAAACAAACTGGAAAGTGGGAAATTAGAGGCAACAGAGATGTGGTTCTACAGAAGAATGCTGAGAATATCATGGACTGCCAGAAAAACTAATGTAGAGGTGTTGAAAGAGTTAAATGCTAAACTGACCTTAATCAACAATATAAGAAAAGGGCAATCTTTTTTTTGACCACTTCATGAGACAGGCAGGTTTGGAGAACATAGTCACAACAGGCAAAATTGAAGGCAACAGAGACAGAAGGCGACAACATGAGAAAATATTAGACGGTTTGACAACCTGGCATGGCAAGGAAACAACAACATCCTTGCTACATAATACTGTGGACAGAGAGCTGTGGAGAGCCATGACCGCCTACGCCAGCCAGGCACCTGATGATGATGATGATACTTCAGAAGTAGAACACTGATACTAACATATGGATGCGAGTCATGGACAATAAATAAAACAGGATAGTGGAAAATTGAAGACAGCAGAGATGTGGTTCTATAGAAGAATCTGAAAGTATAATGAACAGCTAAAAAAACTAATGAGGGGGCGCTGAAAGAATCAAAAGCGAGAGGAGGGTTACTTAATAAACTGTCAAAAAAGGGCAATCTTTTTTTTGGTCATGTTATGAGAGAACATAGTTACAACAGGCAAGACACATGCGGTTGCATCTGTGGGTGTCACTAACAGCCCACTAGACATACCACCCAGTAAAAATAAAACCTTAATAGATGACATGTCATTATATTGGAGCTCTTTTATGGAAGCTTTGTAGCATGTCATCTATACAATTATAGACCACCTCTGAGTAGAAGGCTTTTTCAATAGGTATTGCACTAAGCCAAAACCTGAAGTTTCCTGGGTATCAAAGAAAGCTCAGAAAAACCACCTCACTGCACATAAGAAGTAAGATCTAATCACTCGCAATTCATGGTGTTCTCAAACAAACAAACAACATGCAAGACAAATTGAGGATGACAGCATGAGAAAATATTAGACAGTCTAACATCATGGCACGGCAAAAAAAGTCAACAATGCTGATAAAAGATACTGGAATAGTAAGTTGTAGAGATCTACGATTGTCTATGCCGGTCAGCACAGCGCACCTGATGATGATGATTACTTCAACATACTTTAAAATTATGTGATAAGCATCATCATGTGCTGTTTTTACTGTCCCAGATCTGGTATTTGCTGAAACTGAGATAACCTAGAAACTATATGTGGGCTAAAGATTGTTCTAGATGAACTGGAAAATGGACGCTGGACTACCCTGTGCACTAACAACTCAGCTATCACAGTTCCTACAATTTGTTTGTGCCATTTGGTTGTTTGTCTCAATCCCCAAGAATTACAAGCTGTTGAGCTCTTGTATACTTTTGTGCAATTAGGATGTTTCTCCAGATTTTTCTTTCATACCCAGAATCTTTCAACTCTCAGTGGTATGCAACACTTTGAGAAGACGCCTCCTACTTAGAAACTGTTTCCTGCCAAAGATGGATGTATCAGGCCAAATAAAACAGCGACACAACATATTTTCATTCTCTGGACTACATCCTGCTGGAAATCTAATAGGACCACGGTCCTGCTACAAAGGAGATCCAGCGGGAGTTTGAGAATGAACGCTGAAGAAGAAACTGTTTGCTTGTGTTTGTTCAGTTGGTTTTTTTCCCAAAGTCTCTTCCCTATTTGAAAAACAATATTTATCAGTGTCTTTAATATTTTATCCATGTCCAAAAAATTCATTTTAGCACTGTGTTCAAAATATCCTCATTGTCTGAAGTTGTCTTCAAAATATCCTCATTGTCTGAAGATGTCTTCAAAATATCCTCATTGTCTGAAGATGTCTTCAAAATATCCTCATTGTCTGAAGAAGTCTTCAAAATATCCTCATTGTCTGAAGATGTCTTCAAAATATCCTCATTGTCTGAAGATGTCTTCAAAATATCCTCATTGTCTGAAGATGTCTTCAAAATATCCTCATTGTCTGAAGATGTCTTCAAAATATTCTCATTGTCTGAAGATGTCTTCAAAATATCCTCATTGTCTGAAGAAGTCTTCAAAATATCATTGTCTGAAGAAGTCTTCAAAATATCCTCATTGTCTGAAGAAGTCTTCAAAATATCCTCATTGTCTGAAGAAGTCTTCAAAATATCCTCATTGTCTGAAGGCATAATGTTTACAAAGTTACTTTTCAACTAAACTGAACGTACCTTGATTGGTCGGGGCATATCAGGCCTCTTCCATCTCAAATACAGCAGCACAACAATAGCCATACCAATGGACAACCACGTGGCAAATCCAACGTAATTAATGAGAGCATAAATATCTGATGACGCCAGGTATAACAGTGACAGGCCTCCCTATAGATAAAAAAAAATTGATAAGTTGCTTAAAAATAGAAGATTTTATCATCATTTATATGAAACACTAGGCACTATATTACATCGATGAATTTTTTTTAGATTGCCAAATATGATAAATATATTAAAACTAAGTATGGAAGTGTTACTACAAAATTTACTAGGTATAATTTGTATACTATACAAACATGACACATGCTGGTATACCATACAAACATGACACATGCTGGTATACCATACAAACATGACACAAGCTGGTATACCATACAAACATGACACAAGCTGTTATACCATACAAACATGACACAAGCTGTTATACCATGCGAACATGATACAAGCTGTTATACCATACGAACATGATACAAGCTGTTATACCATACAAACATGATACAAGCTGTTATACCATACAAACATGACTTAAGCTGTTATACCATACAAACATGACACAAGCTGTTATATCATATAAACATGACACAAGCTGTTATACCATTCAAAAATGACACAAGCTGTTATACCATACAAACATGACACAAGCTGTTATACCATAAAGAGACATGCAGGCATCGGCGTCAGTCGTTGAATCTGAACCATACTAAGAATCTGAGGCATGTGACCCTCGCGGCCACCGACATAGAACAATCTGGAAAAATAGAAATCTTTGTGTGAGTTAATGTACATTTCCTTATATCGTCATGTCATGTGACGCATTCTCTCCAGAACATTCTCTTCCCAATGAACTCCCTGAACCCTTCTCTGTCTTGGACCATGTGACTTGCATTATCCGACATATTCATGTTATTGGGAGTTCCTGGGCTTTCACAGCTCAGGGTGGGGGGAGACTATCAGAGAGGAAAGTGGTGCATTCGCTCAGACGGCAAGCAGCATGACAATGGAGATTCTGGCAGTAACCAAAGCTTTGCAATGGGTCTGCTCACAAACTATCTGTGAGAGTGCCTGTATACTCAGTGACTCCATGAGCATGATTGTGAAAGTTCAAGAACATAGGCTGGATGCAGTAAAGAATTCCTGTGTGCGTACAGTGACTTTTATTTTTGTGCCGGGACATGTGTGAGTCCGGGGTAATGAGAAAGCAGATAGGTTGGCCGCCCACGCTGCTACTACGGCTGTTGGTGGAGCGATGGATTGGGCAGACATTTTGAATGCCTTATGGGAAAACGCATGAACAAATGACTGTACAAGTGACGATGACTCTTGTTCCATGATTAGAATAAAGGAGCTTGATTTGAAATGTGGTCTTGCTAGAAAGGAAAGTTTTCGTGGGTGAGAAAGAATGATGGTCAATCAACGACATACTGGGACCGTCAGTCAACATGTAATGGCAGATACACTCAAGGAAAAATCTGAGCACCTATGGACTTGTCCAGAGTGCAATGACGATGATCCATGACTAATTAACTAACTAAATATTCATGTTATCTTTAATGTTGTCAGTTCATCGTCTTCTTGGTCTGCCCTTTCTCCTCTTCCCATGTGCTCTGCCCTCCATTATTTGTCTTTCTAAACAGTTGTGTCTCTTTATATGACCAAACATGAACTGTGAGTATTTAGTTTGTATCTATGTGATTTATTGATGCTACAACATTTATGGGAAATAAACTTCTCATGTCAATCCCATATTGGGTAAAGTGACTCATAGCTCAATGAAGTTAATAGTACCGCAGATACTAAAAGTGTCCACCATTGACATCCTCTGCATTATATTGTGACAACTCGCATCTACTCTGGATGATTTAGTTTTGGACTTTGATGCATATTTCTTCCGAAATCACTGGGCATTCAGATTGATATGCATATTGCACATTACCCGCATCACAAAACTGGATTATCAAATTTCTAATCGCATTACGATGAGAAACTTCTGCACCAGGATACTTCACACATTTTCTAATTACTTCTTCCATAAATTTACCCCTATTACCGGTAATTAAAAATGTGTTCCATCACAATATTGTTTGTTCCGTGGCTATCACCATTTCATGGTCAGTGAATAAATGTGAACTCTGCAGCTATCGGTAATCGAGTCACACTGGATAATGGAAATACACAATGACAGTATATTTATGACAGCATATTAAACACATATATTTCAATTCAAATTCAGTAGTTCACTGCAACTTTATGGACACCCTGTATAACCAATTATATAATAGATATTAAATAAGGGAATAACATTATTTACCTTGAAGTAGTGAAGAGTATTCCGTTGACACCTCCAAATGTGGAGAGTGACACAAAAACAGGCATGCACCACCACATCACACCATAGAGACGCTTTGAGAACATCTGCATGAAATTACCATAAGAAATTACCATTTTACCATGAAATTACCACACTTTAGCATAGCATAATTACTTGGTATACACACAAATTACTGTTTTATTTAATTAGTTAAATCCCAGAAGTTTGTTTCTGGCACAAACTGGGTTTTCTCTAATCGCATTTTTTCTTTTTCCAAGGAAAGTTCAAAGAACTCATCTAACCTTTTTTTTTCCAACAATGTTAGCTTTATATTCATCATCAAGTACTGTCTCCGCAACGAAGGTTGACTGCAACATACCTCCAACATCCCCTATCTCTTGTTTTGACGGTACACTCTGCTAGACTGTAACCTGTCCATCTTGAGATGTTACTCTCCCGCTTGTATCTCTGCTTACCTCTTGCTCGCTTCCCTTTGACTTTACCCTCAAGTAAGGTATTCAATAGGGTGTCATGTCTTTTAATGTCCAAAATATTTTATTTGCCTGATCTTTATTTTTCTTAGTAATTCTTTCTTCATATTTAGAACCTCTTTTTTCTTCTTTTCTATGATGTTCTCCCTTTTCTCCTATATACCCACATCTCAAAGGCATCAATTATGTCCTCTAATTGTTTATTTAGTGTCAATGTTTCTGAGCCATACAATAATATAAAATAGAAGTAGTATTTTATAATTCTCATTTTTAAACTTTATATTGCTAACTTATGTATTACCGGGTAAGTGCATTTTTGTGATTTCAACTTTGTAGCAAACATTTAAAATAAATGTCCAAAAAAAGCTTGTAAAAAGAATCTACAAAATGGCTAATTTTGCTGTTCAATGAAAATGTTGGATCAACAAAGGAATGGAACATAAAGAACAAGCAATCACAAACCAGGAAAAGAAGACTCATCAAAGATATGAGAAAAGTCAATCGCAAAAAGAACTAATTTTCTTGATAGAACAGAACAAATGATGATACTAAAACAAGATACAAGTATTTTACATAGACAAACTGCTTTCTTTGCCCCTGTGTGCTCATTTGAACAGACAACACAGCAATGGAACATATCCTGTAAGACTGTAATATTTCAAACCAGTTGTAGACGGAGCACTGGCTACAAAAACTTTCATGCATCGCAAAATTTAGGTTTTATGTTTTTGAGACGTTGCTCTAGACAGGCTAAGTCAACTATTCTGTTTATTATTGTGTTGTTTACTGTTGTTCGTCTCTTGAAAAAGGTTCCATTTGAGCCGATACGTGGAGGAATTGTCCTGTTTAGTTTTATTGCATGTTTTTTTATATATACTTTTTTATATATTTTTATTCATAGGCAAGGTAAGTGTTTTCAGTAACCTATTTAATTCATTTTGCTTTACTATTTGTTCATTCGGTTACTGCGGCACCCTCCACTGTGTCGGACACCTTCCGACCATTTGGTTATTTAAATTTAACATTTATAAATAGAACCAGACATATTGTGTAAGTCTAGTTAAACAACTGTGAACGGGAAGAAAAAGAAAATTGTTTGCGTTCAGGGTTACTTTAAAATTTCATGCACTCGCATTATCTGCCTGTGATGGTCTTTCCATTACCAAGCACAGCCTTAGCCAATGTGTTTATCACCCAAAGAAGCTGGTTGATATAAATAACCAAATGGTCAGAGGGTGTCCGACAAAGTGGATGGTGCCGCAGTAACCTAATGAACAAAATGAGTTTACCTCATTTTGCGAAGCTGGTTGATTAGGCTTATCTTGAACGGGAGCTCTGCAGCCGGCAAACAAATCTTATGTAAAAAAAACTGCCCCTTGTGCCCTTGGGTACTAAACCAATTTTCTCTGTATGAATCGTGTTGGGCAACAGTGACGGTGGAGTTAGACTTCAGTTGCTCCATTCTTGAAGATGAGAACTTGATACTCTTCACTGTTCCCCAATATCTAGTGTCTGAGTCTCAACAATGCTGTCGTCATCAGTGTGCTTCAACGATATGTTCTCTCCAACATATGTGTAGCAGTCCTTGTGCAATGGAAAGCTGTTTTCACAACTTTCTTTCTTACCCAGAAGTACATGCTCAAATTTGCACATCCAATACCTGAAGTAAGGCTTCTACTTTGAAGGGGTCGATTCTGGTGAGACTTTTTCTATCAGACATCGTTTTGACTGTATTTTTCGCCATGAACAACACTTTGGCTTTTCTCGTACATAACACTACCCTCTACTGCGTATTGTCTACTCCATAAGATCTCAATGTGTATTCTATACCCTACGCCCTAGTATCATCCACTCAATATGAGATAACATTGACCGTCCTACCAATGGCCATGCATTCTAGCTGTCCGAGCTAGAATGACTGCATCTCTGTCTGGCGACAGTACCTATGGCCGTGTGGGCCCAGATGTATTAGAGATAATGCTTGTCTGATTTCAATCAATTCTCATTCTATCGTTAACCCTCAAAGCTTTGGATATGGTACATGAAGTGTTAGCCAGATACACCACATGAGCTGTGTTGACCAGATACACCACAGGAGCTGTGTTGACCAGATACACCACAGGAGCAGTGTTGACCAGATACACCACAGGAGCTGTGTTGACCAGATACACCACAGGAGCTGTGTTGACCAGATACACCACAGGAGCAGTCTTGACCAGATACACCACAGGAGCAGTCTTGACCAGATACACCACAGGAGCTGTGTTGACCAGATACACCACAGGAGCTGTGTTGACCAGATACACCACAGGAGCTGTGTTGACCAGATACACCACAGGAGCTGTGTTGACCAGATACACCACAGGAGCTGTGTTGACCAGATACACCACATGAGTTATGTTATATCTGTTTCAAGTGTGCACAAAAAGGGGGTATATTTTAGGACCCTGGTTATCTGCTAACTTACGAATCACACAAAGAGCAATGCATAACCAATTACAACATGTCCAAATCTGTACATTATTCATGTAATCCTGCTATTATAATCTTCAGCTATGTTCATCTATATTTCTGATTATCTATTCTTCTAACAAATAATTACAACCATCTCCAGCTCCAAGAACTAATATAGGCAGTGCTCGATTTACGACCACGATCGGTTCCAACAGACCAGTCGTAACACGATTCGGTCATAACTTCAGTACGCTATGTGCACAGTTACGTGAAGTGATGTTATAAAAAATATTTACGTTAAATTATATCATAAATTTCTTTTATTATTGTTATAAATCATAATTTTTTATGTTCATTTTGTTCCATTTGTATCATCACTACGCCATTATGTTTCTTATTTTTATATCGTCAGGTTTTACACTGCATTAACTGTACATGTACAACTGGTTTAATATTTGCAGCGCATACAAAATACAGGTGTGGAAAATACTATAGGAAACATTTTCCCAATCACAAAACACATCAAATTGTCATTAACATCAAAATGATTGTACCCCATCAAGGCCAGCACCTTGCAGTGGTGATGGGGCTTAGTTCAGCCATCAGGGGCTGGAAACTAAGACTGGTCGGGCAGTCCCATTCGAGCAGGACCATAGTCCTGCCCAAGTAAGCAGAGTGCTGAAGACGGAGGCATCCAGCCAAAAGGCGCACAGATAATCAGGATGCCACGCACAAAACACAATGGAAACATGTCCGTATCTATAAAAAGTTATGGTGCCTGCCCTGTGGCGGACGTTCAGGCAGGGACGGTGCCGGGCCCTATACCTCGAAAGGGCCCAACCTCAGTTACTGAAAGTCCTTCTCAATTGCCTCGAGGAGGCAGGGGAATAGAGCTACTGGCCAAACAAACAAACGACCAATAAAAATAATGCACTGGAATGCTGAGGGTGTCAACAGTAAAAGAGATGGATACAGCAAAAAATTGGAACTTGAAAATGTCCTCAGTGAAGAACAAGTTAATATATGCTGTATCCAAGAAACACACCTCAGCAGCGACATAGCCTTCAAAATCAGAGGCTACCAGTGCTACCGATCTGACCGAAAGGACAGGCGAAAGGGTGGAATTCTGACACTTGTTAAAAACAATATCAGCGCATGTCAGCTGGAAGTATATATGGAAGGGGCAGAATACCAGATGCTCCACCTAAAAACAGACAGTGCAGAATTCCATCCCCTGAACTACTACTGCCCAAATGATAAACCATTGGCACTAGACACAATTCCAGATAAAGAGAGACTTTTGGTGTGTGGTGACTTCAACAGCCACTCTCAGAGCTGGGGCTACGATCATATCGACAAGAGAGGTGAGGAACTTGAGAGCTGGCAGGATGAAAATAATCTCATCCTTATTAACCAGCCAGCTGACTCACCAACCTTCTACTCGAGAGCATGGCACACCACCTCTACACCAGATCTGGCATTCCACTCACCAGGCCTGGAATGGAACATCACACGTGTCGTTGGAAAGCAGCTTGGGGGTAGTGACCACAGACCAGTATTTCTGGAAATCCACAATGAATTTACCAAGGACAGCAGCACGCTCACTAGGTGGAACTATAAGAGGGCAGACTGGAAAATGTACCAGCATTTAACCAGTGTTCTAGCTAAGGACATGAACTTGGACAAAGACATCAATAGAGCAGTGAGTGAATTTAATAGATGTATACTACATGCTGCTAGTAAAACCATACCCGGGGGGGGGGGGGGGGGGGGGGGCACGCAAAAACTACAAACCCTACTGGAATGATGAACTGGAAAAGCTGCAAAATGAGATGGAAACATCTAGACAGCAGGCTGAGAACAGACCTAGCCAAGAACATCACAACAAATATCAGCAAACAAAGGCTAAATTTCAAAGAGCCAAGTTACAAGCCAGACGGAGCAGCTGGAAAGAAAAAACTGAGTCGCTGAACCTAGAAAGAGATACTAGGAAATTATGGAAACTTGTAAAACAACTAAATGATGAAGGTACAGGGAGAAATACCAGGATCACACTTTATAAAGATAGAAACATTTTAACAGGTAAACATGTAGCTGATTACTTTGCAGATTCCTTTGCAGAAGACAATAACATCAAAGTCAGCCCAGACAAACAACAGGAGGTTCGAGAGAACCAGCAAAACATTGGACAAGGCGAACCTATACCTGAAGTCATGGAGGCACCAATCACAATGAGAGAACTGGAGCATGCAATATCCAAATTGAAAATGAAAAAGTCCCCTGGAGCTGATGGAGTGTCCAATGAAATGATTAGAAACCTGGATTTGCAGCAAGAGCAAAGCTACTGCAGATCTTTAACACAAGCTGGTCCACGGGTAATGTACCACAGGCGTGGAGAGAAGCAATAATGATACCACTCCTCAAATCAGGAAAAGATGGCAACACAGTCTCCAACTACAGGCCCATCAGCCTCACAAGCTGTCTATGCAAAACAATGGAACGCATTATCAATCTTAGGATGCAGTGGTACCTTGAAAGTGAAAAACTTCTGGTATCACAGCAAGCAGGTTTCAGACAGTGCTACTCTACTGAAGATCAGGCAACCTACCTCTCCCAAGAGATTGAGGATGCCTTCCAAGATAAGAAACTTGTACTAGCAGCATGGATAGACCTCAGAAAAGCATTTGATAAGGTCTGGAAAGAAGGGCTCCTAAAGAAATTGCGGAATTGCAGGGTTAGCTCAAGAATGTACAAATGGGTAAAAGCATACCTGCATAATAGAAGAGCCAGGGTACAATTAGATGGTCGCAAGAGCAAGAAAGTTCTACTGCGTCATGGAGTCCCCCAGGGAGGAGTCCTGTCGCCCACACTTTTCTTGGTTTACATCAATGACCTAGTTGCTGAACTACCACACGGGATCAAAGTGGCAATGTTCGCTGACGACCTGGTGATCTGGTGCACAGAAGAACATGCGACAGTGGCCACTAAACAAATACAAAGAGCTATCGATGCCCTAACCTTATGGGCTAATAGATGGTGCGTCAGCATTAACACAGATAAGTGCAGCACTACACTTTTTACCCTCTCACCAAAACAAAAAGCCGGTCATATCAAAATAGATGGAGAGCTCTTGAAAGAAGACAAACAACCCACATACCTCGGAGTTACTTTTGATGATAAACTGACATGGAAGCAGCACATAAACAAAGCAACAACAAAAGCCAGGAGGAAGTTAGCTATCCTGAGAAAACTAAGTGGAACCACATGGGGAGCCAGTGGGAATATACTCAGTAAAGTTTACCAGCAAGGCATAAGACCACACCTGGAATATGGTTCAGCTGCGTGGTGTCCTGCATCAAACACCACATTACAAGATCTAGATAAAGTGCAAAACCAGGCACTTAGAATAATGTTGGGAGCAATGAAATCAACACCCATAGCAGAGATGCAGAAAATGGGAAGAATGCAAACACTTGGCGAACGCAGAGACACAAAAGTACTAATTCAGGCAGAAAAGTTTCAGTGTATGCCAAGTCATCCAATGAAGGAAAGATTCCAAAATCTAGCAATGGGACGACTAAAAAGAAGCAGCTTTATCCATCAAGCTAAACGACTCTGCAGACAACTTACAGACCTACCTGAAGTTGACAGCCCCTTAAGGCCTGTACCAGAACAAACCCCGTGGAGTGAAAGACATGGAATGCCAATATACATTCAGACCCATGTGAAAGGAATACTAAGCGTGGACGAACAGAACAGTGTGCATCGAAGGACAGTCACCCTCAGTTTCCTGGATGAGGAATATCCACAAGATATATGGGTCAGAGTATACACAGATGGAT
This sequence comes from Meghimatium bilineatum, assembly GCA_034231615.1. Taxonomy (NCBI): domain Eukaryota; kingdom Metazoa; phylum Mollusca; class Gastropoda; order Stylommatophora; family Philomycidae; genus Meghimatium; species Meghimatium bilineatum. Next base: position 34,850,764 of record CM067307.1, read on the forward strand.
CAGCACAGAATGCCGTAAGGAATGGAGGTGCAGGTGTATATATAGAATATCCACACAAGCCTAGAGATACAATCAGAACACCGACAGGAAAATTCTGCAATAATTATGATGCAGAAATCCAGGCAATTAGTGTGGCAGCTAAAAAACTGCTGAACTCCAACTCTGACCTACAGCCTTTGGTATTCCTTACAGATGCAAGGTCAGTGCTTCAAGCTCTCCAGTCTGAAAAACTAACAGACTTGAAAAAACTACTTAGCGAATTGTCTTACCAGTATAGGGTAACCATGCAGTGGATACCCTCTCACTGTGGAATACCAGGAAATGAAAAAGCAGACCAACTGGCTAAGGAAGGTGCTGCCGAAGACCAACCAGATATACCAATCACCTACCATCAGAAAAAACAGATGATCAAGTCAATAAGAAAGCCACAAACGCCAACACAAGATGACTATCATATTATGAACAGACCAGAACAAGTTATAATTCTACATCTCAGAACAGGACACAACCGACTCCGCAGTCACATGTATACAAAGTTCAAGATTGGCAACACGGCCATGTGTACATGTGGACAGGCAGCACAGAGTGCCAAACATATACTTCAAGAGTGTTCTGAGCATGAAACGCTGAGGCAGACATATTGGCCAGAGGAAACAACACTGGAATCAAAACTCTATGGGACACTGTATGAACTACAAAAGACAGTGAGTTTTATTAAGGAGACAGAATTACAGATATAGACATGTTTCAAGTGAACGAAAGAAGAAGAAGAAAAATGATTGTAGACAATGCCGTTCGACTGATAATTGAGGCAGAAATAAATCTGAAAATCTAATACATGTGTGGCTAGTGATTGTGGTCCTAAAGTCAATTTCTCTCTGTAATATGAATTTACCATGTCTACAGCTGCATCAACCAAAACAATACCAGTATAAGAACACATCAAAAGACAACAGATCAAGTGGTTTTCACATGCTTCCAGACATATAGCATGCCACAAATGGCCATGACACATAGATATAACGGTTACAAAGACAGAGGCAGACCATGTAAAAGATGGATCACAGAAATCAAAGAAGCCACAGGAACAAGCTTACAAACAGCGCACAAGAAGGCCATCTCCAGAGAACTCTTCTACCCTGACACTGCAAGGCAAACAAAGAACACAGCGTGTAGATAGATAGATAGACAGCTGCAGCTTCAAAAACAAATAACATACAACTTACCACAGCTACAGCTGCACCTCCAAGAACCTCTTGTGGACTGACTGTCGTGAAGTATGCAATGTTGACAAAAACATAAACTGAAGTGACCAGGACAATAGAGATCCATATTGCTTTTGGCAGGTTTCTGCAGATGGAACACAGAATTTCAAGTTTGTACTTTCCAACATGACATTACATTTGCAACTTATGATCTGTAAGTAAGTAAAGTAACCCATAGCATTTATTAATGCCGTAGGGGTGTGAGATGTTAGCTAACTCACATTTCACAGGCTCTGCAAATGAGGGCGGTAGCCATCTCCTCTCCCTCGCAGTCTTTACTTCCCGGATTAATCCGGTACCCATTTAAGGCTGGGTCGACCTGGGAGCCGCTGCGATCTGAAAACATTTCCGCCTCAACTGGGAAATGAACCCAGGACCACTCATATGCGAAGCCAGTGCGCTAACCACTGCGCTAACGCGGCTCCCGTGATCTGTATAGTACATTGGAATCCCTTTATATCGCATAAGTTTATAATATTCCCTATTTAACAACACATTTTTGCAAATCACCAACTAGTTGAAATAATCCCCAACTAGTTTATGTAATCCCCAACTAGTTTATATTATTCCACGAACTAGTTTATATAATCCCAAACTATTTTATATAATCCCCAACTAGTTTATATAATCCCCCAAACTAGTTTATATAATCTCAAAACTAGTTTATATAATCCCCAACTAGTTTATATAATCCCCAACTAGTTTATATAATCCCCAACTAGTTTATATAATCCCCCAAACTAGTTTATATAATCTCAAATTAGTCTACATAATCTTCAACTAGTTTATATAATCCCCAACTAGTTTATATAATCCCCCAAACTAGTTTATATAATCTCAAAACTAGTTTATATAATCTCAAAACTAGTTTATATAATCCCCAACTAGTTTATATAATCCCCCAAACTAGTTTATATAATCCCCCAAACTAGTTTATATAATCTCAAAACTAGTTTATATAATCCCCAACTAGTTTATATAATCCCCCAAACTAGTTTATAATTAGTCTACATAATCTTCAACTAGTTTATATAATCCCCAACTAGTTTATATAATCCCCAACTAGTTTATATAATCCCCAACTATTTTATATAATCCCCAACTAGTATATTCTTTAATGTATATACTAAATTTGCATATAAGGCTGTCCATTAATTACTTCTACAACTGAAAGGTGTGTTGACCCGTGGCTATCAACAGTACTACATGACCTCCAACTAAAACGTAAACATAACCTATGGTGCCAATTTCCGTGATATCTATTGGTTGGCCTTGGCTATTTTTCGCATACGACTCCAAGTATATAAATTGCGACCAATCATATGTCAAACAATAAGCAAAACTTAACGGACGGGGTCCTAATTAATTCTGTTAGAAGACCCTTTACTGTCAATAGCCACGGTTGATCCCACACAGCATCACTCATCTTGGCTGATAATATGATTAGTAGATTTGCGTAAAGGTCCTACTTTGTATCACCAGCCAATGAAAATCACAGAAAAATCCAGATATGCAAAGACACGTGACTGTGTCAGATCAACACGCGCGTGACTATTATAGAGAAGACTATTGTGGTATACACAAGTTTGCTTGTTTTATTTTTTTTTAATTCTCTGGGGTGAAGAGTTAGTCATTTTATTTTAGCATTATAAAAGTTGTCGTTAAAAATAATACCCATAATTCGTTATGGTCGAACGGATGTCACACTAGATACTTGTACACAAAATACCCTCCAAACAACTGTCCTCAGTCAATCGGAAAGGGTATAAAAATCACCCCCAGATTATTTCTTGATGTTATCAATCCAGGATAAGATGCAGAATAGGACAGGCAAAAACAACATTTTGAAAAATATACTGTGTAATATGACCTTGTCATTAGAGGTGAGAAAGATAGTTCTGCAGTGCTATATAACCCCTATACTAACATATGGGTGCGAGTCTTGGACAATAAACAAACTGGAAAGTGGGAAATTGGAGGCAGCAGAGATGTGGTTCTAAAGAAGAATGCTGAGAATACCATGGACTGCCAGAAAAACTAATGTAGAGGTGTTCAAAGAGTCAAATGTGAAACGGACCTTAATCAACAATATAAGAAAAAGGCAATCTTCTTTTTTTTTTGGCCACTTCATGAGACAGGCAGTTTAGAGAACATAATCACAACAGGCAGGCAGAATTGAAGGCAACAGAGACAGAGGGCGACAACGTGAGAGAATATTAGACAGTTTGACAACCTGGCACGGCAAGGAAACAACAACGACTTTGATACATAATACTGTGGACAGAGAGCTGTGGAGAGCCATGACCGCCTACGCCAGCCGGCATGGCACCTGATGGATGATGATGATCAATCCACGATTTTCTCTATTCTCCAGTTCTTCCATCCACCCTCGACTGAACCTTGCAAATTCATTTTCTTCTCTTGTTACATGACCAAACCAATCAAATGTACGATGTCCTAACGCTGCCAAAAGTAGTTCTTGATAACCTGCAAGGTTGTTTATTTGCTGCTGGACATGGAGTGTGTTCTATATAACTAACTGACTTGCTGTGTAGACATGTCAAACTGCGAACGAGAAGAAGAAGATAACTCTTAACAAATGTGTGTAGCACTTGTTTTCAAAAGCCTGAATCCTTCTTTCTGTGTCTGAATTGAATATGTGTCTCTTTCTCAACCGTACAAAAATATACTTAGCGCTAACGATATGAATAGATTCGCGCATGCGGTTGCGTCATCAATGGCTCAATAGACAAGCCAACCATGCAATAGAAAACCTTAGTAGATGACATGCCGTTATATTGAGGTTATCTTCTTATAGAAGCTTCATGGCACGTCATCTATACAATCCCGCAGTCGTAACCTTCGATAAGTTACCATGTTGTTCTGACAGGCCGACGTTGTGCTTGAACTAGTTACGGGCGCGGCGAGGGTGGGCGGAACAACAAAGAAACCATGTCGCACGGGTCAGAATTGTGCCCTGATGCCGAGTCTGTTTCGGCGGCATTGGACGCGAAACACCATCGAGTCAAATGGCTGCTGAGACAGAGGGCGGATCACTCGTGGGAATGCTCCACGTGCTGTGAGGCCAGTTTTCTAATCAAGACATGAATAGATTTATCTTTATTCTTATACTGATCTTATTTCTCCAAATCATATTCAACCTTGCCAGGTCAGGCCATCGCCATCTCGAGACGGCTTAATATCATTTCACGAGTTGCCATCATAATACATTTATTTCTTCTTCTTTATTCGTACATTCTCAAACTCCTGCTGAATCTCACTTGTAGCAGGACCATGGTCCTACTAGATTTCCAGCAGGATGTAGTCCAGAGAATGGAAATATGTTGTGTTGCTGTTTTATTTGCGCCAATGATCCGTCACATCCGTCTTCTGCTGGACACATTTATTTGTGGATACATAGACACTCAAAGAATTGATGTTTCCTGCTGTCATCGTGAAGACTAGTTCTAGGACAGAACAGTCTGGCAACGCTTCTTAACAACCCACCCCTTGTGTAAAGTCGTAGCATGATCTTTTATATATATAGATGACCGTGCCATGGCACACAAGATGTTTGATCTATTTAAATACTTATAGCTGTGTCACGTGTTACGTTCGCACTTTATGGGTTGCAGCAAGTGTAGTATTGGGATTATTTGTCATGTCGGTGCTATATCAGGTCAAGAAGTCAACGACCCAGAACATAGTACAAGACGCCGTTATAGCGTGGCTCTAATACAGCCCCTCCCAGATGAATTAATTAGGGCCCCCGTCGTTGCGTTTTTGAATATTGTTTGAATTTTAATTGGTCGCTATTTACATACTTGGAGAAGCATGCCAAAAATAGCCAAGGCCACCAATGGACACAGAGCCGCCCCTAACAATTGAGGCGCCCTATGCGAAACGGATTGCGCGGGGCCCAGTCTGGGTAGGGAAGAGGTTAATAAAATAAATTATAATATGAATTTATTGGCCTATGAAAGTGTGGGGCCCACTGCGGCCGCATAGGTTGCAATGGCCTAAAATCGGCCCTGAATAGACATCACGCGAATCAGAGACTAGTTCATGTTTACGTTTCAGCGAACAGGTCTCCTATAAGCGACGGTTCCGGTTCTATGGCTGCGAGTGAAAACGTCACATACAATCTGTTACGGTGTCAATGGCAGGTTCACCCCGAGCTGGGATTCTCCTTCCACACAGAAAATAAACTATTACTGCTGGCGTATAATAGATCCGCGACCAATCTTCAATATTATACCTGCTGGATCACTGGAAAACAACCTTCTAAAGTGGCTTATTTGACCTATCCAGTGATTTTCTTTGATACATCTATCTATTGTCATGAGATTGTCCCGTTAAGCGCCGCGAGAGAAAGTTGGAGTTGTCTATCTTTGACCTTTTGAGTCGCATTGGCCATGATCAACCGTTCTGAAAGTTTCTTTCGTTGTCTCCACGCATCTAGTTCTTGGTCTTCCCAGTGACTTGTAACCCGATCCAATGTTCATGTCAAAAGGGTCCCCGGACTCCAGAACACATTATGCAGGCATGCTCACTCTTCGATGACGTGAGAAGAACTAAAATATGGCCCCAAGAGACAGATCTGAAGGTAAAGCTGTGGGGCAACCGTGACGACCAGCTTCTGGCGACTGAATTTGTGGAGGCGGACCACTTCATTTCCAGACTTATGAGCATAGGAAACTGATAGCAGAAGAAGAAGAAGTAACCCGATCTTCTGCTGTTGTATACGTGAAGGACTGGTGAGTGGTTGGTTGTGTGTTGGTTGATTGGTTGGTATGTGATGGCATGGTTGCTTAGTGAGTGGTTGGTTGTGTGTTGGTTGATTGGTTGGTATGTGATGGCATGGTTGCTTAGTGAGTGGTTGGTTGTGTGTTGGTTGATTGGTTGGTATGTGATGGCATGGTTGCTTAGTGAGTGGTTGCCCAGGTGGTCCCAATGCTATATTCAGTTTTATCATTGCCTTTGAGCCCTTTTGACCCATGGAATATGGGACAAATAGCTACACTTTTGACACATGGGATATGGGACAAATAGCTACACTTGTGACCCATTTATAGGACACATAACTAAACTTCCACACCTTCTTAGTCGTTTCTCACGACATAAATGTCAGATCAAGGTTATTGATTTTATATCCATTGTGGAGAGGTATGCTCACTTCAACCGCGGATGTTAGTCAAATTTAGTTATGTCAAAGCTTTTTCCCCGTAAAAATGATAGAATGGAGATCATAATTCTGGCAAATATATCACTATCACTCAAAAGTAAGGTAAAGTTATGTTCCAATGCAGCAACCTGCCGTCGGGGATGACTATAACTCTTATGTACTCCGCCGCAGCAACTATTAGGTGGGATGTTCACTTCCTTGCTTTATTTACCGTCTCTAACTCATACTTCATGTACCCATTTACAGCTGAGTCGATTAGAGTCATGTCAGACAAGTAATCACGACCTGGATATTTTTGTGTAACTTCAGAAAGTATGACCATAAGTCAGGTTGAAGTTCATCTTGTCAGACGATCAGATGTAGCCAGACTCATGACCTACTTTATTTAGAGGCATGTTTACATCTATTTTAGGCAACTTGGACTATTACCATAGTTTTCGTTGGTCATTTATTTATACTTTGCTATTTATACGTTCGCCAGCCAATGAAAAAGCACAATAATAATCATATTGGCTTTCCCAGTCACTTAGAATTGGTTTCCACACATGCACGTGTAACATGGGTTATGCCAAAGTGCTGAATTTAGGTTGAGGCCCTCAGCAAGAAAGACATCCGCACAGAATTATTTTGAATTGCATTGGTTTTTTTAATTATTATTATTGTCGTGTTTTCATTGGTTACTATTTATATACATAACGGCTATAAAGCCAGAGGAAGAACATGTAAAAGATGGATCAGAAAACAAAGAAGCCACAGGAACAAGCTTACAACAGCACACAGGGAGGTCATCTCCAGAGAACTCTTCTACCCCTGAAGCCGAAAGGCAAACAAGGGCCACAGCGTATAGATAGACTATTTATATACTTGGGAGTTGCGTGCCAAAAATAGTCAAGGCGATTCCAAGTATATAAATAGTTACCAACGAAAATCACGACAATAATCAAAAACGTTAAAATAATTAATTCTATTAATTATATACTGATGTTGTCTCGATTCAGGCAGCTCCTATTCTTGCATAGCTTGGCACAAAACATGAACAATAACTTCAATAAGAAAACGTGACAAACGTTAAAGTTTGACATGGGTACATGCCCTTACCTGTATGGATCTTTCAGCTCTTCTATGACGAAGTTCAGATAATTCCTGCAAAAGATCAAATAGGTGTTTCAAACCGAATGTTAATATAAAATAAATTATGAAATAATCCACTACACATACACAGCAAAGTGGAAGAAATAAATGGAAGTGGAAGAAACAAATGGAAGTGGAAGAAACAAATGGAAGTGGAAGACAAAAATGATGCAATGCATATCCTCCAAAGATATCAACAGACCACAATATTTCGCCTTAGAACAGGCCACTGCAGACTGTTGGGTCACCTTTACCGATTGAGGATCTCATACACAGATGAATGTCCATGTGGACCCGGAACCCAGACCCCGGAACACATACTTCAGGACTGCCCAACATACAAAGAGCAGAGACAGCAGACCTGGCCAGAGGATACAGACTTTAGGCAAAAGCTATGTGGCAGCTGCTCTGACCTGGAGAAGACGGTGGACTTCGTCTTGACGACAGGCCTGACAATATAGCATGACCACAGATGCTGAAAGCAGAAGAAGAAGAAGAAGAAGAATTATGAAAGATTATAGTACATTAAAAGATACGATTAGAAAACTACGGAAATTACGGTTGCATGTCGTCGGTGCTTAAGGAATATGACGAGAATACAGAGATGTATGTAAAATGGAGAGTATGCATCCATGGCGTAAAATGGCATCCATGGCGTAAAATGGCATCCCGTGGAAAGATGGATAACTGTAAATATGAGTGAACGATATAAAAAATCTATCATATTCATATAGGTAGGTAGGTAGGTAAGTAAGTAGGTAAGTAAGTAGGTAGGTAGGTAGCCTCATATATCTCCGTTGGTTACTTGTTTGCAGATAGTGCCTACAGCTACCTACCTATGTATTTTATGGTTAATTAATCTAAATGTTATATCAATAATTAATTTAAATATTCATTTTTTGGTTAGAGTTAGTTATGTTTTACATAAATAATCCTAATCCTAACCCTAAATATGTTAATATTTAAATTAATAAATGATAAAAACTAAAACTGGTAAACACAGCCAAGAGAAATAATCACATAGGTAGGCACTAATTCCAAACTAGTTCCTCATTTTTGCCATTTGCAGAAATGAAATGTGCGTCGATAGATGTGCAGGGTGTGATACAGTATTATTGTAAATGTTAATTATAATCAATAGTCATTTCTACCCCGAGTTGTGTTGGTTGACTGGACTCATTTTAGAATTTTTGATAGTACAAGCACTGTTACTGGGTAGACCCAGACGAAGATGGATAGATGACATCACAGAAATACTAGAACACCATGGATGCACTTTGGCAGCGGCATGACATATAGCTAAAGAAAGAAGACTCCCCATGGTGTCCCCTTCGGCTCCCCATGTTGTCTAGAGGAACACGAAGATAAGACAAGACTACGCAAGACGAGATAAGCACTGATACAGTAGTCCCGCTGGGGGTCAAATATCGCCTGTAGCGGAATATGAACATCGTCTGCCAATTCTTGATTCTTGATTTTTTTAAACTGGTCTCACAGCACGTGGGGCATTCCCATAAGTGATCCGCCCTCTGTTCCAGTAGCCATTCGACTCGATGGTGTTTCGAGTCCAATGCCGTCGAAACAGACGTCGACATCATGTCACAACTCTGGCCCTTGCGACAGGTTTCTGTGTTGTTCCGCCCACCCACGCCGTGCCTGTAACTAGTTCAAGCACAACGTCGGCCTGTCGGAACAACAAGGTAACTGTTATCGAAGGTTACGACTACTGCTCGTCTGCCAATATATAAACCTAATAAATCAACAAATAAAACATGATGGCTAACTGAGAAACATCCTTCTAAAGTGACACGTGTGACTTTTTCCGTTGTGTACATTGTAAACTATATGTGTATACAAGCAATGAAAATCACGGACACGGTCAAATGCGTAATTTAGAAGGATGTTTCCTAATGATCCAGAAGATCTTATATTTGACGATGATCACACATAAATATAACTCACTGCGACTGGGTTATGACGACCCCTGAGAGAAATATCTCATACCTCCACAAAACAAATGATTTGCATATGTAGACGTGCGGCCTCGTTCTGATCACTGCTTTATTTTAATAAATTCTCTTACTGAATTCGTTATTTGTACACGGAGAATCTCAAACTTCTCACGATTACACAGCAGGGAATCTCAAACTTCTCACGATTACACAGCCACGTGTACACATCAGGGAATCTCAAACTTCTCACGATTACACAGCCGCGTGTACACATCAGGGAATCTCAAACTTCTCACTATTACACAGCCGCGTGTACACAGCAGGGAATATCAAATTTCTCACGATTACACAGCAGGTAATCCCAAACTTCTCACGATTACACAGCAGGGAATCTCAAACTTCTCACGATTACATAGCCGCATGTACACAGCAGGGAATCTCAAACTTCTCACGATTACATAGCCGCATGTACACAGCAGGGAATCTCAAACTTCTCACGACTACACAACAGTCGTGCGCACCCGCGGACGACATCTCAGACTCCATAGTACATGCATAAATAATGTCTCGAATATTTCTTTCTTTCGGCGTTCATTCTCAAACTCCCGCTGGATATCACTTGTAACAGGACAATGGTCCTACTAGATTTCCAGCAGGGTGTAGTCCATTAAATTAAAATGCGTTGTGTCGCCGTTTTATTTGCGCCAATGGTCCGACGCATCTGTCTTCGGCGGGGTCTCAAATACGAAATGTTGATGCAAAGAAATTTGTCCAGAGAAATAAGACTGGCATAAAAATTCTATATTAGCTACACAAGTTAAGTTTATAGAAGAGATGAAACTTGTGGTATAAACACATTCCGGGGTTATAGAAGAGATGAAACTTGTGGTATACACACATTCTTGGGTTATAGAAGAGATTAAACTTGTTGTATAAACACATTCCTGGGTTATAGAAGAGATGAAACTTGTGGTATAAACACATTCCGGGGTTATAGAAGAGATTAAACTTGTGGTATAAACACATTCTATGGTTATAGAAGAGATGAAACTTCTGGTATAAACACATTCCGGGGTTATAGAAGAGATGAAACTTCTGGTATAAACACATTCCAGGGTTATAGAAGAGACAAAATTGTAGATGCAAGCACATTTTCCTGGCGAACTAAAGAAAATGTGCAAACAAAAAGAGTTATTTTAAAACTTACCCGATGAATGAGTTTAGCAAAAGCAGCGTAACAACATTCAAGTCAACATGCCGGAAAAACAACGCAACAACTTTCAAGACAAAATGTCAGCAAAAACAACATAACTTTCAAAATAAAACATGCCAGCAAAAAAAAAATAACTTTCAAGACATCATGCCAGTAAAAACAACATAAGAACTTTCAAGACAGAAAACAATAAATAATATATGAATGTCATAATGTTACCGGATATACTAACTATCAAATTGTAAAACTAATGTAAAAAAATACATAATAATAAACAAAAGAACAAGGACTTTTTCTACGTTTCTGTTCAACAGCGACCTTTATCAAGAAACGAATATGAAAGGGAAACAGAAACTTATTTAATTATTGGGGAAAATGCACAGCATCTGTGCACACAGTAAACCTACGCACTATTGATAGACAGAAATAGAAATAGATCAAGGCAAGCCTAATGTCAAAGGTGAAGAAATAAAGAGTGTCAAAAATGTCTTCAACTTTGGCATTCCGCTTGCCTTGATCTATTTCTATTTCTGTCTATCAATTGTGCGTAGGTTTTATGTGCGCACCGGTGTTAAACATACATGATCGCACTTCTTTCACATTTTTATAATCCCCGATGCACACGAGATGGTTGGTGAGACATCTCTATGCATTTTTCAATAATTAAATAAGTTTCTGTTTCCCGTTCATATTCGTTTCTTGAAAAAGGTCCCTGTTGGATCGAAACGTAGATAAAGTCCTTGTTCTTTTGTTTATTATTATTTATTTTTTACATTAGTTTCACTATTTGATAGATGGTATATTCAGTAACATTATTACATTAATATAATATTTATCGCTAGTGTGGCGCATGGTTGAGAGGTTAGAACGTTGGTCTCACACTAGTGAGAGTGTAGTTCGATCCCATGTGTTTTATTTTTTTTTAAATACCCTGTACATGACGTGGCGACATCAAGAGCATGGCGGACCTACAAAATGCAGCTCCTTAACGGGAAATATGCAGTAGTTTAGTTTTTATCGCTTCTTTGTTGTTACTGCGAAACTCTCCACTTTGTTGGACATCCTCTGACGGCTTAATTTATTTACTCCAGTCGATATGTCAGTTTAAACAACTTTCAACGCATTCCGTTTCCCGACGACATTCTGCTAATCTGCGGGAGTTTGAAAAACTTTTAAAAATACTTTCGCTACTGCATGTTTTTCTGTGAAGGGGTGCAAGGAAGCTTTCATAAAAGACGGGGTGATATGTAAAGGAAGGATATTGATTGTACGAAAGATAAATCATGTAGCAACCGGGGACTGAATATGGGACCTCAAGGTTCTGAAAGGCGCGTTCTAACCACATGGCCCTGCATTACAAGTTTGAGATGGAACATAAAAGGAAGGATAAGATTGCAGTATTTCAACTCTGTGCATCTCTTTCGGGTCCAGAAACATTCAAGCGTCGCCCGTGTGTTGCCGGGGCCCGAAAGGGAGCAAAGAATAGCAACACTGTTTACCTTCCACGCGTGTTGTAAAAGGCGACTAAGGAGGATTATGGGATGGAGTTGGCTGTCCCATCCCATATAGAGTCAGTGACCCAAAAGCCATGCTGAAGTCGGATGTGTCAGGCCAAAAAGCGCAGGTATCGCAGCAATTCTGTAAACCATGACACAACTCATTCCGTTCTCCGGACTACATCCTGCTAATCTGCAGGATATTTGAGAACGAACGCAGAAGAAGAAGAATACAAGCGTAATCTCAGCAGCGCAAGTCTATAACAATTTAGTCGAATATTACAACATGCATGACACATGCAAGTCCGGCTCTGTGGCACAGATCGCAACTGTGACGGTCAAGGTACCGAGTTCGATCCCCGCCACAGGCATTTGAGCATCCGGACCGTTCAGAAAATAATGACATATTTATATTGCCTAGAAAGAAACAGTACTGCAGTGGATCCCAGGTCACTGTGGCATAACCGGAAATGAAAAGGCTGATCTCCTGGCAAGGAAAGGAGGATCACTGGAACAAATAGAAAGTGATAATAGGTACTATGAATGTGAGACCATGTTAAAAGCAGAATATAAGAAAAAGTGGAAGCAGATGCACCCAACTGCAGAACCAAATGACCCCTACCACCAAATGTCACGCAAGGAACAAACCATCATCTTCAGACTACGAACTGGCCACAACAGACTGAGAAGTCGCATGTTCCGAAAGCTGAAGATTGGTGAGACAGACCTGTGCAACTGTGGACTCAGCCCAGAGACTGCAGAACACATTCTTCATGCCTGTCAACTCTACCAAGAAGATAGGGAGAAAATATGGCATAATGAGGCTATAAAATACTGCTTCCATGCTTGAGGGGTTCCATGGATGACCTGAAGCGAATCACACAATTCATTGAAGCTATTTGTGCTGTAACCTGATATCTGACTGAAGCTATTGGCGATGTAACCTGATATCTGACTGAAGCTATTGGCGATGTAACCTGATATCTGACTGAAGCTATTGGCGATGTAACCTGATATCTGACTGAAGCTATTGGCGATGTAACCTGATATCTGACTGAAGCTATTGGCGATGTAACCTGATATCTGACTGAAGAACGATAAAGAAGAAGAAGAATATTCCCTAGAAAATCACCACAGCCAAAACTTGCTGAATTGATAGCTACTTCCTGGATAGGATACGCTACCAATTAGCTTTTTTTTAAGGATCATCATCAACTCTTTCAACACCTCTACATTAATCTTTCTGGCAGTCCATGTTATTCTCAGCATTCTTCTGTAGAACCACATCTCTGTTGCCTCTAATTTCCCACTTTCCAGTTTGTTTATTGTCCAAGACACGCATCCATATGTTAGTATAGGGGTTATATAGCACTGGAGAGCTCTCTTTCTCACTTCTAATGACAATGTCTTATTATACAGTATATTTTTCATTTTTCTGAATGTTGTTTTTGCCTGCCCTATTCTGCATCTTATTTCTGTTGAACTTATTCCATCTGCTGTAATCATTGTATCTAAATATTTTAATTGGTGGACCTGTTTTAATACAATATCAACACTTTGATCTTGCAATGTGTGTTATTTTGTTTCTTTGACATAACCATTACTTTTGTTTTCTTGATATTTAGAAAGAGGCCTTTCTCTTTACTTTCTGTGACTAATACATTAATTAAATATTGAAGGTCTTCCTCACTATTTGCAATCAGTACAATTTTTAAGGATACGCTACCAATTTTTTTTAATTTAATTTTTTGTATTCCAACAAAAAACTGGCGGGAGACCGATACGTTCTGAGGATCAAATTTCAAATGGACCACCTTCTGTTTGCTTATCCCGCTTGTTCCTCCATTTCACAAACACAGCGCGTGTCACTTCATGACTTATCGAACACGTTCGTCTACACACAAAAATAAACAGAAAGTACAGAAAGCGCGCGAGAAGCGGTACGGGACGTGTCCTGGACGTAAAACACGATTGAATAAATGTTCAATGTCGTCAACGGTTCACCACAATTTCTGGCGATTGCATCAACCTTCACTCGCCCACTGGAACCAAGTTCAGCATAAATATGTCTACACGGCGCTGGCGAATTTCACTTCGTTGCATCATCGTATTTATTATGTTAATCTCTCTAATCTTGTCTGTTGCCATGTGTCTCACTACACATGAATGCTTTCTATCAGGGCGATGTATCGATATTTTTCAATGAAACAGTTTTCCAATGGAAATATTTATAATGTTTTTGTTTGTTTGTTGTTTTCTTTTTTTTGGGGGGGTGGTGGGGGGACTTGAACAGAGCCAATGAAGTAGGTCAGTGCTTGTGATTGGTTGTCGGGCGCAGAACGCATTAATCGATTATTACGTGCTGCGTAGCCAATAATATTGTTTTTTAAATATTGTTTTAAAATGATTTTTACATGTTTAAATATTGTTTTTAAATAATATTGTTTTTACATGTCATCAGCTGTTTAAAAATCACGTGTTGTCGCGGAGTAATATGGGGGTGTGTTTTGACTCACTTCATTCTTAAAGTGAACAGACTATAGAACTAAACACAGGTATTTGACAGAAAATTAATACGAAATGTGATAGGAAATAAATTGATAGCCTATGTTATTCAGAACGTAACCATGAACCCAGTATTTTTTGGCAGTAGGTTCACCAGGTTCGATAAATTACGAAATGAAGACATCGGGGAAAGAATAGGAATAACACCTTGCACAGAATATATGAAAAGACAGCAGATCAAGTGGTTTGGCCACTTTATGAGAATGCATCACAAGTTGCCCGTACAGGCATATAACCAAATGAGATAAGGGTACAAAGCCAGAGGAAGATAAAGAAAAAGATGGATAGAAGACGTCAAGGATATCATGAACAGTCATAAGACAGCCGACGCCACATATCTGGCTCAAGAACGCAAGCTTAAATCACCAATGTCATAAGTCATAGCACAGCCGAGGCCACATATCTGGCTCGAGAACGCAAGCTCAAATCACCAATACGCTTAACGGCAAGAGTGGATAACAAACAAACCACCTGGGGAAAGACAATAGACAATCAATTAGGTCTTTGTAGGCTCTGTCATGAGACAGGCAGTTTTAGAGAACATAGTCACAACAGGCAAAATTTAAGGCACCAGAGACAGAGGGCGAAAGGTGAGAAAATATTAGACAGTTTGACAACCTGGCACGGCAAGGAAACAACAGGAGAGCCATGACTGCCTACGCCACCCGGCATGGCACCTGATGGTGATGATGAGCCTCTGACTACTTTCTGCTAAGAGGAATATGACATCTGCTCTAAATCGAATATAAGACCTATTGACTGATTGAAAAACAACCTCCTAAAATGACTCTTCTGAATTCTCTCGTGGTTTTTATAGGTCCCTGTGATTATACTTTGTGTCGACAACCATTAAAAATAACTGGAAAATCTGATTGAGTCATTGTCGAAGGCTGGTTCATATTAGCCAATAGATCTTCCATCTCGACGGTCACGTCGCAAACATACACTTTGGGCTAAACATAGAACCAGGGGAGGGGGATGTGTATTCCTGATACATGTACCGGGGCCACATTCTTCCCTTGTTCACTTCTGGTAGCCGAGAACGCGCGTTAAAATCTAGGTCACACCTTTCATCCATGACCGGTTTCCTGTATAGAAGACCTGTGTACAGAAAATATAAACATGACCTGAAATGCCGATTTTGATTATTTCCGTGAATTTCGTTGGTTCGCCCTGGCTATTTCTGGCATGTGACCAAGTATATAAACAGTATATTGTCTATCCCAGGGGATCCCGGTCTACGAATTTCGTAGAGAGAGTATAAGACAAATGTATAGGTCTACATACAAAATAAAATAGGATATATATAATCAAATAGTACTACCGTAACGCCGATGTTAGAAGTGTCGGATCAATTGGCTGAAATAAAACTTCGACACCCGTTGACACCGTTCCCGGTGTTCATCTTTGACTACACGCTGTAGAAATAGTGAGAAATCGAGAGATCCATTAGGAGTTTGAGAACAAATGTTAAACAAGTAACATGCCATTTTGTTGGTTGTTATTTCTACAGAATATAAACACGTTCAGTACTTTGCTACTGCTTTCTGAACGGTCCGGAGGCAATTTCCTGCGGCAGGTTTTGAACATGCTAACATGGTCATCCGAGATACGCCTGTACCTCTCCACCACACAGTAAGCGCTTCCATCACACGAGTGTCCGGGGGGGGAGGGCAGTGTACTGTGTCCGAAAAAAAATAATCTTATCTCTTGTCCATCGTCGTCTTGTCTCCATTTACTCCAGCTACGAGACCCTCAAGTTACAGTGTTCTTCTTGACATTTTTTAAAGTTGTCTCTCGTCAAAGACCATATCAGTTGTTCCACGTTCTTTTCTGAAACCACATTGGCTTTCAGGCAATAATCCTTCAAGACGAGATGTATGACGGTACAAAAGGATTCTAGAAAATATCTTCCTAGTGAAGGACAGTAGAGAAATACATCGATGGTTATTACAGGACCGACGGTTACCTGTACGTTTATACAGGTGTATAATTGTTGCATCCCTGAAATGTTGTGGCGATCAATAAAAGGTAATACTGCTAGTAAAACTGTATGAAAATAGTAAACACGTGGGAGACAGGTTCTGAAATTTTACTGAATGACGACTGACACACTATTACTGTCGGATGCTCACGTGAAATAATATACACAACAAAACACAGGATATAATCATATAAATAACAATACACAGGGCATAATCCACGTTTCTAATCAAATGGCCTTTATCAAGATACGCACATAGTATCAAAAGACGACGACTAGAAATGACCATACTACAAGGCTGGGTGAAATATGGATGTGAGATGCCGAAAGGATAAGAACAGGAAGTACATAAAATGTAAATATAGGTGGAAACGAAACAAACAAAAAAAGATGACGTAACCTTCGACCGAGAACTAAACAAAGAGTGGTCGGAATTAGTCCAAATGGCTTCAGGATACCGAACTAAAAAAATAAGAAATTTTCTAGAAGAGCATATCTACTAGAAGACCGTAGTCACACACAGATAATACCACCGCCTGAAATATCAGAAAAAGGGTTCGTTGGGGCATCTGCGCAGTTGCCATTATTTTACCTTGTTCTTTTTCTTCTGTATTCACACTTTGATAACCAAATACGACATCTCGTGTGATTTTCTCCTTTGAAAGTGAAGTATGTTGTGCTCCTGTTTTCACTGCGGAGTTGCGTTATTTTGCACCTTCAAGTCAGCTTCCGTTTTCGACATCGTTTCAATTTGATTTCCGGTCGAAGATGATTGATGCGTAGATCTGTTTACATAAAAATGGTGGCAATGTTCTCCTTTGACATAATATCGTTCTAAAATCTCTCTTTTCATTTCACAAGAGAGTCAGCATAACCTTTCCTGCAGATGGCTGTGTACCAAACTTCTCGCTCTTGAACATTCTGTCAAAAATGTAGATATTAGAACTTACCGCGGTTTTGAAACATCCTTCTCGGCGATGCCACAGCTGGGTTTTTTTTCACTACACCTGGTGTTTTTGACCGACGTCTGCGGTGCTGGGTTATTTTTGCAAAATATGTCTTAATCTTGTTGTTGTTGTGGTTTTTTTTTTTTGGGGGGGGGGGGTGTTTAAATGAAATCTTAGAAATGTATCCACAAGATGGATAAACTTTTAACGATTTTATTTTTATACATAAAACCCCCACCAAAATTTGAATGTAAACTACGGGATTATGCACGAAAATTGGTGGATTACTTTTTTTTTAAAGCTATACTCGCTTCCCTTACTGAGTTCATGGCGTTATTCATATTGAAATATATTATCGGTGGTCTTCCTTCAGAGCGATCTGGGGTTATCTCTAAAACGTCAGTGGTAACACTCGTCCTCATCATCATCATCAGGTGCCATGCCGGCTGGCGTAGGCGGTCATGGCTCTCCACAGTATTATGTATCAAAGTCGTTGTTGTTTCCTTGCCGTGCCAAGTTGTCAAACTGTCTAATATTTTCTCACGTTGTCACCCTCTGTCTCTGTCGCCTTCAATTTTGCCTGTTGTGATTATGTTCTCTAAACCTGCCTGCCTCATGAAGATGCCAAAAAAATCAGATTGCCTTTTTCTTATATTGTTGATTAAGGTCCGTTTCGCATTTGACTCTTTCAATACCTCTACATTAGTTTTTCTAGCAGTCCATGGTATTCTCAGCATTCTTCTGTAGAACACTCGTCCTACTCCGCCCATACACTTGATGGACTTACAGACATGCATCGCCATATTGGATCCCATTTGTCGATAAATTTCTATATATTGTATCCCTTCACTGAACAAATAAAGAAGAAAAGCAGCAGACCCCTGCTCCTCATTAGTGCATATCCATTGTGATACTGCCATATTAAAACTGATATTATGATCTCAAGTTGTTCCGTCTTCATATTGATTGCACGTGCAGGACAATCTTGGCGTCCTTAACAACAATATACAATTTACAAAACAGTCTATTGTCTATTGTCTTTCCTCAGGTGAATGATTGTTGATCGCATTCACTCTTGCCGTTAAGCGTAGGGGTGGTAGCTTAAGCTGTCGTTCAAGGCCAGATGTGTCGCCGAGGTTGCATTTAGTCCATGTTTGTTCAAGGTTATCTTGATGTTTTCTATCCACCGTTTTCTTGGTCTACCTTTGGCTTTACGCCCGGTTATTCTTGTATTATTCTTGTACACCAGGACTCAAGACCAATGGGAAAATAATAAACAACATTAGATATGCAGATGACACTGTTATTTTAGCAGAAAGTGAACATGAACTACAAAGACTAATAGATCAAGTCAATAAATCAAGTAATGAATATGGACTGGATATAAATATTCAAAAAACAAAAACCATGATAATCAGCAAAGACACAGAAGAACAGGAGGTAAACATAAACATACAGGGAGAGAAACTACAACAAGTAAAACATTATCAATATCTTGGACACATAGTCACAAATGATGGCAGATGTGAAACAGAAGTTAAAAGGAGAATAGGAATGGCTAAAAGTACCTTCAATGACATGAGGAAATTATTAATATCTAAACAAATTACAAACACGTTAAAATGAGAATTATAAAATGCTACATCTATTATATATTAATGTATGGCTCAGAAACATGGACACTAAATAAACAATTAGAAGACAAAATTGATGCCTTTGAGATGTGGGTATATAGAAGAATAGGGAGAACATCATGGAAAGAGAAGAAAACAAATAAAGAGGTGCTAAAGACAATATGAAGAAAGAACTACTAAGAGAAATAAAGATCAGGAAAATAAAATACTTTGGACACATTAAAAGACATGACACTCTATTGAAGACCTTACTTGAGGTTAAAGTCAAAGGGAAGCGAGCAAGAGGTAGGCAGAGATACAAGTGGGAGAGTAACATTACACGATGGACAGGTTACAGTCTAGCAGAGTGCACCACCAAGACAAGAGACAGGAGATGTTGGAGATACGTTGCAGCCAACCTTCGTTGCGGAGACGGCACTTGATGATGGTGATTCTTGTATTATATGCTCTTATTGGTATTTGGCTTCATTCTCATAAGGTGACCGAACCATTTTACTTGCTGTCTCTCAATATGTTCGATACATGATATTATACCAACTCTTTTCCTAATTTCTTCGTTTCTTATTTTATCTAGTTTGGTAACCATTGCAGCTTTTCTCAGACACTTCATTTCACATGTGACGATTTTTCTTTGCTGTGAAGCTGTTAAAGACCATGTTTGACATTGGTAGCACAGTGTTGGTATAAAAATTGTAGGTATTATTTTTTTTTTTTAATTTCCTTCTTGATCTTTGGATGAAGAAGTAATGGTGAAAGTTGATATAAAACAGTGCCATTGTTATTCTCCTATCGATCACATGTTTAGGGTTTTCATTTGAAGCATCACCGTTAGACGTCATCTGGTCAGATATTCTTAATAATACTTCTTCCTCTTCAGCGTTCATTCTCACACTCCCATTGGATATCTCTTGTACAATGGTCCTACAAGATTTCCAGTTGGATGTAGTCCAGAGAATGGAAATGCGTTGTGTTGCCGGTTTATTTGCGCCAATGGCCCAACACATCCGTCTTCGGCGGGAATAATACAATTTCAATCATTTTCAGATTCTATACAGAGAAAGAAAAAAAGCTTGTTGAAAACATAACGTATTTTCTGTCTCCGATTATAAACAGGGTGTAGGCAAAATACGGCATGGGAGCAAACTGCGGCCCGTCAAATGGAAGCCGACTGCGGCCCGTCAAGCCCTTCATCATTTCTGACCAACAATCTGATAAATACTATAAGCACGGACATCTAATAAATATAGGCCTATGACAAAACGTATTTTTGACATAAAAAACATAATGGTTTAGAAAGATTAATCATGGTGGGGAAAGGTGCCAGAAAATAAACAAGAGGCGGTCCAAGACTACGATGGAGACAGGATATTGAAAACATTCTGAACATGACATTTGAGGAGGATGGGCGGCTTGCACAGAATGGAGAGGCTTACATAGGGGCAGTTAGGACAACATACTGTAATGGAAAGAGTAATGTGAACGCAAGTTGTGTCGTAACTACTTGTCGTTTTTTATTTATATGTGTATGTTATCCTTGATAAAGGCTTTTCGGTCGAAACGTCGATTTGTGTATGTGCCTATGTTTGTTTCGTATTATTAGCAAAACTTTATTACCCTGTTTCACGCTTCATGCTGTAAAGGACACGTCACACACACACACATAGAGAGAGAGAGAGAGAGAGAGAGAGAGAGTACACGATACATGTAACGGAAGGACCCATACTACAGATATGAAACTTTCCCTGGTTGCCTCTTGGTGGGAACTGTTTAATGCCAAATTATTGGTGAAAAATAGCAACAAAAAATGCCTACATATCTAAAATTGTGTGTGAACTATTAAAAAAAATGCTGAGTTGTCAAGAATGTTGCATCTACATAAACTTGTATTACTTTTCTCAAAATATCTTCTTCTTCTTTCGTTCGCTAATAGTGTCTATATCTGCAGTGTTGTTTCTTGTATAAATTGGACAGTGTTTTCCATTTCTTGTTTTGTACCATAACGATTAACATTCATTTGTGTATCAGAAGGCCAGTATGTGCATCTTAATGTGTTATAGTTTGCACATTCTTGAAGGATATGTTCTGAAGTCTGGTTGGCTTGTCCACAAATACACTTTGCTGTTGTGCCACTTTTAAATTTTGTATACATATGGCTGTTTAGTCTATTGTGTACCGTTATGAGTCGAAATATGATGACATGTTCTTATCTGTTAAGTAGGTGGTAGTCGTCCCGTGAAGGTAAGTTAGGCTTTCGTTGTGCCTTTATCGTGAATTTCTTTTGGTGATATCTGATTGGTACATCCGGTTGCTGAATGTTAGCACCTTCCTTGGCGAGTTGATAAGCTCATTTCCTGCTATTCCACAATGTGATGGAATCCATTGCAGTATAATTATACACATGTTTTGCACTACGGACAATACCTCTTTCAACTCTGGTAGCTTATTGGATAACAAAATAACAAAAACATTCAAAATAACAACATTCATTCACTACACAATAACAAATACGTAGGCCTATGCTATGTATATGCTATTGGTAACTTAATGTTAGTTAACGTTAGTTAGTTAATTTTAACTTAATGTTACATCGAGTCTTAGTATTTAGACATAAAATCAATGAGGGTACTTTAAAAAAATTGTGTGCATAATAAAATTATACATTTATACATTTTAACTTTTCATTTATGTAGTAACTGAATTTATAGTTAAATTACTGTCCTTATTAATCTATTATCTATTAATAAATTACTGCTATTATCTATTGCTCTTTGCTACCATAAAAAAATGTGTGTTCTCATTTTGAAGTATCGGGTCTCAATGCAGCAAGGCTGCAAAAATATTTTTCAAAGAGGGCGGTATAACCACATCTTAGTTTCATTCCATTGTTGATTTCAAAACTGCCAGCATGTATTGTCGTTCAACTGTTTTGTGACAGCCATGACTCCGTGACAGCTGGTGCATGAGTCTCGACGATACAGACCTCCTAACTGAATTAATTCGCCCGTGTGTTGCCGGGCTCCAAAAGGGGAGCAAAGAATAGCAACACTGTTTACCTTACACGCATGTCTAAAAGGTCACTAAGGAGGTTATGGGATGGAGTTGGCTGTCCCATCCCATATATGGTCCCGACCCAAAGCCATGTTGAAGTCGGATGTGTCAGGCCGAAAGGCGCAGATATTGTAGCAATGCTGTACACCATGACACAGCTCATTCCGTTCTCCGGACTACATCCTGCTGATCTGCAGGAGTTTGAGAACGAACGAAGAAGAAGAACTGAATTAATTTCGATCCATTCATTCAGATATCCACAACCCGTCATGGTCGAGGGGTCTACATTCTCTATCTATCTATTGTCTTTTCCCTGCTTACGCTGTGAGGAGTCACAGTATTGAATGATGAAGACGGATGTGTCGGACCATTGGCGCAAATAAAACGGCGACACAACGCATTTCCATTCTCTGGACTACTTCCTGCTGAAAATCTAATTGTACCATGGTCCTGCTACAAGAGAAATTTTGCAGGAGTTTGAGACTGTACGCTGAAGAAGAAGAATGATAGTCGGCTTTCGGGCTATTGCACGGGCTATTGTCGCTTGATATGCAGTAACACTGTGCCGTGTCAGAATGTTGGTAACTCCTTCAATCCACCTTATTCTTGGTCTTCCTCTGTTTCTTGCTGTTTCCATTTTCATATTGTATGCTCTTGCCGCTGGCCAATAAGGGTTCATTATCATTATGTGGCTGAACCATTTTAATCTCTATTTTTTTAAATATATTTGACCACTGATGTTGTTCCAACAGTTCTTGAGATCTCATTTCTCACATGATCTCTTCTTGTTCTGTTTGCTGCTTTTCTTAGACATCTCATTTCACATGTAGTAAGCTATCTCTCTTGTTCTTTAGTTAGTGTCCATGTCTGACATTGATAACATAATGTTGGGATGAATATTGAATTTATGATTTGCCTTTTGGTTTCCATCAGGATAGATGTATATTTGACATGTATGCAGGCACGATTACTTCTCAAAAACAATACTGCAGGGAACTGTCGAGGGTGGAAGAAGCAGAGGAGGTGAAATAAAGGCATGGACAGACAACATCAAGGAATGGACAGGGCAAGATATTTCCACACTCATCCGCATCGCTGAGGATATAATTCGCTGGAGGACTATGTGTGCTGATGCATCCAATGTGGTACCCCTACGACCCTGAAGGTTTACGGGTTTATTGATTGATATTTCAAAATTGGTTAAGTTCATAATTTACTTAGTTAGCTTTTTGAGTTCTTGTCTCGAGTTCTCCTTTCATTCTTCTATCGGCTGTAAAAATTATTTCTAATATTTAAATTCCTGCACTTGTTTCAGTAGTTGAACAATGTTATGTTCCTCCAGGGCCATAGGCGGCGCATAGGGCAGAAACCATATCTTTCCATTTCTGTCTTTGTGTTGCCACGTCTTTCAATTGTTGCGTGTTGTTTAGGTTCATTGACATGCCTTCTCTATTAATGATTCTTCGTAGAGTTTCTCTAGGTCTCCCTCTTCTTCTTACTCCAGGTGGCACCCAATATAGTGACTTATTGGGAATTCTTAGGCTGTTCATTCTGAGAACATGACCGATGTATGTCTATCGCCTTTGTCTAATGAAGGAAGATATATAGGTTTGTTTGCTTTCCTCTCTTATAGAAGTGTTAGATTTAAAGTCACTCCACGTAACAATCAGTTGATCAATAGTTGGTACTAAATTGGGTCCACCAAAACAGGTTGGATGAATTCAGCTATTTTAATCTTCATAGATACGGATGATTGTGGTACAACCTTGACCAGTTCAGTCTTTTATATTGTCTGCCTTTGATTTTCCTTGTCATGTTCTGCTTCTTTACCCTCACATGTATCTTGAAATATTATTTTAATCATGTCGGAATAAATATCTTAACCATGTTCGTTTTTGTCGTTGAACGCGTGTTTCTTGTGAACCTTTAAGATTCCTTACATACACATTTATTAATTTACGTGCATGTGTGTGCGGGCGCGCGTGTACATACGTTTATACTTACATACATATATTGAATGCGCGTGTATATACGTGTATACATACATACATATATTGAATACATCTCAAAAACTAGAGGCGATAGGGAAAGACTGGTGCCATTTATTTATTTTTTTTTAATCCGAATGTCAAATATACATAGAACTAGGTCTAAGAACCAAGGTATCTTATTTTGTGTATTTTATTATTGACACGTTTTATTTTGTGTATTCTATGATTGGCATGTTTTATTTTGTGTATTGTATGATTTATTTTTTACTAGAAGCGTCTGAGCTCTTGATCAGAATCGATTACACTATTTCTGTAACACGATACATGTTTTAGTTTATACTCAATGTTTCCCGCGTACTTCAGCCTCCATATTTCAAGTCTGATGGGTTACCCTAATAGATCATTAGATCTAAGTGGATTCTACCAAGAATACTAGCCATGTTCTCTTCTCACTCCGCCATAAAATTCTCATTTAAGGTCAAATTCCGGACCCATTATATTTCGTAGATAGCCCAACTGGCAACAAACTATCATACTTTTTAGGGCGTTATCTCTATCAGTGTGGACGTGAAGCTGTGATGAAAATGTCCTCGTGATCAATTCACACGCAGTAAACCATAATTTTCACCTATTACAAATGACACTCAGAACAGATGTCATGTCATGCCCACTGCCATGTTTGACTGCAATGAATCTAAAAGTTTATGTCCCTATTTATAGATAAAAATCTAACAACTCAGCGAAACTGTAATTCAACAGTGGAAATGTGGAAAATGTAATGTTTTGCTAATCAATGGAAATACATAATAACATAACAATATACGTTTCGACAACAAAGCCTTTATTCTTCTTCTTCTGCGTTCGTTCTCAAACTCCTGCAGATTAGCAGGATGTAGTACGGAGAGCGGAATGAGCTGTATCATGGTTTACAGCATTGCTGCGATATCTGCACCTTTCGGCCTGACCCATCCGACTTCAGCATGGTTTTGGGTTACTGGCCATATATGGTAGCCAACTCCATCCCATAACTTCCTTAGTCGCCTTTAACGACATGCGTGGAAGGTAAACAGTGTTGCTATTATGTGCTCCCCTTTCGGGCCCCGGCAACATACGGAAGTGGAGCCTTTATTCAGGCAAGTGTGTCTGAAAATGTTTGAGCTGTTGACATGGGGGAGGAAAACGGTTTTAATACATCAATTACATTGTGTGAATTGGGGGAAAAATTACGGAAAATGTGAAACAATTATGCCGTTATTTCGCACCTTTTCTGATCACAAAATGGGGGGGGGGGGTGTGACATAAATAATCAGGGGGTATCTCTGAATTTTTGACAAGTTGTGGACAGGAACGGGTTCTAAATTTGCCCAAAAAAATCCACTTGAGTGTCAGAATAGTTTCACGAGCAACTACCGGTACCTTCACGTTTCTACAGTTTTAGAAGCACCCAGATGGAAGTCCAAACATTTTTTATGTCAAACCCCCAAATGTTTAAACAATTTTACCATCAAATATACGATGATGATTCAATAGTTTTACCAGCAATTATTCAGTTTTACCGGCAAATATTGTGATATTTAAACAGTTTTACCAGCAAATATCCTGATGTTTAAACAGTTTTACCAGAAAATACCATGATGTTTCAAGTTTTACCAGCAAATAACGAGATGTTTCAGCAGTTTTACAAGAAACCTCGTTGACGTGGAACAAATGCTGACTTCTATTTTATTTACGACTCTATAATACATTAATCAGCCCGAAGCGACAGCTGGCTATTCACCGCCATTGACAACAACAACAACGCAACGCCTGCTGGTGGTCAATATATCATTCTGAATGTAGGATAGATTGTGTGGTTTCAAATAGCGTGGTTATCAATTAACAGGTGTGTGATTAAGCGTATAAGCTAGTGAGGTTTTCCTTTCAGGGGTAACTAAATCATCAACATTGTACATTTATACTTTAACTACAATGAAATTATCATCAAATCAACATCAACACCTGTACATGCCAAAAATAAACTATTATCAACATTTGCACATTTGTAATAGCAACATTTAAACTATCAACATTTGTACTAGGAGCAGTTAAAACTATTAAAATATTATCAACATTTGTACTAGGGACAGTTAAACTATTACAATATTATCAACATTTGTACTAGGGACAATTAAACTATTTAAAGTATCATCAACATTTTAAAGAGCAATTAAACTATAATCAATATTGCAGATGTTGTATAAATAATCAACAAACTGTGAGGGGATATTGTGGAGAATGCAACCAGTAACAAAAAATGAGAAACGATATCAGCTACGACACAATGTAATATTATCACAGTTAACTAATAAATAGCAAACATAGCACATGTAAAGTAATTTCAATGAAAAATGCCAAAAAATAAAGGAACAAGGACTTTATTTCTCTATAAATGTCCATATTGTACCGTGACGTGGATAACCACGAAATAGAAATAAGTAAACAATACGATCAATACATTGAGATGGCATTACAGTCACAGTCACAAGAAATAATACAATACATTGAGATGGTATTACAGTCACAAGAAATAATACAATACATTGAGATGGTATTACAGTCACATTCACAAGAAATAATACAATACATTGAGATGGTATTACAGTCACATTCACAAGAAATAATACAATACATTGAGATGGTATTACAGTCACATTCACAAGAAAACAGGCGCAATCATGTTTAGGTATAAGCAATAGGAGTGAACGTTAGAATTTTGCGCACCAAAACACGATCCATAGACAAAAATCAATTGAGGTTCAGTGCATCAAAACACCACCCATAGGCAAAAATCAAAGGAGGTTCAGTGCATCAAAACACCATCCATAGATACAAATCAAAGGAGATTCAGTGCATCAAAACACCATCCATAGATACAAATCAAAGGAGGTTCAGTGCATAAAAACACCATCCATAGACAAAAATCAAAGGAGGTTCAGTGCACCAAAACACAATCCATAGATACAAATCAAAGGAGGTTCAGTAGAACTTTACAAGAAAATAAGTCATGGATGTCAAACCTGATTAATTGAATGCTTCACGTCAATAATACTAACTGTATGCACCGATATATATACACATATATATATATATATACATATATACATACATATACATATATATATATATCTTGTAGCAGGACAATGGTACAACTAGATTTCCAGAGGATGTAGTCCAAAAAATGGAAATGTGTTGTCCCCGTTTTTTGTGCGTCAATGGTCCGACACATACGTCTTCGGTAGGATAGTAGAGATCTATAAATATTACTGTCATTATTATTTCTTAACCAACTTTTCAATATCATTGAAGTCATTGCCTAATAATTCTGAAAAAATATTTTATATTTCTCTTCCTATCAATTTTCTATCAAAATTATCCACCATTCTTCGCTTAATTTCATGTATAAACGATTTGAATTAGAAATTTCAGATTTCGCTAACCAGATTTTGTGGTGCAATTATCGTTTACTTATTCTCAAGGTATGAATAGTCCTCCTTTCTTGGTTTGAAATAAAATGATATAGTTTTACTCGAGTAGCTTCATTGCTGAAATACTTAAAATCTTATTTGTGACCCATTATAATATCATAAACTGTACTCGTACACTCAATTTTCTTACTAAACTACACAACACTGGTAGAAACACTGTTGACGGACAATGTGAGCATTACACCGGATACAGCTTTAAACATCGTTATGCCTTGTACTCAAGAGTACAAATTAGTGCAATTTAAAGTTTAAATCATACCAATTGCATGATAATGAATCATGTGTAAATGACGTCTTATATGACGACTGTACGCCCGTGTGTTGCCGGGGCCCGAAAGGGGAGCAAAGAATAGCAACACTGTTTACCTTCCACGCATGTTGTAAATGGCGACTAAGGAGGTTATTGGATGGAGTTGGCTGTCCCATCCCATATAGGGTCAGTGACCCAAAGCCATGCTGAAGCCGGATGTGTCGGACCGAAAGGCGCAGATATCGCAGCAACGCTGTAAACCAAGACACATCTTATTCCGTTTTCCGGACTACATCCTGCTAATCTGCAAGAGTTTGAGAACGAACGCAGAAGAAGAAGAAGATACACACAACGACAGTTACATGTAAACACTAAAACCTCACTTCAAACTACTTCTGTCCAGTATAGGAAAAAACCCAAAACTGATATTGTTTATCATTGGTCAAGCTATGAAAGTGTGTTCGCGCGATTATTGATTTCACAACCGTACACATATTTCTTAGTCATCGCGAATATTGCCTACTATCCTTTCATCAATATTATAGTGTGTATGCTTGTTTTATTGAAGTTAACTGTGTTCTAGGCCAGTGTTTCATTCATTTTTATGTGTTTCTTGTAAATTATACATACACGGTTAAGAGTGTCTGTTTTCATGTTGAATTTAATATTTTTGTGTTTTTTGGGTTGGTATACTTGAAAGCGAGTGTGCTTTCATCTGCACGAAGTGTATTTGCTGTGTTTGTGTGCTTTCGTCTGCACGAAGTTTATTTGCTGTATTTGTGTGTTTTCGTCTGCACGAAGTTTATTTGCTGTATTTGTGTGTTTTCGTCTGCACGAAGTGTATTTGCTGTGTTTGTGTGCTTTCGTCTGCACGAAGTTTATTTGCTGTATTTGTGTGTTTTCGTCTGCACGAAGTGTATTTGCTGTGTTTGTGTGCTTTCATCTGCACGAAGTTTATTTGCTGTATTTGTGTGTTTTCGTCTGCACGAAGTGTATTTGATGTGTTTGTATCAGCATCCTCGTCATTGCTTCATGTTCGCAGAACTAAAAGTCCCCTGTGTATTACCGGGGCTCGAAATGCAAGCAAATACTAGCAACACAGTGGACTGCCATGTAGGTCGTAAGGGAAGTCTAAGGAATTTGCGGAGCGGGGGAAGGAGACTGTTTCAATCCCGCATGTCACAGAGAACCAAAAGTCATTCTAAAGACGGATATTCCTGTCGAAAGGTGCATATATCTCATTACAGCTTACACAATGCATTCCTTTCTCTGGACTACATGCTAGTAACCAGCAGGAATATGAGAACAAACACATAAGTACTAATATCTTCAATGAAATATCTCAATATTAATAACTTCAATACACCACTTCATAAACGACTATAAACACACCCATAAACGACAACACACACATAAACGACAACACGCACACACACACATAAACGATTACAAACACATATAAACGACTACACGCGCATATAAACGTAATATAGAAATGTAAACACTTAAGTGACTATATACACACATAAACGACTCACCATCCGTTGTAAGCAAACAATCCTGAGTAGAAAGCTAATGATATCTCGCCGATGTCAGTTTTTGAATTCTCAAACGGACTCTGAAAGTGTTCAATTTCTCCTGCAAAAATATACAAGAAAACACACGACTCACTGATGTGCAAATAGACAATAGGAAACAAGACGCACAGATGTGCAAATAGACAAGAAGACACACGACTCACAAATATGCAAACAGGCAAGAAAAACACGACTCACAAATGTGCAAATAGACAAGAAGACACACGACTCACAAATATGCAAACAGGCAAGAAAAACACGACTCACAAATGTGCAAATAGACAAGACCCACTACTCACAAATGTCAAAATAGACAAGACACACTACTCACAAATGTGAAAATAGTCAAGAAGAAATAATAACTCATATATCTGCAAATAGACAAGAATACACGACTTACAAATATGCAAATTGACCAGAATAAACAAGACTTACAAATGTGCAAATAAACAAGAAGAAACACGACTCACATATGCATACAACTTCTTAGGAAATGTACAGTTTATAACTATTTTGCGACAATAAATGGCAATTTTCGTTTTCCAAACTCCTGCAGATTAGTAGGATATAGTCCATAGAAAAGAATGCACTGTGTCATGGTTTACAGCTTCGCTGCAACCTTCGCCACGATACATTTTGGTTCGTAGTACGGCTTTGTATCCCATTTCGACCACAAGGTGAAAACTGTCCTTGTTATTGCGTTTATTGCTCATCATTTTCTACATTGTTTTGTTTGTTTTGATAGTTAGTTTTATAGTTTCTTCTTCTTCTTCTTCTTCTTCTGCGTTCGTTCTCAAACTCCTGCAGGTTAGCAGGATGTAGTCCGGAGAACATAATGCGCTGTGTCATAGTTTACAGCACTGCTGCGATATCTGCGCCTTTCGGTCTGACACATCCGACTTCCGCATGGCTTTGGGTCACTGACCCTATATGGGATGGGGGCAGCCAACTCCATCCCATAACCTCCTTAGTCGCCTTTTACGACATGCGTGGAAGGTAAATAGTGTTGCTGTTCTTTGCTCCCCTTTCGGGCCCCGACAACACACGGGCGAGTGTTATAGTTTAACTTTGTAAATTTCTAAATTATTTATTTTGTTACTTGTGTACTCTCCACTTTGTCGGACATCCTCTGACATTTTGGCTATTTATTAGTCTATTGTGTCCTGTCGAAGTGTGGTGACTGACATCTGTCCTCTGGCAAGTATGGTGACCTGTCCTCTGGCGAAGTAAGGTGACCTGTCCTCTGGCGAAGTATGGTGACATCTGTCCTCTGGCGAAGTATGGTGGCATGTCCTATGGCGAAGTATGGTGGCATGTCCTCTGGCGAAGTATGGTGACCTGTCCTCTGGCGAAGTATGGTGACCTGTCCTCTGGCGAATATGGTGACCTGTCCTCTGGCGAATATGGTGACCTGTCCTCTGGCGAAGCATGGTGACCTGTCCTCTGGCGAAGTATGGTGACCTGTCCTCTGGCAAAGCATGGTGGCATGTCCTCTGGCGAAGTATGGTGGCATGTCCTATGGCGAAGTATGGTGGCATGTCCTCTGGCGAAGTATGGTGGTATGTCCTCTGGCGAAGTATGGTGACCTGTCCTCTGGCGAGGTACGGTGGCATGCCCTCTGGCGAAGTGTGGTGGCATGTCTCTGTTGATTTATTGTTTAGCTAATTGGTTAGTTAGTTGTCGGACCATCATCACTGCAAACTGGACACGTCCATAGTTGCTCCGATCTTTCCTTGAGTGTATCCGCCATTACACTTCTGCTCACAGTACCGGTTCTATGCTGGTTGACCATCATTCTTCTGCGCCCTCAAAATGTTCACCTCTAGCAACACCGTATTTCAATCCCTGATCTTTAATCCTAGCCATTGAAAAGGAATCATCATCCACATTAGTCTCACTCTCGCATGTTATATCTCTAAAAGAGTTCAAAACGTCAGCGCGATCAATTGCCCCATCGCCCTGTGCCACAATCGCACACGATGCCAGTTGATCCGCTCTTTCATTGCCAAAACGCCCACATGTCCCGGCACGAAAATGATTTATTGTTTGTTATACTCCAATTAAATTGTTTAAATTTGAAACACTTTCCTAAAATTGTCAGAAAAAACATATATTTTTACTCGCACTTTTTCGAACGGGTAAACGAGGGGTTACATTTTGGCATAATTCAGCAGACTGGATGAGGGGATGTGGGTCTCTTAATGCTTGATAGTTGTAGACAAAGGAGGGGGTGGAATAAAAATTGGGGGGGGGGGATGTAGGCATAATTTATATCTATATCTTTCTTTTCCACGAGTGTTTTTAGACGTCCGTGAGGAGGTTGAAGTTTTCTGTCTTTGGCCAAATTTGTTGCTTTTACCATGGTTATGCTCATGATTTTAAACAATCTCTCTAATGTAATCTTCCCATCTTGTTCTTGGTCTTCCTTTTGCTTTGTAGCCGTTCATGGTATTTATTATATGTTGTTTTGGTCACTATGCCTAATTTGTAGATATCCACATACACACACATATACACTTTCATGTCGACAAAAGTAAGTAAATATAGACATACACGCACGTATAAACACCCAGACCAAAAATACTTACACAGGCGGTTCCATAGATGGTTCCAAACATGATGTTCGTCCGTCGTGATCGACGATGACCAAAAACTCAACCATAATAATAATAACAATAAATAATAAAATAATAAAGTTAATAGTGCGTTTTTAAATGACTAGCAAGTCCAATGCGCGGACAAAATGTTCTTTTACAGAATTGACAACAATAGAAGGTATCTGTGTGAGGTTGAGATGTTTTTTCTTTTCTACGTGTCCGCTTCTGTCTTGCAGTTTCTTGTCTGAATTCTTCTGCCGCTAGTGCTCCCGTTCTAATGCTGTAACGCCATGCTGTTCTATCCTGAGCGAGGCTCTCCCAAGCGCCTACGTCAATGTTAAGATGTTTCAAGGATGACTTGAGCGTGTCTTTGAAACGCTTTTTCTGTCCACCAGCTTTTCGAAATCCTGCCTTGAGTTCTCCATAATATATTTGTTTTGGCAAACTCGAGTTCTCCATACGCACAAGATGGCCTGCCCAGCGTGCCTGCGCCTTCATAAGTATTGTGTGGATGCTTATTGAGGTTGATTTTTCCAAGACCTCGTAGTCTGGTACTTTGTCCCACCAAAGGATGTTTAGTAATTTACGTAGGCAGGTAAGATGGAAATGATTTAACTTTCTTGCATGTCTGGCATACACTGTCCACGTTTCGCAGGCGTATAGTAAGGTTGGTATAACAGCAGCATGATATACTTGTAGTTTGGTGGTTGTTCTTATACCTCTTCTGTCCCAACATACTACAGGGCTAAGTGTAAGCAATACAAACAGAAATGCTAACTACTCACCTCTGCCCAGCTGCACAAATCCCGTGACGATAATCAGTGCTAACGCCACCAATTTTGCGTATGTAAATATATCCTGTACACGGGTTGTCCATGTGACGTCTGCACAGTTGACGAATGTCAGCAACACTGCAAATAAACAAAATTTATTTCAGAAGTGTAATCAATAAAATGGAGTAACTAGACCAGTACTTCTAAACTGTCGGGCTGTAGCAATATATCTATCTATAGGATCACGATAGCTTCTCCTTGAATTCCTTCACCGCCGAAGACAGATCTGTCGGGCCATTGGCGCAAATAAAACGGAGACACAACGCATTTCCATTCTCTGAACTACATCCTGCTGGAAATCTAGTAGGACAATGGTCTTGCTACAAGGGAGATCCAGCGGGAGTTTTAGAATGAACGCTGAAGAAGAAGAAGAAGAATTTATTTTCTTTTTGCGCTGGTTAGAAATTCTGTCCGTTCAAAGCTATTCTGTGCAGTTCTTGGATATTGATTGTTTTACTTTCTCTAAGTATTGTTCTTCTGAGTGTTTCTTTTGGTCTGCCCCTTGCTCCTTTGCCTGTAGGTATCCATTCAAGTGATTGATAGTGTATTCTGTTGATGTATGCGCGTAGGACATGCCCGATGTAGGACCAACGGCGTTGAATTGCATAATGTTATTTATTTGTTTGCAGTAGTCCCCGGTTTCATTTTTTTTAAATGTGCCACATGGAGGTCTCACAAAGGTTGAGAAGCACTGAACTAGATGACATATGACTCAGAATAAAGTCATCAGTCATGGTCCCACCACTTCACAGATCCAAACAGAACAGTCCCAATTGACTTAGTTTGGGAACCTCTGTCGAAAAGAAACAGGGTCTGATACCATAACAGTCGTGGAAATAAATAAAGTATATAATGGGGTCGGCTTGAAATAAATGTAATATAGGGGTCCACAGAGATGCTAATGTATTATAGGGGCCCACGGTAATGAAGGTGTCTTATAGAGGTGCACTTTAATGAAAAGGATGCAACCCCCACAATGTATCGGACACAAAACAACAATTTGCGCATCTGTGTAGATTCTATGAATAACGTAAACATGGATTGTGGCGTATACAGTAGGTTATTTTGTGACAAACAGAAGAAACATATCTTTTATTATATATATATATATATATATATATATATATATATATATATATATATATATATA
Source organism: Meghimatium bilineatum (assembly GCA_034231615.1). Classification (NCBI taxonomy): domain Eukaryota; kingdom Metazoa; phylum Mollusca; class Gastropoda; order Stylommatophora; family Philomycidae; genus Meghimatium; species Meghimatium bilineatum. Next base: position 34,885,106 of record CM067307.1, read on the forward strand.
TATATATATATATATATATATATATATGTATCATATTGTATCAAATTGTATCATATTGTATATATGTATCAAAATGTATCATATTGAATGCGGACGAGATTATTACCTAATTAATCGCCGTGTCAAATTTCATTGGAACCGGTCAAGCAGCTCAACTGCTTGACCGGTTCCAATGAAATTTGACACGGCGATTAATTAGGTAATAATCTCGTCCGCATTCAATATGATACATTTTATACGTTCTCTTGAGGTCCAGAAAAACCGTTGATATAATTGGTTAACATTTTTATCTCTGACCGATCAAAGGTCAAGCAAATGTAAACAAATAAATAACAATAGGTCTACATAATATTGTTGCATTTCAATAGAGGTTTAGTCTGTTTCAATCGACGTTTACTCTGTATTAACCGGTTCACTATTCCTTCTTGCGTTTCTTCTATTTTTGTGCATTTATTTGATCGCGGGACACACATGTGATGCTCTCCTCAATGGTGATGGTGACTTTTGGGAATATAACAATCCGGGTCTGGGTGACAAAGGCAAAAGTGTAGTAATTGCTGCTGATGGTGCCGAAATGATTAGGAACGTCAGGCGAGGTGACACCGGACCAATAGATCCCTGATCTTCTTGTCACGTCTGTAAGCAACAAGAGGTGGGGAAAACTTCCTGTGTCTCGAGGTCAGACTGGAGAAGAGGAAGGTGATGAAGCAGGACATGACGAACGGCAGCGCTATGGAGGTGGAAACTGAGAACCAAGTTTGACCCTCTCAGTAGTAGAAGAATTCCGAGTGGTCGAGAGGGTGTCCTGACGGGAGAGACTGCATACTCGAAGAAGGGCAAACCTGAGCACTCTTTCGGATGTAGGCGACAGCGGAAGAAATTGTCATCTTGTAGGCATCCTCGAGGAAATCAGCATCGCATCTACACAAGCACCGGAGACGAAAAAGTTGGCAGAATGGAAGGGAATCCCACGGACAGAGGGATGAGGAGTGTGCATAAGATAAATATGGGCATCGGTCGGTTTTTAGTTTAACGATGTGCTGAGACAGGAGAGGGTTGGATCGTGATGGATATATCCAGGAAGTTCACATGGGAGGTGGAAATCTCCGATGTGAACGGGTGAAAATTGTTAAAGAATTGTATGAAGTGTGCCAGGTCAGCCTCAGACATGTCAGTGATGCCGATCCCATCATCGATATACCTATAAAACACCGATGGGAAGGGCCTTTCATATGATTTCCATAGAGTTATTCTTTCCACCATGACCAATACAACTGGATGGCGATGGAAGATGGAGATAGAGGGAATTACTGCAGCACAAAATTGGTTGATAACTGATAGACCAATACACTCGGTAATAATCATCGATTGTCAAAACAAGATTGAAGGCACCAGAGACAGAGGGCGACAACGTGAGAAAATATTAGACAGTTTGACAACCTGGCACGGCAAAGAAACAACAACGACTTTGATACATAATACTGTGGACAGAGAGCTGTGGAGAGCCATGACCGCCTACGCCACCCGGCATGGCACCTGATGATGATGATGATGTCAAAACATGCTGCGCAAGATAGAAAAATCCATGCTCAGAAAGAAATGGTTTCATCTATTGAATAACTCAAGTCTAGAGAATTACATGAATATACTGCCCTGGTCATGTCGAGATCGGAGGGAATGAGAGAACCGACTTATTAGCAGGCAATGCGGCGACATATGGCACAATGATGAAAGATAAAGCAGACTTGATTAAGACAGTTATTTCATTGGAAGATGATTCTTGATTAGAAAACTGGCCTCACAGCACGTGGGGCATTCCCATAAGTGCTCCGCCCTCTGTTCCAGCAGCCATTCGACTCGATGGTGTTTCTAGTCCAATGACGCCGAAACAGGCGTCGACATTAGGGCACAACTCTGGCCCTTGCGACAGGTTTCTTTGTTGTTCCGCCCACCCAAGCCGTGCCTGTAACTAGTTCAAGCACAACGTCGACCTGTAGGAACAACATGGTAACTGTTATCGAAGGTTACGACTACGTGAAGATGAAGATGATGTCAAAGAGGCTGAGAACATACATACAAAGAATGTCAGAAATTGGAGTATCTAAAGACGAGAGAAGACACAACAGTCTTCTTGGAAAGACCCGAGAAAAGTAGTCTTCTTGAAAAGATCCGAGAAAAGTAGTCTTCTTGAAAAGATCCGAGAAAAGTAGTCTTCTTGGAAAGACCCGAGAAAAGTAGTCTTCTTGGACAGACCCGAGACAAGTAGTCTTCTTGGAAAGACCCGAAGATCGTGTAATCAACAACTCACTGGAACTTTGAGTCTACATACACTGGGATGGCTGCTGGAATGGAGAGCATTTATTGGAGTGCCCTTCCCCCCTCCCCCACATTTCTTACTATTTTAAGAAAAAACCTTGCGTTTGTCAAAAACAATTCTATACTGCATGTTTCCCATTATGGAGTTGGTGTGGAGGTGGTACGTATATCTGCGCGGTAAAAGTCGCATGTTCTTGCTGTCGTCACGGCATGTGCAGGGTGAACTTCTTTATTTACCTTCTGACAAGACAAAAACTCAGTCAGTTCTTTACTGGAGTGAACCTTGGACTTTACGTAAGTGAGACCAACTCTTTAACCTATCGACTATGCGCTACGGAACTTGCGTTTATATTGATAATTGATCTTCTTCAGCGTTTATTCTCATACTCCCGCTGGATCTCCGTAGCAGGACCATGGTCCTACTAGATTTCCGGCAGTATGTAGGCCAGATAATGGAAATGCGCTGTATCACCGTTTTATATGCGCCAATGGCCCGACACATCTGTCTTCGACGAAGGATAATCAATCTGTCTATCGTCTTTTCTCTACTTTTGTTACTAGCACACAGAGTGCTGTGAGCTAGTTTCGAATCAAGAATCAAGGCAATACAACTGCTAATGTTGAAGTAACCGTGAGAAGATCTGTTTACCCTTGTAGCTGTATTGTCCCGCTCTGTCAACAAGTCATTAAAACTGCAACACTCATATAGGTAACACTAGAACAGACATTTCAACTCACGCTAGCAGATCATTGACTAGTTGCTGCAAGTGTTCTCAAACTGTGTGTGTGTGGGGTCTCGTGGAATCTTCGACGAATTGAACAAATGTTATGAGAATTTCTGTCAAGTTTCTGTCAAGGCTAACTGTGATTTGGAAAAGCAACCTCACTGAACTCTGATTAAAAAGTATATATGTCTGCATCGATCTGAGCACTACGCACTGAGAGCCGCCGAACCTCGCCCCCCCCCCCGGTTATCCAAGGAGTGGGGACCTCTCAGTGAGTAGTGGGCAGATCGCTGGACTCGCAAGTAGTTTAATTATTGTGAAAAGCGTATTTATCAATATTTCATTTTGCTAAATAATATACGTATTTGGTTGTTGTTTTTTTTTAATATGATCACGGCTTCCCTCTCCGTATGTGCCAGAATTTGACATAATCTAGAAATGGGGGTATCTATATTCTTGACAAATTTTTGACAATGTGAGAGAGGGCCAAAACTGTCAAATCAAAATATGTTAACTCAATTTATGTACTAAAGTGAATTCCAGACATAATTTACTATTGTTAGCGCATTGTGGTTCGCATGAGTGGTCCTGTGTTCATTCCCCACTTGAGGCGGAAATGTTTTTTCAGATCGCAACGGCTCCCGGGTCGAAATAGCCTTAAATAGATACCGGATTAATCCGGGAAGTAAAGACTGCGAGGGAGAGGAGATGGCTAATGCCCTCATTTGCAGAGCCTCTGAAATGTGAGATCGCTAACATCTTACACCCCTACGGCATTAATAAATGCTATGGGTTACTTTACTTTTACTTACTATTGTTAACACGCAGCTAATGCATTCCTGAATATTTTCAAATGTGGAATATTTCGGGGGTCGCAATCAGAAAAATAATATTTAAAGGGGGGTCTGTGACAAATTGTTTAAGAACCGCTGAACTAGAGAAGTGCCGTATTATTTAGAAGTTAGACACATAATAATCATATGCCCATATGTGGTTCCAATGCCAATTATTTTTTAATGGTTCAGTTTATCGTCATTGAATATACTGATTCTGTTAACTTGAGACTTTCAATTCTCGGGTTAAAATCAATCAAGCATAACAAAGTCTGGTGGATGTTTGAAAAGTTAGAGTGTTAGTCCCACAACCCTGAGCTCCTGGCTTAGATTTCTATATACAAAAACGGTTGCTGACCCCCTACTGTGTACAAAATCAAGGCAGTAGGCGGTATAGAAGACCTTCCAGCAGAATTAATTAGGTTCCCATTCGTTACGTTTTTTATTTTTGTGTCGGTTTCGGTTGGTCATTATTTATATACTTGGAGTCGCCTTGGCTGTTTTTGACATCCGATTCCAAGTATGTAAATAGTGACAAACTGAAAGCCAAATAATAATTAAAAGACGTAACGAATGTGCCATAATTAATTCTGTTGGAAGGTCTTTATCGGTAACAGTCAAAAAAGCCACACAAAAAACACCTCCCTGTACTTCTTAACAGGAAAACTGGCAGTAATGAAAGTTAAGTTTCACTATAAGAAGGATTACCTTTTGGTGTACAAGCATTTCACCATAGCGTCTATCTTTCACCATTTGTACGTTAGCGTCTATGTCAAGGCTAACGTTAATTTCGAAAAGCAACATCGCTGTGGAATGAAAGTCAAACTGTATAAGTCGCTGGTGCTTTCTGTTGTGCTGTATGGTTGTGAGAGATGGGCACTCACTGCGGACATGGAGAGACGATTGCAAGGCTTTCGAGTACAAATGCTACAGACGAATTCTACGAATTTCTTATAGGGAGCATTAGACACATCTGTACGTTAGAAATAAAATACAGATGTGTGCAGGTGTACAAGAACCATTGCTTTCAATAGTGAAACAACGAAGACTAGCATAGTTTGGACATGTATGCAGACATGATTCCGTGTCAAAAACAATACTACAGGTAACCGTGAAAGGAGAAGAAGCAGAGAAGGCCAAATAAAGACACGGACAACATCAGGGAATTGACAGGACAATATTTTTTCTCACTCATTCGCATCGTTGAAGGAATCTGTGTGCTGAAGCATCCAATGTGGTTCCCCTACGACCCTGACGGGTTACGGGTTTGTAGATATAGATTTCACCATAAAGTGTACACAGTTTCCGTGTGTACTCTGAAATTTGTGACCATGAGAAGATAACCCGTAAAACAATTACCCTTGAGTCTAGAGTTTCTAACCTCTTCAGTGTTCCTTCTCAAACTCCCGCTGGATCTTTAGTGCAAGACAATGATATACTAGACTTCCGGCACGATGTAGTCCATACAATGGAAATATATTTCCACCGTATTATTTGTGCTACTGGCCGGATACATCAGTCTTCGGGGGAGTCTAGGGTTCAAATATGGCGTTTTTCAATGGATAAAACAATTATTTCTAGTATACTAAAATTGTTTTGTCTCATGACCATCGGTTTAAAAAATACCTCTGTAGTATTAATTACGACTTTATTTTTTATTTTTTTTAAATTATTGTCGTGATTTCGTTGGTCACTATTTATATACATGAAGTCGCATGCCAAAAATAGCCAAGGCGATTCCAAGTATATAAAGTGACCAACGGAAATCATGTCAATAATAACAAATGTAACGACTGAAGTCCTAATTAATTATGTACAGAGGTCTTCCATACTCTAGGCGGTCATGGAATGAAAATGAATTCTCCATGGCGTAATGGTTCGGCCATTTGCCTTATTTTCTGGAGGTCCCAGGTATGATAAAGGTTCGGATCTTTGCGAGAATTATCGCTTTAAGCTGGAAAGTTGTGAGCTATCGGTAGTACTTTCGGCAGATGGCGCGCTGTTTAGATGGGTGGATTACATATGGGGAAATATGGGTACACAGAAGTCAATCCTCTACGTATTCGTGACTTTTTTAAGAAAGGAAAATTTACCACATAAAAAGTGGTCATCAGATGTGAAATTTACCGTTTAGACATAGTGGTCATCAGATGTGAAATCATGAAATGGTTTCGTTATGTTGACAAGAAAACTTGTTACTCTTCGAGAACTGAAACGACGCTTCAATCAAAATGCGATATTAAAATTTATGTGGGGAAAAGATTCAATACAAGCAGTTTTCACTTGCCAGAACACAGCTGGAAGCTTGACCTGTATCCGTGAAAAGCTAACCGACTTAAATTTATATAACTGCAGCTGAGTAATCAGTGATCGGGTCAAGGGTAGATAGTATATAAAGGAATCACGGGTCAATTAGCATCATACAAGTACATGTAAGTCAGATTGGTAATCAACAGGTTATGAACATGAAAGGTAAATTTTAAGCAACAAAAGCTTTCTATTCTACTAATGTGTGCTAGAAGCAGTCAGAAGGGACTTGACCGTGACGGCTAACCGATATTTTTCAAACCAAACACTACCAAATTTAAGTCAGTCAGTCAGTTCCTCTTTTGCCAAGTTTGGCACATAGGGCGGATGTCATAGTTCTCCATGCCTGTCTATCAGTTGCCAAGGATTGCAGGTCTTGTGCATTTATGCCTGTTGATTTTTATTTATTTATAAATGTTCTTCTGGGCGTTGTTTTTGGTCTTCCGTGTTTTCTTTTTCCCGTCTGGTGTCCACATGAAGACTTGTCGAGGAATTATGCCTTCCTTCATTCTATGTGGTCGATGTGTGTCCAGCGGCGTTTTCTGATGATGTTCGTCACGTATTCTTGTTTTGTCTCCTCTCTTAGTATGTCGTTTGATTTGAAGTCTTTCCAATTAGTATTTGTGATTTTTCTGAGGCATCTATTCTCGAAGGCAACTAACTTCTTATCCATTATTGCGGTAGATTTCTAACTTTCACATCCATATGTCAATCATGGAATCACACTTGCATTGAATAGTCGCAGTTTGATGTATTTACTTGGGATCCTCGATCTCCAGATGATTGAAAGTTTGTTAAAGGCGTTGGAGACGAGAGCGATTCGAGTCTTCATTTCTGAGTTGGTATCACTGTCTGCTGTTACCTTGCTTCCCAAATATACGAAATTTGAAACGTTGTCCAGTAAGTATATTGTTATCTAGTTTAACTGATTCTATCAGGCCGGTAAAGTTCATGATTTAAGTACACAAAACATAATTGGACTAATTTATGTATTCAGGTAGACATGTTGCCGCGACCCGGCTGTTGAAGAGCGCTGAGATAAATTAACATATTCGCTAAACCCTTTGTTGCCTTTCAGCGTCAGGGGTAGAAGAGTTTTCTGGAGATGGCCCCCGTGTGTGCTGAGTATATTGTGGAATATTTTTCTTCTGCGTTCGTTCTCAAACTCTTGCAGATTAGCAGGATGTAGTCCGGAGAACGGAATGCGTTGTGTCATAGTTCACAGCATTGCTGCGATATCTTCGTCTGTCGGCCTGACACATCCGACTTGAGCATGGCTTTGAGTCACTGACCCTATATGGGATGGGACAGCCAACCTACAGCCCATAACCTCCTTAGTCGCCTTTTACGACATCCGTGGAAGGTAAACAGTGGTGCTATTCTTTGCTCCCCTTTCAGGCCCCAGCAACACACGGGCGATATTGTGGAATTTGTCGCCTCTTTTATTTCGGTGTTCTATCGTTTTCGAGATCAGCCTCTAGGTCTACCTTCACTGTATCTGTGTAGCATAGCTTGATGTGGTATGCTGTCTGATGGTAGTCTGTTGATGTGCGCAAACCATTCCATCTGATGTCTCTTAATATACTCCAAAATTAGAATGGTACCGGTTCTTTGTCTAATGTTCTCATTTCTCACTCTGTCTCTTAACGATATTCCTAGGATTCTGCGCAAGCATTCCATTTCAGCTGTCACAAGTTTACGTTTATCTTGTTCTGTCGCTGTCCATGTTTGGCTTTGGTAGCACAGCGTTGGTATAATAATTGTTCTTAATATTGTTATATTGGTGTTTAAATCTTCATTTTTGTTGCTGAAGATTGGTGTCATTTGCCCTAGGGCTTGGTATGTTTTACTACATCTATCGTGTATTTCTTTGCTGCTCTTGCCGTCTGTTGTTATATTGCTTCCTAGATATATGAATTCTGCCACTTGTTTAATTCTGTTATAAAGCACAAGCACAAGTACATCACTATCAATTCCGTATACACTTGCTTTTGTGGGGTGGGGGGGGGGGGGGTAAGAGAATTTCAAACCTCACATCCCCGACGTTAATAATAACAATAATCATAGGCGTGATGGTGGCGACAGACTTCCGAGTATTTGCACATACGACTTCTTCTTCTTCAGCGTTCATTCTCAAACTCTCGCTGGATCTCTCTAGTAGCAGGACAGTAGCCACACTATATTTCCAAAAGGATATAGTCCAGAGAATGGAAATGCGCCGTTTTATTTGCGCCAATCGCCCGACCACATCCCTCTTCGGCGGCACATACGATTCAACACTGCAAGAAACACACTGATAATAATAGTAATAATAATAGTAGTAATCGTTAGTAGTAGTCGTTTTTAGTAGTCGTGGTGGTGATTACAGCAGCGGTAGTAGAAATAGTAGTAGTAGTAGTGGTAGTAATAATAATAGTAATAGCAATAGTAGTATTAGTAGCAGTGATAGTAGTATTGGTAATAGTCGTAAGAGTGATAATAGTACAAAAAAGTAATAATAATATTAGCAGTAGTAATGGTAGTGATAATAGTAGTAGTAGTAATAGTAGTGATAATAAATAATAGTAGTAATGGTAGTGGTAACAGTAGTAGTAATAGTAATAGTAGAAGTAATAGTATTAATAGTACTAGTAATAGTTGTAATAGTAGTAGTAATAGTAGTAGTAGTGGTGGTGGTGGGGGTGGGAGTGTTAGTGGTAGTAGTAGTAGTAGTAATAATAGTAATAGTAGTAGTAATAGTAGTACATAATAAGACAAAGACAGCATTCATAAAAATGAATATATTGTGTAATGAAGGCGAGCCAATAAAGGCGAGGAAGCGAGTTCACAGCTACATAACCAATGTTCTAATATGTTGTGCCTTGGATAATAAATAAATAGGATTGTCGAAAATTAGAGGCAACAGAGACGTGGTTCTATAGAAGAGTGTTTAGAGTACCATGGTATGTTTGAAAAACTAACGAGTAAGTACTGAAAGAGTCAAATACGATACTACTTAAATATCAAATACGATACTACTTAAATATCAAATACGATACTACTTAAATATCAAATACGATACTACTTAAATATCAAATACGACACTACTTAAATATCAAATACGATACTACTTAAATAACAAATACGATACTACTTAAATATCAAATACGATACTACTTAAATATCAAATACGATACTACTTAAATATCAGAATTTGATACAAGTCTGTATTTTTGGGTCGCGTTATGAGACAATGAAGTTTGGTGAACATAGTTACAACTGGCAGGATATATGGCAAAGATAGATCGAGGACGACAACGTGGGAATATAGTCTGACATCATGGCATGGCAACAAGTGAATAACGATCAAGATAAAATATATTGGAAATAGAGAGAGAGTTGTGGAGATTCATAATCGCCTACGCCAGTCGACACGGCGCCTGATGATGATTAATGACATCCCTCACATGAGATCACTTAATGACAGCAGATATTTTCACCTGTTCGGAGGTGAACTAGATTATTTAACTGCTGCATATCTATCCAGAAATTAGCGGACACGCATCCAGTGTTCCTGTCATTAACCGCTAAATATGTATTTAGTCATTGAAAAAAAAAAATCAACCATTCATGTGTCTAGAATTTGTGCACAGCCTGCTTTGGAATATAAACACCAAATGAGTACATTGTTTAATTATTACATGATTTATCATGGATTAAGGTCTGTAGGTCGAAAAGTCGGTTTATGTGCTATTCCCGTAGATTTGTTAGTTTATCATTGATTTGATATTTATTGCACGTAAACGATTTTTGTTTTAAACGAATGATGTCTTCAGTTTTAAGGTAATCGAGAACTTAGAGTTGAGGTCTCACCCATGAAGTCCAGGGTTCGATCCCCGGTATGTAGAGTTTTTTTCTGTCGAAGTGTAAATTTTGTAAAAACTCACCTTAAACGTGACGTGGTGACAGCATACGGCTTTATCACACAAGACACTTGAAACAGCCTAACCGGATGCATTCAGTATTCACAGACAGTTCTATTCCCAAGTAGAATGTTTCTGGTCTTGGGAAATTAGATCATACATGAAGGTAGGCGGAGTGTAGATACAGTGAGTGGGGTACAAGAAAGTAGGCGAAGTGTAGATACAGTGAATGGGGTACATGAAGGTAGGCGGAGTGTAGATACAGTGAGTGGGGTACATGAAGGTAGGCGGATTGTAGATAGTGAGTGGGGTACATGAAGGTAGGCGGAGTGTAGATACAGTGAGTGGGGTACATGAAAGTAGGCGGAGTGCAGATACAGTGAGTGGGGTACATGAAGGTAGGCGGAGTGTAGATACAGTGAGTGGGGTACATGAAGGTAGGCGGAGTGTAGATACGGCGAGTGGTGTTAGTTAAGTGTAGTGTTAGTTTAGTTTAGTTTTAGTGTATTGTCCTTTAGCTAAGCTAAGCTTAGTTAGATAACGTAGCTTAGTTAGATAAAGTTAGTTTAGTTAGATAAAGTTAGTTTAGTTTAGTTAGTTAAGTTTAGTTAGCCAGTTACAGACCCGTAGACAAGGGAGGGGTTTGGGGTGTTTCCCACTTTATTTGGGTTGTCATTATTGTATCTTTCTATCGCTTCCGTCAGCGCTCTTTTCCGTCTGATATCCATCGGCTCTACATTTGCATCTATCGCACACACTGCTGCGGGTGTTGATCGCATCTCTCCACAGATTAGTCTCAGAACTTGGCTCTGCACCCTATTCTGGGATGAGATCATAGTGTTGCTTAAAATAATCTGAAGAAGGCTATTATAACCCATTACTTATCTCACAATAGCAGAGATATAACCCATTACTTATCTCACAATAGCAGAGATATAACCCATTAGTAAACTCTCACAATAGCAGATATAACCCATTACTTATCTCACAATAGCACAGATATAACCCATTACTTATCTCACAATAGCAGAGATATAACCCATTACTTATCTCACAATAGCACAGATATAACCCATTATTTATCTCACACAGCAGAGATATAATTCATTACTTATCTCACAATAGCACAGATATAACCCATTACTTATCTCACAATGGCAGAGATATAACCCATTACTTATCTCACAATAGCAGAGATATAACCCATTACTTATCTCACAATAGCAAAGATACAGTCGGTCAGTTAGCGTAAATCTTTTTGTCTGTGCCCCCCTCCTCTCTCCAGTTTGTACTACATAGTAGGTAACTAGATAATAGTTTCTTAATAAGATTTATGTATTTGATTTGCGTTTTCTCTGAGATTGTCAATGTGGTCTGTCAGTGGGTTTCTGGGTTGCATTTCATATTATTCTAGCAATATAGCAATACGTTCAAACTTTATTAAATTACAGGGTTGCCATACTGGCAAAGTAAAGGCCAAATTTCTCACATTGACATTTTTAAGACTACTGGAGATGAAATTCATTTTGACAATTTTTGGCCTCTTTTTTTAAAGCGCATCTACTTTACCACTGAGACACGCGGTGGCTTAGTTGATAATGAGCTTGTTTATTATCCACGGGTTACAACACGTCAGATTCGAAACCACATCCAGATTTGAAAAATCCGGGTCTTGTTTCCTCGCCTGACACGACTGCTCATCTAGTCGACCCAGCTGTAAATGGGTACCTGACGCTAGAGTTGGGGAAGGTAGACACAGCAAGGGAGAGAACTAGCCACCACGCCTAATAGTTGCTGCGATTAATACATGAAGAGTTATCTTCATCCGTGACCGTCGGCAGATATAGAAGACCTAATTGATTTTTGATTCTTGATTAGGAACAAGCGTCACAGCACTGGGGGTATTCCTATATATGCTATGCTTGCCGTTCCGTCAGCCATCTAAAAGTGTATAAGCTCAGTATCCCAGTCAGTTACTGATTACGTGTTCTTCTGATGTTTCCGGAGAGGGAGCACTTTCTCCCATCGCCTCTAGTCACTCCCATTTCTACCATTCACTGAATATGTACATTGTCACGTTCGACTTCCTCCTTGTCTTCTCGCAGGTTATCCATGACTGCTCTAATCAATTCAATCCTGTCTCTTCTTATCTCGGTGCCGTTCACCAAAGCTTTACCAGCCAACACATCGGTTCTTTCGTTTCCCCTGACCCCAGCATGACCAGGACAGTAAATCCATGTAATGCTCTGCGCATTGTTGAGAAGAGTAACCCATTCAGTTCTGATCATATACTTTTCTATCTTGCGCAGCATACTTTGACAGTCAGATAGAATCACTGAGTCTGTTGGTGGTTGCGTCGTCAGCCAATTGAGAGCTGCTGTCACCGATTCTCATACTCGATGTTGTAGTGGGGTAGGCAGCTGACTTCTCAGCTAATTGCTAAACGTAAATAGGCCTTTATTTGGTACGTTTGTAATTACTGTCTGGCTATTCATTGGACACTTTATAAAATTGGAGTCGTCAACTAAAAATAACCACCGCCGAACAATTAAACTCAGGACAGTAAACACAACCGGCCTTCTAGGTCATGAGTTCACATGTTGTGATTTGAGCACGGTCGTGCTTCATCCCCGACGGCAGCTTGTTACCATGGACATACTCTTTACCTTTTCATCATCATCATATGACATATTCTTTCCAGAACGTAGTCTTTCCTATGGATCTCTTGAATTCTCCGCAGTCTTGAGCAAGTTGCCCTGCCTCTTTTAGTGACATTCACAGACATTCTTGAATGTCTTTTGTCCAACGACGTTTTGGGCGGCCTCTGTCCCTGTTGCCTTCTATAATCCCATTCAGTAACATTCTATCCGTGCCGTCGTGTCTCTTAATATGACCAAAAAAATCTAGCTTTTCTTTAATATGGTGTTCAGAAACCAGCCTTCCTGGACTTCAATTGTTCGTAACACCTCCTGGTTTGTTCTCCTTGCTGTCCATGGTATACTCAAAACTCGTCAATAGCACTTTACTTCAAATGATGTTATTCTCGTGGCCACTGTTTTATTTAGTCTCCATGCTTTACCTTCACCATGCTTTACCTTCCACCTGGGGGATAGACAATAGTGTAAGTGGGAGCTTTGTTACGGTAATGTAAGTGGGAGCTGTGTTACCATAATGTAAGTGCAAGCTTTGTTACGGTAATGTAAGTGGGAGCTTTGTTACGGTAATGTAAGTGGGAGATTTGTTACGGTAATGTAAGTGGGAGATTTGTTACGGTAATGTAAGTGGGAGCTTTGTTACGGTAATGTAAGTGGGAGCTTTGTTACGGTAATGTACGTGGGAGATTTGTTACGGTAATGTAAGTGGGAGCTTTGTTACGGTAATGTAAGTGGAAGCTTTGTTACGGTAATGTAAGTGGAAGCTTTGTTACGGTAATGTAAGTGGAAGCTTTGTTACGGTAGTGTAAGTGGAAGCAACGATGTATTGTTATACCACAGGTATTGTTACAATAGTGAGATACGACACAGCAAACAGTAACATGTTTTTCTTTATTATCTTTCCTTTTTATATCCCTTTATGCCATCCAGATTCGGGGTAAGACAGGTTATTGAAAATATTTTTTGTTCTTCATATGTTTGTTTTCGTTGACTTTTATTTTTTTAAGCCATCGTTTGCAATGTGTGCGTCTGGCTTTGTATCCATAGTGTCTGTATAGTAATGCTTTTTTGAGGTCTGATGGTAGTCTGGAAGCATGCGAAAGCCGCTTAATCTGTTGTCTTCTGATGTAATCCGGGATTCGTATTGTGTTTGTTAGTGTTCCGTTGTTGATTCTGTCTCTTATTGTTACTTTAAGGATTCTACGTAGACACGTCATTTTTTTAAATTTGTAACAAGTTCTAAAGTCGTAGAGGTTTTACTTTACTGTACTCGGTTTCCCATATGTACTTCAACACTCTCAACGAAGCGGCTTGAAGAGAGTACCACCCATAGCACGCAACACCGTAACTTCAAGTGATAATCCACAGGGAACCCTGAAAAAAATCCACCTTTTAAACAAGACGACACGAGCAGTATTCGAACTCATGACCTCTTGAACACAAGGAAAACAGCTTAACCACTACGCTAAGAATATCCCTAACATGTTTTTGACAAGTTTGTTTTTTTGGAACCAAGTTTTTATAGTAGCAAAAATCACTAGATAATAGTAGGGACAATCATTTAACTATAAATTCAGCTACTACATAAATGAAAAGTTAAATGTATAATTTTACTATGCACACAATTTGTTTAAAGTACCCTCATAGCTTTTATGTCTAGATGCAGCTCAGCGCGGGTAGCCTAGTGGATAGAGAGCTTGCTTACTATCACCGGGTTACAGCGTGCACGGTTCGGAAACCACGTCCAGACAAACAAAATTCGGGTTGTAATTTCTCGCCTGACACGACCGGCCGCTCCTCCAGTCGGCCGAGATGTAAATGGGTACCTGACGCATGAGTTGAGGGAAGTTAAACGCAGGAAGGGAACTGGCCATCTCACATATTAGTTGTTGCGACTTTTACATAGAAAGTTCGCTTCATCCCAGACGGCAAGTTGCTGCCATGGGACTTACCTTTTACCTGGAGCTTAGAGTCCAGATGCTAAAGTTGATTCTCAAACTCCCGCTGAATCTCTTTTGTAGCAGAATACTGGTCCTACTAAATTTCCAACAGGATGTAATCTAGAAACGGAGATTCGTTGTCACTTCATTTAGGTAATAGTCCGAAATATCAGACATCGGTGGTGGCGAATTTGGTAGTTGACTATATGCTTATAGTTAGTTTTCATCTATGCAAGAACGACAAATATTCATCTTTGCAATTACGTTTTTTACTCCTTTTATCTCAAGTATTGAACACGGCTGTGGGTATCAGTCCTCTGGGCAAGAAATACAATTGTAGACACCCCCCCCCACCTTGGGCTATTTAGCTATTTAACAAAAGGACACAGGAAAAACAAACATGCTATCGATATCAAAGAAGTTATTAGTAAATAGCAAGTAAGTAAATAAACTAATATTGAATATCGTTTTCCGCCGAAGACGGGTGTGTCGGGCCATTGGCGCAAATAAAACTGCGACACAACGCATTTCCATTCTCTGGACTACATCCTTCTGGAAATCTAATAGGACCATGGTCCTGATACAAGAGATATCCAGTGGGAGTTTGAGAATGAATGCTGAAGAAGAAGAAGAATGTCGTTTTAACCTTTACTTATGTTTTTTTAAACTAATACGGCAATGTGTATCTTTTATTAACTACTTATTAACTATTTTATTAACATACATAACTGTTTTGACTTTTTTCTGTTTTTGACATAATACGGTATCAGGTACTTACCGATGTAAACAAGCATAAACAATAACCAAACTGTCTGAGGATATCATACAAGGTGGAGAGTACCGTAATAACATAAATAAAAAGCAAAAACTATGATAAAGCATCGTTGTTACTAATTACTAATATATCTAAAAAAAATAGCAGAGAGAAGATTATTTATAAAGATTATTTATAAAGATTATTTATAAATGTCCCGTTCCTTGTTTGGAACCCGTGTCCCTCAACGAGATTATTTCCCTTGGCAATATTTCACAGTTTATGTTTCTCCTTTATTAATTTTAATATATTTTTGTTTAGAGTTAGGGATAGTTATGTAAAACAAAATATCTAACCCAAACCCTAACCCTAAAAAATTAATGGTTAAATTAATAATTGATAAACATCATATCGCAAACTTTTGCCAAGGGGAATAATCAAATTAATAATCACATCGAGGAACACGGGGTCCATACAAGAACCAAAGTCCCAATTGGACCATAAGGTGGAAAGTCGTCGTTCCTTTGTTGTTATTATTGGGTTTTTTTAAATTTTGTGCTTATTTCTCATTGGCGTTATTTTATATTTAATAGTTTAGCCATTTATTAATTATATTATTAATTAGTAACAATAATATTTTATCACAGTTGTCGCTAATACATACAACACTTCTAATTTGTTTTCTATATTTCTTTATACTTTTTTATCAGTTGGGTACTTGTTAAATATTAAGATAATTGTTAACTTCTACAGATTACTTACCAATACATACAGCTGCCAATAATGTTACTGAAATAAATGGCTGCTGACAATCTCCGTACAAAGGTTCGATGACGTACTTCCCAAATGTCAGAGCCACAATGGCCGTAGTACACGGCCGCACAATAATGCATTCCACCCATAATCGAATAAAGGCTACAAAAGGCCCAAAAGCCTCGTACATGTAAGCATAGTCAGCACCGGATCTGACAATTGAAGTACCCAGCTCTGCGTAACAGTATGCTCCGATCATGGAATATAACCCACATAAGAGCCAAATGATAATTGACATACCAACGCTTCCACTGTGGAGTAACACGCCTCTGGGACTGACGAAGATTCCAGAACCAATGATGCACCCGACAATAACAGTTACGCCATTGAGAAGTGTAATTCTAGCTTTCAGATTAATGGCATTGTCATCCCCACCCTCACTGAGATCGTCGAAGATCTTCTCTGCGGGATTCGATTCAGACGATAGCGGAAGAGTCTCATTTGTTTCCGGTTCACCAGTTTCCACCTGATTTGCCATTATGTTTTTGACAAAATGTCGATCATTCGGTTCTACAATATGTTATAAATATTCAATAAATAATTACTCAAGCATGGTTACTAAACTAGATAAAATAAGAAATGAAGAAATTAGGAAAAGAGTTGGTATAATATCATGTATCGAACATATTGAAAGACAGCAAGTAAAATGGTTCGGTCACCTTATGAGAATGAAGCGAAACCAAATACCAATAAGAGCATATAACACAAGAATATCCGGGCGTAAGGAAAAGGTAGACAAGAAAACGGTGGATAGAAAATCTCAAGATTGCCACTTCACGAGACAGGGAGGTTTGGAGAACAGTCATAACAGGCAAGACTGAAGGCAACGGAGACAGAGGGTGACAACGTGAGAATATATTAGACAGTTTGACAACCTGGAACGGCAAGGACACAACAACGATCTTGATAAATAATACTGAAGACAGAGAGGTTAGGAGAGCCATGATTGTCTACGCCAGTCAGCATGGCGCCTGATGATGATGGTAAATTCTGAAACAAATAGTTAACATACCACCAGAAACAAATAGTTAACAGACCACCAGAAAAAAATTAACACACCACTAAAAACAAATAGTTAACAGACCACTAGAAACAAATAGTTCACAGACCACCAGAAACAAATAGTTAACAGACCACAGAAACAAATAGTTAACAGATCACTCGAAACAAATATTAACAGACCACTAGAAACAAATAGTTCACAGACCACCAGAAAAAAATTAACAGACCACTAAAAACAAATAGTTAACAGACCACAGAAACAAATAGTTAACAGACCACTCGAAACAAATAGTTAACAGACCACTAGAAACAAATAGTTAACATACCACCATAAACAAATAGTTAGTTAACAGACCACTAGAAACAAATACTTAACAGACCACTAGAAACAAATAGTTAGTTAACAGACCACCAGAAACAAATAGTTAGTTAACAGACCACCAGAAACAAATAATTAGTTAACAGACCACCAGGAACAAATACTTAACAGACCACTAGAAACAAATAGTTTACATATCACCATAAACAAATAGTTAGTTAACAGACCACTAGAAACAAATACTTAACAGACCACTAGAAACAAATAGTTAGTTAACAGACCACCAGAAACAAATAGTTAGTTAACAGACCACTAGAAACAAATACTTAACAGACCACTAGAAACAAATAGTTAGTTAACAGACTTCCAGAAACAAATAGTTAGTTAACAGACCACCAGAAACAAATAGTTAGTTAACAGACCACCAGAAACAAATAATTAGTTAATAGACCACCAGAAACAAATAATTAGTTAACAGACCACCAGAAAAAAATAGTTAACAGACCACTAGAAACATAGTTAACAGACCACTAAAAACAAATAGTTAACAGACCACCAGAAACACAAATAGTTGACAGACCACAAGAACCCAAAAAAATGATAGACTTGGCAAATGTGATGAAATTGCTAAAATACAAGGTATAAAATACAGACCAATGAAAACATTCTTGATTTGACACCTGTTAAAACATACTAGATTGAATACATATTCCCGCCGAAAACAGATGCGCTGGACCATTGGCGCAAATAAAATGGCCACACAGCGCATTTCCATTCTCTGGACTATATCCTGCTGGAAATCTAGTAGGATCATGGTCCTGCTACAAGGGAGATCCAGCGGGAGTTTGAGAATGAACGCTGAAGAAGAATACATATTAAAGATAATATATTGGACACCTATTAAAGACAGACTAGATTGGACGCCTATTAAAGACAGTCTAGATTGGACGCCTATTAAAGAAAGACTAGATTGGATGTTTATTAAATACAGACTAGATTGGACGCGTATTACAACAGACTAGATTGGACGCTTATGAAAGACAGACTAGATTGGACGCTTTATTAAAGACAGACTAGATTGGACGCTTATGAAAGACAGACTAGATTGGACGCTTTATTAAAGACAGACTAGATTGGACGCTTATTAATGACAGACTAGATTGGACACCTATTAAAGACAAACTAGATTGGACGCGTATTAAAGGCAGACGATTGGACGCTTATTAAAGACAGACTAGATTGGACGCTTATTAAAGACAGACTAGATTTGACGCTTATTAAAGGCAGACTAGATTGGTCGCTTATAAAGACAGACTAGATCGGACGCCTATTAACAATACTCAACGCATTAGTTACCAACGCTAAAGTCGGACCATTGGTACAAATAACAAGACAACGCGGTTCTATTTTCTGGGCTACCATCCAGCTGTAAATGCAGTAGGACCATTGTCCTGCTATAAGAGAGATCCGTATGAATTTTAGATCGAACGCAAAAAACTCTCCCAATGTATACGCAATAGTATTATGCAGATTATTATGTCAACGACAGAACGCATACATAATAGAACCTCCGGCGTTACTTAAAAAAAACACACACTATATTTAACATTGAACTGAGTCAAAATATGACCACATTCATCTCACTTCCGCCGAACTACAAACACTATGACCAAGCCACACACAAACGTTGTGAAAATCCATGTTCCGTCTAGTATCTGAACATTTTCTGTGACCAAGCCACACACAAACATTGTAAAAATCCATGTTCCGTCTAGTATCTGAACATTTTCTGTGACCAAGCCACACACAAACGTTGTAAAAATCCATGTTCAGTCTAGCATTTTAACATTTTCTATGACCATGCCACACACAAACGGTGTAAAAATCCATGTTCCGTCTAGTATTTGAACATTTAATATGACCAATCCTCACACAAACGTTGTAAAAATCCATGTTCCGTCTAGCATCTAAATATTTTATGTATATCCAATTAGGAAACTACAGCATATAGATTCGAGAAATGCCAAATATCTAACCCTAGTCCAAGGAAATTGTCCTCGGTGACTAAAAGCTTCAGGAAAGTCTTGACGTTCTGTGTCAAAATCTATTAAGCGATAACACCATCTGCTAAATTACCGTAAGAAAGACCAGATCAGTGATTCTCAAAAATGTTTTAGGCGCTATCCATAAATTACGCCAACAATTTTTGGATAATTTTGTTTGACCTTGACAATAACTAAGAATTCAGGGAACATCCCTTTTTTTATTATGCCCAAAATAATATTTTAAATCCCACCCTTATTAAAACTTTTTTTTTCAAAATCAAGGACGACGTACAAAATGATAATTTTTTTTAAATCGTATTGTTGACGTCAATTTTTCAACCCCCCCTAAAAAAACAAACTGTAAGACCCTCACCCAATTGTTGACGTAATTTATCGACAACCTCTTCGCTGATAGTGACGCGTTTAGAAATAGAGGTAAACCTCAAAATATTTAGAAATAGAGACCGCTCTAAACTCTCTAACTATTTAAAAATAGATAAATTCTCAGTGTTTAGAAACATAGGCCACTCTAAACTTCTCAAAATATTTAGAAAGAGGTCACTCTAAACTTCTCAAAATGTTTAGAAAGACGAAGACTCGTTATGATTAAGAAGTAGAGTTCTAAACAAACAAACAAAAAATGGAGACTCGTTAAAAAATGAAGCTAATTCTAAATAATAAGATGGAGACTCACTAAAAAGTGGACTTCATTATAAATTATAAAAATGGGGACTCGGTAAGAAGTGCATCTCATGCTAAATTAGAAGATGAAGACTCTTTAAGAAGTGGGGTTTATTCTCAATTAAAAGATGAAGGCGTGTTAAGAAGTGAAGTTTATTCTTCTTCTTTCGTTCACTTGAAACATGTCTATATCTGTAATTCTGTCTCCTTAATAAAACTCACTGTCTTTTGTAGTTCATACAGTGTCCCATAGAGTTTTGATTCCAGTGTTGTTTCCTCTGGCCAATATGTCTGCCTCAGCGTTTCATGCTCAGAACACTCTTGAAGTATATGTTTGGCACTCTGTGCTGCCTGTCCACATGTACACATGGCCGTGTTGCCAATCTTGAACTTTGTATACATGTGACTGCGGAGTCGGTTGTGTCCTGTTCTGAGACGTAGAATTATAACTTGTTCTGATCTGTTCATATTGTGATAGTCATCTTGTGTTGGTGTTTGTGGCTTTCTTATTGACTTTATCATCTGTTTTTTCTGATGGTAGGTGATTGGTATATCTGGTTGGTCTTCGGCAGCACCTTCCTTAGTCAGTTGGTCTGCTTTTTCATTTCCTGGTATTCCACAGTGAGAGGGTATCCACTGCATGGTTACCCTATACTGGTAAGACAATTCGCTAAGTAGTTTTTTTAAGTCTGTTAGTTTTCCAGACTGGAGAGCTTGAAGCACTGACCTTGCATCTGTCAGGAATACCACAGGCTGTAGGTCAGAGTTGGAGTTCAGCAGTTTTTTAGCTGCCACACTAATTGCCTGGATTTCTGCATCATAATTATTGCAGAATTTTCCTGTCGGTGTTCTGATCGCATCTCTAGGCTTGTGTGGATATTCTATATATACACCTGCACCTCCATTCCTCACAGCATTCTGTGCTGACCCATCTGTGTACACTCTGACCCATATATCTTGTGGATATTCCTCATCCAGGAAACTGAGGGTGACTGTCATTCGCTGCACACTGTTCTGTTCGTCCTCGCTTAGTATTCCTTTAACATGGGTCTGAATGTATATTGGCATTCCGTGGCTTTCACTCCACGGGGTTTGCTCTGGTACAGACCTTAAGGGGCTGCCAACTTCAGGTAGGTCTGTAAGTTGTCTACGGAGTCGTTTAGCTTGATGGATAAAGCTGCTCCTTTTCAGTCGCCCCATTGCTAGATTTTGGAATCTTTCCTTCATTGGATGACTTGGCATACACTGAAACTTTTCTGCTTGAATTAGTACTTTTGTGTCTCTTCGTTCGCCAAGTGTTTGCATTCTTCCCATTTTCTGCATCTCTGCTATGGGTGTTGATTTCATTGCTCCCAACATTATTCTAAGTGCCTGGTTTTGCACTTTATCTAGATCTTGTAATGTGGTGTTTGATGCAGGACACCACGCAGCTGAACCGTATTCCAGGTGTGGTCTTATGCCTTGCTGGTAAACTTTACTGAGTATATTTCCACTGGCTCCCCATGTGGTTCCACTTAGTTTTCTCAGGATAGCTAGCTTCCTCCTGGCTTTTGTTGTTGCTTTGTTTATGTGCTGCTTCCATGTCAGCTTATCATCAAAAGTAACTCCGAGGTATGTGGGTTGTTTGTCTTCTTTCAAGAGCTCTCCATCTATCTTGATATGACCAGCTTTTTGTTTTGGTGAGAGGGTAAAGAGTGTAGTGCTGCACTTATCTGTGTTAATGTTGACGCACCATCTATTAGCCCATAAGGTTAGGGCATCGATAGCTCTTTGTATTTGTTTAGTGGCCACTGTTGCATGTTCTTCCGTGCACCAGATCACCAGGTCGTCAGCATACATTGCCACTTTGATCCCATGTGGTAGTTCAGCAACTAGGTCATTGATGTAAACCAAGAAAAGTGTGGGTGACAGGACTCCTCCCTGGGGGACTCCATGACGCAGTAGAACTTTCTTGCTCTTGCGACCATCTAATTGTACCCTGGCTCTTCTATTATGCAGGTATGCTTTTACCCATTTGTACATTCTTGAGCTAACCCTGCAATTTCGCAATTTCTTTAGGAGCCCTTCTTTCCAGACCTTATCAAATGCTTTCCTGAGGTCTATCCATGCTGCTAGTACCAGTTTCTTTTCTTGGAAGGCATCCTCAATCTCTTGGGAGAGGTAGGTTGCCTGATCTTCAGTAGAGTAGCACTGTCTGAAACCTGCTTGCTGTGATACCAGAAGGTTTTCACTTTCAAGGTACCACTGCATCCTAAGATTGATAATGCGTTCCATTGTTTTACATAGACAGCTTGTGAGGCTGATGGGCCTGTAGTTGGAGACTGTGTTGCCATCTTTTCCTGATTTGAGAAGTGGTATCATTATTGCTTCTCTCCACGCCTGTGGTACATTACCTGTGGACCAGCTTGTGTTAAAGATCTGCAGTAGCTTTGCTCTTGCTGCACTTCCCAGGTTTCTAATCATTTCATTGGACACTCCATCAGCTCCAGGGGACTTTTTCATTTTCAATTTGGATATTGCATGCTCCAGTTCTCTCATTGTGATTGGTGCCTCCATGACTTCAGGTATAGGTTCACCTTGTCCAATGTTTTGCTGGTTCTCTCGAACCTCCTGTTGTTTGTCTGGGCTGACTTTGACGTTATTGTCTTCTGCAAAGGAATCTGCAAAGTAATCAGCTGCATGTTTACCTGTTAAAATGTTTCTATCTTTATAAAGTGTGATCCTGGTATTTCTCCCTGTACCTTCATCATTTAGTTGTTTTACAAGTTTCCATAATTTCCTAGTATCTCTTTCTAGGTTCAGCGACTCTGTTTTTTCTTTCCAGCTGCTCCGTCTGGCTTGTAACTTGGCTCTTTGAAATTTAGCCTTTGTTTGCTGATATTTGTTGTGATGTTCTTGGCTAGGTCTGTTCTCAGCCTGCTGTCTAGATGTTTCCATCTCATTTTGCAGCTTTTCCAGTTCATCATTCCAGTAGGGTTTGTAGTTTTTGCGTGCTCCCCTGGGTATGGTTTTACTAGCAGCATGTAGTATACATCTATTAAATTCACTCACTGCTCTATTGATGTCTTTGTCCAAGTTCATGTCCTTAGCTAGAACACTGGTTAAATGCTGGTACATTTTCCAGTCTGCCCTTTTATAGTTCCACCTAGTGAGCGTGCTGCTGTCCGTGGTAAATTCATTGTGGATTTCCAGAAATACTGGTCTGTGGTCACTACCTCCAAGCTGCTTTCCAACAACACGTGTGATGTTCCATTCCAAGCCTGGTGAGTGGAATGCTAGGTCTGGTGTAGAGGTGGTGTGCCATGCTCTCGAGTAGAAGGTTGGCGAGTCTGCTGGCTGGTTAATAAGGATGAGATTATTTTCATCCTGCCAGCTCTCAAGTTCCTCACCTCTCTTGTCGATATGATCGTAGCCCCAGCTCTGAGAGTGGCTGTTGAAGTCACCACACACCATAAGTCTCTCTTTGTCTGGAATTGTGTCTAGTGCCAATGGTTTATCATTTGGGCAGTAGTAGTTCAGGAGATGGAATTCTGCACTGTCTGTTTTTAGGTGGAGCATCTGGTATTCTGCCCCTTCCATATATACTTCAAGCTGACATGCGCTGATATTGTTTTTAACAAGTGTCAGAATTCCACCCTTTCGCCTGTCCTTTCTGTCAGATCGGTAGCACTGGTAGCCTCTGATTTTGAAGGCTATGTCGCTGCTAAGGTGTGTTTCTTGGATACAGCATATGTTAACTTGTTCTTCACTGAGGACATTTTCAAGTTCCAATTTTTTGCTGTATCCATCTCTTTTACTGTTGACGCCCTCAGCATTCCAGTGCATTATTTTTATTGGTCGTTTGTTTGTTTGGCCAGTAGCTCTATTCCCTTGCCTCCTGGCTCCTCGGGGCAATTGAGAAGGACTTCCAGTAACTGAGGTTGGGCCCTTTCGAGGTATAGGGCCCGGCACCGTCCCTGCCTGAACGTCCGCCACAGGGCAGGCACCATAACTATTTATAGATGTAGACATGTTTCCATTGTGTTTTGTGCGTGGCATCCTGATTATCTGTGCGCCTTTTGGCTGGATGCCTCCGTCTTCAGCACTCTGCTTACTAGGGCAGGACTATGGTCCTGCTCGAGTGGGACTGCCCGACCAGTCTTAGTTTCCAGCCCCTGATGGCTGAACTAAGCCCCATCACCTCTGCACGGTGCTGGTCTCGATGGAGAAGTTTATTCTAAATTAGAAGGTGCTGACTCGTTTAAAAAGTGAAGTTTATTCTAAATTAGAAGATGGAGATTCGTTAAGTAGAGTTAATTCTAAATTTACGCTACTGTTCTATAAATGGCAGCTATATGTAAGAAGTCATAAATTATGATATATGTACTCAGCACACACGAGGGCCATCTCCATAAAACTCATCTACCCCTGACGCTGAAAGGCAACAAAGGGTTTAGTGAATAGATAGATGAACTCAGCACATGCCGTATTTGGACTATAGCCTTTTGGGAATTTTCTGAAACGTTTTGGGTATGCGAATCTGCCTTTTGAGATACACTGTCGCATGGTCACATTTCCCACACAACAAAACACATTTTTATAGGAATCCTGATAAGCACAGAACGCGTAACCAAAAACCAATCGTTACGTCTGCTTTGTCTATCATCTGGTTATCTGTCGAAGTGACACGATATAAATTCGGCCAATTGTCTTACTCTCAGTGTACTCTCAGTCTATTTTCATACTTGCACTTTTATAATTGGAAGAATTATTCAACTCTTGCTAAGATATATATCATACAACTTCCGTACAAATAGACACGGTAAAGAAATCTGCTACGTTGCCGAGTATCGTGTACGGAGTTTTGCAGTAGGCGTAAAGCTGGAAGAACGCAAGATCAGTTCTACCAGGGTCTTTAGAGCAAGGGTCGGCAACCTTTTGCTAACTGTGTGCCAACTTAAGGTTTCAAAATATTCAGAGTGCCAACATAACATAACATTTTATACAGGTCGAGGCCAATATTCTTATTTTACCGTATATTTTATTTTTATATTTTAATTAATTAATATAAGTGATATTCAATAATATGTAAAGTTGTAAGCAACATTAAAAGAAATAGAATTTCTTGAAATATTTTTTTTAACTTTTTTATTATTAATAGGAGCCTTGCACTTGCATGGTCGTGGCCAGTTAGACTGCTGTTACAACAAGTCTGGATAAGTCTGTGGCATGTACCCTGCTACGCCCAAGTGCCGAAATGAGCGAGTAAACCCCGCTAATCGATTTATAATCAACTTTATACAGGAAAAGTGAACAGTCTGCGTGCCATTTAAAATTCCTTGGCGTGCCATACATGGCACGCGTGCCATAGGTTGCCGACCCCTGCTTTAGAGGATTGCACGCGAGATTCATTCTCGAAGATGCACTCTGTACATTTCGACAGTGAAGTAAGCTGCCAACCAAACGTATTTCTTACACCACGTAACTCTCCGTAGCTCAAGTGATAATCCTATATGATATACATCAAAATGAATTTGTCGATGAGACAACGCGGTCCGATTTTGAATCAATAATCGCTTGTACACAAAACAAATGATTTAATCAGATTAATTATTAAGATTTGATTTATAAAGTTTCACAGCTATGGTAACTAGCGCTCTCACAGCTATGGTAACTAGCGTCTCTCACAGCTATGGTAACTAGCGTCTCTCACAGCTATGGTAACTAGCGTCTCTCACAGCTATGGTAACTAGTGTCTCTCACAGCTATGGTAACTAGTGTCTCTCACAGCTATGGTAACTAGTGTCTCTCACAGCTATGGTAACTAGTGTCTCTGTGTATTTGGTTTGTTGTATAGCTTCGTGTTTGTCTTATGCGTTCGGTCTCAAACATCTGCAGACTAGCAGGATGAAGTTCAGAGAACTGTATGCTTTGTGATATGATTTTACAGCTTAGATGCGATATCTGTGCCTTTCAATTTCAGCAAGGATTCTGGATAATTATGGGATAGGACAGCCAATTTCACCCCAACACCTCCTGGACTCATTCCTATGACAGCATTTAAGGCAAAGCGTGTTACTATTCTTTGCTCGCCTTTCGGCCCCGGCAACACACCAAGCGAGTTGTTTATCTGTGCTGATGATGTATCTCCGAAGAAATACGAATGTATCACTCTTATTCCATGTGCCAGATGGTAGAGATTTACTTTTTGCTATAGAATACTGTTGGCCTAGAATTATTGCTATTATACAGAAGTTCATCAAAAGTTCTTGGACAGAAATTCATCAAAAGTTTTTGGACAGAAGTTCATCAAAAGTTCTTGAACAGAAATTCATCAAAAGTTATTGGATAGAAGTTCATGGACAGAATCTCATAAAAAGTTCGTGGACATAATTTTATCAAAAGTTCTTGGACAGAGCTTCATCAAAAGTTCTTGGATAGAAGTTTATCAAAAGTTGCAATAGTTCATGCTGTGTAGATAAGAGCAGATATATTGTGTAGATAATTCGGGCCTATCAACTGGTCGCTGCTGTTGCGTGATATACTTTTAATTGACTGCAGATACAACATATTCGGATGTGACTGACTAATGTTTTGAACATAAAGGCACAGACATCGCAGCAAAAGTTACAAACCATGCCTTTCTTCTTCTTCTTCTTTCGTTCACTTGAAACATGTCTATATCTGTAATTCTGTCTCCTTAATAAAACTCACTGTCTTTTGTAGTTCATACAGTGTCCCATAGAGCTTTGATTCCAGTGTTGTTTCCTCTGGCCAATATGTCTGCCTCAGCGTTTCATGCTCAGAACACTCTTGAAGTATATGTTTGGCACTCTGTGCTGCCTGTCCACATGTACACATGACCGTGTTGCCAATCTTGAACTTTGTGTACATGTGACTGCTGAGTCGGTTGTGTCCTGTTCTGAGACGTAGAATTATAACTTGTTCTGATCTGTTCATAATGTGATAGTCATCTTGTGTTGGCATTTGTGGCTTTCTTATTGACTTGATCATCTGTTTTGACATAACCCACCCCATCGAGACCAGCACCGTGCAAAGGTGATGGGGCTTAGTCCAGCCTTCAGGGGTTGGAAACTAAGAATGGTTGGGCAGTCCCACTCGAGCAGGACCATAGTCCTGCCCAAGTAAGCAGAGTGCTGAAGACGGAGGCATCCAGCCATAAGGCGCACAGATAATCAGGATGCCACGCACAAAACACAATGGAAACATGTCTACAAACCATGCCAAAACGAACTCCGTTCTCCAAATTACATCCTGCAAACCTGTATGAGTTTGAGAACGAACGCAAAAGAAGACTTAATCATTCTATTACCTGGTGCTGGTATTTTATTTGCAATCTTCTAGGACAGGGGTCGGGAACCTTTTTGTCTGAGAGAGCCATGGGCACCACATATTTTGAAAAGTAATTCTGTGAGAGCCATACATTATATTTAAAACTAATTCAATTACTAAATTCACGTAAATGTGTGCACTTTGTGTAATTTCAACACTAAAAGTACAATAATTATGTCTCTGAATTCTTTTTAATAACATTGTTATGCTGTTGCTAATCAATGAGTATTTCTTACCATTAATGTGACTTCTGATGCTGAGCTGCAGTAGACTTTAGCTCATTTGTAGAATGAAATATTGATATGCAATTAAAATGTAGATCAAAGGAGTCTAAAGAAACATTTTTTTTAAATAATCGAACATTTGTCTGCGAGCAAGATGCAGCCATCAATAGAGCCACATCTGGCTCGCGAGCCATGGGTTCCCGACCGATGTTCTAAGGTATTCTGTCAGTATTACCGCCGCAGAAAGTAGATAAGGTCAAGATGAATACTAGCGTGTAAATGTCACGGGGTCAAGGTTACCAGATACCTTTTTCACACACACGTGTCCTTGCAAGATGCACTGTGTAAGCTTCTGGCTACACGGAGAAACATGCACGTGCAACGTCTGCATGGGACGGACAGCTACAGGGTACACCTTTAGTCAATCCCGATTGTGTCTTCCCAACGATTTTTCTCGGCACTTTTAAGACAATACTCTATTTGGAACGTGCTTTTATGATGAGTACGCACGTGTAATGTATAATGGTAGGTAGGTAGAGATACGAGATATTGAGACAGACAGGACAGACTGACACAAGACCCGACCGACATAAGACCAGACAGGGCAGACCGACACAAGACCCGACCGACATAAGACCAGACGTCCGTGTGTTGCCGGGGCCCGAAAGGGGAGCAAAGAATAGCAACACTGTTTACCTTCCACGCATGTCGTAAAAGGCGACTAAGGAGATTATGGGATGGAGTTGGCTGTCCCATCCCATATAGGGTCAGTGACCTAAAGCTATGCTGAAGTCGGATGTGTCAGGCCGAAAGATGCAGATAATAGCAACACTGTTGACCTTCCATGCATGTCGTAAAAGGCGACTAAGGAGGTTGCTGGATGGAGTTGGCTGTCCCATCCCGTATAGGGTCAGTGACCTAAAGCTATGCTGAAGTCGGATGTGTCAGGCCGAAAGATGCAGATAATAGCAACACTGTTGACCTTCCATGCATGTCGTAAAAGGCGACTAAGGAGGTTGCTGGATGGAGTTGGCTGTCCCATCCCGTATAGGGTCAGTGACCTAAAGCTATGCTGAAGTCGGATGTGTCAGGCCGAAAGGTGCAGATAATGCAGCAATGCTGTAAACCTTGACACAACGTATTCCGTTCTCCGGACTACATCCTGCTAATCTGCAGGAGTTTGAGAACGAACGCAGAAGACGATAAGACCAGACTGGGCAGACAGACAAATAGACAAGGCCATACAGACACACAATTCAGAAGAGCTGTAGATACGGTTTAAGGAGGGGGTTTAACTAAAAAGGGCATTCGTTCGTTGTCGAGTGTAATTCCCACGTTTTTGTTACGAAATGTGATTACTTTTTTGTGAAAAAAAAAATCGTTAAGAGGAATTATAGACTGTAATTCCTATTACTAACAGTGATATTCTGATTTGCTAACGGAGGGGGTTTGAACCCCCATCCCCATATTTACTTACCTTGCCAGTCAGATAGACAGATAGGTATGTGTATGCACATATGTATAGATAAGATATGTATGTGCAAGTAGGTAGGTGTGTGTAGGCTGTGTATATAGGTATGCGTAGGTAAGGTATGAGTGTGTAGGTTGTGCATATATGTATGCGTAGATAAGGTAGGTATGTAGGTACGGTAGGTGTGAAGGTTGTGTAGGTAGGTATATGTAGGTAGGTATATGTATGTAGGTAGATATATGAAGGTTGTGTTGGTAGGTATATGTAGGTAGGTATATGAAGGTTGTGTTGGTAGGTATATGTAGGTAGGTAGGTATGTGAAGGTTGTGTTGGTAGGTATATATAGGTAGGTAGGTATGTGAAGGTTGTGTTGGTAGGTATATGTAGGTAGGTAGGTATGTGAAGGTTGTGTTGGTAGGTATATGTATGTAGGTAGATATATGAAGGTTGTGTTGGTAGGTATGTGTTGGTAGGTATATGTAGGTAGGTAGGTATGTGAAGGTTGTGTTGGTAGGTATGTGTTGGTAGGTATGTGTTGGTAGGTATATGTAGGTAGGTAGGTATGTGAAGGTTGTGTTGGTAGGTATGTGTTGGTAGGTATGTGTTGGTAGGTATATGTAGGTAGGTAGGTATGTGAAGGTTGTGTTGGTAGGTATATGTAGGTAGTTATATGTAGGTAGGTAGGTATGTGAAGGTTGTGTTGGTAGGTATATGTAGGTAGGTATATGAAGGTTGTGTTGGTAGGTATATGTAGGTAGGTAGGTATGTGAAGGTTGTGTTGGTAGGTATATGTAGGTAGGTAGGTATGTGAATGTTATGTAGGTAGGTATAAGCATAGAGAGAGACCGAAAAAATTAGGAAGAAAGAAGGACAATAAGTAAACCGATTTTCTACAGTACAAATCAACGATGATACCAGCCAGAATTGTAGATGAAGAATATGCTTAGATGACGGATATACCGAGATGAAAGGTATACTGATATGAAAGGTATACTGATATAAATGTATAATGATATGAAAGGTATACTGATTATGAAAGGTATACTGAGATGAAAGGTATACTGATATTAAAGGTATACTGAGATGAAGGATATACTGGGAGGGTATACTGAGATGAAAGGTATACTGAGATGAAAGGTATACTGAGATGAAGGATATACTGAGAGGGAGGATATACTGAGATGAAAGGTATACTGAGAGGGGGGTATACTGAGATGAAAGGTATACTGAGATGAAAGGTATACTGAGATGAAGGATATACTGAGAGGGAGGATATACTGAGATGAAAGGTATACTGAGAGGGGGTATACTGAGATGAAAGGTATACTGAGATGAAAGGTATACTGATATGAAAGGTATACTGAGATGAAGGATATACTGAGATGAATGATATACTGAGAGGGAGGGTATACTGAGATGAAAGGTATACTGAGATGAAAGGTATACTGATATTAAAGGTATACTGAGATGAAGGATATACTGGGAGGGTATACTGAGATGAAAGGTATACTGAGAGGGGGGTATACTGAGATGAAAGGTATACTGAGATGAAAGGTATACTGAGATGAAGGATATACTGAGAGGGAGGATATACTGAGATGAAAGGTATACTGAGAGGGGGGTATACTGAGATGAAAGGTATACTGAGATGAAAGGTATACTGATATGAAAGGTATACTGAGATGAAGGATATACTGAGATGAATGATATACTGAGAGGGAGGGTATACTGAGATGAAAGGTATACTGAGATGAAAGGTATACTGAGATGAATGATATACTGAGAAAATGCATCATTCTTCAAGCAGTAATATTTTCACATTATCAAACTACACACCAAATGTTCTGTGAACAAGCTTGGGTCGGTCTCATGTCTCATCAAATACTGAATTGTTCCCGTAATGGAGTTCCAGGGCGGCATTTTGTAGCTTCTTAAGACTATTGCAATTCTTTGCTCCATTTTAGGGCACCGACTTCAACAGGCGGACGGGGAGTTTAACAGCAGCTGACACTACCTTTCTAAAGTTAACCCGACTATCAGTCACTCGTGGACAAGCCTGAATCAGTGTCAGCTGGAATATTTACTATGTTTAGTTTAGTTTAGTTTTTTAACACGTATCTAGGCATGGCCATTGTCCATATACAGCCCTGCTAACGCATGGTGTTTCATCATTCTAAACCCCATCAACGCCAGCACCGTGCAGTAGTGATGGGGCTTAGTTCAGCCACCAGGGGCTGGAAACTAAGACTGGTCGGGCAGTCCCATTCGAGCAGGACTATAGTCCTGCCCAAGTAAGCAGAGTGCTGAAGACGGAGACATCCAGCCAAAAGGCGCACAGATAATCAGGATGCCACGCACAAAACACAATTGAAACATGTCTGTATCTATCATTCTAAAGTCATGCATTTGACTTTCCCGTGACTTTCATTTATCACTTTGTGTATACTTTTCGTCAACAATCAATGACACTAACTAATTTTCAGCTTAGTCCACATGTCTTATTAATTCGATGGTCATGATCAAATCCTGTTTATTGCCTGCTTGAAGTGTACACATTATCACTGACTACCCCTGCCGGTTTATTTATCTTGTAGCATTGTTTATTTTCCGGCCGGGTTCTGCTTATCGCTTGTTTACTTGTCTGTGTTTCACAAATCCTTTGCCCACACTTAAACATGTCAGTATTGATAAGACGGATATCACGTATCACATTATACTATTACTCGGACGTGGTCAACAATGATACAATTTTATAAACACCAAAAAAATCCAGAGAAGATACAACAATCAGATATGGGGCTGTAGTCACACAAATACCAAAGTTACTACAGTATCTACACATAAAGTAAAAAGTAAAGTAACCCATAGCATTTATTAATGCCGTAGGGGTGTGAGATGTTAGCGATCTCACATTTCACAGGCTCTGCAATGAGGGCGGTAGCCATCTCCTCTCCCTCGCAGTCTTTACTTCCCGGATTAATCCGGCACACATTTAAGGCTGGGTCGACCTGAGAGCCGTTGCGATCTGAAAACATTTCCGCCTCAACTGGGGAATGAACCCAGGACCACTCATATGCGAAGCCAGTGCGCTAACCACTGCGCTAACGCGGCATCATACATATACACATACGTATAAACATACGTACCACTAAATCTTTTTCTTTTATTCCCCATGTTTATATCGGAAGTTTTGTTTCTATTATAAACGTGACTGCGCTCTATAACTCGTACAGTTCTGTAAAGTTTATAAAAAATACTTTTAAAAAAAAAAATTATCCGCCGGAGACGGATGTGTCGGGCCATTGGCGCAAATAAAACGGCGACACCGCGTATTTCCATTCTCTGGACTGCATCCTGCTGGAGATCTAGTAGTACTGCTACAGGAGAGATCCAGCAGGAGTTTGAGAATGAACGCTGAAGAAGAAGGGGAAAAAAATAATTAAAATGAAATGAATTAAGACGGAAACGATTGACGTTTCGATGTAAGATCTTCGTCTGAATGATAATATACTGGTAATTGTTTGTTTGATAACCCGAGGAATTGCGAGTGATTAGCTCTTACTTCCTATGTGCAGTGGGGTGGTTTTTCTGAGCTATCATACGCAGAAGACTTCGGCTTAGTGCAATGCCTATTGAAGGAGTCTTCTACTCAGAGGGGGGGGGGGTCATACATTAAATTAATACAGAAAATATACTAATTTATAACGATCTTTTTGTTTTTAAACAGGTCGTGTAAGCGACCTGACCTAGATTTGTCCTTCGCCAGGCCGCTACTCATACTGTTATTTTTGTTAAAGATGTTTATATATTAATATTTTCTGTATTTGTTCTTTATTATTATATATTCGTTCAGATGCAGATCTTAGATCGAAACGTCACACGTGTTCATCCTTATTAATTTTATTATAATTTTAAACTTATCTTTTTATTAGTAGTGGTAGGTATTTGCAACGCACACTTACTCTTTTATGTGAAGCATAACCGAGATGTTAGAGCGTTAGTCTAAACCTGTGAGGTCCAGAGATCGATCCCCGGTAAGCACTGGTATAAAATACGGGTCTATAGTACTTGACGTGGCGGCAGCAATAGCATGTAGCCTTTATCACACATCACGAAATCCATCCCTTCATCTCCCTAACGCAGTGGTTCACATGTTGTGACCCCCAACCATAAAATTAGTTTCGTTTCCACTTCATAATATATGTTTTTCGATGGTCTTTTGCGACCCCTATGAAAGTCGTTCGAACCCAAAATGGTCGCGACCCACAGGTTGATAACCGCTGCGCCCTAACGGGAAACGCGCAGCATTTGACAGTTTTCACAGTTTACCGACTAGTACAATGTTTACTTATTTGACAATTCAACCAGTTTGAGTAGCTTGTCAAGTTATTTTTGAAAAAAAATCTGAACATAGTACGCGAAATTTGATCCTAATCTGTTCCAAGGGGTCGCTCACGAGTAGTAGAGGATTGACAGTGTACTCGTTTTGCCCCAAAATGAACTCCGTCCTTCGAAACGGCACAGGAGGGTACAACCAACAGCACGTAACTCCGTTGCTTCAAGCGATAACCCGCAGGGATCTCTAAATAAAATCCACTTTACAAATAAGACGACGGGATCTGGATTCTAACCCGTCACCTCTTGAGCACAAAGCGAAAGGTTTGACCACTACGCCATTGAGATTCCCTCACTTGAGCACAAAGCGAACGGTTAAACGACAACCGTGGAGATCTCCAAGTAATTCGTTCGCCTCGCAACACATGATCAACACGTGTTACTAACATGGTCAATCCGCATCGGTTAAAGGAATACTTTTAGACTATGAAATGTAACACGAAATTTGAGACTGATCCGTTCAATCCAACCACAACCTAAGACCAAGTGACTAATGGGAAAACAGCTGTCCTCTTTTTTCTGTGTTCGTTCTCAAATTTCTTCTGATTAGCCACTGTGATATGTGCGCCTTTCTACTGACACATTCGTCTTCAGCGTGGCCTCTGTGTCACTTTAGCCTCATATAGGATGGGAAAACCTACTTATCCGCCTCTTACGATGTGCATGGCAGGTAACACTGTCACTATTCTTTGCTTCCATTTCGAAACCCGTCAGCACACCAACGAAACAACCTTCTACAAAGACTAATTTGACTTTCACCATGATTTTCATTGGTCGTTCTGATTATACTTTGTGACGACAGCCAATGAAAATCACAGTAAACATCAAATGAGTCATTTTTGAGGTGTTTTAACCATTAGCCAATAGGTCTTATATTGGCGGCTGTCGCAGCTCAGCCGCGACTTCCGTCATTATACAGTCCTGCTGGCCCATCGGGGATCATCCTTCTCAGTTGACGCATATGACTTTTCCCGTCATTATCGGTCTCTTTTTATAGACAGTAAATGATAACCATGGAAAAGTCAAACCATTGGAAAGATGGTTCCCAATTTAG
The DNA here is from genome assembly GCA_034231615.1 of Meghimatium bilineatum. NCBI lineage: Eukaryota > Metazoa > Mollusca > Gastropoda > Stylommatophora > Philomycidae > Meghimatium > Meghimatium bilineatum. The sequence goes on from CM067307.1 coordinate 34,919,873, forward strand.
CCCGCGAGTCTCATAATGTTAATGGTCACGGTTCAGCCACAAACGTCTAGATATAAGAAATCGTAAACTACATGAGTTGCAACACCGTAGTACATGACCATCTCCAATAAAGACGTTCCAACGGATTAAATTAGGACCCCATTCTTGGTGCTTTTGATTATTGTTGGGCTGTCGGTTGGTCGTTATTTACATATGTGTAATATCAAGCCAAAAATAGCCAAGACGTCTCCGAAAATATAATAGTGACCAATATAAAGCCCAACAATAATCACAAACGTGACAAATTAAATCATAATTAATTATGTTGCAGGGTCTGCTATACTACCGACGGTCTCGCATAGTGCCAGTCCCTACAAAATCCCTGCAAAACTTATTTTAGCCAACACATCAAACGTATCCTATTTGGAAGACGGAACTTAAACAATGCATATGCTGTGGTGGCATTCTCATATGTGTCTGGTTACTATCACCTACCATTATCACCTGCAGAACACCCAACGCTTTCTAGCAGGGTTGCCGATTGGGACTTTTCCAAACCTAAGAAAAACTGGATAAATATTAACATCTGGGTTGACTTAGGGAATGCCAAGTGATTATTTGAAAGTACAGGACAGATTCAGGTAGAACGGGAAATTCTCAGAAGGAACTGACGAAAGATGTCATACAATGCGCACTGAATCTAAACCAGTGTTTCCCAAACACGTCGCCAGGTTTGAGTGTAAAAGTTTTCAGGATGTACTGCGTTGAGGTGTTTCATAGTACATTTAAAATCTCACGTGTGTTGTCGAGACCCGAAAGTGAAACACGAAAGTAGCAGCAATCTAACCTGCCATCTCTCTCTCTCTCTGTGTGTGCGTGCGCGTGGGTGCGCGCATGCGTGCGTGCGTGTGTGTATGCTCGTGCGTATTTTTTCGTCCATCACAAGTGGTGATGATGACCACTTGTTACATGGTCCCCTTTTGAAAATTCAGTTATTTTTAATTATAGCCATGCCTAATAGTTCGGGAAGTAAAGACTGCGAGGGAGAGAAGATGTCTACCGCCCTCATCTCACACCTAATCACTAACATCTCACACCCCTACGGCATTAATAAATGCTATAGGTAACTTTACTTTTACTAGACAATAGACGATTACATTTACCGTGTTGAAAAAGGGTTGAAACGTTGTAGAGGATTGACTTCACTGTACTCGGTTTCCCATATGTACTCCGTCCCTCTCAACGAAGCGGCACGCCGCCTGCCGAGAGTATCACTCATAGCACGTAATTCCGTAGCTTCAAGCGATAATCCACAGGGATCTCCGAAAAACCCACTTTGTACACAAGGCGAAACGAGCCGGATTCGAACCCATGACCTCTTGAACACAAGGCGAACAGCTTAACCACTAAATAGGGAGCTCGATTACCGTGTTGTTCACAATGATTTCTCATCATAGCTGTTCTGTATATGTAAGAATACTAAGACACCCCTCGCACATTATTTCAATGTATATAAGAGTATATTACTCGTAATTACCGAAAATCACCACAAACAAGCTATGCCCTACTGGTGGACCCACATGAGACTGATTGAGAATCACCGATACAGATGATGGTAAGAATGAATATGCTGTTCGATGTGCGCAACCTGGTGGACAATAATCCCACATAATTGGATCATTGATCTGACCAGTTCAGGGTTTAACTTTGACATCTCTCTCGCATCGATTGGTTTATTTGAGCTGGAGTCCAGAAGTCAACACTTGTTTATCATTGCAGCGTACATGGAAAAGATGGTGTCGGCATATTGACTGATGGACCAGGTCGAGGATAGGTAGGGAAAGAGGTATAGATTACCTCAATCTAAGAGAGAAATTGAGACTTTCATATTAAAAATAATCACGCGGTCAGTTTCAGAAATGATTGGCAATACTGTAACCTTCTGTTGGTGAAAAGTTTAGACAGGGGATCATGAATCTTTACGAATCATTAAAAGCACACAGAAAACGCACAAAATACACGTTTCTATCAAAAGGTCTATATGAAGGGATAATAAGTCAAAAGTCAAGTAGTTGACACGCATGCTTATGAACACATCACATTAACGTTTTCCTTCTTCTGCTGCGTTCGTTCTCAAACTCCTACAGATTAGCAGGATGTAGTCCGGAGAACGTAATGCGTTGTGTCATGGTTTACAGCATTGATGCGATATCTGCGCCACATCCGACATTGATGACACGTCCGACTTCAGCATGGATTTGGGTCACTGGCCCTATATGGAATGGGGCAGCCAACTCCATCCCATCCTTAGTCGCCTTTTACGACATGCATGGAAGGTAAACAGTGTTGCTATTCTTTACTCCCCTTTCGGGCCCCTTCAACACACGGGTGATATTTGTATTAAATTAGAAAGCCTGTATTACAGTTGAGACACGGTCGGTGGATCCAGTGTGGTACACCCACGAACCTCATGTGTTACAGGTTTATACGTAAATAAGAATACTACAAGTACAATAAAGGAAGCGGTAATAAATTATTTGCTACGTATTCGAAAATACAAATATAATCAATCAATCCTACACGTATGACACCGTACAAGTGTGTGCTGACCTTTGTTCCAAGTTGTCTCGCCATTTTTGTTATTGTGACCTTCACTTTCAGTGAGTGGACATATCTTTAACCAACTGTCTGTTGATTGTTATCAAGAGGCAGGAAATAGGAATAGTTTGTTTCTGGAGTTCACGGTCGACTTCTAAACGTAAACATATTTAGGTTTATATTTAATTCTGACTAGTTACTAACACTCGTGTGCTGAGCATGTGTAATTAATCCCGTTATCCGGTTCAGAAAGGGAAACAACAATGGCCCCCATTCCGAGCAAGGCGTAGGACTTGACTAAGAAGGTTCAGAGTTCATGATTTGCTACACCCACCCTATGATCTCCGCTGTTATGAAGCCTGTTCAGGCCTGGACTGCTAGGGGAGGGGAAGATCAACCCTTATTACAAGATTAGAACTGGAGCGAGAGAGAAACAATGGACGCATAATATCGATCTTAAAGAATAAACGTAGGTGTTTACAAAGAAAATGGCTCCGATCATTTATCCAGGTGATAAGACAGGATGCGATTGTTCTGTTGTCTGTTTGATATCCCAGGAATTTGCGAGCAACTTGCAAAAATTATGTAAAACGTAACTTTCTGTATGAATATTCTTCTTCTTTAGCGTTCATTCTCAAACTTTCGCAGGATCTGTCTTTGTAGCAGGACAATGGTCCTACTAGATTGCCAGCAGAATGTAGTCCAGAGAATGGAAATGCATTGTGTCGCCGTTTTATTTGCGCCAATGGTCCTACACGTCCGTCTTCGGCGATATTAATATAAAACTTAGCCTTCTGTATGAATGTAAAAAGTAACCTTATGTAAGATTGTAAAACGTAATTTGTGTGAATGTAAAAAGTAACCTTATGTAAGATTGTAAAACGTAATTTGTGTGAATGTAAAAAGTAACCTTATGTAAGATTGTAAAACGTAATTTGTGTGAATGTAAAAAAGTAACCTTATGTAAGATTGTAAAACGTAATTTGTGTGAATGTAAAAAGTAACCTTATGTAAGATTGTAAAACGTAATTTGTGTGAATGTAAAAAGTAACCTTATGTAAGATTGTAAAACGTAATTTGTGTGAATGTAAAAATTAACCTTATGTGTGAATGTAAAAATTAACCTTATGTGTGAAAGTTCTGAAATCTACACGATTCTGAGCGAGTTGACCATCGCTACGTTTAAAAACTTTTTGCTAGATATCTTGTCCGCCATCGTTTGAGCCGCCCTCTCTCTCCCGTTACCAGAAACCATGTCTTCCATTAACAGTGATTACAAGATGTTGCCAAAATATCGCTGTTTTCTTTCTATTTTCGTAACAATCTTGGTTGTTGAGGAAGAGAGTTCTGCAGAGCTATATCTCCTATACTAACATATGGATGCGAGTCTTTGACAATAGACAAAGTTGGTCAAAAGAGATGTGATTCTACAGAAGAATGATGAGATTACCATGGACTGCCATGAAAACTAATGCGGAGGTGTTGAGTCAAATGCGAAACGGACCTTAATCAACAATATAAGAAAAACACAATCTTCATTTTTGTTAGGCCACGTCATGCCACAGGAAGGTTTGGAGAATATAGTCACAACAGGCAAGACTGAAGGCAACAGAGACAGAGGGCGTCAACGTGAGAAAATGTTAGACAGTTTAACAATCTGGCACGCCTGGGAAACAACAACGATCTTGATAAATAATACTGGAGATAGAGAGTTGTGTAGAGCCATGATCGCCTACACCAGCCGGCATGGCACCTGATGAATGAATGGACAATCTTGGTACAGTTTTTTTTTCGGTGGCTATGATATTCTAAGGGATTATTTCATTATGATATTCTAAGAGATTATTTCATTGTATTCTAAGGGATTATATCATTATATTCTAAGGGATTATTTCATTATATTCTAAGGGATTATTTCATTATATTCTAAGGGATTATTTCATTATATTCTAAGGGATTATATCATTATATTCTAAGGGATTATTTCATTATATTCTAAGGGATTATATCATTATATTCTAAGGGATTATTTCATTATATTCTAAGGGATTATTTCATTATATTCTAAGGGATTATTTCATTATGATATTCTAAGGGATTATTTCATTATGATATTCTAAGGGATTATTTCATTGTATTCTAAGGGATTATATCATTATGATATTCTAAGGGATTATTTCATTATGATATTCTAAGGGATTATTTCATTATATTCTAAGGGATTATATCATTATGATATTCTAAGGGATTATATCATTATGATATTCTAAGGGATTATTTCATTATGATATTCTAAGGGATTATTTCATTGTATTCTAAGGGATTATATCATTATGATATTCTAAGGGATTATTTCATTGTATTCTAAGGGATTATTTCATTATGATATTCTAAGGGATTATTTCATTATATTCTAAGGGATTATTTCATTATATTCTAAGGGATTATTTCATTATGATATTCTAAGGGATTATATCATGATGATATTCTAAGGGATTATTTCATTGTATTCTAAGGGATTATTTCATTATGATATTCTAAGGGATTATTTCATTGTATTCTAAGGGATTATTTCATTATGATATTCTAAGGGATTATTTTATCATGATTATCATCATATTCAAACCATCTGACATATTTGATGTTCTTACAGATAACTATCTAAATAAAGGATGCAGTTTTAAAAAAAACAGGAATGTGAATAATTATTATGCAATGAAATATTCAGACTAATATCATTTGTTATGTTAATACCTGTATTTAAATCTCTACTATATAGTCTAGCCAGTAATGCCACAGCTGGGATTTTTCTCCCACTAGATCTGTGGGTTTTGTCAATCGTCTGGGGTTTTCTATGCTTTTTTCTAGACAATCTGGTGTTATTTCTAAACCACCAGTGGTAACCGTGAGTAAAAAACTGTCATTAATCGCATGCTACCAGCATCGATGTTAATATGCGTGTAAATCTTTAATACAAGAATTCTTATTTGTAATTAGAAACATACAATCCGAGGATTACACTCGTGAACATGTGCAGTGCATATAAAATTATATATTATTTAACGATGAGATTTATCATAGGTTTAGGTATGTCGGTTACACCTATCGCTGGCCGTACTGAAGTCATGCAGTCACGTGGCTTCTGAGTTATTTTAACCTTATATGGGTTAGAATAGCCATCCTAGAGGCGATGGAAGAAAGTGTTCCCTCTCCGGAAAGATCAGAAGAACACGTAATCAGCAACTGACTGGGACACTGAGCTTATACACTTTTAGATGGCTGACGGAGCGGCAAGCAGAGAATATACGGGAATGCCCCCAGTGCTGTGACACTTGTTGCTAATCAAGAATAGCCAAATCAATCCCAAACTAAACCTCCTTAGTCGCATCTTACGATATGCATGGAAATTAAACAGCGTGGTCAACATTAAATTCGTTGCACTATTTGCTGAGTTTATTAAAGAAAATAACACACATTGCAAGATGATAGTGAATGATATAGTATTACAACAGGTCCACCAATTCAAATATCTAGGTACAATTATAACAGCAGATGGAAGAAGTTCAACAGAAATAAGATGTATAATAGGACAGGCAAAAACAACATTCAGAAAAATGAAAAATATACTGTGTAATATGACCTTGTCATTAGAGGTGAGAAAGAGAGTTCTGCAGTGCTATATAACCCCTATACTAACATATGGGTGCGAGTCTTGGACAATAAACAAACTGGAAAGTGGGAGATTGGATGCAACGGAGATGTGGTTCTACAGAAGAATGATGAGAATACCATGGACTGCCAGAAAAACTAATTTAGATGTGTTAAAAGAGTTAAATGCGAAACGGACCTTAATCAACAATATAAGAAAAAGGCAATCTTCTTTTTTTGGCCACTTCATGGGACAGGCAGGTTTAGAGAACATAATCACAACAGGCAAGATTGAAGGCACCAGAGACAGAGGGCGACAACGTGAGAAAATATTAGACAGTTTGACAACCTGGCACGGCAAAGAAATAACAACGACTTTGATACATAATACTGTGGACAGAGAGCTGTGGAGAGCCATGACCGCCTACGCCACCCGGCATGGCACCTGATGATGATGATTTACTGAGTGTCCGGCTCTGTGGCGGAGGGGTACAGGGCCCGTCTGTGAAAATCACTTCACTACAGCCAAAAAGTGCTGGGATGATAGTCACGTCCTGAATAGAATATGCTACCAATTTTCATTGACCAAGTGTGTGTTGGTTATGATAAGTAGTCCCCATCAAGGCCAGCACCGTGCAGTGGTGATGGGGCTTAGTTCAGCCATCAGGGGCTGGAAACTAAGACTGGTCGGGCAGTCCCATTCGAGCAGGACCATAGTCCTGCCCTAGTAAGCAGAGTGCTGAAGACGGAGGCATCCAGCCAAAAGGCGCACATATAATCAGGATGCCACGCACAAAACACAATGGAAACATGATAAGTAGTATGATGAGGAGGAGGATACAGTGACAGTGAAGTAATCCCGTTAGCTGTGAGAATATAGCTTTTAACAGTTTATACTTAGCATATCTGACAAAAGTAGAGGTTCTCATTTGAGTAACCGAGGTAACACATGAATTCTTATACGGTTTGTTGTCTCAAATGTGTGCTCGTTTTAGTGATGTTTATGGATGCATGTTTAGCCCTTGAAGGAATTCCAGGATCATCAGTCTTGCCAGGATCATCAGTCTTGCCAGGATCATCAGTCTTGCCAGGATCATCAGTCTTGCCAGGATCATCAGTCTTGCCAGGATCATCAGTCTTGCCAGGATCATCAGTCTTGCCAGGATCATCAGTCTTGCCATGATCATCAGTCTTGCCAGGATCATCAGTCTTGCCAGGAACCTAATACACAATTTTGGGTCAACTAGTTCATCCTTCTTTTGTCATATCTGTTGACCCATCTGCAGTGATAGTAGATCTAGCATCCCCCGCTACCTATGGGTCTGCCATAATAGGACAAAGGTATACCAGGAAATGAAAAAGCAGACTAACTGGCTAAGGAAGGTGCTGCCGAAGACCAACCAGATGTACCAATTACCTACCGTCAGAAAAAAAACAATGGGTCAAAGGGCATGAGCCCATGTACCGCTGAATCAGTAACCAAAATAAAAACAGATGATCTTCTTCAGCGTTCAATCTCAAACTCCCACTTGATCTCTCTTATAGCAGGACAACGGTCCAACTAGATTTCCAGCAGGATGTAATCCAGAAAAGGGAAATGCTTTGTTTCCCCGTTTTATTTGCGCCAAAGCCTGATACATCCGTCTTCGGCGGGAAAAAATGGTGATCAAGTCAATAAGAAAGCCACAAACACCAACACAAGATGACTATCACATTATGAACAGATCAGAACAAGTTGTAATTCTACGCCTCAGAACGGGACACACCCGACTCCGCAGTTACATGTACACAAAGTTCAAGATTGGCATCACGACCATAGATATATGCGGACAGACAGCACAGAGTACCAAACATATACTTCAAGAGTGTTCTGAGTATGAAACCCTGAGGCAGACATATTGGCCAGAGGAAACAACACTGGAATCAAAGCTCTATGCGCCACTGTATGAACTACAAAAAACAGTGAATTTAATTCAAAATAATACTTACGTGGAAGACAGGTAATGAAGTCCTACTGGATGACGACTAACACACTATCACTGACGGATGTACATGAATAAATATGGTACATACAACAAAACAAAACACATAATATAATCATACAAATGACAATATACAGGACAAAGTCGACGTTTCGGACCAATAGGCCTTATTTATTCATGTACATCCGTCAGTGATAGTGTGTTAGTCGTCCCAGTAGGACTTCATTACCTGTCTTCCGCGTGAGTATTATTTTCAATTATGTTCTACTAGCAGTACCACCTTCTATTGAATTTAATTCAAGAGAGAATTACAGATATAGAGATGTCTCAAGTGAATGAAAGAAGGACAAAGATAAAATTCCACTGGTCTGTATCTCTTTATTACCCACGTGGACCATTTGACATAAAACAGAAGTAATAAATCGAAATGAGACAAGCAGTAACAATGATGATTGGTTCACAATGTAAGCCTATTCACTAACCTATCCTTAGTCGCCTTCTTCGACATGTCTGGAAAGAAGACATTGGCTCATTCTTTTACACTCTACACTAAAAGACCATACCTCACACGAGTCTTACAAGTATAAGTATTATATTTTGGTTCTCAATATATAGTAGATCGTATATCTTTTAAAGGTATTTTACAAACACAAGACCGCATAGGGAAGGTCTGACATATTTAGTAGATCGTGTCATACAGCGACACATCTGGCCTTGGCACGACAGGTTAAACTCCTACCCCTACGCTTAACGGCAAGTGTTAGTACGATCAACCATCATTTACCCGGGGACAGACAATAAAGTGTATCTTTTAAAAGTATTCTACAGACACAAGACCGCATGAGGAAAGTCTGAAATATATAGTAGATTGTATCTTTTAAAGGTATTCTACAGACACAAGACCGCATGAGGAAAGTCTGAAATAGTAGATCGTGTATCTTTTAAAAGTATTCTACAAACACAAGACCGCATGGAAAAGGTCTGATACTCTCGGGGATGACATTTCAATATAGTGAGGTTGTCCTCACGTGGAAGCACCACATCATTTCATTTCTACGATTACGTTTTTCTTAGTTGTGTACCATTCAGAGAATCCAGCATTGGACATCACGATGGAGGAGCCAGATGAACTCTGATTCATGTTTAGGGAGCCAGATGAGCCTTGTCCTGACCATGTTTGGGAGCCAGATGAACTCCTGCTCTGACCATTTTTGGCGAGCCAGATGAACTCCTGCTCTGACCATTTTTGGCGAGCCAGATGAACTCCTGCTCTGACCATTTTTGGCGAGCCAGATGAGCTTCTGCCCTGACCATGGAATTAGCCGCAAACATGTACGTGTTTTCCAGGTTATGAACAGGTTACTCATGGAATGCTGTTTAAAGCAACTGTGCGGGACATGACAATTCATTTGGAGAGCCCCCATAGATGGCAGGGAAGAACAGTAACCCGTAACTCTGATAAACTAAAATCAAACCTTTTTATAGGATAAAAGAATACTCATCGAAAATTGATTTTTAAATATAATATATTTCTATATGATTTCAACATACGACGACATATTTAATGAGATGTTTGAAATTTTTAAGAAGCTTCACAATTCGCAGCTGCGTTTTCGTTAATGACAACCTCATGACATTCCCAATAGTTAATATGTTTCTTGTGTTGGTTTTCATTAAAGTAGAGTCACAGATCCACTTTCATATTTACATGTAGAAGCAGTTGTAAAATCGAATGTAATTAATTGAAATTCACGTTATTTTTACTGTTTCAGCATGCGACACAATACGACAACGGTAAACATTTCTCTACCCCGTTTGTGGTCGCGGTCCATGGGTTTAGAAATTCGTGCGTATGGACATAGCTGTCCATTATATTCAGTAATGATACTCAACAGAGAATAATTATTTTCAATCTCTTCCGCAAATTATTTTAACAATTAAATTACTGCCTTGCTTGTTTACTATGATTGATTTCTTAAAATAAAGCGTTACCATGGTGATTATATAGACAAGTACACACCGCCACGTCGGTTGCACGTCTGAGTAAACAAAAGAAAGATGTGTACTGTACGTTGGTCCACAATATAGTTGCGGTTTCGCTGTAGATTAATAGACGAGTACTTTTACATAGTCAAGTTTCTCTTGTTCAAGTCCGAGGGGGGGGGGGATAAGAAAACAGCACCAGTTAGGCACGTACTTTTCATTGATAAACTACTAGGGACGATGTGGACACATAGTCACAAATGATGGCAGATGTGAAACAGAAGTTAAAAGGAGAATAGGAATGGCTAAAAGTACCTTCAATGACATGAGGAAATTATTAATATCTAAACAAATTACAAACAAGTTAAAATGAGAATTATTAAATGCTATATCTACTCTATATTTATGTATGGCTCAGAAACATGGACACTAAATAAACAATTAGAAGACAAAATTGATGCCTGTGAGATGTGGGTATATAGAAGAACAGAAAGAACATCATGGAAAGAGAAGAAAACAAATAAAGAGGTGCTAAAGAGAAAGGTGATATGAAGAAAGAACTACTAAGAGAAATAAAGATCAGTCAAATAAAATACTTTGGACACATTAAAAGGCATGACACCCTATTGAAGACCTTACTTGAGGGTAAAGTCAAAGGGAAGCGAGCAAGAGTAAGGCAGAGATACAAGTGGGAGAGTAAAATCACACGATTAACAAGTTACAGTCTAGCAGAATGCACCACCAAGACAAGAGACAGGGTTTGTTGGAGATCCGTTGCAGCCAACCTTCGTTGCGGAGACGATACTTAATGATGATGATGTGGTCAGAATCACTACCATTTTCTTTTTACGTTAGAGACTGTCCATAAATTACGTGAAAATTTCGGGGGTGGGGGTGTGTTTGACAAAAGTTGACGTCAACAAAACATGTTCTTCTCTCACATACATTATGTAGCTGCTTTTTCTGGGAAGGGGGGAATCGGTTGGGGCGAGGTGGGTGTAATTTGACATAATCAAGAGTTCATGAAATCTTGACAGTACGTTGACAGGGGTGCGGGGGGTAAAATGTGGACATATAGTGGCATGACACATTTTCTTTATGAGTCAATGCTCATATTCCGCAGAAAACGGATGTTTCAGACCATTAGTGCAAATAAAATAGTGACACAAATCATTTCCACTCTCTGGACTACATCCTGCTGGAAATCTAGTAGGACCATTGGCCTGCACAAAAGAGGTCTAGCGGGAGTTTGAGAATGAACGCTGAAGAAGAAGACAATGTTCATGTCATCGTATTTTTGTATGGTCAATGCACTTTCAAATTGACAGTTGGTGATTGTTAAACAAAAATTGCATTAGCTTCCTGTGAGATAGTTCAAGTCTTATCTTTATTGTGCACCCAATTATTTATCTATTAGTTTTCTTTTTCTTCCTCTTTCAGCCGAATTCAAGCGCTAATATGGATTTTATCAATGCACTGTACTATGGTCACCAGCCCCAAGACAGGGCCGTAGATATGTCCGTAATTATCATATTTGAGGCCCTTTTAGAGTCTTAAAACAAATTGTGTTGGCTTTCTCCATGACTTTTTACTAGATATCTCTAAAAATATTGCTCAAACAGCCACATTTTTGTGTTCCCCCCTTAGAGAAGCATGACCGCCTTCGCCACTCGGCTTGGAACTTGAGTGATTGATCCTTAGACTAGTAATTGGCGTCCAATGTAAATTTTGTTCTCCATGGCCCCTAGTGTGGAAGTTGATGTCCTCCCATTTGGGGGATATACTCCCACATTTAGAACCACTTGACTATTAGACATTTTCTATTTCTGCGTTCGTTTTCAAACTCTACCGCCGCCAAAATCAATGCCGGTGAATTAACAAACATGTACCATCGCGTCATATAAAGCAGCAATACAACTAATTTCTGTTCTCAGGACTACACCCCCAGCTGTGAAATCTAGTAGGACCAGTTCCTATTTATAAAAGATATCTCGGAGGAATTTGAGAGAAAACGCACACACGCTGGCACACAAAAACACCTACCATTGATCATGAAGCAATCACGCCCGTGTGTTGCCGGGGCCCGAGAGAGGAGCAAAGAATAGCAACACTCTTTACCTTCCATGCATGTCGTAAGAGGCGATTACGGAGGTTATGGGATGGAGTTGGCTGTTCCATCGCATAAAGGGTCAGTGACCCAAAGTCATGCTGATGTCGGTTGTCAGGCCGAAAGGTGCAGATATCGCATCAATGCTGTAAACTATGACACAACGAATTCCGTTCTTTGGATTACATCCTGCTAATCTGCAGGAGTTTGAGAATGAACGCAGAAGAAGAATGAAGCAATCAGTAGAACACAACAACTAACACAAGATTACTAAATTATGAACAGACCAGAACAGATTTTTTTTAACAAGCCCCTAAAAAAAAAAGGCCAAACCGATTCGGAGGTCACTAGTACAGAATATTCAAGATTGGCAGCAGTCTTGTATTTGTGGAAAGGTACTTTAGACTGCAGAGCACATTATGTAGACAGGTGCTTTAGACTGCAGAGCACATTATGTAGACAGGTACTTTAGACTGCAGAGCACATTATGTAGACAGGTGCTTCAAACTGCAAAGCACATATGTGGACAGGTACTTCAGACAGTATACCACATATCTGAACTGTACTTCAGGTGCAACGGATTGCCAGTAGAGACCTGTTCTCTGTATTAATTAAGCCTTCATTCGTTCCTTTTCTTGATTACTCCCATGTTTTCCATTGGTCAATATTTATATACTTGGAACGGATGCCAAAAATAGCCAAGGCTACTCCAAATACACAAATGTAACCAATGGAAAGAGTGACCATAATCAAAAATGTACCAAATAAAGGCCTGTTTACTTTAGGAATTTAGGTCTTCTTCTTCTTCTGCATTCATTCTCAAACTCCTGCAGATTAGCAGAATGTAGCCTGGAGAACGGAATGCATTGTGTCATGGTTTACAGCATTGCTGACCAGCTTACATACCTAGCACAGGAAATCGAAAATGCTTTCCAAAACAAAATTGAAGGCAGAATGTTTAGCTGGATAAAAGATGTCCTCTTATACTGCACTGCAAGAGTAAAAGTAGATGATAAACTAAGCAAACGTGTTACTCTCCAACAAGGAGTACCTCAAGGAGGAGTGATCTCTCCTACCCTCTTCCTAGTATTCATCAATGATATGGGAGAGACTGTCACATAATATTTCAAAGGCTCTTCATGCAGATGACTTTGCTGCCTGGAGTGCGGAAGGAAACCTATCCACTGCAAAAAACAGAATGCAGACAGCACTTGACACCTTAAGTGAATGGCCATCTGACTGGGGAGTCCAGATCAACCTCTCCAAAACGGTGACAACCATCTTCTCACTTTCAAACCACCAAGAAAAAGCAAATCTTAAAATAAATGGAAGTGAGCTAGCACATGTGGAGAACCCTACATATCTAGGGGTCACACTAGACAAGCGACTCACCTGGAAACCACACCTAATAACCACCGAGCAAAAAGCAACCAGGAGGCTATCCTTGATGAAGAAACTTGCAGGAACAAGCTGGGGAGCAAATGGAAATATTCTCCAAAAGTCTACATGGGTTCAGTCAGACCTGTAGTAGAATATGGAATGACAGCCTGGGCATCAGCATCAAAAACAAATACTGATCGCCTATCTAAAGTACAAAATGCAGGACTTCGACTTATCTCTGGAGGGATGAAAACCACTCCAATCCATGCAATGGAAAAACATGTAAACATCCGCCCACTGGATGACAGAAGAGAAGAAAGAGTGCTTGTTCAAAGGGAAAAAAATTAAGCGCATGCCAAACCATCCGATGCATGCACAAATTTCTAGATCAACCACAAACAGATTGATGAGAACCAGCTTCTGTCACATCTCTAAAGATATCCATGAACAACATAAAGAAATCCTCACAAACCTCCCAAATGAAATTGAAACACTAACGGACTTTGAAGAGCCAGGCAATAGTCTCCAGAATAACACAGGTTCCTGGAATAATTAATAAGGAATACTAAACTCCACCTCAACTAAAAGCATTGACACTGGAGATGATAGAAATAAAATACAATCCCAAGGATTGGACACATGTCTACACAGATGGATCGGCAGAAGGAGCAGTAAGGAATGGAGGATGTGGAATTTTTATAATACTCAAAGATGGGAAGACAATATCAAAAGCTTTTCCAACCGGGAAATACTCCTCTAATTTTAGAGCAGAAGTAGTTGCACTCTATCAAGCACTGAACGCCTTCACTGAACCAGGACTGCCAAGACCAAAGAAAATAGCCATATTCACAGATTGCAGATCCCTACTGGAATCAATTCAGAGCAAAAGAAACGAAAGCCTTCTGTACAACATCAGACATGAGCTAAGACAGATCCAAAAATCAACAGCTATTGCCCTTCAGTGGATACCATGACACTGTGGAATCATGGGAAATGAGAAAGCGGATGCTCTGTCAAAGGCAGGAAGTGAAATGGAGCAACTCAGACACCTACTGTCTTACGGAGAAGTAAAAACAATAATCCGCAACACATACAGAGCAAAGTGGAAGAAAGAAACGGAAGGGGAATACGAACATGATGCAATACATCCAGAGATATCAACAGACCACAATATATTGCCTCAGAACAGGCCACTGCAGACTGTTGGGTCACCTTTATGGATTAAGGATCTCATACACAGATGAATGTCCATGTGGATCCGGAACCCAGACTCCAGAACACATACTTCAGGACTGCCCAACATACAAAGAGCAGAGACAGCAGACCTGGCCAGAGGATACAGACTTGAGGCAAAATCTATGGGGCAACCGCTCTGACCTGGAGAAGACAGTGGACTTCGTCTTGACAACAGGTCTGACGGTATAGCATGACCACATGCTGAACGCAGAAGAAGACAGCATTGCTGCGATATCTGTGCCTTTCTGCCTGACATCCGAATTCAGCATGGTTTTGGGTCACTTACCCTATATGGGATAGGACAGCCAATTCCATCCCATAACCTCCTTAGTCACTTCTTACAATATGCATGGAAGGTAAACAGTGTTGCTCTTATTTGCTCCCCTCTCGAGCCCCGGCAAAACAAGGGCATAATTGTTTGCAAACTCTGGGGATTGAAATAAACAGCCTAACTCTGAAGATGGATGTGTCTCGTGATTGGTGCAAATAAAACAGCGACACACCACATTTCTATTCTCTGGACTACATCCTGCTGGAAATCTTGTAGGACCATTATCCCGCTATAAGAGATCCAGTGAGAGTTTGAGAATTAACACTAAAGAAGAAAAAGAAATAAACAGGCAAAAAACATAGAAGATACTTACGGATACATACGACAGCCAGTAGTCTCACAGGTACCTCTGGCTGCTCACAGTCCGGGAAGAGTGGCTCAATTACATAATAAGCAAAGGTCAGTGCTACTATAGCTTGAGAGCATGGTCGAACAATCATGCACTCCACCCACAGCCGAAGAAAAGCAAAGAAAGGTCCAAAAGCTTCAAAAATATAAGCGTAGTCAGCCCCGGAACGGACAATAGATGTGCCTAGCTCCGCATAACAGTAGGCTCCAATCATGGAATAAATTCCTGAAAGAAGCCAGACTATAAGTGACAAGCCAACACTTCCAGTACCCTGTAGGACTCCCTTGGGGCTGACAAAAATTCCAGAGCCGATGATGCTGCCAACAATAACCGTGATACCATTCAGCAGACTCAGCTTCTGTTTCAGCACAATACCTCCTGCAGCCTCTTCGGACTTATCTTCCTGCATCATGGGCTCTTGTTCAAACTCAAACTTCTTAGTGTTGATTTCTTTGGGCATTGAATCATCCATTCTTGAAGCACTAGATTGATATCAATATAAACCTTTAAAACTTGATTGAATAGATGGGCTGATGCTTGCAGAACTGACTGATAACTGTTATGACTTCTCTAACAGGAGATCTGCAGACAGAAATAAATTAGTTTAGTTGTATATTTTAGCTTTCATTAAATAAACATATTTTGTTTAGGTAGGAACCTTCATATTTTAGCTTTCATTAAATAAACATATTTTGTTTAGGTAGGAACCTTCATATTTTAGCTTTCATTAAATAAACATATTTTGTTTAGGTAGGAACCTTCATATTTTAGCTTTCATTAAATAAACATATTTTGTTTAAGTAGGAACTTTCATATTTTAGTTTTTATTAAAAAAAACATTATATTTTGTTTTTGTAGGAATCATCATAGTTTAGTTTGTAATAAATACACATTATATGTTTATTTAATATAAAGAAAGAACTACTAAGAGAAATAAAGATCAGGCAAATAAAATATTTTGGACACATTAAAAGGCATGACACCTTATTGAAGACCTTACTTGAGGGTAAAGTCAAGGGGAGGCGAACAAGAGGTATGCAGAGATACAAGTGGAAGAGTAACATTACATGATGAACAGGTTACAGTCTAGCAGAGTGCACCACCACAACAAGAGACAGTGTATGTTGAAGATCTGTTGCAGCCAACCTTTGTTGCGGAGACGGCACTTGATGATGATAATATTTTGTTTAGTTAGGAACCTTCAAATTTTAGTTTTATTAAATAAACATTATAATTGGTTCACTATGCGAAGCAGGGTCCACTTTCCAACTTTTTAATATTATGCGTAATTTAATACAGCTTCTGTGACTCAGAGATCCTTCTTCAATCAGTTTCCTATACTCGGAAGTCTAAACAGGAAGTTGGCCGTCTCCATAAATTCAGTCCTCAGCAGAAGGTCCTCACCCTGCCCCACAGCTTCACCTTCAGACCTGTCTTTTGGGGGCCATATTTTAGTTCTCATATCATCATGGAGTGGATATGTTTGCAGAATGTGTTCTGGAGTCTGGGGACTATTTGGGCATTGGTCAGTTTGGAGAGCCTTCATTTTGTGGAGATGTGCTTGTAGTCTAAGAGTGTCCTGTGAAGAGCCTAAAAATTGTGGTTTGTTTTGATCTGCTCAGTTTTAGAATGGGGACCTGTGGTAGGTTACTGCCTGTTCTCTGACTCCATGTATGTTTGTATTTTTCCTTTTGATGAGAGTTTTTGCTTCAGTCAGTGATATTCTGTGCTGGAATTGTTCCTTTTTTGCACCTGTTTTTGCCAGTCTGCCAGCTGCCTCATTTCATGCAATTCCACAGTGTGCACGGATCCACTTCAGCACAACTTGATTGTTAGCAGACAGTTGATTTAAAAGTTCTACAGTTGGATTTATTAGATCTTTAGGTTCATTTTGGATGGTCTGGAGTACTGACATGCAGTCACACAAGAAGACTATGTTAGCTCCTTTGAGCCTCCGTTCCTCTAGAGCCTTTGGTGCTTCTAACATTGCTTGTAGCTCTGTCCTGTAATTTGTTGATAATTTGCCAGAAGCGATTGAGAGTTCTAGTTTTGGGATATTTGGTATTAGTATTAGTATCCCAGCTGCTCCTTTCTTTACTGCACCCTCTGATGGTCCATTTGTGAAGACATGAATCCACTGTGAGCTAGGGTATTGGGTTGTCTAGGTGATCAAGTGTTTTTGCCTTGAGAGCAGCGGTGGTTTCCATACTTTTTTCTCAAATCCTAGGATAAGCTTTGCAGTATATATGGGTGAGGTGTTTGCGATGTTGTATTGTGCTTCTAGCTGTTCCCATTCATCCGGTTTGTTGCTGGTTACTTCTTCATTGGATTTCATAAGTTATTTTTTAAAAGGTGATTAAAGCTTGGTCTTTTCAGTTGTTTTTTTTGTTAGTTCATATCATTTTCCGATCACATTATTGCTCCCTATACGTCCGGCAACACCTGAAGTTGTCTATTTACTTGAATTTACCAAAAGCTTGAGAAGGTTCAACTATCAGGTATGGGCAGTCATCATCATCATCATCAGGTGCCATGCCGGGTGGCGTAGGCGGTCATGGCTCTCCACAGCTCTCTGTCCACAGTATTATGTATCAAAGTCATTGTTGTTTCCTTGCCGTGCCAGGTTGTCAAACTAACATTTTCTCACGTTGTCGCCCTCTGTATCTGGTGCCTTCAATCTTGCCTGTTGTGATTATGTTCTTTAAACCTGCCTGTCTCATGAAGTGGCCAAAAAAAAGAAGATTGCCTTTTTCTTATATTGTTGATTAAGGTCCGATTCGCATTTAACTCTTTCAACACCTTTACATTAGTTTTTCCTGCAGTCCATGGTATTCTCAGCATTCTTCTGTAGAACTACATCTCTGTTGCATCCAATCTCCCACTTTCCAGTTTGTTTATTGTCCAAGACTCGCATCCATATGTTAGTATAGGGGTTATATAGCACTGCAGAACTCTTTCTCACTTCTAATGACAAGGTCATATTACATAGTATATTTTTCATTTTTCTGAATGTTGTTTTTGCCTGTCCTATTCTACATCTTATTTCTGTTGAACTTCTTACATCTGCTGTAATCATTGTATCTAAATATTTGAATTGGTGGACCTGTTTTAATACTATATCATTCATTTTGATCTTGCAAGGTGTGTTATTTTGTTTCTTTGAAATAACCATTACTTCTGTTTTCTTGATATTTACTAACGATGATAGATCCCTAAAAACAATTATATTACAATGGACAAGGGCATAACAGTTGATGTTTTGATATATGATCTTCGTCTGGGTCAAAGGGCATGAACCCATAGACCGGCTGCATCAGCAACCAACTTCGTCTGAACGAACATAAGAAAGCACAGAATAGGCCCTAATACAGAACAAATATTGTTTAAGAGCAATTTTTTTAAATTAATATTTTTGTCTGTATAATTATATTTTCTTATGTTTGTTCTGACGAAGATCGCAAATCGAAACGTTTAGCGTCTTCAGTTTACCGTCTTCGTCCTTATTCATTTTATTATGTGTCACATTGTTTCTATCATCTTTTTTATTATTTGTAGTTGGTGTTTGTTCTGAAGTTCGTATCTTACATACGTATCGTACATACTTACTTATTCACCACAATTACTGAGTCGCCCGTGTGTTGCCGGGGGCCCGAAAGGGGAGCAAAATATAGCAACACTGTTTACCTTCCATGCATGTCGCCTCGACTAAGGAGGTTATGGGATGGGGTTGGCTGTCCCATCCCATATAGGGTCAGTGACCCAAAGCCATGCTGAAGTCGGATGTGTCAGGTCGACAGGCGCAGATATCGCAGCAATGCTGTAAACCATGACACAGCTCACTCCGTACTACATCCTGCTAATCTGCAGGAGTTTGAGAACGAACGCAGAAGAAGAAGATGAATTACTGAGCCTATTCACTTAGAGGGAGGTGTACAACCCTGAAAACCACTGAAGTTTGTATCTACTTCCATTAACTTCTACACTATTGTGAGTACAGATAGGTTATGAAGATAATTAGGACATAACGAAAAACAGATATACAATCTGTCAATAGGCATACTTGATTAATGGCAAGAAATCTCCATATTTAGTGTGTTCTTCCACGACCAGGTTCAAGTCACGACCTGTAGACTGATAACCTAGAAGGCAGGTTGTGAGTACTGCCGTAAGTTTAATTGGTAGGCCTTGGTTATTTTTTGGCGGGCGACTCCAATAATATAAAGTGTCCACTGAATGGCCAGACGGTAATCTTCTTCTTCAGCGTTCATTCTCAAACTCCCGTTGGATCTCTCTTGTAGCAGGACCATGGTCCTGTTAGATTTCCAGCAGGATGTAGTCCAGATAATGGAAATGCGTTGTGTCGCAGTTTTATTTGCGCCAATGGCCCGACACATCCGTCTTCGGCGGAAGACGATAATTAAAAAGCGTACCGAAAGAAGGCCTGTTTACGTTTAGCAGGTTTTTATGTCTATTTGGGTTTTATCTACCGACCGACTGTCACGGTTCTTCCGTGCAGTGGTATCCCCCTCCCCCCACCCCCTCCAGATCTTATTTCATACCAAGAATCCTCCCATGCCACTTTCAGGGTGTTCAATGTTTTAAGAAGAGTCTTCACTCACTCTTAGATACAACTGTCCTTAAGTTACATCAACACATTTTTGACTAGTTCACCCTTCCCCCTGCCAAGAATCTTGGGTCCCTCTCCCCCCCCCCCCCATCCCGATCAATTATGCCTATTTTCTTTAAATCACCCCACCCCCACGTAAAAGTATATTTTATAGGAAAAATAGCGGAAAGAAGACTTTTGACAAATTTTTTTCACATCCCCCCCCCCCACAATTGATGATGTCATTTATGGACGACCACCACCCCGCGACGAGATATAATGTAGGCGTAAATTGTAGCAACGTGGGGCGTAGCCAGTAATACAGACATTCCACTAGAACGTAAACATGACTTGGACAATATCCGTGAAATCTAGTGGTTGTCTTTGGATATTTTTGGTATGTGACTCCAAGTATATAAATAGCGACCAATTAAAAGCCAAACAATAATCAAACGTAACGAACGAGGTCTAATTCTCTTAGGTCTTTTGTGTGGATAGCCACTGGCTTCTATAATATGAAAATGTCATTAGGAAAACAATCTCGTTGTTAACTGGGGGGGTGGGGGGAAGATGAAAACATTACATATTTAGTTTCAATAAGCAAGCTGCATAAAATGGCTTAACCTCTACCCACCCTTAAAGGATTTTTTTCTTCTTTTTTTTTAATGGTCACCCAGACATGTCACTAAAGTGTGACTATTGTGTAAAGGAAGAAATTACCTTTTTACGGTAACTCCCTTTGTTACGGTAATTTTGAAGACAACTATTAGTAATATTAGACAACGACGAAAAATAAAAACAGCAAGCTATGCTACACAGAAGACAGACCTAGAGACCGACCACGAAAACTATGGACCACTGAAATAGAAAAGGCGACACATTTCACAAATATACTCAGCACACACGTAGGCGTTTCCAGAAAACTATTTTACCCCTGACGCCGCAATGCAACAAATAAATTGGTATATAATGATGATGTTCGCACGTCGTGATCGACGATGACCAAAAACTCAGCCATAATAATAATAAATAATAAAATAATAAAGTTAATAGTGCGTTTTTAAATGACTAGCAAGTCCAATGCGCGCACAAAATGTTCTTTTACAGAATTGACAACAATAGAAGGTATCTGTGTGAGGTTGAGATGTTTTTTTCTTTTCTACGTGTCCGCTTCTGTCTTGCAGTTTCTTGTCTGAATTCTTCCGCCGCTAGTGCTCCCGTTCTAATGCTGTAACGCCATGCTGTTCTATCCTGAGCGAGGCTCTCCCAAGCGCCTACGTCAATGTTAAGATGTTTCAAGGATGACTTGAGCGTGTCTTTGAAACGCTTTTTCTGTCCACCAGCTTTTCGAAATCCTGCCTTGAGTTCTCCATAATTATCATAATATATTTGTTTTGGCAAACGCGAGTTCTCCATACGCACAAGATGGCCTGCCCAGCGTGCCTGCGCTTTCATAAGTATTGTGTGGATGCTTATTGAGGTTGATTTTTCCAAGACCTCGTAGTCTGGTACTTTGTCCCACCAATGAATGTTTAGTAATTTACGTAGGCAGGTAAGATGGAAATGATTTAACTTTCTTGCATGTCTAGCATACACTGTCCACGTTTCGCAGGCGTATAGTAAGGTTGGTATAACAGCAGCATTATATACTTGTAGTTTGGTGGTTGTTCTTATACCTCTTCTGTCCCATACTTTGTTGCGTAATCTGCCAAATACAGCACTAGCTTTTGCCAGTCTATTGTTAATTTCCACATCAATGTTGACATCGCGAGAGAGAGTGCTTCCAAGGAGAGTGTATATATATATATAGATAGATAGATATACGGTAACCCCGACCCCTTCTGAAGTCGTCATTACGGCCCGGTCCGCATAAAGAAATGCGTCTTCGGTGTTCATTCTCAAACTCCCGTTGAATTCTCCCTTGTAGCAGGACCATGATCCTACTAGATTTCCAGCAGGATGTAGTCCAGATAATGGAAATGCGTCGTGTTATTTGCGCCAATGGCCCGACACATCCGTCTTCGGAGGTATAAAGGAATGCTAGGATAACAAATTTCATCCACTAAATATCGGTAGGTACATGATTCCAGAAATAAAATATGCAGATGACACAGTCCTCCTTACTACACATCCTGAGGGACTGAAACAGCTTATCACAAACAACCCAACAAAGAAATACAGTGAGACCCACAATCTATATCTAAACGCACAGATAAAACAAAAATCACAAAAGACAAAACAAAGATCAAGCCGATACTCAAAATAGACAATATAGAATGAACTAGAATGTGTCAACAAATTCGAATATCTGGTAGCAAATATAAACAATTCCGGGATTGTTCTGTCGAGATTAGAAGAGGCCTCGGAATTGCAACACAAATGAGAAAGCTATGGCAAAGTAGTAATAACGACACTAAAGTAAAGTAACCAGTTTATAATCACGTGTCTTCCCAGGGGCAACATAGCGAGACTTGGACAAGACAATATCTAAAAGAATAAATTCATCGAGTGAACAGAGAAAAAGAACATTGAAATTTTAGAAATTACTGAACTAAATAAAGGCTGGCTTCTACTCAATACACTATTTATACGCTACACTGTCCGCTACAGTATTTTTTACACTTAAAACGACATGATGGCTGATTCTAGAGGACAGAGTGTCGGACAGAGAAGAAGAGGTAGTAAAAGAAGACGATGGACTAGCGATATCGAAAAATGTATGAACATGTCTGTCCAATGCAGGCCTCCTTGCCCGGGAAATAAGGCGTTCAGAGTATCTACGATGAAGACAACTTTCTAGAAATAATGTTACTTCATAGATGTCATTTTACTTGAATTTTACTGTTGTTCTGGTGGAATACTGACAAAGAATCCGTACTTTCAGCAGTCTGTTCTATATACTATAATCAATAACAACAGATCTACAGAAATAATCCCACGAGGTGCAATTTGCCGGCTTTATCGCACGGGAGAACACGTGGTGATGCAATCGGCAAAACTGCGTGCGTCGTTACAGACCCACCAAGTCTTTTCCAACACAGCGTGTCAAATATTTGATATGAACTCACCATCCAGGTTTACGTGGCTAGTGTAGAAATCCACTTATTTTAAAATATAACATTCACAAATTATCACACGATAAAAACAATCCAACAATCCTGTGAAATGAAATTTTTAAATAGCAAGCCAAATCACACAACCACATTACAACACTCCTGTGAAATTCCCACCCACAACATGTTATTCCACGCTTCATATATTCAGAAATTCGAACAACGACAACATATTTACCTCGAGAAAGATATCCTTGTACAGATATCCTTCAATAAATGATAAACTTTCCCCCACAAAAATATCAGACCTAACACACAGTTACTGAATCAAGTCTTAGGCTCATAATTTAAGATCAAGTTCAACAAGGGACATGTGTCAGTCACCGTGTTCGAAATAAACACAGCTCTCGTACGACAGATTTTCCACTGGCAAGATTCGCTCTCGCTGAATGGAGCCCTGATCCAATGCGAACTTGCAATGGAGTCTCGCGATATTTTTAACTCGTCAATAAGAATACAGATTCAGGGGGAAACAGCCCGCGCAAAAATATTTTAACCATCAGTGAAACTGCACGGCAAACAAACGCCTCGTTTCCCGGGCTCCGCGCTACACGGCTGCTTTTGTCGAGAATGTACAAAGCCACCTTGACAAAGTGGTACTCCACTTCTTAACCCGTTAATCTCTAACCGTTATATTCAGTAGTTCACGGTGGCTTTTCTTAATGGTGGGGGCTAGGGTTATTTTTTTTATTATAGGATTTATGTGTAAAAGTGGATTAGCCCAGGAGATAATACACGGAACCAAATTGATTACATTTAGGTTTCTAAATGACAGAAACAGCATTCAATCAATCAAGTGCCAAGCCGAATGGCGTAGGCCAGGACGATTCAATTGGCGGCCCGCGGGCCAAATCCATCCCGCGGGGCCTAGTAAGTGGCCCGCGGAACATTGCTAAAACAGTGAAATAAAGTTATAAAAAAACTAAATGTATACAATCATTCAATGTATTTTTTATAAATCTGGCCCGTGATGATCTCCATTTTCTACATTTTGGCCCCCGAGTAAATATAGGTGGCTAGCCCTGGCGTAGGCGATCATGTCCCACGACTCTGTCCCTTGTGTTGTCAATAAACTTGGTTGGTGAACTTCTACCGTGCCACAATACTAGTCCATCTAGCCACTTTTCTCTTTGTCGTCCCCTGTCTCTTCAGCTTTAGAAACAGCATTAGATCTATGAAAACAAGGCCAGGTGACCACCGCAACAGTGATCATGTACCACTGATGAACAAGTTTGTATAAGATTAATGAAGATCACCAAGAAATATCAAATTAGATTTAGCATTATTGAAATCAGATGCTGACATTAAAGAAAGATACAACATAATTGTACAGAGTAGATACAATGCCATTGCAAATATTCAGAGTATTGAAGATCGATGGAACATGCTAAAACATTCGATAAATCAAACATCTAAAGAGATAATACCAAAAGTGGAACATACATCAAAACAAAAATGGATGACTGAAGAAATATTAAAATTGATGAGCACCAGAAGAAAAAATAAGCACAAGATAGTGGAATATCAGAAAATACATAAGGAGATACAAAGAGAAATGCAATATAGCGAAAGAAAGCTGACTGAAAAAGAAATGCACAGAAATAGAATTGCATTACAACCAAGATACATTACTACATCAGAAAATTGAGGTGATAACAGGGAAAAGAACGCAGTTACAGGGTTTCTAAAATCTAAGACAGGGCAGGTATTAATGGGAATAGATCACATAGTACAGAGATGGTCAGAATATATCAAAGAACTTTATGATGACAACAGACCCGAGATAAACATACACGATAACGGCGAAGGTCCATCAATACTCGTAGGAGAAGTAATGGAGGTACTAAGACACATGAAATATGGCAAAGCCCCAGGATAAGACAATATAACAATCGAGGAATTAGCAGCTTTATGTGACTTTGGAGTTGAAATAATCACAAAATTGCTGAATGACATATATAATAGTGGACACATAACAGATGACTTAATGAGGTCCATATTTATAGCCTTACTTAAGAAACGAGGGACCACCGAATGTGAAGAACACCGTAGAATCAGCCTCATGAGCCAAATAACCAAAATACTTCTCAGAATCATCATGAAGAGAGTGAGAAACAAAATAAAATCAGAAATAAGTCCAGAACAATGTGGCAGAAGGCAAAGGTACCAACAATGCGATATATATATTAAGAACACTAATAGAGAGGTCTATAGAGGTAAAAACAGATCTGTACCTGTTTTATAGACTACACAAAAGCATTTGATACAGTTAAACATAGTGAAGTTATACACATGCTAGAGAATTTGAACATCGATAGTAAGGATTTAAGAATCAAGAAGATGTACTGGCAACAAACAGCAGCAATAAGAGTAGGAAATCACTTTGACCCTTTTCAACAAATAAAATTAGGAGTTAAACAGGGATGTGTACTTTCAGCAAACCTGTTATCTTTCTACAGTGAAAACATATTGCGTGCAATAGATAATATCTCAGGAATATCAGTGGGAGGACATAACATAAATAATTTGAGATATGCGGATGACAGTGTTCTGATTGCAAAAAGTGAGGAAGACCTTCACGATTTATTTATTATAGTAGTCACAGAAAGTAAAGAGAAAGGCCTTTTCCTAAATATCAAGGAAACAGAAGTAATGGTTATTTAAAAAAAACAAAATAACACAGCTTGTAAGATCAAAGTGAATGATATAGTATTAAAACAGGTCCACCAATTAAAATATTTAGGTACAACGATTACATCAGATGGAAGAAGTTCAGCAAAAATAAGATGCAGAATAGGACAAGCTAAAACAACATTCAGAAAAATTAAAAATATACTGTGTAATATGACCTTGTCATTAGAGGTGAGAAAGAGAGTTCTGCAGTGCTATATAACCCCTATACTAACATATGGGTGCGAGTCTTGGACAATAAACACACTAGAAAGTGGGAAATTAGAGGCAACAGAGCTGTGGTTCTACAGAAGAATGATGAGAATATCATGGACTGTCAGAAAAACTGATGTGGAGGTATTTAAAGAGTCAAAGCGAAACGGACCTTAATCAATATTGTAAGAAAAAGACACGCTTCATTTTTTGACCACTTCATGAGACAGACAGGTTTGGAGAACATAGTCAGAACAGGCAAAATTGCAGGCAACATAGACAGAGGGCGACAACGTGAGAAAATATTAGACAGTTAGGCAACCTTGATACGGCAGGGAAACAACAACGAGCTTGATACATAATAATGGAGACAGAGAGCTGTGGAGAGCCATGACCGCATACGTCCGCCGGCATGGCACCTGATGACGATGATCCTATTCAGGACGTAGCCATCAACCCAACATTTTTTGAGTGTAGTGGTTTGTTTATATATCTATATTAGATCATCGTAATCAGCTGTGGTTTGAGAAATGGCGCAGTAGGAAACCAAGAAGTCACAAGAGCAGTGGGTTTACCCTCGCATTTTTCCAAATGTTCATTCCTATTTTATGAATGGGCCATACAAAAACAACATTCAGAAATATTAGACAGTTTGACCACCTGGACCGGCAGGGAAACAACAACGAACTTGATACATAATAATGGAGATAGAGAGCTGTGAAGAGCCATGATTGCATACGTCAGCGTGCATGGCACCTGATGATAATGCTACATATTTGTTATCAAAGAGATAAATAAAAAGACAGAGCTATCTGTGGTTCGTTACCCTGCGCGCTTAGCATACAGCAGTAATCATAGACAAATATAAGACATTTCTGACTGATTGGGAATCATGTATAAATAAAAATAAAAACAGTACGTTACACTATTAACGACAATTAAATTCAATTTATTGATTATGTATTAGAAACTGACATTATAGCACACCGGAAATTCCCATAAGTTTCCACACCAGAAGATGTACGGTAATAGAAGAGGAGGACATTCCAATGCGGCCAGTACCATCACGTCTTTTGGCAGAAGATACATCTTTGAGGCACAAGCTATGGGGCAGCAATTCTGACCTGGAGAAGACAGTAGACTTCGCCATGACGACATGTCTGACAATTTAACATGACCGCAGGTGCTGAACGCAGAAGAAGGTCACGTCTTACCAGGATCCAGCATATAAATCTAGACCAACTAGCTCATCATTCATCTGTTAGATCCGTTGACCCATCTGCAGTGATGACACGTCTATAATTCCCTTCCCCCTCCCCCCGGAGTCTGTCACAAATGTGCAATGTTCCATGGCCTGCATCTTTTCAATATATGTGGGATCACGTGACTTGTGTAAATGGGAGTCACGTGACTTGCATGTATGGAAATTATGTGACAGAAGACAAAAGTAAGAAAACGAGACAAAAAATGAAGTGACAATGATGACTTTCTTGCAGTGACAATGATGATTTTCTTGCAGTGACAATGATGATTTTCTTGCAGTGACAATGATGACTTTCTTGCAGTAACAATGATGATTTTCTTGCAGTGATAATTATGATTTTCTTGCAGTGACAATGATGACTTTCTTGCAGTGACAATGATGATTTTCTTGCAGTGACAATGATGACTTTCTTGCAGTGACAATGATGATTTTCCCCGCAGGCGACAGGTTATCAGCTTATTCCTCAAATTTCCTCGTGAATGATATGTTTCTTCTTCTTCTTCAGCGTTCATTCTCAAACTCCCGCTGGATCTCCCTTACAGCAGGATCACGGTCCTACTAGATTTCCAGCAGGCTGTATTCCAGAGAATGGAAATGCGTTGTGTCGCCGTTTTATTTGCGCCAATGGTCCGACACATCCGTCTTCGGCGGGAGTGATATGTTTGTTCGTCAGGGATTGTTCTCAAACTCCCCCGTGGATAACTTTGGGAGCAGGATAATAATTCTTCCAGCAAGATATAGTCCAGACAACTGAAATGGGTTGATGTCCTCGTTTATAATGGCTTGACAACATTCGATTGTATGATATTTACCAAATTCTTGATTCTTGATTAGAAACTGACCTCACAGCACGTGAGGCATTCCCATAAGTGCTCCGTCCTCTGTTCCAGCAGCCATCCGACTTGATGGTGTTTTGAGTCTAATGCTGCTGAAGCAGACGTCGACATCAGGACACAACTCTGGCACTTGCGACAGGTTTCTTTGTTGTTCCGTCCACCCACGCAGTGCCCATAACTAGTTCAAGCACAACGTCGGCCTGCAGGAACAACATGGTAACTGTTATCGAAGGTTACGACTACGGTCCAAATTTACCAAATTGACTATAATTACTTGCGATGGCCGCCGTTGCACGTTAAACTACCAATAGATAATAGCGGAATAAAGAACACGCAGTAATAAGTTTTACAGTTACAATACAGACTAAATCGTCGTTTCGACACACACAAAAAGTAAGAGCAAATGTAGAAAAAGGAACTAACACTTTTCCTCTTAGGCCATGATGATAAAGGGAGGTCACACATTAAGAATGGTTCATGCGAACAGATTATTTCCCTTTGTTTTTTAATCATTCAGTCTCTATGTCACACTTCATGTTTATCGTCTAACATAAGATGATGTTATTCTACTACGTGATATCATGTGTTATCAGTAGGCTTCCCTCCACTATTCAAGTGACTATCTCAGGTACTTCAAATGTCTCGTATCGTTTCTGATTTGTTATGCGGTTGTTAGGTCAGATAAAATGTCCTACTTGTTCTTGTTGGTTGGTTGGTTGATGATCCAGCGATCCATGGGCTCATGCCCTTTGGCCCAGGTTTTATGTTTCTGAGAAATCTGTGGATTTCCACCTCGGGCCAGAGTCAGAGAATAACTATGACACCATCATGAAGGCACGTTTCTACCTATGCACGGCTCAGAGCCACTGCAGACAAGATAGAGTTCACTGTGCTCATTCCCCGCCACTAATTGACTACTGGTTATGCCGAACTTCTCTATTGCTCCAGGCATGCAACCAAATGTTCAAGTCAAAAAGATTGTCAAGTCCTGAGTCACTGTGCCTCTATGATGGGTCTCAGCCATAGGAAAATACAGTGCTGCCAGTTTCCTCCTCCCCAGTGTTGCACAGTACATCTCTGGCTCCCTCCCAACCACAGAGTGTGCATACATATATACAAATATACAAAGCATAAAACACATTGCAACAACAAAATAAAAGTATGAGAAGCATAATTGTATAGATTACATGCCATGAAGCTTCTATAAGAAGGTAACCTCAATATAAAGGCAAACCATCTACTAAGGTTTTCTGTTGCATGGGTGGTTTGTCTAATGAGCCATCGGTGAGACCGACAGACGCAACCGCATGCGTGCCTGTTCTTGTCTGCCATCTATTATTAACCGACAGCTTGATAATTAATTTGTTATTCATCCTAACGGAAACTATTACGGAGATCGTGATGACAGGATTACCAGAACCGCAACCTACACTATTTTTTTATGTCTGTAAAGCTCTGATATAACTAATGGACTACCGTAAAATTTGCAAAAATTAATTCGCCCTAGAATAAACAGTGGGAAGTCTTAATGTTGAGATTACCTGAACCGCTGCATCTATTTTTTGGTGGTTTATATAACCAAATGGACTCATGTTCACGGTTGAAATAAATAATATAAGGAAATGCGGTGTGATCGAATTTGGAAAGCGTGTTGGTTCAAGCTGCGAGGCGAATAGGTACCACAATAGGACCAGGTTCAAATCCCACCTATAGGAGTCTGATATATTCCACGGCGCATCTCAGCGTAAGGAAGAATGTTTTTAATTTAAAAAAGAAATGGCTGTGAATCAATCAGTACTCATGTTACGAAAGGTGAATAAAGTACTAGGGCAGACCCATTTTTACTGATTTTTACGGACTTTTGTTTGGTTAATTAAAATGTGCCTCTTGCGGTGAGGCATATCACTTTCAACCGCGGACGTTAGTCCAGTTCGGTTAATAATAGAGATCGTGGTTCAGATAATCCTGTGGCTGAAATATGTTGTACTTATGTCAGAAATCTTGCATCATTCTTTCCATATCTGCATCTTGCGATATTAAAACATCATTCTCTACCGAAGATGAATGTGTCTGGCCGTTGGAACAACGCATTTCCATACTCTAGACTACATCCTGCTTAAAATCTAGTAGTAATTTGTCCTGCTACAAGAGAGGTTCACCGGGAGTCATCTTCTTCTTCTGTGTTCGTTCTCAAACTCCTGCAGATTAGCAGGATGTAGTCCGGAGAACGAAATGCGTTGTGTCATGGTTTAAATCATTACTGAGATATCTGAGCCTTTTGGTCTGACACATCCGACTTCAGCATGGCTTTGGTTCACTTGCCTTATATGGGATGGGACAGCCAACTCCATACCATAACCTCCTTAGTTGCCTTTTATGGGAAGGTAAACAGTGTTGCTACTCTTTGCTCCCCTTTCTGGCCCCAGCAACACACGGGCGTGTATCACTTTGAGCCTCTATTGAATGAGACAAGCCAACTCCACCCCAAAACTTTTTTATTCACCCCTTAGACATGCATAACAGGTCACTCGCTATTCTTTTCTCCTCTTTCAGGTCCAGGTAACACAAAGGTGACATCTACATTAATATACAGTAAGTATATTAATGATGAAAAGCATTGTAGCATTGTAAAATGGACATTGTTCTATAATACAAAAAGAGGACAATAAGAAATATCTGGAGGAAAAGGGATAAAAGAAATGAATATGACATGGAAAGAACTGGATGCAGAACTAAGAATAAACTAGTATGAAACAGGTGGTTCATTACGGGCAGATGTGGCCTCTTTTTTGCGACCCTCACATTAAGTATGGTTATAACTACATTGGGCTAATGTCTATGGTTGAGAGAAGCGTAGCTCACCATTAGTTAGTTTGTTCCTTTCGTGCCCCAGGCGGGACATAGGGCAGAGGTTTTGATTCTCCATGTGGTGCGGTCCGCTGTCTGCAGTTTTAGTTCTTGTATGGTCTTGCAGCCTGTTATTTCCCCCTGTTTAAGTATGATGTTCTTAAGGACTTCCTCGTTTTCTTTAGCCCTCAGCTGTCCACATAAGGACTCTTTGGTTTATTTTGTTTTTATCTAGTCTTAAACCGTGACCCAGGTATTTCCATCTGCATTTGCCTATAACGTTTGAAACATATTTTTGGTGTGTTTTGTTTCTTAAATCACTATTTGTGACGAAATCGCTCCATTTTATGTTCATCAGTTTCCGGAGACATTTGTTTTCGAATCTATTTAATTTTTGGTCTGTTACTTGTTGTTTGGTCTATAGCTCACCGTAAGACATACATTTTACTTTTATACATAAACAATGCATTAAAATTACCAGTAAAATGGCGCGCGATGAAAGCGTTATCTTGGTTCTTGATTAGAAACTAGTTTCACAGAGGTATCTCTGATAAGCGAAGTTACGAAGATCAGTTAGGAGCCACCGAGTAAAATAAATCCTGCTCATTAATTCTACATTGGAACAGGGCCGGTCTTAGGCCATTTCAACATATGCGGCCGCAGTGGGCCCATCACTTCATAGGCTCATAAATTCATATTAGAATTAATTTTATTATCCTCTTCCCTACCCAGACTGGGCCCCGCGCAATCCGTTTCGCATTGGGCCCCACAATTGTTAGGGCCGGCCCTGCATTTGAGTATGTTTACAAATATAGAAAATTACAATTATTGAAGAAAATACTGCTGTTGTATGGCTCACGTGTTAACCTAAATGTCCCGTGAACAGTTCAGAAAAGCAAAGAGGGAGTGTTATATACATAAAAATTCTAAGAAACATAAACAATAGAAAGTCATCGTTGTTGGTCACATGAGATGAGGGGTTATGGTAAACATTTTTACAATATACAATATTTCCGGGAACAATTTGTTGTGATACTCAGGAATTTTTTTGAAGTATAGCTTAACCAAATTGCTATTTGCAGACGACCAAGTACTAGGGTACTACATCAGAATAGCAACTACAAAGACAAATAGATTACACCAAACATGCCAAACCTTTAACATGAAGATAAATGTAGAGAAGGCGCAAGTAATGAAGATAGGAAGAACAGAAAGAAACACCAACATATATATTGGAAACAACAGACTTTAGTGACAGAATTCACATACATAGGAAGCAATATAACAACCCTAGGGCAACAACCCTAAACAGGAAGTAGGTGGCTGGAGTAACACAGGGCAAATATCAAGATGAACGAAAATAGGTAGAAGTGCTGCCAAAATAAGACATAAAACAACGTAAAAACGAGATACAGAGACAGACGACGTTTCGACTAAACAGTCTTCATCAGGACAAACAAAAAACAACAGTAGAACGAATCTTACATGGAGACAAACAGGGTTATCCCCTTCTTCATCGTTCGTTCTCAAACTCCCGCTGGATCTCCCTTGTAGCTTGACCATGGTCCTAGTAGATTTCCAGCAGGATGCAGTCCAGAGAATGGAAATGCGTTGTGTCGCCGTTTTATTTGCGCCAATACATTCGACACATTAGTCTTCGGAGGAAACATGGTTATGATAGGAAGGAAAGAAAAGGAAAGATAGCGAATAGATAGCAGAGGAAGCAAAGATGGAACTAGATAGCAGGGAGGAAGATGGTATGGGGAGAAGATAGTGATAATGAGGAGGGGAAAATGCACAGAGGGTGAGGAATGAAAATAGATAAGATGTGATAGCAAGTGAAATAAGATAAATAAGGATAAATTAAAATATTTATCATGTAAGATTCGTTGTACTGTTGTCTTGTGTTTGTCCTGATGAAGGTTTTTAGTCGAAGCGTCGTCTGTCTCTGTATCTCGTTGTTTTATTTCTTATTGTGGTAACACGTCTACCTATTTTCGTTCACCTTGATCTGTCCAGAGCTTTCTTTCATACACATAGAATATTTCAACTCTCGGTAGTATATAAGACAAGAAGAAAAAAATATGCCCAGGGGGAAGGAACGGTTCTATGTGTGTACGCAGACGACATGTAGGATACTGTTATAGGCAGTCTGTGTGTTTCGGGGTCTGAAAGGGGAAACAAGAATACCAAAACTTATGTGTCACGTATGTCATAAGAGGAGATTCAGGATTTTTCTTGGCCGGCCGCTTCGTTGAGAAGGACGGGGTAAGTTGGAAAACCCAAGTAAAATTAAGTCGTTCCTCTACGCCTTTTCAACGCTTCCTGTCTGTTGTATTGACGTTCAAAGCTTCAGATGAAACACACACGCAGTAAACTTTGGAAATCACTGTATAATGAATAGAATAAAAAAAAACATAAACCACCAGTGTCACAGGGTTGCCACACTACAGATATCATCGGTGTCACACTGGAGACATCAGGACATAACCCACCCCATTGAGGCCATCACCGTGAAGTAGTGATAGGGCTTAGTTCAGCCATCAGTGGCTGGAAACTAAGACTGGACGAGCAGTCCCACTCGCGTAGGACCACAGTCCTGCCCAAGTAAGCAATGTGCTGAAGACGGAGGCAACCAGCCAAAAGGCGCACAATGAATCAGGATGCCACGCACAAAACACAATGGAAACATGTCAATATCTCATAATGGCTATGGTGCCTGCCCTGTGGCGAATTTTCGGGCAGGGACAGTGCTATACCTCGAAAAGGCATAATCTCAATTACTGGAGGTCTTTCTCGGTTGCCCCGGGGGGCAAGGAAATGGAGTTACTCAAGGCTGTATGGGCCACTGTGGGAACTACAAAAGACAGTGAGTTTTTTTTAAGGAGACAGAATTACAGATATAGACATGTTTCAAGTGAACGAAAGAAGAAGAGGGACATAACCCATCAGTGTCGCAAGGGTGCCACACTGGAGACCATACAATCCGCCAGTGTCGTAGAGTGCCACACTGGAGACATCAGCCCATAGCCCGTCAGGGTTGCCACACTGGAGATACAAACACAAAAAAAGCTCTCCAAACAACTATATCCTCAGCAATTCGGAGGAGTGTAGAAAAATCATTCCTTAATGCTAGCAATCCAGGATTTTCTTTTTCCACCTCTTCTTCAACCATCGTCTGTTCCATAATTGTATACATTAAGTCCCGTTATATGTCTAAATCAAACAAGTTTACGTCGTTTCTCCACAGACAAACGTTATTCTTGATAACCTGCAAGTTTGTCTGTTTACTTCAGGACGAACATACAACTCATTCTTAACACACGTCTGTAGCAAGCACTTGCTTTCAAAAGCCTGAATCCTTCTTTCCGTGTCTGTATTGAGTGTCCAACTTCTCCATCCGTATAACAGTATAGCCTATGACATAACTAAGTTGAATACTCATCATCATCATCATCATCAGGTGCCATGCCGGCTGGCGTAGGCGGTCATGGCTCTCCACACCTCTCTGTCCACAGTATAATGGATCAAAGTCGTTGTTGTTTCCTTGCCGTGTCAGGTTGTCAAACTGTCTAATATTTTCTCACGTTGTCGCCCTCTGTCTCTGTTGCCTTACATTTTGCTTGTTGTGACTATGTTCTCTAAACCTGCCTGTCTCTTTCAACACCTCTACATTAGTTTTTCTGGTAGTCCATGGTATTATCAGCATTCTTCTGTAGAACCAAATCTCTGTTGCCTCTAATTTCCCACTTTCCAGTTTGTTTATTGTCCAAGACTCGCATCCATATGTTAGTATAGGGGTTATATAGCACTGCAGAACTCTCTTTCTCACCTCTAATAACAAGGTCATATTACACAGTATATTTTTCATTTTTCTGAATGTTGCCTTTGCCTGTCCTATTCTGCATCTTATTTCTGTTGAACTTCTTGAATACTAGCGATATGAATAGATTGATCTTTACTGTAATAATGATCTTATTTTGCGTAATCGCTCGCCATCTTGTCTTAACTTAATCTCATTTAATGATATCTCTATATCAGTGATGAGAAAAATACGGCCCATGTACCAATTCCGGCTAGCTAAAGTCTTTTTATTGGCCCGCGAGTTTGATTTTGAAGTATTTTCTTCTTCAGTGTTCATTCTCAAACTCCTGCTGCATCTCTCTTGTAGCTCTGAACCATTCTAGATTTTTAGCAGGATGTAGTCTAGAGAATGGAAATGCGTTGTGTTGCCGTTTTATTTGTGCCAATGGCCCGACACATCCGTCTTTCGCCAGGTTGCCATATCCCACAGCGAGACTAGTGTGCACTGCTCCAATGAGGTAAGGCGAATATATTGAACACTATGTCAACGGTGAAAGCAGCACAGAGTTAGAGGGCAGCATAATTTGGAAGTGAAAATACATTTGAAAAAAAAATTAAGTTACAATAAAAGTAAAAATACATGGTAGAAAACAAGTTTCTTATCTGCTGAAGTTTGTGACATGAAGCCAAATCGTCCCAGTGTGTGACATGAAGCCAACTCGTCCCAGTGTGTGACATGAAGCCAGATCATCCCAGTTTGCTTGGAAGTGCGTGACATGAAGCCAAATCGTCCCAGTTTGCCTGGAAGTTTGTGAAATGAAGGCAAATCATTCCAGTTTGCATTTGAAAACAAATGCAACAGACGAATATTAAGTATCCATTATTACAGAGCATAAAACTAAACAAACATATACGTGAGAAACATGATAAATACTCTTGCAGGCCAACAAAAGAATATGATGGCAGTGGTGAGGCGACGCAAACTCGCTTGGTTTGGCCACGTAATAAAGCACAATTCCTCTGTCCAAATATATCTTGCGGAGAACAGTTGAGGGTGGAAGAAGAAGAGGGAAGAGAGAGGAAAGTATGAATTGATAATATAAAAGATTGGACATGATTAAGATTCTCCACACTCAAACAAAGAACTGAGAACAGAGAGACATGGCGAAATTTTTGTGTTAATGTTTCCAGAGTGACACCGCTACGCCCTGAAGGGTTATGGGTTTGATGCTGATGATGCAGTCAAAATGTGTGTAGTAACTCTTCTTCTTCTTCTTCAGCGTACATTCTCAAACTCCTGCTGAATTCTCTTGTAGCAGGACATGTCCTACTAGATTTCCAGCAGAATGTAGTCCAGAGAATGGAAATGCGTTGTGTCTTCATTTTATTTGCGCCAATGGCCAAACATATCAGTCTGGTGAACGAAACCTTGGTTAAGAAAGCAAACTAACCCTAGTCCAACTCTACTGTAGAGTGTTTGTTTCCTATATCAGATCCAGGCACTCAGTTAAGAAAAGGTTAAGTATCAGAGGGTACATGTGGCAATGGACTGTCCAAATATAGGAGATGAGCTCTCTAACTGCAGAACACATTGTACCGAAAACACATCAACTTACGTCCAACGGACATGTCACCCAGGGACATGTTTTGACATGCAAAGTCCACGGGAACAATTGTGATAAACCATTTTAGTTAAACTTGCCCCACACTCGTCGCCTGGTGACAGACCTGAAGGCTGTCACAGACTATGAAACCTACTCGAATTTTACTTCTTCAGCATTCATTCTCAAACTCCTACTTGTAACAAACCTACATGTAACCATCCCACTAGATCTCCAGCAAGATATAGTCCAGAGAATGAAAATGCATAATGTCGCTGTTTTATTTTTGTCAATGCCCTAATACATCCGATTTCAGTGGACCTGCCCGAATTAAAAGCATGCAGATAACTGATATACTAGGCCTACATTTCGCAACTTAAATCGCAGCACAGCGTACTCCACATTATCTGATATAAATGGAACATACATGTGTACTGGTTATTTCAGAGCATAAAACAAACTGAGAGACAGTAATATTAACAATAGAAAGTGTGATATTTATTTTCCATGATTATTGAGCTGTACACATAATGTAACAAAAATAATCTGTAATCAATTTGTGATATTTCCTTTCACACACACACACACACAAACTGTAACAAGCTCTGTGTTAGTGCCTACATCTACCCACATACAAGTGTTTACTTTCATCACCGCACATAAACTCATCACCTGCAAGGGCAGTAAGAGTCCTCCAGCAATTTCTATTCTCAGCTATGCCGATGAGTGTGGGAAAAACTTCACCTGTCCAGTCTTTAATACTGCCCGCTCATGATTTTCTTATCTCCTGCTTCTTTCACCTTCAACTGTATCCGGCAATATTGTTCTTGACAGGGAATCATGTCCAAACCAAGCAAGTTCTTGACAGGGAATCATGTCCAAACCAAGCAAGTTCTTGACAAGGAATCAAGTCAAACCAAGCAAGTTCTTGACAAGGAATCAAGTCAAACCAAGCAAGTTCTTGACAGGGAATCATGTCCAAACCAAGCAAGTTCTTGACAGGGAATCATGTCCAAACCAAGCAAGTTCTTGACAGGGAATCAAGTCAAACCAAGCAAGTTCTTGACAGGGAATCATGTCCAAACCAAGCAAGTTCTTGACAGGGAATCATGTCCAAACCAAGCAAGTTCTTGACAAGGAATCAAGTCAAACCAAGCAAGTTCTTGACAGGAAAATCATGTCCAAACCAAGCAAGTTCTTGACAGGGAATCATGTCCAAACCAAGCAAGTTCTTGACAGGGAAATCATCTCCAAACCAAGCAAGTTCTTGACAAGGAATCAAGTCAAACCAAGCAAGTTCTTGACAGGGAAATCATGTCCAAACCAAGCAAGTTCTTGACAGGGAATCATGTCCAAACCAAGCAAGTTCTTGACAAGGAATCAAGTCAAACCAAGCAAGTTCTTGACAGGGAATCATGTCCAAACCAAGCAAGTTCTTGACAAGGAATCAAGTCAAACCAAGCAAGTTCTTGACAAGGAATCAAGTCAAACCAAGCAAGTTCTTGACAGGGAATCATGTCCAAACCAAGCAAGTTCTTGACAGGGAATCAAGTCAAACCAAGCAAGTTCTTGACAGGGAATCATGTCCAAACCAAGCAAGTTCTTGACAGGGAATCATGTCCAAACCAAGCAAGTTCTTGACAGGGAAATCATGTCCAAACCAAGCAAGTTCTTGACAGGGAATCATGTCCAAACCAAGCAGTAAGTTTTTGTCATTTTACTATTGAAAGTAGTGATTCTCGTCAACCTGTCGACGAGATTCTCGACATTATATCCCATGTACACATTTGACTCATGCTCTCTATAGGAAATGTGCCAAAAATTGGCTTATAGCACTGGTATTTGAAGACCTGTATCCTTCTCTCCATGTATACAGTGAGTGTCCAACTATCGCAACTAGACAGCATAGTAGATAGATAGTACTAGTGAGTTTTCTCACAATCACTTACAAAATGGTGCAGCCAACGTCACTCTCAATCCTTCTTAGTTATCTCTTGTGACATCTATAATAGGTCCCAGTGTTACTATTCTTGGCTTCCCATTTGGACCAAATGTAGCCAAAGCCAATGTAATATTCCACAGTTATCTGAGCCAAGTCAATGTTCAGATATGAATGCACAGAGTGATAGTTTGAAGGTACACAGCTGGTGTCATATCCTCCGTGGAACATCTGTACACCCCTCTGAGTAGGAAGCTTCTTCTTAGAGCATTGCACACAGCTGATAATTGGAGTGTTCTGGGTATGAAGATTGGCTCAAGTCCGACATGAGTTTATAGAGACTGTGATGACATTGACATTCTGTCTAGAATATGCTACATGATGATGATCATCTGCACCAGAAAATATAAAATCATAAACTATCTCGCCCGTGTGCTGCCGAGGCCAGAGAGAGGAGCAAAGAATAGCAATACTGTTTACCTTTCATGCATGTCGTAAGAGGAGACTAAGGAGTTTATGGGATGGAGTTGGCTGTTCCATCCCATATAGGGTCAGTGACCCAGTCATGCTGAAGTCGGATGTGTCAGGCCGAAAGGTGCAGATATCGCATCAATGCTGTAAACCACGAGACAACGCATGGAAAAACAATGCACAAGGGGAAACAAATAACTGAAAGGGCATAACTTATGTTAATAATTATCATAACCGTAAATAACTAATTTCTGTTATAATGCAAATATTCTGTCAGACCCGACCAATTCTTTATAACAGGATTCCACTGTAACAGTGATTCTAAAAAAATAGTCTCAATTAGTGGTTCCCCCGTGCTTTTTTTTTTTAAAAAGAGAATTTTTGTCTTTACAAGTCACCAGGGTTACTCACTTCTTGTTTGTTTATCATTCAAATGGCCCCCTCCGTCAATTCTTAAATTTCTTCATGGCTCGGGTGAGACAAGAAGAGAAGGGTGCTGGTCCACTCGAGAACCACTGGTCTACACGATACACATTCAATAAAATAGATTGGGAGATTTATTTCAATGCCCAAGAAAAATGAGTGATGCAGCTCTTTCCTATGTGAAATAGAGTCACGTTACAAGTATTTGTTATTAGTAGCCAAGGAGACTTCATGCAGTCTTAGCAGTATGCAATGCTTGAAGAAGAAACCTTCTAGTAAATGTTCTATGTGTCTATGTAGAAGGCAAGTTTCACCATTTTGTATGTAGACATCCAATCATGTGAAAGACTTCAATCGTTTGATGGTATCAATGTAAACTGCGTGACTTCAATATAGACAAATTGACGGATGTCAAGTGGCTACTATTCAGGGACGCCCAACTCACATTGAAATTTCATGCACGTCAACAGTTCTAAATACATGACAGAACCTATGACACAACAAGAGACATTCAAAATATAAAGACAAGAGGACAGTATAACTACATACACATCTTGTCAGAATCTTTCATACTTACACAACAACATATATGCCTGAGGATATGAAGCCACTATGGTCATCTGTACACAGAATATTGACAAAATAAACACGTGGAGCAAAGTCTGGATGCAGTGTAGCCAAGCCACACAATTGACATCCCGCTTGCTCTGTCACGTGATGTGGGTTTCACAAAAATAAATCAGTTCTGAACTTTCAATGTGTACACAGTTTCATTTACATTATTTGTCTCATAAATTATATTTTTTAACAAAATGTCAAATATAAACAGAATGTTTACTCAGGAACTATCTAAGTGTAGATACTACCTTGTCCCAATGAAACAGCCAAACACCTCCTTATTGAATGCCATCCCCTCTCAACTGCCAGTAAAAACTTGTATGAATACTCTTAACAATCACTAATTCATTATATTAATCACTACATCAACTTCAGAAGACCTGCACTTTTTTTAAAGTTGCCAAGAGTAGATTCAACAATGATCAAGTGTTGTTAGGACCAGATATGGGAATCAACGAACAGCAACACCATTTAGCTTTCATGCATGTCATAAGAGGCGATTAAGGAGGTTATGGGATGGAGTTGCCTATCCTATGCACACAAAAAAGGGTCATGCCGAAGGGACATGACATGTGTCCGTCCGAAAGGTGCAGATATTGCAGTAAAGCTGTAAACCATGACACAACGCATTCCGTTCTCCAGACTACATCCTGCTAGTCTGCAGGTGTTTGCCAAAGCTAAATATGTTTATCTCCTGATGTATGCTTTGAACACGCACAAATTTCTTCTAAACGGTAGG
Source organism: Meghimatium bilineatum (assembly GCA_034231615.1). Taxonomy (NCBI): domain Eukaryota; kingdom Metazoa; phylum Mollusca; class Gastropoda; order Stylommatophora; family Philomycidae; genus Meghimatium; species Meghimatium bilineatum. The sequence continues at coordinate 34,960,610 of CM067307.1, forward strand.
TGGTTGCTGGTCCAGCAGTCCATGAGCCCAAAACAGTTGGTCAACATTACAAATGAAAACATCCAAACAAACAACATGTTATCAAGATAAAGAAGGGTAGTGAGGTCTGCAAATATCTAACTTTACCGCAAACTATAAGCACAATGTACTTAGGTACAAACACAGAGCAACACTGCCAAGTTGGATGTGTCAGATCACTGCCACAAATAAAATGGCAACACAGCACAACTCTTCTCTGCTACTTCCTGCTGGAAATTTAGTAGGAACACTATTCTGCCACAAGATAATTCAGTGGGATTTTGAGAACGAATGCTAATAAATATACAAAAAAAAACCATCCATTAGCTTAAACAGAGCAGATACAGAAGGAGGGCAGAGCTGCTGAGGAGAGTTGTATTTGTCACAGCACAATGGCAACAAATTGTATCCAATCACTAAGCTAGTGTACATGTGTTGTTGGGTATGACAAAAGAAGCAAACAATGGTGACACTTGTTGGTTGTTAAGATGTTACTGAGGAAGATTTCATGTGAGATATGCTGTCTTAGTCTGTAAAAAAGTCAATTTGGCATAAAATATCACACTGAAACAGGATGTGCTGGGTTAGCTTGGTGTAGAACGGGGGATCTTTTCAGATACAGCCCACATGTAATCATTTGTAGCACTCACATGGCACGAGCTCATGTCCTTATGAGAGCACCAAGTTGAGAACACCTGGTGTTGAAACATGGAGAAGAATTGGGACAATCAGACCTTAATAAATGGGGGTGACCGTGTAGAACAGAATTGACATACTATAAATATAAGATAGAGTACAAGTAAAACAATGGTACTTGAGCCCACCATGAGTTGTAGAAATGGTGCTATACCAGGTAAGCAGCCCTGTATTTGGTCCCACAGGCTACAAAAGATTGCCCAGTCCAGTATAAGACAATCACTGAATTAAGAAATAACACTAGTGCACAGACAGCAGAATAAATTATACTTGGAATGTATACATGAAGACCAGCAAACAACATTTAAAATAGACATTGTTCTCGAATATTGTGCCGTGACTGAGAGGTAGTGAAAATAGACATTGTTCTCGAATATTGTGCCGTGACTAAGAGGTAGTGAAGAAGCTCTGTAATCAGAAAATTGGTTTTGTATACCAAGTTCAAAATTATTTGCAGGCAGTTTACAGACCTTCAGAAATGGCAACCTACTTAGCATAAATATTGTCTACTTCTTCAGCATTCATTTTCAAACTTCTGTGAATGCCCTACGAGACATCGTATGAAATAATGACTGTAAAAGTGACAATGACTCTTGTTACATGGATAGAATAAGGGAGCTTGGTTTAAAATGTGGTGTCGCTAGAAAGGAGCAGTTTCGTGGGTGAGAAAGAATGATGGTCAATCAACGACATACTGGGACCGGCGGTCAACATATAAAGGCGGATACACTCAAGGAGAGATCTGAACACCTATGGACTTGTCCTGAGTGCAATGACGATGATTCAATGACTAACTAACTAACTAATCTCAAACTCCTGCTGGATTTCTCTTGTAACAAAACAATGATAAGATTTAGTCCAGAGAATAGAAATGCGCCGTGTCGCCATATTATTTGCGCCAATGGCTCGACACATCAGTCTTTTGAGGAAATATTGTCTAGAAAATCATTACAGCCAAAACTATCTGAATTGTTAGAATATACAACCACCTTCTGAAGTCCGGGGGGGGGGGGGGGGGGGGGAAATGGAAACTAGAAATTCTTGGAAATAAAAAAATATGGAAATGTATTGTTGTGTAAGACATAGAAAGGTCTGTTGAAGACCACCCTTCACATGAAGTCAGACATAGAAAGGTCTGTTGAAGACCACCCTTCACATGAAGTCAGACATAGAAAGGTCTGTTGAAGACCACCCTTCACATGAAGTCAGACATAGAAAGGTCTGTTGAAGATCACCCTCCACATGAAGTCGGACATAGAAAGATCTGTTGAAGATCACCCTCCACATGAAGTCAGACATAGAAAGGTCTGTTGAAGATCACCCTCCACATGAAGTCAGACATAGAAGGGTCTGTTGAAGATCTGTTAAAAAATTTACAAGAGAATACAAAGATTATTTTAATCTATTTGTTGTGCGATGCTTGTGAAACCTTCTCCAGAGATCATTGAAATGTAAATGAAACGTATTCAAACTGAAAGTTCAAATGTAACATTACATCATCATTGGTTGCAATAATAAAAAAATCTTTCAGTCCAGCCTAACTGTATATCTACTATAACAAATAGCTTAATCTCTCTCTCTCTCCGTTATCTGTGTCTTTCGTGACAATCAGATAATACAAATATAGAAAAATCAAACAAATAACATAAAATTCATATGCTCATAAATTACAACTAACCTGCAAATATACATTGTCTGTGATGCAAGACCTGCATTACAATAGGATTCAATCAGCAATAATCTAAAGTTACAAAATGTATACAAAATCAAAATAATTGTTAACAGATCACATTAGTGAACAGAAACCAAAGAAATCTCTACATAACTAGGAGCATTAAAAAAATGAGCACAAATTTGTCCCCTTGACTGCAAAGCATTATCCACTTCCAGATATTGCTCATGATGTCCCAAAGGGCCAACCATCCAGTGAAAAAAAACAAAACATGAAATACATTCTAGAAAATGTGACCAGCATTCATTTGTGCTTAGCCGCATACTATGAAAATAGATCATGAATAAGTCAAGGGTAAATTACCAACGACGATTTTTATCACAACTCAAGGTTAAAAGTTGGTACTTTCCTCATTAACACCCGTACTACATATGTGAGCAATGTGATACGCAAGTCTTCCATTTTTTAACTAACACCACTGAACTGACAAAATGGTCGTCAATGACGCATGCATCCGTCATATATGTTCGGATTTATGTGCTGAAAATCTGTCACAATTTCACATATAATGACCTACATCTCATTTGACGTAACACCCTTCCTAAAGGTCACGTCTATGTAGCATGGGTTTTATAGAGGAAAGCACCTAAAAGTCAACTAGCTGCGATAGCTCTATCACAACTCTAGGATCTGTTTAGCACCTTTCATTCAGCATTACAGTAACAAAACTTAAAGTGCAAATCCAAGTCAAAATTTACAACAAAATAATCAAGCTAACATTATAACTAAAATGTAAATAACTGTAGTCATAAATCTTTGTACATGAGAGTTCAAATGAAAATTCCTTGCTGGACTGGATTTTAATTTGTTAAAAAAATATCTTTTAACACAATCAGAGCATTCCACGGTGTAGGACTTGTGCTTGGTTATATTTTACAGATTAAACTTGTTGAGATGCTTAAACACATTATTTGCATAATTACTTGGTTCACATCAGTGGTGGGCAAAATCTGGCCCGTGAGGCTGATCTAAAATGACTATATGCGCTAGACTCAGAGCTCAGAAAACAGTACTCGGACGTCCAATGAAATAAAAACAATGTTTGGCCCCCATACCACACACAAAAAAAAAAAATGCTCAATCTGACACACCAACTAAAAGAGGTTGCACACCTTTGTTGATAACAATTTAGTTTCTGTTATAATATACGCCTCCACCACACAAGGATTCTCATCAAAGGCTAAAAAAAAAGGCACCCGATAGACTTTACTGCACAAATGGACTTTATCTCTTAAAACAGCACACGTGATATTCATGAAGGACCATGAACCATACAAGTAGAGCATTTATGATAATAAAAATTCCTCGATGTTCATTCAAACTCCTGTAGATTACCAGGATGCAACAGTGCGCAGCGAAGGACAGTCATGCTCAGTTTCCTGAATGATGAATATCCACAAGATATATGGGTCAGAGCATACACGGATGGGTCAGAGCATACACGGATGGGTCAGCACAGAATCCAGTGAGGAATGGAGGTGCAGGTGTATATATAAAATATCAACAAAAGTCTCTAGAGATACAATCAGAACACCAACAGGAAAATTCTGTAATAAATATGATGCAGAAATCCAGACAATTAGGGTGGCAACTGAAAAACTGCTGAACTCCAACCCCGGTCCACAGCCCGTGGTATTCCTGACAGATGCAAGGTCAGTGCTTCAAGCTCTCCAGTCTGGAAACTAACAGAATTACAAAAAAACTACATAATGAACTATCTGACCAGTATAGGGTAACCATGCAGTGGATACCCTCTCACTGTGGAATACCAGGAAATGAAAAAGCAGACCAACTGGCTACGGAAGGTGCTGCCGAAGACCAACCAGATATACCAATCACCTACCCTCATAAAAAAACAGATGATCAAGTCAATAAGAAAGCCACAAACACCAACACAAGATAACTATCATATTATGAACAGATCAGAACAAGTTATAATTCTACGTCTCAGAACAGGACACAACCGAATCCGCAGTCACATGTATACAAAATTCAAGATTGGCAACATGGCCATGTGTACATGTGGACAGGCAGCACAGAGTGCCAAAAATATACTTCAAGAGTCTTCTGAGTATGAAACGCTGAGGCAGACACATTACCCAGAGGAAACAACACTGGAATCAAAGCTCTATGGGACACTGTATGAACTACAGAAGACTGAGTTTTATTCAGGAGACAGAATTACAGATATAGACATGTATTAGGTGAACGAAAGAAGATGCAGTCTGGAGAACAGAATGCATTGGGCCATGGTTTACAGCTTAGTAGTAATATCTGTGCCTTTCTACCTGACATTCAACATATAATGACACATTCAACATATAATGACACATTCGACTTCAGCATGGCTTCTGGGTAAATTTGACCCACTATGAGGTGGGACACAGCCAACTTCACCCCAAAACCTTAGTCATCTCTTACTATATGCATGGAAGTCACTCTATTCTCTGCTCTCCTTTCGGAGTGGGAACACTTGGGCACAATATTTAATGATGGTACTCCGAAATAATAAGCTGTCACTTCCTCAACGGCAACCATTATAACATAAATAGGAGAGAATTATTTAAACATAATAAAAATAATCATTAACACAATGGGCCTGCCACAACATTCAAAGTCTGCATTCAATGCTATCTGTCAAGTTAGATATATATATTTATATTATATTATTTAAAAAAACCGTCTGGTGTAAACAAAATATACATACTACAGACATATTAATATAATGGATTGCATTTCATAATGTAGAGCAACTTTTCAATCTCATGGGAGGATCAGTTACTTATGGCTGCTGCAATTTGAAGTAATAGTTATTACACAATAAGTTCTTGGGGGGGGGGGGGGTGTATATGCGTGTCATCAAATTTTTTTGGGTACAGTACAAGTAGACGCCATCACATAGTAAAGTTATTTCCTTTTTCTATGTTTGTAAATTTCATGTTCATTATTTAATAATTTAAATATTCATTAATTTAGGGTTAGGATAGCTTTGTTTTACATAACTAACCCTAACCACAACCCTAAATAAATACATATTTCAATTATTAAATGGTGAACATAAAATTTACAAAAATAGACACGGGAAATATTTATACCATAAGAGAGGACTAAAGCGGTTTGGGAATGAAGTTGACTCTCCTATTCCATTGGTCAAAGTTAATTTAAGGTTAAACTGAAGTCTGACGTAAAGTCAAGAGGTATAGGTATTGCAGCCAATCTGTAAACCATGACAATGCATTCATTCTTTGAACTACATCTTACTAAGCATCAATAGTTGAGAATGAGTGCAGAATTAACCCGCACGATTTATCTATAGTTTGAGCAAGTAACATACTGCTAGTTTACAGCAGATAAGTCTTTTAACCCAACACTTCAATTTTTGGCATGAAAGACATCTCAACCGTATCATAAGACATAATTAAGAAACGGGTTGGCTATCTTATCACATACAAGGTCTAAGTAACCAAAAAGTCCCACTGAAGTCAGACGTGTCAGGCCAAAAAGAGCAGATATATCGCAGTCTCTCTGTAAACCATAACAACACAATCCGTTCTCTAGACTACATTATTTGAAACAACAGGAATTTGAAAACAAATGCACAAAGTAATGCTTGCTTATATAACGCTATAACTATCTGTGGTTTTCATTTGTATGAAGGGTGGATCTCCCCATTTAAAATGATTATGAAGTTAGTAGAGCTATGGTGCACAGGAATTCACTGTAATAGCATGTCAACCATTTAGCACTAACTTAATATACATTTTTCCTGCATGAGTACATACGACCGTGGTTTGGCTAGCTAAGGGTATGTCCCATGGCAGCAACCTGCCATCAGGGATGAGGTTATCTCTTCATTTACTAAGCCAAAACAACAATTAGGTAGGGTGGCCAGTTCCATTCCTTGCTGTCTTTACTATCCCTAACTCGTGTGTCAGGTACTCATTTGCAGCTGAGTCGACTGGAGGAGTGGTTGTGTCAAGTGAGAAATCACAACCCGGGTAGTTTGTCCGAACGATTTGGGCAGTTACAAAATCAAAAATGCAAATCACTTTTGATGTGTTATTTGTTCACATTTGATGTGCCCAATGACTTCAGGATCTGTGAAGTTGTTCAGCACACACAGCGTACAGAGAAAATTGGTTGCAGTCATGTTCTATGTTTACCTTTAGAAGCAAATAAAGGGAAGAACTGTGATAAAAAAAACTTCAAACATGTAATTATACATTTTTAATAAAACATTTGCATCGTGGGTAGAAAAAGACAACTACACTGCATCTAGCCCCTCTGAGTAGGGGGAGTTTTCTCAAAGCATCGCACCCTGCTAGGAGAGCCTTCTATTAAATAAGGACTAACTTCCCCATTGCACAAAAGGATACAACAGTTTTATTGCTTGTAATTCCTGGTGATTGAAACAAACAAAGATACAAGAGAAATTAACACCTCCACATTTTGCATTATATTGGTTTTCCTCTACAATTGCAAGCAGCTTTTATTTTAACCCATTCACCATGAGAATTCCATATTGTTAGTCCCCCATCACTAAGACAAGGGGCACAACTTCTCCAAATTATTGATATGATGATGTTAAAAATGCATTTTCTTTTAAACTATTCATCATATCACACTCAGACTTGGCAGATCAACAGAAAAATGAATAGTCTTGCATGAGCCTATATCAAAGATAATTTAATACATATATATTTTAAAAAAAAATAAACTGTCAATCTCAACACAATGTGGAAAAATTAATTTTTACCTTGAGGTTGCTGAGTAGTGGTGTCACATTGAGATGAAAATATTGAGATATATTCTCAAACCTCCTTTTTCTCAAACAGGTTGATATGCCTGACATGTTGAACCAGTCTTCTGTACTCCAATACATGCCATACTCAAGCAGAATACACAGGCCCATCATAATATAAATATAAAAAAGATGTTTCATTTCAATGGCAGTTACAGATAGCCAGCATGCGTCTTTTTTCCTTGCTTGTTTTTGCATTTACACATTTGTCCGATCGGCTGCAAATTGATAAACTCCTCGTTGGCAATGATGCTAAAGTATTCATAACATGTGGCAATCTCATCAAGATTATGTACAGGCCCAATTTTTTCTACAAAATTACCAAATTCTACTAGAAAAAACTACATCATTTTGGCAAAACTCGCAATGTCACAATTAGTACCATGAATGGTCTTCTCATTGTCTGAAACATTAGGTCTATCTAATGAGGAACGTCACTGTCACTTTTCAGGTTATATTTAGTATGCAAATTACCCACATTGTGCATATTTCCATCATAACTATGGCTGTCATCATCAGTTTACATACGAACAATATCCCCTTATGCGAAAAAATTGTGTCAAAACTTCGCAACCTTTGAAAAAAATCGCCTAAAATCAGTCTGACATAATATTTCAACGATGTAAATACGCAGAGAAAGTGTGAACAGTGACCTATGCATAAGGTCATGGCCAGGTATTAAACTTCTGCCAAAGACGGATGTGTCGGGCCATTGCGCAAATAAAACGGCGATACAATGCCTTTCCATTCTCTGAACTACAATCCTGCTGGAAATCTAGGAGGACCATGGTCCTGCTACTAAGGAGATCCAGCGGGAGTTTGAGAATGAACGTTGAAGAAGAAGAAACCAGCGCAAAATAAAAATATAATATTGACTGCAAGGAAACAAGTTAAAATAAGCGCCCGGCAGCGACTGTAGTTGTTTACTAGTAGAAGCTACACACAGCGACTGTAAGGGGGAATATGGTTAAGAATAGGTCAAATATAAAATATTGGGGTAATAGAATAGATTTGTTTGATTAAGGATCAGCAAAGAAGTATGTCTTACAGCATTCTCTGATATGTATTGTATATGATGACAGCACAAAAAAAACATACACCAATGCATAATAGCAGTGCTAGACTGTTTCCTAATAATTTTCTGGAGGTGGTCAATAGCTTCCATAACAGATCTAGTCAAGATTATCAATAGCAGCTGTCGAGTCACATGAAGGGCAGACTTTCAGGTGCACTGTCATGCCCTGTTTTGATAGGAGGCTTCGAATGATGCCATCAGGTCATTTTGGGCATTCATATCAATTCTATTTGCAGTCTGAAAAACACAAATTAATGAGTGAAAGGACATGTTTCATGAGCAGTTTGTCTAATCAGAAATTGTATTTCTTAACCACAACTGAATATTGTATATTTCCGTTTATAAACCTATCATTTATAAGCTGACGACATGATTTTAATGTTGAAAATGTGACAAAAGTTGAAAATCTGTTTATAGGCTGAACCCGTTATTATAAGAATGACCCGTCAAAACGAATAAAACGGCGAAACAACGCATTTCCATTCTCTGGCGAAGGGTGGCAAAGTCAGAAAAGTTCACATCACCACAATCACTATATGGGTCAAAGAATCGTGGTTGCATATTGCATCAGAAATGATCGTTAGATCTTTCAAAAAAAGTGCTCCATTAGTAACGTAATAGATGGAAGTGTGTACGACGCTCTCTTTGAGGATGATATCAATGACAACAATGTATCGGAGGCTGTCGATATTCTCCCCGATGATTTCATGACAGAGAATGAAATTTGTGAATTATTTCAGATACTGATTCTGACTTCGAAGGATTTAAATGACTGTTTATTCTGGCATGGGTAAGTTTTTTTCCCTCTGTTGCCGGTATTTGACTTTACTCCGTGCCAATTTGTTTGGTGTTTCTACTGCTTTACACGCGCCTAGGCATTTTATCCTGATTTGAATATATCAAACAAGAACATGCGAGTTACTGTTTTATCAGGCTTTTTTACTGGTGAAAATTTTCCCTCTGTTACTGGTATTTGACGATATTCTGTTTTCTCATTTTTTGTGCTTCTATCGCTAAATAGTTTAAGAATTGTTTTGTACTCGTTTATAAGCCATCTCCATACATTATTTGCGGAAATAAATACTAAAATTCTCAGCTTATAAACGGAAATATAAAGTATGTAGACCCACATTTATCTGCTCATACTTAAAATATAATATTCTCTATTATTATATACAGTAACCCGCCGAAGATGGATGAGTCGGGCCACTGATGCAAATAAAACGACGACACAACGCATTTCCATTCTCTAGAGTACATCCTGCTGGAAATCTAGTAGGACCATGGTCCTGCTACAAGGGAGATCCAGCGGGAGTTTGAGAATGAACGCTGAAGAAGAAGAAAATGTTAGATGTGTCATCACTGCGGATGAGTCAACAGATCTGATAGAAGAATGATGAGCTAGTTGGCTTGTGTGCTGTATTCCTGGCAAAATGTGATGATTCTGGTTTACATCTGCGCTGGATTGTATCCTTTCAGGTACCCAACATGCGTCCATAACACACCCACCCCCTACCCCCACTCACAACCATGCACGCTGGACAGCCTTATATGACTCTAGGTATCACCTCGGTTACTCAACTCAAGAGGACATACACTTTTGTCACAAAGTCTTATGGTCTGCAAAGACCTTACCTGCTACTCACAGCTAACAGGATTACTCATCATCAATATCCTTATTGATCATAAAGTAAATCAAATTAATCCAACAGCAAAATGAAAATATTAATTAACTTTTTTTTTTAAAGTCACAGAATCTACAATGATTTATATTCATTTGAAATAATTGGAAACACAGGGTTATGAATTATGAATACAAATGTCATATACAGGATATACTTCTATTACTTAATACGTCCGGGTGTTGTCGGACCTGGAAGGGAAACAAAGTATATATAGCAACACTGTTACCTGCCAAGCATGTTGTAAGAGGTGACTAAAGAGGTTTTAGGGTGGATTTGTTTGTCCCATCCCAAAATAGGGTCAAAGTGACCCAACAGCCATGTTGAAATAGGATATGTAAGGATGAAAGGAGCAGACATGGCATCTAAGCTGTAAACCATGTCACAACACATTCCGTTCTCTGGACTACATCTTGCTGATCTGCAGAAGTTTGAGAATGAATGAATAATTTAACCACTTAGCTGCAGAGGTTTTCTTAAGGATACGATGAAAAAAAGCCACAGCCATTTTGCAGATATCGTCCTCTTCTTAGCTTCCCAGGGAAAGAATCCACCCGGATACTTATAATAAAGCATCCAAACGAATTGTTCTCCTGTGGAAACTAAGCAGAAGATCTCAGCAAAATGGTGGCAACCCCTCATCGTATCTTTAAGGATACCGTCGCAGCTAAGGAGTTAAGAATGACCTCCCTGAAGCAATTTGGTAAACTTGTTTTAAGACATAGTTATCGCTCGTGTGTTGCCGGTGCCTGAAAGGGAAGCAAAGAATTGCAACACTGTTTACCTTTCACGCATGTCGTAAAAGGCGACTAATGAGGCTATGGGATGGAGTTGGCTGTCCCATCCCATATAGGGCCAGTGACCCAAAGCCATGCTGAAGTCTGATGTGTCAGGCCGAAAGGTGCAGATATCGCAGCAATGCTGTAAAGCATGATACAATTCATTCCGCTCTCTGGACTACATCCTGCTTATCTGCAGGAGTTTGAGAACGAACGCAGAAGAAAAAGAGAGTTATTGCAGCAACAAATAATGACTTAATTGAAAGATATAAAATAACTTACCGCCTCCCTTCTCATTTGAGCTGCTCGCCTCATCTGTTCTATTCTTTCCCGCTTCTTTCTTTCCTCTTCTGCTTTATCTTCCTCCATCTTTCTTCTTCGTGCAGCTTCAATAGCCTCCTCTTCCTCCCGCTCGCTGAAATACACGACAATAAATATAACAATGAAAATGTTTCTGTATGCAATAATAAATGCCCTTTACTTAAAAATAAATGAACTAAAAGAACAATAATGCATAAAGAACAATTCATTCATTGCTTAAACGTGTATTTCTTCAACTTCTGCATTTCTTCTGAAACTGTTGGTTAGCAGGACGTGTTCTGAGGAATGGGAAAACATTGTGTCATGTTGTACAGCTTGAATACGTTATCTGCTAGCATTACCAATCTGACCAAGCACAGAAGCAGTAGTAGTAGCTTTTGGGGGATCAAGCCATCGCCTTTAAAAATTTTTTTTTTCCTTTTCAAAACCTCAGTCATCATCATGTGCCATGCTGGCTGGTGTAGGCGGTCATGGCTCTCCACAGCTCTCTGTCCACAGTATTATGTATCAAAGTCGTTGTTGTTTCCTTGCCATGCTAGGTTGTCAAACTGTCTAATATTTTCTCACTTTGTCACCCTCTGTCTCTGTTGCCTTCAATTTTGTCTGTTGTGACTATGTTCTCTAAACCTGCCTGTCTCCTGAAGTGGCGAAAAAAAGAAGATTGCCTTTTTCTTATATTGTTGATTAAGTTCCGTTTCGCATTTAACTCTTTCAACACCTCTACATTAGTTTTTCTGGCAGTCCATGGTATTCTCAGCATTCTTCTGTAGAACCACATCTCTGTTGCCTCTAATTTCTCACTTTCCAGTATGTTTATTGTCCAAGACTCGCACCCATATGTTAGTATAGGGGTTATATAGCACTAAAACATCAGTACCCTTGGTTTTTTAAAACAAAAATTAAATTGGTGATCTCTTGATCTTCTAAAAACTACTGCTACATATGAGTACCTCAGTAGCCTTCGGTTTTTGGGGGAAAAAAATAATAAATAACAGTTCGATTGATTGATACCCCATTTATTACTACTACTACTACTACTAATGATAATAGTAGTAGTTTACTCACACTCACTACAACCCGTTTCATAAATGATTACTTTTGTTTTTATTATTTGATTAAATACATAACAACTTCCTCCTTTTTCAAGAATATCTACCTATTCTGTAAAATTGTTCATAATATAAACTTTCTCAAAATCATCTATTGATCTTATAATATATGGACCTTTGTAATACTTTGTCTCACAAACTAAAGGAGTATTAAGTCCTGATGTTATCACTAGTTTAATTTCATGCTGAAGACGGATGTGGTGGCCATTGGAGCAAATAAAATGGCGACACAACGCATTTCCATTCTCTGGACTCCATCCTGAAGGAAATCTAGTAGGACCATCGTTCTGTTACAAGAGATCCAGTGAGAGTTTGAGTTAACGCTGAAGAAGAAGAACTAGTTTAATTTTAAAAGGAAATTGTACAAGTTCAGCTATTTCTCTTACAGTAATTCTAATACATTTAAAATATGTTTCTATATTATTTCATCAATAAAAAATTAAAAAATTTTTGTTGAGATTTTGTTAGGTCATTTTGTCAGTGGAAATGAAAGTGCTGATAAATTGGCAAAAAAAGGGAGCAAGTATGCCTCAATCAGGAATTCCTACCAACCTTAGAACAGCTTAACATATTATCTGCAACAACTAACCAAAAATGGATGGACTGCTGGGCCACTGGTTCAAAAAGAAGAGTGCTATATGGAGACACGTCCCAACCAAATCCACATGGCAGCATAAATAGACTACACCGCAAAGATCAAACCACAATATTTAGGCTGTGAACAACACACATACAACTTGAACATCTACAAAGAATTACAGCAGACCATACACGATACAGCAACAGACAAGAGGAGGAAACATTAAAACACCACCTTATTGAATGCCCTGCACAACAAGGCCTACAAAAACAACTGTTACCACCAAACCCATCCATCACCAACACCTGTTATACAGACACAAAACAGCTGAAGAAGACATGTACCTACCATGACCTGGCACAGGGAAGAAAGCTCAAAGCCCCAGGGATGGGATAAGTAAGTATCACAAAAAATGTCTAAACATGTCCTCAGCCGCAGCGAGTCAACTCTACATTCTGCGCAGAGTATTTCGCTTGAAAAATGCTATATTTACTGTTATTTTCACCACAAGTTACATAACTCGTAGGCAGATCGATCATGGCAGCGTTATATCAATATTGTATCAACAAATATTATCTTACAGAAGTTATTACCGTTTTTTTTCTTCCTCTATTCGTTGCCTTTCCTTGGCTTGTTTCTGCTTCTGTTCTTCAGCTTTCTTCAAATAAACTTCCTGTGAAGAAAGCACCTTCTTTTAATGAACAATTTCATTATTAGTGGCAACTTAAATCATAATATCAATCATCTTTGCAAAACTAGCTTGAAAAATGCAAACAAACCTGTTCAATAGCGTACATTTTGTTAAGACTTGTAACACAGTATACTTTTATCTTATCATCCTCGTTCATTCTAAAACTCTTGCAGATTAGCTAGCTGTAGACAAAATAACCGAATGCGATGCAGCATCGTTTTACACCTTTACTGCAATATCTATGCGTTTCGGATTGCGTCTGACTTCAGCGTGGCATCTGGGTTACTTTGTCCATCTATGGAACGGGACAGTCAACTCCACCTCCAACATCTTAGTCACATCCTCTTACAACATGCATAGCAGGTAAAACAGTGTTGCTATTCTTTGTTCCTCTATCGGCTCAGGCAACATATTCACTCTTCATCGTCTGATAGCTGACATTACTTGACCCACCTCACCTTACAATGTTATCTACTGGATATATTTCTTGTACTTCTGCGTTCAGGAATCTTTTGGTCTTTGTAGATCTTCAGGCCAGTTGCCATGAAGAAGCTTTCAGTCTTCTCCAAGTCAGAGCAGCTGTCCTAAAGTTTTTGCCTCAGCTTGGTCCATTGTGGTCATGTCTTTTCTTGCAGTTCTTTGTATTCTGGACAATCTTGGTGTATGTATTCAGGGGTTTGTATACCTGTTTTCCGCCAAAGACGGATGTGTCGAGCCATTGGCGCAAATAAAATGGCGGCACAACGCATTTCCATTTTCTGGACTACATCCTGCTGAAAATCTAGTTGGATCATTCTCCTGCTACAAGAGAGATCTAGTGGGAGTTTGAGAATGAATGCTGAAGAAGAAGAAGTATACCTGTTCCGCATGGACATTAATTTTGGTGGGCCACCTTGATCCGGTATAGGTGACTCTGTAGCCTGCAGTGACCAGTTCTAAGTCAAAAGATGATGGTCTGTTATTGCCTATGAAGTTGGTGTATGGTGTCTGGTTTCGAGTCAATATCCATATCTTTCTTCCACTTTGATGTATAAAGGTTACCAATTAGTGTTTTGGTCTCACTGTATGGCAAGGATAGCTGCATTGTTCCATTTGACTTCCTGCTTTTGCCAGGGCATCAGCTCTCTCATTTCTAGTGATACCACAATGGGCAGTACTGGATATAGTTTAATTAAGCTCTTGATAAATATTTCAGCTCCCCATGACGCCTAGCGGCACACATGGATAGGACAAGTACAACTTTTACTATTGTAATCTTGTTCTGTGAAGATCATCTTTCAATCAAGTTGAGACTTCGGATTCTATTATATACCGGTAGTCTGAAATCTGTTTCAGGGTTACAGCTTTGCACACAACTACTCTTCTGGTGATGTCTTCCTTATCAGGTCTGCATACTGGGAACAGTCGAGTAAGATATGTTCCGTTGTCATATTCACCAGGTTGCAATGGCAAAAGCCAGTTGTACATCTTAATCTTCATTCGTTCTCAAGCTCCTGCACATTAGCAGGAAGTAGTCTAGAGAACAAAATGTATAGTGTCATGGTTTACAGTTTTACTGCGATATCTTTACCCATTCTGAACTTGGTGTAGAGGTTATGTCTTATTTTGTTGTGACCAGTTCAAGATAATCTGGTTCCTTCTGGATAGTTTATAATATTCATCATCTGCATTATATTTGGGGTGGCCATCTTTCCACCTTTTGTTGTAGTTGTCTTTGGTGATCTATTATATATCTAGGTTCACGTGGAACAAAATAATACTGGCCTGTAAGATGCACATGAATCTGTGTGCACGGATTTCCACAGAATGCATTAGTGGGAAAGCACAGATGGCCCATTATTAATTTTTCCATTATTTTTGTGTGTTGTGTTCTGTGTTGGACATGGACTGGCGGGTTTATTAATGTGAATAAAATAGTTTACAAATAATAAAAAGATAACACAATCGTACATTTATCTTTTGTAAGAACAGTTGCCAGCAGTTCATAATGAAGGGGTAACATTAGAATGGGCAGATGTTTTTATAATGTGTAGCAGAAAGGTCATAGAAAGTAATGATGCAATCAGATCAAGAGCACGTACGGATGTATTTTACAGGCGTATTATTATTGTATTCCACATGCACCTATATCTATAATGTAAAAAAAAACTGCATTATTAAAAAAATTAAATTATCTGTCAATGGCTAACTCACTTTCTGATTTTTCATTTCATTAATTTTCTTGAACTGTTGGAAGGTAGCAGTAATGGAGTGCCATGACTGGGCATTGTTCATCTTAATTTCCATCTATGAATAAAGAAGACAAAAATAAAATCTATAATGACATTCTACCAACATCATAAAATAATTTCCCATGCTAAATTACTAGTTATAACTAAATAGTACTTCTTCTTCTTCTTCAGCGTTCATTCTCAAACTCCTGCTTGATCTCTCCTGTAGCAGTACTACTAGATCTCCAACAGGATGCAGTCCAGAGAATGGAAATGCATTGTGTCGTCGTTTTATTTGCGCCAATGGCCCGACACATCCGTCTTCGGCGGACTAAATAGTACTGATTTGTTAGATTTATTTATACATCATGTATCTAGAGGGTGATTAAGCATTCAGTTTATCTGCACTGAATTTGAAAGAAATACATTTGCTTAATATGATGTCATTGAAAGTTGTGTATTTCCATAGTCCAGTTTATAACTAGACTTGGACAATTGATGTTAGTTTAGTGTAGGTTAGTAAAATGTTAACAAAACAGACCAAGAAATCACCCCACCAACCCTCAGCAAAGCTATCCACCCATATGACAACTATCAATATCTTGACAGAGCTTAGCAGGCTATTATCTTGATGTGCCAAGCTGTAGTCTCCCAGGAGCTTTTATCAATGTGACATTGCTTGAGAGAGTTTTTAAGGTTATCCTTGAAGCGCTTTTTCTGCCCTTTGCTTGAACGTTTACCATTACATAGCTCCCCATAGAATCTTTTTGGAAGGCACTTGTCTAACATACGTATGATGTGGCCAGTCCAGCGGAGTTGAGACCTAGTCAGCAGTACATGGATACTTTGCATACAGGACTTTTGAAGGATCATAGTACGTTGGCAGGATCGAGAGTATCAGACACGGAAATCCTTCAAAAGTCCTGTATGTACTCCAAAATTACTCCATGCTTTCATTTATATCACTTGTAATATCAATTTCTCAAAATTTCCGCCTACATGTAGTCTGTTTATTGTAGTAATTTAGCCGACATTCAAAAGAACAATTTCAGTAGTCCCGCTGATCAATCTTCACCGATTATAAATTCTCAGTGAATGTACTGCTCACTTACTACCGTATGACCTTACAAGAAATGTGTACACTAAGAGCATATAAAATATCTGCCACATCCTGAACAAGCTGACAAATGTATATGAACTTACAGTAAACTTGTATCAAAAATTTCATACCTTTCCTCCAGGCTGAGAGGATGCTGGAGTAGTGGATGCTTTATTATCCGCATCATTGGACTTGGTAGAATTATTCTGGTGATTGTAGCCAAGACCATATGTTACACCAACACCACTTGCGGCTTCATGGAAGAGATCAAATGTGGAAGATTTTCATGCCAATGACAAACAAATACGAAAATATAACACTTCCGGTATAATTAACTTAAATATAATAAATATTTGTGGTAAATTAACTATTGGTATAATAAACTAACAAGATCATTATAATATAAAAGTACTTGAAGACATAATTAATCAACATTATATAATAAATTTACAACAAACAGCTGAAGATATAAACCACTTTTTGATAACACCAGGACATTGCTGGATATCTGACTGAGCGAGCACACAATCTGTCAAAAGTCAGTCTACTCTTCTGTGAAGAATAGATTACTCCCATCAGTTGTAATCTATCCCCCCCCCCCCCCCCCCGACCTCAAGGGGACATACAGACAACACACCTCATACTCTAATATTCCAAGACAACCTAAACCTATGATACTTGCAATATTTCAAGATTGCCTGTACACGTGGAAATCTAACAGAAGCTTAGTGGTGTAGGACCAAGAAGAAGGATGGACTGGCAATCTATTCACATGCACTGGCACTTGAGTCCAGAAAATATCACATCAAAAGATAAGCCAAACTGTACAATATTATGTTAAAGAGTGATGAGGACATTATTATACGTCAAACATTTCATATTCAATTAATCAAGTGCAACGCCAAATGGAGCAGTTCATCATAATTCTCCACAGTTCTCTCTCTTGTGCTGTTCATAATCTCAGTTGGTGACTTTCTCTTGTGCTGTTCATAATTTCAGTTGGTGACTTTCTCTTGTGCTGTTCATAATTTCAGTTGGTGACTTTCTCTTGTGCTGTTCATAATTTCAGTTGGTGACTTTCTCTTGTGCTACAGTGCCAACCCACCCAACAACTTATATTTTTGACTTCCTCTGTCTCTTCTCCCCCATGAGTTTTCCAGTTACTAAAGGTTAAAGGTTTGCTCTTACCATCACATGCCATTTTTATCATTCTTCTCAAAAACCCCATCTCAGTTGCCTCCAGCTCACTTTGAGCTATTTTGTTTACAGTCCATACAAAAATAAGTGCACGGCACAATAGACTTAATGTAAAATGTGCTGCAGATAAAGTATTCTTCTTCCTCTTCAGCGTTCATTCTCAAACTCCCACTGGATCTCTCTTGTAGCAGGACAATGGCCCTACTAGATTTCAGCAGGATGTAGTCCAGAGAATGCGTTGTGTCACCGTTTTATTTGCGCCAATGGCCTGACACATCCGTCTTCGGCGGAGATAAAGTATTAAAGCCTTTACATATTGGCCAGAGGAAACAACACTGGAATCAAAGCTCTATGGGACACTGTATGAACTACAAAAGACAGTGAGTTTTATTCAGGAGACAGAATTACAGATATAGACATGTTTCAAGTGAACGAAAGAAGAAGAAAAAGCCTTTACACAGACTATAAATAAATATATTGCTAAGTCACTCAGGCACTACTTACAAACTGTAGCTCCAGGAGGAGCAGGTGGTGCTGGTTTTGGAGGGCTAGGACAGGGACTAGAATCTTCATCACTCAGTGAGAAGCGTATCTGATTATCCACTTTCCGGAGAGCAGCCCCAGGATAGGCTGGTCCCACTTTAGACTGCTGCTGTACAGAGTGCTGTTCAACTTGGTTAGGGGTTATGCTCTCCTTAGAGGGTCTTCTTCCTGGTAAGCTGGCAGCTGGCGTGCTCTCAAGTCCCATCATGGGGTCAAAACGGCGGTCTGCTGCATCAGGTATAGGAGTACTTGTTACAGGAACTACACAAATGAAATTAGAAAGAAAATATATATTCCATTAATAACATCAATATAATGTTTTTAATAACATCAATATTACATCAATATTTTTTTTAGTAACATAAATGTTTTAGTAACATCAATATGTTTTGTCTGTGTGTTGCCAGGGCTCGAAAGGGGAGCAAAGAATAGCAACACTGTTTACCTTCCACGCATGTCATAAGAGGTTATGGGATGGAGCTGGCTATCCCATCCCATATAGGGTCAGTGACCCAAAGCATGCTGAAGTCGGATGTGTCAGGCCGAACTGCGCAGATATTGCAGCAATGCTGTAAACCATGACACAATGCATTCCGTTCACCGGACTACATCCTGCTAATCTGCAGGAGTTTGAGAACGAATGCAGAAGAATATAATGCTTTAGTAACATAAATATGGTTAAGTACTATCAATATAATGGTTTAGTAACATCAATATATTGCATTTAATATATAATAGTATTTGTTTGCTTTGCGTTCGCTCCATTGCAATCAGCACAGATATTTGTGTGATTTCTGCAGAGAGCGGAAATTAGTAGTTACGAGGTGCCACTGGTATGTGCTTTTTTAGGCACAGCACATCTGATTTCAGCATGACAATATAATATATAATGTTTTTAGTAACATCAATATAATGTTGTTAGCATTCGTTCTGAAACTCCAGATAAAACTCTTTTCTGGCAGAACAATAACTCTACTGTGTGTGTGTTGTTCGTTCATCACAGGTGATGATAACCATTTGTTAAATCCACTTTTGAAAATTCAATTTGAGTTATGTCCTTGATTATGAGTTCGCAGATAGCTAATGAGCCCTATTCGAGCTGTAAATGTCCTTGGACAGTTCGGACATGGAATGACGACAGTAGACGGATCTTGGTCTATCTGTGACTTTCTAGCTGCTCTCCGCTGTTGAATTTCTCCTCTTTTCACAAGATGATGCACTCTTTTTTTATTTTAGAATGTCATGTAGATCTATTTTGTGCAAATTCTTCCCATGTATCATAGTCTATTTCAAAGGCTTTCAGTGAAATGACCCTACTAGACATTCAGCAGATGTAGTAAAAACAACTGATATGTGATGTGTTATTTTATTTTTAACACATTCGACTTTTAAATAAATTTAAAATGTTAACAAGTACAGACACCCTGCGGTCAGAGTATACCATTGTTCAAAAAAGAACATGATGCCGATATTTAACAAGCAAATACACCCTGCATAGTATACCCGTACCACTCTAACCTCAAATAATGATATAAAAAAGAATATTAATCTATTTTTCAAATATAAGTTTTATAGACAAACTTTATTCATTTTTTTATGGTTGGTTGGTTGGTTGGTTGGTTGGTTGGTTGGTTGGTTGGTTGGTTGGTTGGTTGTTGATCCAACGGTCCATGGTAAGACCCACAGGCGCAACCGCATGCGTATTCATTTCTTATAGAATAAGACAAATTTGTATGTGAGAAATCTAGAGAGCCTTGCAGGTCTTCAAGAATCACTACTTTCAATAGTAAAATGGCAAAAATCTGCATGGTTTGGACATTGCGTCGATATAATTCTGCAGGGAATAGTGGATCCAAAAAAAAACAGAGGAAAGCAAAGATAATCATGAATACCTCTCTATCCCAAGCAAGCAGGCTTGCATTGGCCAGAGACTTGTGCACACAATCGTCAATTGTTGCTGGTCTATTGTCTTCTTGGTCTTCCCTTCAGAATCAGCCTTTCGATACCATCATGCCGTTTTAAGTGTCCAAAATACTGTAGCTTCCTTCTTATGATGGTATTTAGAAGCCACCCTTCATTTAGTTTCAGTAATTTCAAAATATCATTTCCTCTGTCCATGATATTCGTAGAATCTTTCTATAGCACTTCATTTCAAATGAATTTTTCTTGTGGATATTGTCTATGTATCCATTCTGAATGTCTAGTCACTTTACTCCAGCAGGTTGATTAATCCTATAGCTTTTTTAATATTATTCAAAATAATGTGGTACAACTAATTCCTACTTTCAAACAGTGGATCTTGAAGCATAAGTAAAAAATTCCTACTTTCAAACAGTGGATCTTGAAGCATAAGTAAAAAATTCCTACTTTCAAACAGTGAATCTTGAAGCATAAGTAAAAAATTCCTACTTTCAAACAGTGAATCTTGAAGCATAAGTAAAAAATTCCTACTTTCAAACAGTGGATCTTGAAGCATAAGTAAAAAATTCCTACTTTCAAACAGTGGATCTTGAAGCATAAGTAATTTTGAGTTTTCAATATCAAACTGACTTACTGCTAGGTCTTGGTGCTGGCTTGGGAGTGGCCACAGCAAGAGGTTGTTTGGTAGGTTGGGCAGGCATGACGTGAGTTACACTTCTGTGTGGCAGGTTAGCTGTGTGTTAACAAATGTTACTAATTAGGACATACTTGTAAGATGGCTGTAACTGTGTTAAAACATTATTTTGTTAATACTTTTTACAATTGTCATCTTTGAGGTAAAAATTGGAAAATAATACTCACGTGTAAGACAGGTAATGAAGTCCTACTGAATGATGACTAAAACACTACACACTATCACTAACAGATGTAAATATGGTACATATAACAAAACAAAACACAGAATATAATCTACAGATGACAATACACATGTAATGGCAATATGTTACATATATGGTATATTTAATGATATTGATAATTTGAATTATGTTAGTGGTACTTCCCTGCAATATAATGCCATGTAATAGCATTGGGTCAAAGGGCATGAGCCCATAGACCGTTGGATCAGCAACCAAACAACCAATTATGTTAGTGGTACTTCCCTGCAATATAATGCCATGTAATAGCATTGGGTCAAAGGGCATGAGCCCATAGACCGTTGGATCAGCAACCAAACAACCAATTATGTTTGTGGTAAGTCCAATATTTGCTCACATAAATGCTTTGTTGCTGATCCAGCGGTTCATGGGCTCATGCCCTTTGACCCAATGCCATTGTGTGATATATGCATGTGTTTGTGAGCTGTTGTTTTGTTCCACGTAATGTGTTTCATTTATCTGGCCCTGGAGGAAACTCACATAAATAAAAGTGTATGAACTATTGAAACAATTATGCTAAGAGAAAATATGAAGGCTTATACATAAATAAGACTGCTTGAAGTAGAAGGATATTTCATTTTTCATTGCCTGGAATGTATCTATCTCCAATTTATTTTTGTATATAAACTTGAAAGAGATCTGTAGAGAGTTTCTCTTGGACTATGTTTGCCTCAGAATTTCATACTCTGGACATTCTTGAAGTATATAGTTTGAGTCCTGTTCTGAGGTGTAGAATGACAACTTGTTACACTCTGCTCATAATTTAGTAGTCAGAAGGATGATATAAAAACAATGGATAAGTGTAAAAGGCTGTCTAGCTTGTGGCATTGCAGATTTCAGCAATATTGAATAAATCAAGTGAGAATCGCAAAAAATAGTTCCATAAAAAGAATGTCAGAAGACCACAACTCTTTCCATAAAAAGAATGTCAGAAGACCACAACTCTGGAACTGAAAGAAAAACTTATAGCCTGGCATAGGGAAAAGAGTAATAGAAAGTTGTTCTTTCTATCATTATTGTGTGATCTGATTGTATTTCAAGCTAAATTAAGTTTACCACAGATCAAAGATTATTATTTAGTGCAGAAGTCCTCTCATTTATGTTTTCCTTGTTAGAATTAAATAGATTAACTGACTTACCTCCATTTGACAAGGGAGATGTGTTAGAATTAAACAGATTAGCTGACTTACCTCCAGTTATCAAGGGAGATGTGTTAGAATTAAACAGATTAGCTGACTTACCAGCAGTTGTCAAGGGAGATGTGCTAGAATTGGAGAGATTTATGCTGGGTGAACTGGATATGTTGTGAATCTCTGGGGCTGTATTTGATCCTGAATGAACTTCAGCCTTCACTGCACTTATGGGGGCGGGTACTGCAGCAGGCATACTTTCAACTTTCGGGAATGATTTTAGGATCACAGGAGAGGTAACGACTGGTGGAGATATATCTTTGCGATTGATTGCTCCAACAGAAATCTTTGACCTCGCCAGTGGACTAGGCTGTGGTTAAGAATAAAAGAATAAACACATTATAGACATGTTGAATGATTGTTGTAAACGTGTGAAACTCTTCAATGCCATGTGAAATGTGTGAAACTCTTCAATGCCATGTGAAATGGATGAAAACTGATAAAATAAGGTTCATAAATGCATAACTCACTCCTGTATGTTGCTAGGCCAGAAAGGGGAGCAAAGAATAGCGAAACTATTTACCTTTTATAAGTCGTAGGAGCAACTAAGGAGGTTATGGGGTGTATTGGCTGTCCCATCCTGTATAGGGTCAAAGTGACCCAGAAGCCATGCTGAAGCCAGATGTGTCAAACTGAAAGCCGCAGATATCGCAGCAAAGCTGTAAACCATGATACAACATATTCCGTTCTCCATACTACATCTTGCTAATCTGCAAAAGTTTGAGAACAAATGCAGAAGAAGATGCATAACTGTATTTATTAAGCACATACAGACAGGTGTGCAATGTTACATCAGTTGTTATTCCACTAGCTTCCTAGTCAAGTGGTTCAAGGTTCGATTTCCTGTCAAACAATGGTCATTGTCATGGTTATAAGACAATGGTCCTACAAGATTTCCAGCAGGATGTAGTTATGTATGCCATTGGCCAGACACATTCAACTTCAGCATTAGTAACTAATAAATTCAGTTTCTTTACTACTTCCACCTGTTGGTGAATGTCTATAACCTTATCAATAGTATAACCAGTCAGCTGTACAAGATAACTCTCTGTACCTATTGGCTGGTCGTCAGCTCAAAGCTAACCATGGTCACAGGTGCTTGACCTACCCATCACCGTTTTGCGTCTCAAGTTACGTTATTTGTATTCCGCGTAGTAAAGGATAACAATGATTGCGTTGTAATATGGTGATTTATTTTTTATTAAAAAAGTAATAACCTTCAGCTTGCGATTGGAGCATTTCAGCTCCATTTTTATGGGTATTGTATCTATCGGCGCATAACTGCTCCTTTAGATATGTCTCTATTACACAACATTAAAATTACACAATCCTTAATGTCATGTGACCGAAATCAGTGAATCGCAGGCAGAAGTTTCCTTCCTTCTGTTACCAGTTGAAGTCCTGGAAAAATGGAATAACTTGGCAAAAACAAATTGTCAAAATCGAGAAACATCCAGTTCAGAATCCATCGGCGGGCTACAATGGTTGCCAATGTGTATACTTGATGTAAAATAATGATGAATTGTTTCTTTGATAGTAAGCAATTCTTGGGAATAATGTTATTACCAAGTAGATATAGTAACAAGTTGATTACGTCACATGATGTGACATTGAACACGCACGGAACAAACATGTTGACTACTATTATAGAAATTTGTTCTATGATTCTAGAACCAAATATTTCATTTATATTTCATATTTCATTACTCTCATATCATATAATGCACACACAAAAAACTCATTATACATATATTTGCTGTATGCAATTCTTTATTTAAAATGTGAAAAAAAAACATTATACATATATTTGCTGTATGCAATTCTTTATTTAAAATGTGAAAAAAAAACATTATACATATATTTGCTGTATGCAATTCTTTATTTAAAATGTGAAAAAAAACATTATACATATATTTGCTGTATGCAATTCTTTATTTAAAATGTGAAAAAAAACATTATACATATATTTGCTGTATGCAATTCTTTATTTAAAATGTGAAAAAAAAACATTATACATATATTTGCTGTATGCAATTCTTTATTTAAAATGTGAAAAAAGTATTTTTAAATCTATAAACAGAAAAAAATTATTGCATTTTCAAAACACCAACCAAAAATTACAAACATTTTAATAAAAGAAACCAGTGCAAGGGAAAAATTTTATAGAGTGCTAAAGGTTAACTAAAAGAGTTAGAGTGTACATGGCAGCAGTGGGGAAACCAGATAGTCTTAATCATGAGGATCTGGTACAACTCCATGACAGTGCCCCAAAGTGTACGAGTTTGTTACTCTTTTCTTTCCTTTATTATGTGGTAGGATTTTACTTTCAGCTCCACAATCATGTTTCTCTGATATTCTTTTAAACATTGAGTATGTTTTGGTGCTAAATACTGATCTTTTTATTGAAATACGGAAATAAATTGTTAAAAATACAGATTTAAGAAAAAACAAGGTAACAGCTGCGTACATATATTGTATTTTATTGTTTTAATTAAAATATATAATATAAATATATATTATATATGATAAAATATATTTAATAATATTAATGATATCATGACATTGAAAGTACTTTTAGCCATTCCTATCTCTAAAAACATGAATGTAACACTTCATGGCGTTGAAAGTACTTTTAGCCATTCCTATTCTCCTTTTAACTTGTTTCACAGCTGCCATCATTTGTTACTGCTCTACAGGATGAGGAAAGTCAACACCATGCCCAACCTTAATGTTCCTTTTGACAGGTCAGTGTCACTATTCGCCCTGGTGTTGCCAGGGCCTGAAAGGGGAGCAAAGAATAGCAACACTGTTTATCTTCCATGCATGTCGTAAAAGGCGACTAAGGAGGATGGTTGTCCCATCCCATATAGGGTCAGTGACCCAAAGCCATGCTGAAGTCGGATGTGTCAGGCCGAAAGGCGCAGATATCGCAGCAATGCTGTAAACCATGACACAACGCATTCCGTTCTCAGGACTACATCCTGCTAATCTGCAGGAGTTTGAGAACGAATGCAGAAGAAGTGTCACTATTCTTGACCACCACTTGCCGGTCCCATCAACATATGGAGTGATTTTCAATCTAATTGCTGATTTATTTTCCTCACCTTTAAATCCTGAGTGACTTTTCTCATTACAGACTTCTCTTTCTTCTTTGGTAATTCTGAAAGGAGAAATGTCAAGGTTGTATTATTATCAATTCTGGTCACTGTGTTTTCGTGACAAATTTAAGACAAGATTACTTTATTGTACTTTTTAAAATATTATTTTTGAAGTACCAGTAAGTTATTGCTATAAAAAAATGTTTATGAAGTTGTAGAGAAATTACTTTATTGTACTTCGGGTTACCAACATGTACTCTGGCTCTCTCAATAAAGCGACACGTTGACTGCTGGAAGTACCACGCATAGCACGTAAATAATTCTGTAGCTTCAAATGATACTCAGGATCTCAGAAAGAAACAATTAGCTTGACATTATCTATAGTGAATAAACTAGTAGCCTGAGTCTGAAGTGAATAAACTAGTAGCCTGAGTCTGAAGTGAATAAACTAGTAACTAAGTCTGAAGTGAATAAACTAGTAACCTTGAGTCTGAAGTACAGGGTCTGACTTAACTTGATATTGTCTGAAGTGAATAAACTAGTAACTGAGTCTGAAGTGAATAAACTAGTAGCCTAAGTCTGAAGTGAATAAACTAGTAACTGAGTCTGAAGTGAATAAACTAGTAACTGAGTCTGAAGTGAATAAACTAGTAACTGAGTCTGAAGTACAGGGTCTGACTGAACTTGATATTGTCTGAAGTGAATAAACTAGTAACTGAGTCTGAAATGAATAAACTAGTAACCTTAGTCTGAAGTACAGGGTCTGACTTAACTTGATATTGTCTGAAGTGAATAAACTAGTAACTGAGTCTGAAGTGAATAAACTAGTAACTGAGTCTGAAGTGAATAAACTAGTAACTGAGTCTGAAGTGAATAAACTAGTAACTGAGTCTGAAGTGAATAAACTAGTAACTGAGTCTGAAGTACAGGGTCTGACTGAACTTGATATTGTCTGAAGTGAATAAACTAGTAACTGAGTCTGAAATGAATAAACTAGTAACCTTAGTCTGAAGTACAGGGTCTGACTTAACTTGATATTGTCTGAAGTGAATAAACTAGTAACTGAGTCTGAAGTGAATAAACTAGTAACTGAGTCTGAAGTGAATAAACTAGTAACTGAGTCTGAAGTGAATAAACTAGTAACTGAGTCTGAAGTACAGGGTCTGACTTAACTTGATATTGTCTGAAGTGAATAAACTAGTAACTGAGTCTGAAGTGAATAAACTAGTAGCCTAAGTCTGAAGTGAATAAACTAGTAACTGAGTCTGAAGTGAATAAACTAGTAACTGAGTCTGAAGTGAATAAACTAGTAACTGAGTCTGAAGTACAGGGTCTGACTGAACTTGATATTGTCTGAAGTGAATAAACTAGTAACTGAGTCTGAAATGAATAAACTAGTAACCTTAGTCTGAAGTACAGGGTCTGACTTAACTTGATATTGTCTGAAGTGAATAAACTAGTAACTGAGTCTGAAGTGAATAAACTAGTAACTGAGTCTGAAGTGAATAAACTAGTAACTGAGTCTGAAGTGAATAAACTAGTAACTGAGTCTGAAGTGAATAAACTAGTAACTGAGTCTGAAGTACAGGGTCTGACTTAACTTGATATTGTCTGATGTGAATAAACTAATAACTGAAGTGAATAAACTAGTAACTGAGTCTGAATACAGACTGATTTAAAAAACAAATTGATAATTTTTCAAAATAGGTCTCTCTGAGTTTACACACTTCACGGAATGGTTTATACAGTTGTGGAAACTGTCATTATTCAGAAAACAACATGAGAAGCTTGGTCATATTGCATATTAGTCGACTAGTACAGGATTTTCCCTAGTGATATGGATTTACAGCACAAAACCAAAAACATTTTTTAAATAAAATTGTTTTAAAACAGCAGTGGTATGTGTGTGATGTTAAATTTTGGTCTATTGTCTGTCCCCAGGTGAAGGATGGATGACTGTGTTCACACTTGCCGTTAAGTGTAGGGGTGGGAGCTTCAGCTGTCGTTCCATAGCCAGATTAGTCGCCTTGGTTGCATTAAGTCCATGTGTGTTCAAGGATATCTTGATGTTTTCTGTCCACCTTTTTCTTGGTCTACTTTTGGTTTTCTGTCCGGATATTCTTGTGTTATATGCTCTCATTGGTATTTGGACTAACTTCATTCTCATAAGGGTGACCGAACCATTTTACTTGCCGTCTCTCGATATGCTTAATACATGATATTATACCAACTCTTTTCCTAATTTCTTCATTTGTTTTATCTAGTTTAGTAACCATTGCAGCACTTCTCCGACACTTCATTACACATGTAATGATTTTCCTTGCTTTCGTAAAAGACCATGTTTGACATTAGTAGCAGAGTGTTGGTATACAAATTGTTATACATTATCTGTCTTTTGATTTCCATCTTAATCTTTGGATGAAGAAGTAATGGTGAAAGTTTGTAGGTCACTGTGTTTGCTTTCTGGCACCGTGTTTCTATTTCTCTGTCTAGTCTTCCATTTTTGGATAAAATGCTGCCTAGATATTTAAATTCTTGTTTCACTTTGATATTATCTATTGTTGTATCCATTGGTGTAGACTTGCTAATTTTCATAACTTGTTTTTTTATATGTTAATTTTCATGTTGTACTTCTTACATACTAATAGCAATGCACTGATGTGGTTTTGCAAATTTTCTTCATAATTGTATATTAGACTTTGGTCGTCGGCAAATAATAGTTCACCGATTGAATCATTACGTTCCTCATCAGATTTATTAGTAATGTGTTTCTTAATTTCAGTAATTATTACTAATATGGACATTTTTATCTCACACACTCGTATTGAAGGACAACTTTTTTTTTTTTAAAGGGGGTATGTGTGTGTGTTACAATAATTATTACTAATACGGATATTTTTATAAGAATACAAATATGCATTTTACAAAATATGTAGTTATGAAAAAATTAGTTGTCAGGTGTGAATATTGTCTCTGTTTATTACATGGGAAGGGGGTCTAAGACATAGCCAAAAAATGAGTTGACAGGTGTGTGCATATTGTCTGTTTATTACATGGGAAGGGAGTCTAAGATATAGCCAAAAAATTAGTTGACAGGTGTGAATATTGTCTATTACATGGGAAGGGGGTCTAAGATACAACCAAAAATCACAGGTTGCAATGTCTGGAAACTAGTAAGAGTGCCGAGTCTGCATATCAAAGAAAAAATCTGGACATTTTACGGGTAGGCCAAAATATTATCATGTTAGATCCGCTATATTATCATTCATTTGAATTTTTGTTTCTTAGACGAGTGGTTCTGAAATCTTTTCTTTTGCTAGTGCCCCCACCCCCCTTTGGAAACATTTTTTCTTCCGTACCACCTTCCCCCTGAAGCCTAAAAATAATTTGCTGGTTGTCTTAAGTTTATTACTATTAGTCTTATTAAACATTATTAAGATATTTACCTTCTATTACCCCACTAGAATGGATCTGCGTCTGCCCAATATTAAATTTTTTCCTCCATCTCCCTGGGAAAGCCATATGGCCAATGCTGAGAACTACTGTCTTTGATTATGTCTCAGCTTCCTGGACATTTATACGCAGAAACATAGGGTAGGGAAATGATTACGGTAAACTTATTCAAGAAGAATGCAGAACTTGGAAGTGATTTGGGGAGTTGAAACACTAGGCATACAGAAATCAAGAATAAATGCCTTCTCTGTTCTTCTCAAACTCTTGCAGATTAGCAGAAAATAATCCAAAGAACAGAATCTGTTGTGTCATGGTTTACAGCGTTGCTGCAATATCTACACCTTTCTGCCAGACACGTCCGACTTCAGCATGTTTCATCTTGCCGTTACTATTCTTCAGACCTTGGAAATACGTGGGCAAAAAGTAAACATCATTAACAAGGAACTGGAATAGTTCTACAGCCCTGGTGTATCAGCTCGCAGTTTCAGTTGAGAAATGTTTTGGGTATAAAATGAAGAAAAAAAGCTTGAAAAGCTGTAGAAGATGTTTACTGTCTGCTCCATATCTGTTCTTCTCAGCAAAGCAGCACACCACATGCCGGAAGTACCGCTGATTGCACGTAACTCAGTAGCTTCAGGCAATAATCCTCAGCGATCTCCCTAAAGAAATCCAGTTTGCAAGCAAGATGTGAATGGGATTCAAACCAGATGCTGCTTGAGCACAAAATTAACTCCATAGTTACTACACCAGGAAATGTAAATGCATTGTATTGCCATTTTATTTGCACCAATGGGCAGACACATCTGACTTTGGAGGTGCAATCAAATGTTTCTTTGCTGGTTCTATAAAAATTGAATTTTGTTTATGCACTCTCACCACAAGCATGTGAATTCCCATGTGATGTGAGCACATTGTGCTATGGTTTTAGTTGCACCATAAAGGCCTAGTCTGCGCCGTATCAATTGGTTAGTGAGCCTAATCACAGCTCTGTCGAGCTTGCTCATAGTTCAAAAGTCAACCAACTATATTGCGACTGTTATTTAGAGGGGCCTAAAATTTGACAACAGTTGAAAAGTTTTGACCTACACAGGTTACTCTTCATAAAAGTCTAGTACATTCATTTTTGGCATGCCTTTGATTCAGGTGGGTTTCCCTTCTCAGTAATCAATAGGTGTGCAGAGTGTATGCGATGGCAGTTTATCATCTAGTTTCCTTATGTTCCGAGGGTTTGACCACATCCATCTTATGAGGTGTTCGGCTGTCCGAGAACTAGTTTCATATAATTAGACGGTTCAAAATCCCCTGTGCCCGTGGATACACAACCCTTTATCATCTGAAAGCCTGGTTATGCTTTAGGAAACATATGACAATTGAAAAGGGCTATATCTAACAGCCTGGTTCTGCTTTAGGAAACATGGCAGTAGAATTGGGTTATGTCTGAGAGTCTGGTTCTGTTAGGAAACACATGACAGTAGAATTGGGTTATGTCTGAGAGTCTGGTTCTGTTAGGAAACATATGACAGGAGAATAGGGCTATGTCCGATAGCCTCGTTCTGTTAGGGAACATGATAGTATAATAGGGTTATGTCTGAGAGTCTGGTTCTGTTAGGGAACATATGACAGTAGAATAGGGCTATGTCTGAGAGCCTCGTTCTGTTAGGGAACATGATAGTATAATAGGGTTATGTCTGAGAGTCTGGTTCTGTTAGGAAACATATGACAGTAGAATAGGGCTATGTCTGAGAGCCTCGTTCTGTTAGGGAACATGACAGTAGAATAGAGCTATGTCTGAGAGCCTTGTTCTGTTAGGGAACATGACAGTATAATAGGGTTATGTCTGAGAGTCTGGTTCTGTTAGGAAACATATGACAGTAGAATAGGGCTATGTCTGAGAGCCTCGTTCTGTTAGAGAACATGACAGTAGAATAAGGCTATATTTGATAGCCTGGTCCTGCTTTAGGAAACACACGACAGTAGAATAGGGCTATATTTGATAGCCTGGTCCTGCTTTAGGAAACACACGACAGTAGAATAGGGCTATATTTGATAGCCTGGTCCTGCTTTAGGAAACACACGACAGTAGAATAGGGCTAAATTTGATAGCCTGGTCCTGCTTTAGGAAACACACGACAGTAGAATAGGGCTAAATTTCATTCTCCAGAAATGTGAGCATCCTTTACATATTTGAGCATCTACACTCATTTGTGAAATAGGATGGTTTGGCTTACTTCCATAACTTCTCTTCTTTATCATTGTCCATAAGTTAATTGGAAGACGACTTAGCTTCGTCTTACATATGTCATTGTATCAAGTATACTGCCACTTGCACCAAGTGCAGCCCTGTAATGTGTAATGTTGAGTGCACATGAATGGACCGTACTCAATTATATCAAAGGTTAGGATTGCCAGTGTGTTGCCAGGCTCCCTGGAAAGGGAAGCAAAGAATAGTGAGTTACCAGCCATGCCTCATCGTAAGAGGCGACTAAGGAGATTTTTGGGGTGGATTTGGATGTCCCATTCCAGAGATGGTCAGCGATTGAGAAG
Organism: Meghimatium bilineatum; assembly: GCA_034231615.1. Taxonomy (NCBI): domain Eukaryota; kingdom Metazoa; phylum Mollusca; class Gastropoda; order Stylommatophora; family Philomycidae; genus Meghimatium; species Meghimatium bilineatum. The sequence goes on from CM067307.1 coordinate 34,992,283, forward strand.
CCATGCTGATGTCAGATATGTCCAGCCAAAAGGTGCAGATATTGCAACTCAGCTGTAAACCATGACACAAGGCACCCGTTCTCTACACTAGATCTTACTAATTCACAGGAACAAATGCAGAAGAACAAGAAAAACTATGATATTTATATCACTATAGTAGCATGAGACCTGACAACTGACTATCCAGTCCAGCTGTTCTCAACTACAGCTGTGCAATAATTTCGTGAATTCTAAACTGACTATCCAGTCCAGCTGTTCTCAACTACAGCTGTGCAATAATTTCATGAATTCTAAACTGACTATCCAGTCCAGCTGTTCTCAACTACAGCTGTGCAATAATTTCGTGAATTCTAAATGACTATCCAGTCCAGCTGTTCTCAACTACAGCTGTGCAATAATTTCGTGAATTCTAAACTGACTATCCAGTCCAGCTGTTCTCAACTACAGCTGTGCAATAATTTTGTGAATTATAAACTGACTATCTAGTCCAGCTGTTCTCAACTACAGCTGTGCAATAATTTTGTGAATTCTATAGAAAATAAGTGTAGCAATCTCAAAATTTGGTTGTCTGGGTGCAATCAATTTCCATTCCATTTATAGTCAAAAGTCAATCCCTTGAGAATTAAATAATTTTTGTGAGCATCGAATGTGCCAGCAAAGCTGTTTTATGAACTCATTTACTGCCTAATTGTAAAAATCAGGCAAGAGCAATGGTATGTCCAAAGAGGTCTATCCATTCAGTCAGGACTACCTACAATATCAAATCACTGGAGTTTTAAGCACAGACTTTATACCTCAGAGTTACCTTAATTTGTGTGTCTCGTCCACACAGTCTAAGGGAAATGAAAGAGCAAACATGTCAGTGTGGTTAGTGGTAATTCAATGGGCAGTTTATATTTTTGGAGTTTAGGTCAATTGGAAGCTGAAGGGTATATTTTTTTCCCCCGTCTATGGCTAGAATGTAAGACTGGGAGTGACTTTTGATGTTGCAAGAAACTAGCGGCATATAAGAATCAAAAGAATAACCATCAACCAAAACAGAACTAGAACAGTCAGTTAGACTGAAGAACCATCAGAAAAAACAGATGATCAAGTCAATAAGAAAGCCACAAATCCCAACACAAAATGACTATCACATTATGAACAGATCAGAACAAGTTATAATTCTACGTCTAAGAACAGGACACAACCAACTCCACAGTCACATGTACACAAAGTTCAAGATTGGCAACACGGCCATGTGTACATGTGGACAGGCAGCACAGAGTGCCAAACATATACTTCAAGAGTGTTCTGAGCATGAAACGCTGAGGCAGACATATTGGCCAGAGAAAACAACACTGGAATCAAAACTCTATGGGACACTGTATGAACTACAAAAGACAGTGAGTGTTATTCAGGAGACAGAATTACAGATATAGACATGTTTCAAGTGAACGAAAGAAGAAGAAAAAGACTGAAGAACATATTGAAATAGATCTAGAAACTGTGGGTGTGTCTGGTAACCTGTAGCCATAATCTGAAGACTAGCTAAGAGGTCTTCAGGATATATGAATCAGTTGTTGTTTTTTTACTGTCTGTTGATATATTTTTCTGTATTCAAACTCTAGCTGGTTTGCAGGATGTAGTCCAGAGAACAGAATACATTATATTTTATGGTTTACAGCTTGACTGCAATATCTGTTCCTTTCTGCCTGACACATCAGACTTCAGTATGCCATTGGTTCACTTCTATCGGTGGGACATCTAACCCCTTTGACCTATGGGAGAGGCATCTCCAAAACCTAAATAGCTATATCTTACAGTATACATGGCAGGTAACAGTGTTGCTATTATTGGCTTCCAATTTAGTTCCTGGCAGCACATGAGGGTGTGAATTATATTGTTAAACAATGAAAATGTACAACAAAAACTGGAGGATATATGACTGATGTTCATTGAACACTCTCTCACAACCACAGCTTAGTAATCTACAATGTATTGTTAAGCAGTTCGCAAAGAGTGTTCACATGTGGTCTGATAACAACTTTACCCTCTATGAGTAGTTTTGGACACTCCATTTTCAACAACAAAAAATTAGTGGCACCACTAATACATCCAATCACTAGTACAATGTGGATAACTTTCTTGTAAACCACAAACAAGTTCGACCGAGTTGTGTTTGTGAGATAGACCCACTGTCTCATTTACTTCGGTACAATTATTTCATGTTATTTTATTTTGTTCCCAGCCTGATGTCTACACCATCAGACAAGTTTTCAAGATGAGCTCTATCGCTGTCTGAACTCTATCATTGTCCAATTTATTTGGTTCTATATTTCATTAGTTGCAAGGATGACCAGTCAGACAATTTGACAGTTTGGTTTCTTTATCAGGTTAATTCATTGAGTCTAATATATTCTGTTCTCAGTTGAGAAATTGTACATTTTTTGTTTTACTTTGTTGATGAACATGTAATTCTTGATTCATTTCTTTATTCTTGAAGCTCTTGGACTTTGTCATTGATTAACCATGTATCTTAAAGTTGTTTTGTAATGTTTGTTTCATAACCCACATACAGATTGGGTATTTTCCTTTGACCATATGTGTAATTTTGTTGTGCAAGTCTATCTGATCTGTTACCAGTCTGTCCTAACAACCATTAGATTTCTTCTTATTCTTCTTCAGAGTTCATTCTCAAATTCCCACTGGATTTCTCTTGTAACAGAACAAAGGTCCTACACGATTTCCAGTTGGATGTAGTCCAGAGAATGGAAATGCGTTGTGTTGCCATTTTATTTACGCCAATGGCCCAACACATCCGTCTTCGGCGGAATGATTTATTCAATTTGTAGCTTATCAATCAATTTTCCCCTATTTGTATTTACCCTTTGATCTGATAACATCAAGGAATGATTTGGGTATGATTTTTCAACACTCCTTCGATTGGCTGAGGGTAGAGATATTTGGAAGGCTTCTTGTGTTGATGTCTCTAGTGTGGCACACCTACGATCCTGATGGACTATGGGTCTTATTATTATATTAATCTTTTAGCTGATAGGAATGAGTTTACTCCTGCCTTTATCTGAATAATATTGATGAGTTACGCTGCTTTTTTATCATTTATCCCCTCATTGCTAAAAATGATTTCACTCTGAAATCACCAATACATGACGTCCACACTATATATATTTTCTGGTGTGAATAAAAAGTCAGTGCTGTGAAAGCCATCTTATTTTTGCAGGCCTGAAATACTCACTGAAAGCATTTGAAATAGACCACGATATATGGTAAGAACTTGCACAAAATAGAATCTACATGGCGTTCTAAAATAAAAAAGAGCGCATCATCTTGTGAAAAGAGGAGAAATGCAGAAGCTCAACAGCGGAGAGCAGCTAGAAAGTCACGGATAGACCAAGATCCGTCTACTGACGTCATTCCATGTCTGAACTGTCCAAGGACATTTACAGCTCGAATAGGGCTCATTAGCAATCTACCAACTCATAATTAAGGACATAACTCAAATGTAATTTACAAAAGTGGATGTAACAAATGGTCATCATCACCTGTGATGGACGAACAACAAATTCTTGCAGGACAAGAGAATTATTCAGCACAAGGAGAAAGAATTTATCACAGATGGGATCAGTTACTGAGAACACGCTAAAGGCTTTTATTTTCAGTTTATAGAACTAAACTTGAACTTTTTGTAACCACTGGAAAGATAAAGTGAAGAGACAGCGCAAGAATGTCGCTAACTGAGCTTATTAACAACACAAGAGATGAGAGTTGTGGAAGAATATGATTGTCTACATCTTCGAGATGGAGGTTGATAAATTATAGATATACTTATTCCTGAAGTGCTTATCTACTGATGTGAAACATGTAGAGAACATACACACAGAATCTTCAATTTTGATGAGGAAGCAGGTATAATACAGTCAAATCACATTATAACTTGGTCTGGAACTGCGAAATATGTATGTAATTACAGAAATTCACTATATATAGTACTACCAATAAAGAAGATAATTGGTATTTTGAAAAGTGTTGCTAAATAGGGAAATGTGTTATTGTCGAATACGGATATGCTGGGCAGCAGACGCAAAATAATGCAATTCCGATGTGACACCAGCAGCACAACAACCTCACATTCTGTGCCAGAAATCACATAAATTTTGTGTTATCAGAGAGTGAATACAGAAGGGAAACATTATAAAAGGACTCACTATAGAGGTATTCTACTGTATCCTGTCAATTTATCCAGACTGTATATGTATTTTGTACAGGACATACTCAGGTTTCATACTGACCATTTACTCTTAGTAAAGTACTGTTTATATACACATGGCCAGAATTTGGGGGGAAAATACAGAATTCAGAGGTTTTTCAGAATTCAAGCCAGAATTTGGGGGCAATTACAGAATTCAGAGGTTTTTCAGAATTCAAGCCAGAATTTGGGGGCAATTACAGAATTCAGAGGTTTTTCAGAATTCAAGCCAGAATTTGCAGGCACATTACATAATTCAGAAGTTTTTCAGAATTCAAACTCCTGCAGATTATCAGGATGTAGTCTGGAGAACAGAATGCATTTGTCATGGTTCACAGCTTTGCTATGATATCTGTCCCTTTCGGCCAACATTTACATTCCCTTATTTATTAGTATTTTGGTATAGGTATATAAAACACCTGCACAAGTGTTTTATTATGGCTTACAGCATGGCTGCAATATCTACATCTTTCGCCCATTCAGAGAAATCGTATTTAAACATGGATATCTAAATATACCACAAAAAAACTACATCATCGTAAAATCTGAGTATTATCATCAAGCACTGCTGGGATTTCCCATCAGTGAACCAATTTTCACTAGTATATCTAGAAATATATATGCTTCTTATATACATCAAGTCCTTCGCCAGAAGTCCTACGTGCTGATCTCTATCGACTTTCAGTTTTTTCCCTATGGTTTTCATTAGCTGCGGACACAAAGTATATGTAAAGCGACCAATGATCATTCACATCAACAAAGACGAATCACAATGTGTGGGATCAGCATACAAGTCTATTCTGAAAAAGACAGTATTAAGTGTAAGGGAAAATCTCTGCAATGTTGGTTGTCAACCAACTATTTATGTGACCAAGCATTAGTCCTTTCTTGCAATAGATGTCCGTGGTTGAAATCATACGCAATACACACATTGTTTTAATCTACAACTACTGAGCACTTTCAGCTGCAAACATCTTTCCTGCAAGGAACTTCACCGCAGTCATTTGGACAAGCTATTTGTGTGGTCTTAAATACTGAATCCACATTTCTGGAGATAATTCTTTGCAGGATAGCTTCACAGCAGAAATTAATACTGTTTCATCCCCAAGCCAGGGTTGTTTTCACTAGGAATGGGACATAACTTGAGTGTTACACCTGCTGCAGGACCTGGTTTTGCAATGGGTCTTTAGTCTTGATTGCACATGGTTATTTATTTAGCACAATTCAGTAAAGTATTATTGCAAGTGCACATCCTCACAGGTCTAGATTTTATTACATTGATAGCTTGACCGACTGATTTGATGTTTCACTTTGATAAGACAGCTGCCTGACCATGCTACATTTTGTATTACTTTTATTGAAAAACTATTAAATGCTAGTTTAATTCAGTTTTCATGGAATATAGAGCTATTAAAAACTATTCAATGCTAATTTATTTTTGAACTATTTTGATCAAGACTGTCTCCTCTCCAACTTTTTATCCTTCCTCCTTTTTTCTTATCAACATAGTATGTTTCCTTGTACTATATCTATCTATCTATGCTCCGAATAGGGCAGAAACCAGTGCTCTCCAGCTTGAGCGATGTTATGCTAACATGCTAATTTTTGCACGTTATGGACTCAGTTATGGACTCTATGATTGTTGTTATCTGTTTTTATTCATACAAGCACATGTCTGTTATAAGTCCATTGTTATCTTCATATTGTTGTAGAAACATATTGCTGTTTGCTTTGGTGTCTAGTATTACTTGCTTGAATTCTTCCCAACCAATATTTAAGAGTTTTTCTTATACCTGTACAATTAATAATAATTATTCTTCTTCTTTCGTTCACTTGAAACATGTCTATATCTGTAATTCTGTCTCCTTAATAAAACTCACTGTCTTTTGTAGTTCATACAGTGTCCCATAGAGCTTTGATTCCAGTGTTGTTTCCTCTGGCCAATATGTCTGCCTCAGCGTTTCATGCTCAGAACACTCTTGAAGTATATGTTTGGCACTCTGTGCTGCCTGTCCACATGTACACATGGCCGTGTTGCCAATCTTGAACTTTGTATACATGTGACTGTGGAGTCGGTTGTGTCCTGTTCTGAGATGTAGAATTATAACTTGTTCTCGTCTGTTCATAATATGATAGTCATCTTGTGTTGGTATTTGTGGCTTTCTTATTGACTCGATCATCTGTTTTTTCTGATGGTAGGTGATTGGTATATCTGGTTGGTCTTCGGCAGCACCTTCCTTAGCCAGTTGGTCTGCTTTTTCATTTCCTGGTATTTCACAGTGAGAGGGTATCCACTGCATGGTTACCCTATACTGTTAGACAATTCGCTAAGTAGTTTTTTTAAGTCTGTTAGTTTTCCAGACTGGAGAGCTTGAAGCACTGACCTTGCATCTGTCAGGAATACCACAGGCTGTAGGCCAGAGTTGGAGTTCAGCAGTTTTTTAGCTGCCACACTAAATGCCTTGATTTCTGCATCATAATTATTGCAGAATTTTCCTGTCTGTGTTCTGATTGTATCTCTAGGCTTGTGTGGATATTCTATATATACACCTGCACCTCCATTCCTCACGGCATTCTGTGCTGACCCATCTGTGTATGCTCTGACCCATATATCTTGTGGATATTCCTCATCCAGGAAACTGAGGGTGACTGTCCTTTGCTGCACACTGTTCTGTTCGTCCTCGCTTAGTATTCCTTTCACATGGGTCTGAATGTATATTGGCATTCCATGGCTTTCACTCGACGGGGTTTGTTCTGGTACAGACCTTAAGGGGCTGTCAACTTCAGGTAGGTCTGTAAGTTGTCTACCGAGTCGTTTAGCTTGATGGATAAAGCTGCTCCTTTTCAGTCGCCCCATTGCTAGATTTTGGAATCTTTCCTTCATTGGATGACTTGGCATACACTGAAATTTTTCTGCTTGAATTAGTACTTTTGTGTCTCTGCGTTCGCCAAGTGTTTACATTCTTCCCATTTTCTGCATCTCTGCTATGGGTGTTGATTTCATTGCTCCAAACATTATTCTAAGTGCCTGGTTTTGCACTTTATCTAGATCTTGTAATGTAGTGTTTGATGCAGGACACCACGCAGCTGAACCATATTCCAGGTGTGGTCTTATGCCTTGCTGGTAAACTTTACTGAGTATATTCCTACTGGCTCCCCATGTGGTTCCACTTAGTTTTCTCAGGATAGCTAACTTCCTCCTGGCTTTTGTTGTTGCTTTGTTTATGTGCTACTTCCATGTCAGCTTATCATGAAAAGTAACTCTGAGGTATGTGGGTTGTTTGTCTTCTTTCAAGAGCTCTCCATCTATCTTGATATGACCAAGCTTTTTGTTTTAGTGAGAGGGTAAAGAGTGTAGTGCTGCACTTATCTGTGTTAATGCTGACGCACTATCTATTTGCCCATAAGGTTAGGGCATCGATAGCTCTTTCTATTTGTTTAGTGGCCACTATTGGTCACATCAAATGCATTAGTGGCCACTGGTGGCCACATCAAGTGCTTTTATGAGGTCTATCCATGCTGCTAGTACCAGTTTCTTATCTTGGAAGGCATCCTCAATCTCTTGGGAGATGTAGCTTGCCTGATCTTCAGTAGAGTAGCACTGTCTGAAACCTGCTTGCTGTGATACCAGAAGGTTTTCACTTTCAAGGTACCACTGCATCCTAAGATTGATAATGCGTTTCATTGTTTTGCATAGACAGCTTGTGAGGCTGATGGGCCTGTAGTTGGAGACTGTGTTGCCATCTTTTCCTGATTTGAGGAGTGGTATCATTATTGCTTCTCTCCACGCCTGTGGTACATTACCCGTGGACCAGCTTGTGTTAAAGATTTGCAGTAACTTTGCTCTTGCTGCAATTCCCAGGTTTCTAATCATTTCATTGGACACTCCATCAGCTCCAGGGGACTTTTTCATTTTCAATTTGGATATTGCATGCTCCAGTTCTCTCATTGTGATTGGTGCCTACATGACTTCAGGTATAGGTTCACCTTGTCCAATGTTTTGCTGGTTCTCTCGAACCTCCTGTTGTTTGTCTGGGCTGACTTTGATATTATTGTCTTCTGCAAAGGAATCTGCAAAGTAATCAGCTGCATGTTTACCTGTTAAAATGTTTCTATCTTTATAAAGTGTGATCCTAGTATTTCTCCCTGTACCTTCATCATTTAGTTGTTTTACAAGTTTCCATAATTTCCTAGTATCTCTTTCTAGGTTCAGCGACTCTGTTTTTTCTTTCCAGCTGCTCCGTCTGGCTTGTAACTTGGCTCTTTGAAATTTAGCCTTTGTTTGCTGATATTTGTTGTGATGTTCTTGGCTAGGTCTGTTCTCAGCCTGCTGTCTAGATGTTTCCATCTCATTTTGCAGCTTTTCCAGTTCATCATTCCAGTAGGGGTTGTAGTTTTTGCGTGCCCCCCCCCCCTGGGTATGGTTTTACTAGCAGCATGTAGTATACATCTATTAAATTCACTCACTGCTCTATTGATGTCTTTGTCCAAGTTCATGTCCTTAGCTAGAACACTGGTTAAATGCTGGTACATTTTCCAGTCTGCCCTTTTATAGTTCCACCTAGTGAGCGTGCTGCTGTCCTTGGTAAATTCATTGTGGATTTCCAGAAATACTGGTCTGTGGTCACTACCTCCAAGCTGCTTTCCAACAAAACGTGTGATGTTCCATTCCAAGCATGGTGAGTGGAATGCCAGGTCTGGTGTAGAGGTGGTGTGCCATGCTCTCGAGTAGAAGGTTGGAGAGTCTGCTGGCTGGTTAATAAGGATGAGATTATTTTCATCCTGCCAGCTCTCAAGTTCCTCACCTCTCTTGTCGATATGATCGTAGCCCCAGCTCTGAGAGTGGCTGTTGAAGTCACCACACATCATAAGTCTCTCTTTGTCTGGAACTGTGTCTAGTGCCAATGGTTTATCCTTTGGGCAGTAGTAGTTCAGGAGATGGAATTCTGCACTGTTTTTAGGTGGAGCATCTGGTATTCTGCCCCTTCCATATATACTTCCAGCTGACATGCGCTGATATTGTTTTTAACAAGTGTCAGAATTCCACCCTTTCGCCTGTCCTTTCTGTCAGACCGGTAGCACTGGTAGCCTCTGATTTTGAAGGCTATGTCGCTGCTGAGGTGTGTTTCTTGGATACAGCATATACTAACTTCTTCACTGAGGACATTTTCAAGTTCCAATATTTTGCTGTATCCATCTCTTTTACTGTTGACACCCTCAGCATTCCAGTGCATTATTTTTATTGGTCGTTTGTTTGTTTGGCCAGTAGCTCTATTCCCTTGCCTCCTGGCTCCTCGAGGCAACTGAGAAGGACTTCCAGTAACTGAGGTTGGGCCCTTTCAAGGTATAGGGCCCGGCACCGTCCCTGCCTGAACGTTCGCCACAGGGCAGGCACCATAAATATTTATAGATGTAGGCATGTTTCCATTGTGTTTTGTGCGTGGCATCCTGATTATCTGTGCGCCTTTTGGCTGGATGCCTCCGTCTTCAGCACTCTGCTTACTTGGGCAGGACTATGGTCCTGCTCGAGTGGGACTGCCCGACCAGTCTTAGTTTCCAACCCCCGATGGCTGAACTAAGCCCCATCACCTCTGCACGGTGCTGGTCTCGATGGGGAACAATTAATAATGAAGGGGGGCTGTGTAGCAGTTAGCACACTGGATTCACATGAGCAGAAATGTTTTTTACAGACCGCAATTGGGTACCAGATCAGTCTGGGAAGTAAAGACTGTTAGGGAGAGGAGATGGCTACCGCTCTCATATAGCAGAGTCTCAGAAATGTGAGGTCGCTAACATCTCACACCCTTATGGCAGTTAAATGCTATGGTTTAACTTTACTTACATTAAATAATACTTGAAGCAGCTCATGTATAAGATAATACGTCTCAACTATTGAATATTTAGCCACCACTGCTGAAGGCGGATGTGTCTGACCATCTGTGCAAATAAAGCGGCGACACAACGCTTTCCATTCTCTCTACATCCTGCTGGAAATTTAATAGGACCATTGTCCTGTTACAAGAGAGATTCATCGGGAGTTCGAGAATGAACGCTGAAGAAGCCACCACTGATACATCCAATCACGTGGCAGTACAATGTACACGATCCAGCTATCAAACCACAAGCAAATTTAACCAGTTGTGTTTGGTGAGATTGACCTACTAACAATAATACCACCGAGCCAATATTGGTTTACTACAACTACTTTCCTATTTGTTTATTATTTTTGCTATTTGTTATGAGTATTTACTTATACAATATTGTTCTCTTTTATTTGTGTTTCTGTAGCCCGCACCTGAGTGTCGAATCCTCTGGCATTCTGATAATTACCAATTGAGGATATACCCTAATCTATTTCCACTTCATTCTGATAATTACCAATTGAGGATATACCCTAATCTATTTCCACTTCATTCCAGCTATGCAGAACAGGTGTTTGTCAATAGGCTTAAGTGTTGTGTCATGGTTTACAGATTTACTGTAATATCTTCATCTTTCGGTCTGGCACACCCAACTTCAGCATAGCTTCTGGGTCACTTTGACCATATTTAGGGAGGGACAGTCAACTCCACCTCTTGCATGGAAGGTAATCGGTAGACAGCATTGATACTCTTTCCTTCCCTTTCAGGCCCTGGCAACATCCAGGTGACCCCTAGATTAATCTGGTCCAAATATACAACATGCTGAAGGCAGGCACATCTTGGCAACAGCAGAGATAAAGACGATGGGAAAGATAAGAATATAAACAAAGAATATAATGCATATATAATAGAAATATAAAAGAATGTGAGTGCAAAGTTAACAGAGAGCGTCCAATGCTAATATAAACATTTCTTACTGTAATATCAAATCAGTTTTGAGACAGAGAATGACAATGAATGGGGATGCTGGTACAAATAAGATTGATAAGGTATGACAATGTTACAAGAGAAACTGGTCACAAGAACTGAGAGATTAAGTCTACGATTAACATACCATGTTCCACAATAAGACTACGAACAATAAAGCAAGGTAGATGATGTCCTATAATCTGCATGAAAGGGGCAAGAAAAGTAAGTCTCGTGAAACAAACTTATGAAGATGAGAACTATAAACAGACATTAGACTGAATGGAGGACATGGAAAATATCATAAAACAAAGAAAACATAGGCATAAGATTTGATTTCCCACCTGGGTGTTACCAGGACCTAAAAATAGATCAAAGAATGGCAACATTGCCATGCATGTTGCAAGAGACAATTAAGGAGGTTTTAGTTGTCCCATCCCACAGGTCAAAGTGGCCCAAAAGCCTTGCTAACGTTAAATGCGTCAGGCCCCAAAATAAAGACATTACAGCTAAGCTGTAAACCACTACACAACCGGTTCTGTGCCATACATCCTGCTTACTAGAAGGAGCTGAGAACAAATGCAGAAAATTTAGAAGTTTGAGTTTCAGTTCAACTGAAACAGGTACCAGAACTTGGATAGTAAAAGCACCAGGCAGGATACTGACCATGTCATCCCTAGCATGCCGCCGGTAAATGAAAAATATGGACTCCTACCCTCATGGTACCTGTACACCTCCCAACCAAGGCATGGAATGAGGATACTTACTATATATATTTATAAAAGTCAAACAACTTTGTCGCCTCATTAATTTCATAATTACAGACATGCAATAGTGCACGGCTGTTTTTACTTGAAAGCGTCAGCTGCTATAGTTCTGATGTTAAACATTTAAACTGTCATTCAATGCATACGAACAATCCTTCTTCATACCACACTTAGAGACAATTACAAACACTGTACAGGTGTGCTAAATCATAGAAGCCAGTCTTTGAAAGTAAAAACATCATAGTTTGTTTTATTCATGAGTGTAAAAAAGGGATGATGGTGAGAAATGCATTTGAAAACAAATTACAATAAGGATCATATATTGTCTTTAAGATCCCTCAATCATGAACAACACACATTTTCTATGAGCATGACAGGAATTAAACACAAGTCACTTAAGATCACTATACTATTTATATCCCGTTAAAAAGTCCCTTCTTTGTTAGTCGGAAACTTATTTATTGTGCCGACATAAAATAAATCTGGACTATTTTCACTTTACATTTCAGTGTCCTTTTCAACAGCTTTATTTTTGCTAAATACAAACATGAAATTCTTTGACAGGAATTAATAAATGATACATAATTATTAAAATCATAAAAAAGGAATGTACAAAAATATATATATATATATATATATTATATGAAAAGTGCATATGAGTGCGATTGTTTTGTCCAAGTGGAGGCCAGGAACAAGAGGGAAACAAACTATAGATAGACATTTAGAATATTTTTGACTTAGACGTTTCACCTATCATGCTCATGAGAATTTACACCACAGAGAAGTGGTTAGTATCAAAATGTTTAGTTTTTTGGTTTCATTGCTCGGCTAGTCAAACTTCCAAGTCCGTGTTTCATTATTGTGAGGGCACGATTGTTTATACGGACCTAATAGATTTAAATCTTCTAGGTATCATGACCTAATGACCCCGATAAGTACCAGCCTTAACAGCCAACAACAACCCTATTGTGCTGATGTTCACAGAAAAATAAGAGCCTAGCACCATCCCCGCAAACCCTGATGAGAAAAGCGACTAGCATTGTTTATTTTACACTTAATGGACTGTGCTATGATAAAATATACTTTTCTTTATAGCATGTATTGGAGATCAGTTAAAAAAAAGCTGAACTGACATCATGGCACACACACAAAAGTGCTCTTTTATAAGATGCTAAAGTGTACGTACGCTGATAGTTCCTGTGGCTTTTATTTACTCATCAATTTCTGTCCCCAAACACAATTTCTAATTTGTGAAATGTTGTGTATTGGAGTGTTCATAAAACATTTACAAGCAATGATTTAACCAGCCTTCTGGTAGCGAATAACTGCATCCCCCCTTTACCCCAAATCATAATTTATAGTACTATTCATAATCAGATTAACGCCCATGGATTGCCATTATACAAATGTTGATCAAATTGAGAATTATTTTGGGTACATTGGGTAGAAATATACATAACGCATGAATGGGTACTTAATCCTCCAACAAAAATTTAATTGACCATTTCTTTTAATGACCTCAACAGATTTCCATAGCGTATCATGTATGTACTCTATGGACTCAATGTTCCCTACCTGGACAGAAATGTGAAACTTATTAAGGTCACTAAAAGGAAGTAGCAAGTAAATTATCTGCGTAAAAGATTGAGACCAAGCACTAATGGGTGATATATTAACATGGGATTCAGATGTGTGAAAGCTGATATGTTATTTGTAGCACCAACCGATCGGTCAGAAATCATACATTATTATGCAGAAAAATAAGGATGATCAGAATGAAACATTTTAAAATGCAAAAAGATGAACTAAATTGGTTTCTTTTTAAATGTCAACAGCAAAATTGGTAGGGCATTTTTAGAAAATGTCTGAGGGGAACATTATTTGATTTGACTGGCCTCTACTTAGCACACACCGCACTCAAGGCACAATCTCTCACATACAACTTGACATGTTAGAATACAGGTTAGCATCAGAGATGACACGGTAAAAAAAAAAACTATCAAATAAGAATATTCTCTAAACAAGTTTGCATGTTAAAAAAAAAGGTATATAGCTGATTATTTCTACAGTATTAATATTGCACACTTCTGTGTCCATTCTTCACTAGTTTGTGTGGTGAGTGAGATCATAACATCTGATGCCCTCTGAGACATCTGATGCCCTCTGAGACATCTGATGCCCTCTGAATATCTCAATACATAATTTAAATTTGCTGGCTTAATCGCGTCACATGTAATGCCAACAAATAGTAAAATTTATTTTTATATATTGAGGATGCATAGTGCTAGATAAGTTAGTTGCATGCACTGACCTCTAAAAAGAGGTTTCCCAGTGTTTAACGATTGAATATGGTGTGTGACCTTATCACCAGGAACAGCAGAAACATCTGGACATTACTATACATGCATCTTCTGATTGTTCTAATCACACTAACAAAAATGTGGTACTTCTATTATCTTCAAAATAAAATAAAAATTACGAAGACTGTTCATATTCAAGCAGCTCCTAGTATTCATGAACAGACGACAAATCTCATATGTACAAGAACATGCGCAAGAAGTACTTTTTAACAGATCCTGTCTAAGCGCACGCTTTCGTCTCGGATAATTGCTTGCTAAAAGTTTTAACCTTCATTTAGTAATTCAACTATTTAAGGGATTGCAATCATCAAACAAGCTAGTTTCCGATATTCTTATTCAAAGAATCAGCGTACATTAATATAATTCTTGTCCAAAGACTTAAAATCCTCTTTTAAAAAAAATAAAATTAGATATTAAGTGTAATGGGCAAGCTCAAATGTTCACTGAACACAGTATGGAGACTAAGCAGATCTATAGAAACAATGTCCAGATATTTCAAATATTGTGGCACGTATTTGTTAAACACTGCTGATGGTTAACGATTTCTACATGACTTGCATGTGGACGAGCTAACCTGATTCTGAATCAGAAGATTCTGAAGTGCTGGAAGAACTACTATCACTACTGCTGTCACTGCCAGATGTACTACTACTGCTTGCACTAAGTCGACTTGATACTGCCATGTCACTACCTGCAGCACCATCTTCTGAATAAAGAAAACAACAAAAATCACTCAATATTGTTCTTCTATTCATCTCAACTCCTGTGGAGGACAATAAAAATTCATTAGGTGCAAAATATTCTGTGCCTAAGATAACTAAAGTTTTTATTGGTTTTGTCAATTCCATTCTCCTGACTACATCAACAATAGCAGGAGCAGGTATTGTCAACAATCTAGTTTCTGTCTGCATTTAGTTTAAATGTTAATTTGTTAATTTCACCAGTGTTTCCAGACCCAAACGGGAGCAAAGAACAGTAACACTATTTGCCTTCCATGTATGTCATAAAAGGTGACTAAACATATTTTAGGGTGGAGTTGACTGTCCTATCCCATAGGTAAAAATTACCTAGAAGCCATGATGAAGTTGCATATGTCAGGCTGAACGGTGTAGACATTGCAGCTGAGCTGTGAACCATGACACGCCGCATTCCATTATACGGGCTACATACTGCTAATCTACAGCAGTTTTAAAATGCAGAAGAAATGCTAATTTGCACAAAGTTAATATAAGACATTATATATAATTTGCCCCATCAAGGCCAGCACCGTGCAGTGGTGATGGGGCTTAGTTCAGCTATCAGGGGCTGGAAACTAAAACCGGTTGGGCAGTCCCATTCGAGCAGGACCATAGTCCTGCCCAAGTAAGCAGAGTGCTGAAGACAAAAGGCGTGATTAGCAATAGATACTCAGGATGCCACGCACAAAACAGAATGGAAACATGTCTGTATCTATAAAAATTTATGGTGCCTGCCCTGGGGCAGACGTTCAGGCAGGGACGGTGCCGGGCCCTATTCCTCAAAAGGACCCAACCTCAGTTACTGAAAGTCCTTCTCAATTGCCTCGAGGAGCCAGGAGGCAAGGGAATAGAGCTACTGGCCAAACAAACTTTAAACGACCAATAAAAATAATGCACTGGAATGCTGAGGGTGTCAACAGTAAAAGAGATTAGAACTTTAAAATGTCCTCAGTGAAGAACAAGTTAATATATGCTGTATCCAAGAAACACACATCAGCAGCAACATAGCCTTCAAAATCAGAGGCTACCAGTGCTACCGATCTGACCAAAAGGACAGGCGAAAGGGTGGAATTCTGACACTTGTTAAAAACAATATCAGCACATGTCAACTGGAAGTATATATGGAAGGGGCAGAATACCAGATGCTCCACCTAAAAACAGACAGTGCAGAATTCCATCTCCTGAACTACTACTGCCCAAATAATAAACCATTGGCACTAGACACAATTCCAGATAAAGAGAGACTTATGGTGTGTGGTGACTTCAACAGCCACTCTCAGAGCTGGGGCTACGATCATATCGACAAGAGAGGTGAGGAACTTGAGAGCTGGCAGGATGAAAATAATCTCATCCTTATTAACCAGCCAGCTGACTCACCAACCTTCTACTCGAGAGCATGGCACACCACCTCTACACCAGATCTGGCATTCCACTCACCAGGCCTGGAATGGAACATCACACGTGTCGTTGGAAAGCAACTTGGGGGTAGTGACCACAGACCAGTATTTCTGGAAATCCACAATGAATTTACCAAGGACAGCAGCACGCTCACTAGGTGGAACTATAAAAGGGCAGACTGGAAAATTTACCAGCATTTAACCAGTGTTCTAGCTAAGGACATGAACTTGGACAAAGACATCAATAGAGCAGTGAGTGAATTTAATAGATGTATACTACATGCTGCTAGTAAAACCATACCCAGGGGGGCATGCAAAAACTACAAACCCTACTGGAATGATGAACTGGAAAAGATGCAAAATGAGATGGAAACATCTAGACAGCAGGCTGAGAACAGACCTAGCCAAGAACATCACAACAAATATCAGCAAACAAAGGCTAAATTTCAAAGAGCCAAGTTACAAGCCAGATGGAGTAGCTGGAAAGAAAAAACAGAGTTGCTGAACCTAGAAAGAGATACTAGGAAATTATGGAAACTTGTAAAACAACTAAATGATGAAGGTACAGGGAGAAATACCAGGATCACACTTTATAAAGATAGAAACATTTTAACAGGTAAACATGCAGCTGATTACTTTGCAGATTCCTTTGCAGAAGACAATAACATCAAAGTCAGCCCAGACAAACAACAGGAGGTTCGAGAGAACCAGCAAAACATTGGACAAGGTGAACCTATACCTGAAGTCATGGAGGCACCAATCACAATGAGAGAACTGGAGCATGCAATATCCAAATTGAAAATGAAAAAGTCCCCTGGAGCTGATGGAGTGTCCAATGAAATGATTAGAAACCTGGGAATTGCAGCAAGAGCAAAGCTACTGCAGATCTTTAACACAAGCTGGTCCACGGGTAATGTACCACAGGCGTGGAGAGAAGCAATAATGATACCACTCCTCAAATCAGGAACAGATGGCAACACAGTCTCCAACTACAGGCCCATCAGCCTCACAAGCTGTCTATGCAAAACAATGAAACGCATTATCAATCTTAGGATGCAGTGGTACCTTGAAAGTGAAAACCTTCTGGTATCACAGCAAGCAGGTTTCAGACAGTGCTACTCTACTGAAGATCAGGCAACCTACCTCTCCCAAGAGATTGAGGATGCCTTCCAAGATAAGAAACTGGTACTAGCAGCATGGATAGACCTCAGAAAAGCATTTGATAAGGTCTGGAAAGAAGGGCTCCTAAAGAAATTGCGAAATTGCAGGGTTAGCTCAAGAATGTACAAATGGGTAAAAGCATACCTGCATAATAGAAGAGCCAGGGTACAATTAGATGGTCGCAAGAGCAAGAAAGTTCTACTGCGTCATGGAGTCCCCCAGGGAGGAGTCCTGTCACCCACACTTTTCTTGGTTTACATCAATGACCTAGTTGCTGAACTACCACACAGGATCAAAGTGGCAATGTATGCTGACGACCTGGTGATCTGGTGCACGGAAGAACATGCAACAGTGGCCACTAAACAAATACAGAGCTATCGATGCCCTAACCTTATGGGCTAATAGATGGTGCGTCAGCATTAACACAGATAAGTGCAGCACTACACTCTTTACCCTCTCACCAAAACAAAAAGCTGGTCATATCAAGATAGATGGAGAGCTCTTGAAAGAAGACAAACAACCCACATACCTCAGAGTTACTTTTGATGATAAACTGACATGGAAGCAGCACATAAACAAAGCAGCAACAAAAGCCAGGAGGAAGTTAGCTATCCTGAGAAAACTAAGTGGAACCACATGGGGAGCTAGTAGGAATATACTCAGTAAAGTTTACCAGCAAGGCATAAGACCACACCTGGAATATGGTTCAGCTGCGTGGTGTCCTGCATCAAACACCACATTACAAGATCTAGATAAAGTGCATAACCATGCACTTAGAATAATGTTTGGAGCAATGAAATCAACACCCATAGCAGAGTAGCAGAAAATGGGAAGAATGCAAACACTTGGCGAACGCAGAGACACAAAAGTACTAATTCAGGCAGAAAAGTATCAGTGTATGCCAAGTCATCCAATGAAGGAAAGATTCCAAAATCTAGCAATGGGGCGACTGAAAAGAAGCAGCTTTATCCATCAAGCTAAACGACTCCGCAGACAACTCACAGACCTACCTGAAGTTGACAGCCCCTTAAGGCCTGTACCAGAACAAACCCCATGGAGTGAAAGACATGGAATGCCAATATACATTCAGACCCATGTGAAAGGAATACTAAGCGAGGACGAACAGAACAGTGTGCAGCGAAGGACAGTCACCCTCAGTTTCCTGGATGAGGAATATCCACAAGATATATGGGTCAGAGTATACACAGATGGGTCAGCACAGAATGCCCTGAGGAATGGAGGTGCAGGTGTATATATAGAATATCCACACAAGCCTAGAGATACAATCAGAACACCGACAGGAAAATTCTGCAATAATTATGATGCAGAAATCCAGGCAATTAGTGTGGCAGCTAAAAAAACTGCTGAACTCCAACTCTAACCTACAGCCTGTGGTATTCCTGACAGATGCAAGGTCAGTGCTTCAAGCTCTCCAGTCTGGAAAACTAACAGACTTGAAAAAACTACTTAGCGAATTGTCTTACCAGTATAGGGTAACCATGCAGTGGATACCCTCTCACTGTGGAATACCAGGAAATGAAAAAGCAGACCAACTGGCTAAGGAAGGTGCTGCCGAAGACCAACCAGATATACCAATCACCTACCATTAGAAAAAACAGATGATCAAGTCAATAAGAAAGCCACAAACACCAACACAAGATGACTATCATATTATGAACAGACCAGAACAAGTTATAATTCTACGTCTCAGAACAGGACACAACCGACTCCGCAGTCACATGTATACAAATTTCAAGATTAGCAACATGGCCATGTGTACATGTGGACAGGCAGCACAGAGTGCCAAACATATACTTCAAGAGTGTTCTGAGCATGAAATGCTGAGGCAGACATATTGGCCAGAGGAAACAACACTGGAATCAAAACTCTATGGGACACTGTATGAACTACAAAAGACAGTGAGTTTTATTAAGGAGACAGAATTACAGATATAGACATGTTTCAAGCGAACGAAAGAAGAAGAAGAAGAATATACAATTTGCATAAGACAGATGTGTCAGGCCATTGGCACAAATAAAACAGTGACGCAGCGCAATTCCATTTGTTTTGGAATACATCATGCTGGAAATCTAGTAGGAGAATGGTCCCTGCAACACAAGAGATCCAGTGGGAATTTCAGAATGCACACTGAAGAAGAACCAAGTTAAATTAGCAGTTAGCCTCCGCAGTAGATTTTCTTTTGGATCTTCTTCGTTCGTTCTCACAACTCCTGCAGATTAGCAGGATGTAGTCCGGAGAATGGAATGCGTTGTGTCATGGTTTACAGCATCGTTGCGATATCTGCTCCTTTTGGCCTGACACATCCCACTTCAAATGACTTTGGGTCACTGACCCTATATGGAATGGGACAGCCAACTCCATCCCATAACCTCCTTAGTTGACTTTTACGACATGCATGGAAGGTAAACAGTGTTGGTATCTTTGCTCCCCTTTCGGGCCCCGGCAACACTCGGGCGCTTTTGGATCTCATAACAGAGACTACAACATCTGTTAAAGCCACAGCTGAATAAACATCAATCTGGTATTGTTTTATTCGAAGTACTCGCATACACGTCTTCAGTATAACATCTATTTTCTAGGTCAAGAAAGGGCACGATAGCATTCAACAAACTCTAGCTATGAATGAAATGTTCAAACTTGGCCTCGGATTGCAAGATATCCACAATGAATGACCATTTCTTTCACGCAGATTCGTGCATATTCAAACCCCGACCTACTAAAAGAGCTTTCTTATCAAGAATTAAATCTCATTCATGCCGGACTTTGAAATATCTTTGCTTTCTAACGTGTTGCTTACTCCAGAGACACACAATTTGTACTGTAGATGTTATACCTTACGTCATTTACTCACTTTGGGACACCCATATTGGCCAACCTTGTTATAGCCTTGAAGTTCTGCTATCTGAGTCAGAGGCAGTCACTGTGGCAGCATCGCTGGCTATACAGACTAAGGTAATGTATCAATAGGCTTACCTTTTTTGGGCTTCTTTGTTTGACCAAGCTGTTGCTGAACGCCTTCTAGTCGTTTCTCCAACTCTAGCTTCTTCTCCCTCTGAACCTCCTCCTTGGACTTGCCTGAAGTTTTCTTTGCTGGAAAGTAAACATTAACAGTGGTTTAATAAAAATGGAGATAACAAATGTAATCGTTCTCTGGCAACAGAGAATCTGCACTAATTTACTCAACCATCATATCTTATGACTGCATCTAGCATATTCTTCTTCTTCTTCAGCGTTCATTCTTAAACTCCCGCTGGATCTCTCTTGTAGCAGGACCATGGAATTATTAGATTTCCAGCAGGATGTAGTCCACAGAATGGAAATGTGTTGTCGTTTTATTTGTGCCAATGACTCGACACATCCGTCTTCGGCAGAGCACTTGGCATATAGCACTTAATAATCACCTGAACAGAATATCCCACAGAAGACGGATGTGTCTGGCCACTGGCGCAAAAAAAAAACCCACGCACAACACATATCCATTCTCTGGACTATGTCCTGTTAGAAATCTAGCAGGGGCCATTGTCCTGCTACAAGAGAGATCCAGCGTGAGTTTGAAATGAACGCTGAAGAAGAATAGAATATAAAGACAAAACACTCAAAGTGTTTGATATGTACACATCCTTAAGAAGCTGTTGATCATCATCTTTTTAAATGTACAGTGAACATATGTATTCCAGTGGCGATATATGGTTGTGAGGCATGGACATTAAATAAAACAGTAGAAAAGAGATCGCTGCTTTCGAAATGAGATGCTACAGAAGAATTTTACGTATACCATGGACATATAAAAAGACAAATCCATGAAATGTTAAGATCAATGAACGTCAAAGAGGGCTGGCTCCTTAACATCATAAAAAAGCTAATTTTTTGGTCATATAAAGAGACATTACAGCCTAGGAAGATTAATAGCTGACGGTAGAGTTAACGGCAACAGAGGAAGAGAGCTCCCCAAGACGACAATGGTTCAGTGAAATATCAGATTGTTTAAACATGCTGCACCAGGTCAACTCATCTAGAATCGAGTGTTAAGAGAACTCTTTACAAGACTATTTGTTTGTTTGTTTTGCGTTCGCTCCATTGTAACCATCACGGATATCCGTGCGATTTCCGCCGGGAGCGTGATTACGTTGTGCCACCGTTATGCGCCTTGTAGGCCTAGCACATCCGATTTCGGAATGTACAAGACTATGTTCTGGTAAGAATATATTACATGATGGTAAGTGCTAGATGGTAGAAGAATGCTTCTGCCTCTAAGGTCAGAAAAAAAGGAACACCCTACTGGGAACAAAACAACAGCTCACTATTCTTCTTCTGTGTTCGTTCTCAAACTCCTGCAGATTAGCAGGATGTAGTCCGGAGAACGGAACGCATTGTGTCATGGTTTACAGCATTGCTGCGATATCTGCGCCATTCGGCCTGACACATCCGACTTCATATGGCTTTGGGTCACTGACCCTATATGAGATGGGACAGCCAACTCCATCCCATAACCTCCGTAGTCGCCTTTTACGAAATACGTGGAAGATAAACTGTTGCTATTCTTTGCTCCCCTTTCGGGCCCAGGCACCACACGGGCGAACTAGGGTATGAGCCCATGTACCAACAATCAATCATTAAAATATCTATAATATAATGTGTTACTCTCCAGTAATACAAGTTTTAATAAATGACTGGACTATTACACACATAATCAATTTTCCTCAGATGGACATATTGATGGGTCCGCAGTTCAGGACGTGCTTGGGCATTCACGACTAAGCAGAGGAAGTGTATTAGGGAAGAAAGTGGTGATCTCTATACAACCACAATGTAGTTTCACAATGGAGGTGATCGCCACAATGAATGCCTCCATTTGGGGACTAAATATGCATCCTTAAACACCCCCCCCCCCCTTGATACCTTATGAGTACGGGAGTCCCTGGAGTTACACAAAGGGGTCTGGGATAATGAGAGGATAGGTTGGCCGCACATGCTGCAAGGCTGTTGGTGGAGCGATAGATCGGGCAGACATTTTGAACACCTTAAATCGCACGAACAAATGACTATAAGTGACAATAACTTGTTTACGGGGAAATAAAAGAGCAGACAAAAGTTGCCAGTGTGGCCACCGTGACTAATGGTAGTTGACTAATGGACCGTGCTATTATTTTTAATGCAATCAATGAGTTAGTCTAGTTGGATGATATGGACCATATTTCTTTGTCCTCAAATAGAATGCAGGGTCTTGGGAGTGAAGTAATGCATTGCAAGTAACGAGCGACATAAGGAATCAAAGGAAGAGTTATCAACCAATAGAGAACCAGAACTGTCCAAATATTCTATTCAGATGCTGAAGAACGTACTAAACATGAGACAGAACTACTATGGATGTATCCAGAGTGTCATTATGATGATTTGATGACTAACTCTCTATCTATCTATACGCTGACGCATGTGTTTGCGTCTGTGGGTCTCACCAATGGCCCACTAGACATACCATCCATGCAACAGAAAACCTTAGT
Organism: Meghimatium bilineatum; assembly: GCA_034231615.1. Lineage (NCBI taxonomy): Eukaryota > Metazoa > Mollusca > Gastropoda > Stylommatophora > Philomycidae > Meghimatium > Meghimatium bilineatum. Next base: position 35,015,303 of record CM067307.1, read on the forward strand.
GGATGATATGCCGTTATATTGAGGTTATCTTCTTATAGAAGCTTCATGGCATGTCATCTATACAGTTATGATTTTGTTTCGTTGTTTAAATGTTTTTTCATGTTTGCCTGAATATATGTATGCACCCTCTGTGGTTGGGAGGGAGCCAGAGATGTACTGCGCAGCACCGAGGAGGAGGAAACTGACATCACTGTTTTTCCTATGGCTGAGGCCCATCATAGAGGCACAGTGACTCAGGACGTGACAATCATTTTGACATGAACATTTGGTTGCATGCCTGGAGCAATAGAGAAGTTCGGCATAACCAGTAGTCAATTGGTGGCGAGGAATGAGCACAGTGAACCCTATCTTGGCTACAGTGGCTAGGAGCAGTGCAAAGGTTGAAACCTACCTTCCTGGAGGTGTGATAGTTATTTTATGGCTCTGTCCCGGGGTGGGCCGAAAATCCACAGACTTCCCAGCAATATAATGCCATCTAATGGCATTAGGTCAAAGGGCATGAGCCCATGGACCGCTGGATCAGCAACCAACCACCCAACTATCTATACGCTGTGGCCCTTGTTTACCTTGCGGCGTCAGGGGTGGAAGAGTTCTCTGGAGATGGCCTTCTTGTGTGCTGTTTGTAAGCTTGTTCCTGTGGCTTCTTTGATTTCTGTGATCCATCTTTTACATGGTTTGCCTCTGGCTTTATAACCGTTATGTCTGTGTCATGGCCATTTGTGGCATGCTATCTATTGGTGTGTGAAAACCACTTGATCTGTTGACTTTTGATGTGTTCCAATACCAGTATTGTTTTGGTTATCTGTCTGATGTTATCGTTTCTAATTCTATCTCTTAATGACACTCCGAGTATTCTTCGTAGACATCATTTCTGCTGTCACTATTTTTCTTTTGTCTTGAGCTGTCATTGTCCAGGTTTGGCACTGGTAGCACAGTGATGGAATAATAATAGTCTTGCAACTTTATAAGTATAATGCAACTTTAGTGTCTATGTTTACATTTTTGTTCTTGAAATTATGTATCATCTGACCTAGGATCTGGTATGTTTTGTTACATTTATTTTTGTTGCATAGGTGCATAGATGACTAACTATACAAAATCAGATGTGCTGAGCCTAAAGGAGCAATTAACACAAATCTGTTGTAAAATTAGCAGCACAACATACAGTTCAAATCACATGGGAATTCGTGATGCTTATTTGAGAGCAAACACACAAGAAGAACATACAAAATTATACGGTACATACCATATGCTCTACGGGGTTTCTTCTTTAAACAGGTCATAACATATTCTTCTAATTCCCGCAATGTTGAAGGTTTAAGGGTTTCAAAGTCGATCTCAATCTCATCTGGATTCGAGTCTCTTAAGGAAGGTTCTCTGGACTGAATAATATGGACAACTCTACCAAGCTTGTCACCTGCGGTTGAAAATACTTTGTGTAAAAATTTATCTTTACAGAAATACTACTGTCATGATTACATTATACTTGAGTATTTAATGTAAAACAGTCACAAATCATATCTAAATACATCTATTGCTAGAAAAAACTATGTTATGTTCCTCCAGGGCCATAGGCGGCGCATAGGGCAGAAACCATAGCTTTCCATTTCTGTCTTTGTGTTGCCAGGTCTTTCAATTGTTGCGTGTTGTTTAGGTTCATTGACATGCCTTCTCTATTAATGGTTCTTCGTAGAGTTTCTCTAGGTCTCCCTCTTCTTCTTACTCCAGGTGGCACCCAATATAGTGATTGCTGGGGAATTCTTAGGCTGTTCAGAAAATACTACTAGCAGAGAGAAATTAGGAATCGGTGCTGGATAATGACATACACTCTTCTGCATTTATCTTCAAACTCCTGCATGTTAGCAGGACATAGTCTAGAGAATAGAATGCGCCATGGTTCTAGCCTGACTGCAATTTCAACCTGATACACGCAACTTCAGCATAACTTTGGTTCATTGATCTACTGTGGGAAGGAGTCAACTTCATCCCCAAACATCCTTAGTGACCTCATATGATGTGCATGGCAGATCAGTGTTGTTATTCATTGGTTCCCTTTCTGACCCTCCAGCAACAAGTGCATTTCTTTTTCTGTGTTCTAAACTTCCTACAAATTAACAAGATGTAGTCTCCGGAGAACGGAATGCATTGCCATGGTTTAGAGCTTGGCAGGTATCTTATGCATTTTGATCTGAAACATCCAACTTCAGCTTAACTCTGTATCACTTTCTTCTTCTTCTTCGTTCGTTCTAAGATTTCTGCAAATTAATAGGATTTAGTCCAGAGAACGGAATGCGTTGTGTCATGGTTTACAGCATTACTGCGATATCTGCACCTTTCGGTCTGACACATCCGACTTCAGCATGGCTTTGGGTCACAGACCATATATGGGATGGGACAGCCAACTCCATCCCATAACCTCCTTAGTTGCCTTTTATGGGAAGGTAAACAGTGTTGCTACTCTTTGCTCCCCTTTCTGGCCCCAGCAACACACGGGCGTGTATCACTTTGAGCCTCTATTGAATGAGACAAGCCAACTCCACCCCAAAACTTTTTTATTCACCCCTTAGACATGCATAACAGGTCACTCGCTATTCTTTTCTCCTCTTTCAGGTCCAGGTAACACAAAGGTGACATCTACATTAATATACAGTAAGTATATTAATGATGAAAAGCATTGTAGCATTGTAAAATGGACATTGTTCTATAATACAAAAAGAGGACAATAAGAAATATCTGGAGGAAAAGGGATAAAAGAAATGAATATGACATGGAAAGAACTGGATGCAGAACTAAGAATAAACTAGTATGAAACAGGTGGTTCATTACGGGCAGATGTGGCCTCTTTTTTTAGGGGAACAAACCATACGCTCGCACAAAATTAAACTTAATTTATTTTTCGAAACGGAGATGGAGCAGTACACTATTATTGATTGGAGGGGTGACAGCATATTTTAGTTTTTAGGAGGGTTTTTTTTTTTAACCGCTAGGGGTTTACGGTTGGGGTTAGAAGTTTAATTTTACATTTATACGCTGTTGGTTTCATGTTACATTGTATTTCCACAAAATCCATTGAATATAAGGTAATTGGATGACCCTGACCAACTAGGCGCCTAGTCTGCTAGATCTGATGTTAACGTGAGATTTCTGTGACAACATGGAAGATGCGCAAACTGTAACCAAGATTATAGGGGGTTCTGCACATAACATTAAATTCCACATCTGTCCGTAATGTACCAAACAGGTTGATTGGGATCGGATCCTTTGCTCCGCAGGAAATTAAAACATTAATAGATAACACATTAATGACAATTAATCTGATTAAATGTGATTATATAGTATGGTTACACTAATTGTAGTTTAAACAGCTAGACATGAGTGCCTGTACACTTATTATAGGATTTATACATATTTTTTTCTGTGATTCCAAGGCAACTTGTGATTTACTTTCTGCCCACTGACATAAATCCATTGCACATATTTAAAACATAGCTCACCGTTAGAAATATTTTTTTTAAATGGAAAATAACCGGCAGTTAAATTCATTTGCAGTTACAAGTATTGACGGTAATTCAGATAACAGTGCATACATACCTTCAAGAAAATATTACACTCCACTATCATTGTGCATCACTTACAACACAATCCAACTCGGAACAACTGGAATAGCACAGGGATCATGAAAAACACAATACTGAAACTTCATACAAGCAAGCTGCTGCAAACCCAATCAGCTTACCTGGCAGCTTATTAATATCGAGAGACAGTTGTCGTTTCTCATCATAAGTCATAGGTTTTGCATTATCCTCGTCATCGCTGTCAAATGGTGGCACAATAGGAGGACCAGGCGGTAAAACAGAGCGCTTGCGATTTGAGCCCGCACGATTAATGTTATTGTTCCTGGGCTTTTTTGCAGCTGGTGACTTTTGTTTTGATTTTTTCTTTGGTTTTGGAGTGTCTTTTGTGAGAGCAGGCGGCGGTAAAGAAGCCACTGGTATCTGTTGTGGTGGATTTACAGTCACTGTTGGCTCTTTCTTGACTTCTTCTTTTTTCTCTTTTTTCTTTTTCTTGGTCTTGTTTTCACTCTTCTCTTTTAACCGCTGTACATGTTCCTTGGTGAGTGATGCTAACTGTTCTTGGACTTTGGCAAGCTACATAGAAAAAAAAGTATTTTATTAATTTTCTAAAAATTAATTATAGTTACTTAAATGTATTTACAACATCTACTCATCCCACCCCCCACCCCCACCAAAAAGGAAATTGTATTGTCCTTTTTTAGGTTCACAGACCAGACCCCATCTCAAACTACCAGTCCCACCCAGGTCATTAGGTCACACAAGTTTTCAGCCTTGGCAGATTACATCCTGGCTGGTCTATTTTGCACATCTCTGTCCAGTCTCAATCTTCCTTTTGAGTCAGGATGTGTTTACCTAACCCAATCCAATAATTGTCCACAGGGCAGTGAAGATTTAAATTTGGAGTTTTCCTTCTCCTAGACAGCTTGCCTTGCAGAGCTAACGAACACCATCTGCCCGAAGTTTGAAGAGATCCCCTCTGCTACAAGGATTCAGGATTCCTTCTAGTATTATGAGGATCCACCCGCTCAGGGGTGATGATTTAGAATTCCTCTATATTACCAATAACTGTTTTCCCCTAAACAACAAGAAATAATAAGTTCAAAATGTTCAATTGATGTTTTAATTTTTTAAAACTCCACCATCCACCATCTAGGGTTTTCTTGGGGCTAAATTGTCACAGAAAATGCAAAAGAACACATAAAGAGCTTTGCTGCAATCTACCTACATAATCAAACTGTAGGTGATCCATGCTCCCAAATGAAATGACAAAATTTGATGTATGACCCTGTGCGTTGTCAAGGCCCAAAAAGAGAGCAAAGAATAGCAACAGCTACAAGCTACACATGTCATATGAGGTGACTGAGAGGTGTTTCTGGGTGGAGTTGGCTGTCCCATCCCATATACGGTCAAAGTAACCAAGGAACCTGGCTGAAGTTGGATATGTCAGGCCAAATACATAGCTAAGATATATGACCCAGCATATTCTGTTCTGATGGCTTTCTTCTAATCTGCAGGAGTTTACACAGAAGGGTCACAGGAGCCCAGAAGTCATGCTGAAGTCATATATGTCAGGCTGAAAGGTGCAGATATTACAGCAAAGCTGTAAACCATGAGACAACACATTCCATTCTCCGGACTGCATCCTGTAAATCTAGACAAGCATAACTTGTCTCATTAACCTTTAGGGCCCTGAATTAAAAATTAAGAAACATCCCCTTGGGCCTGAATTCTTTTTTGGAAAATTTGCGTTATTGATGGTGGGTGTTTTGAAAACGTGATAACTTTTTTGTTTTAAAAGATATCAAAATAATTTTTTCATATCTAAATAAAGGAGTGAATAGTGAATATAGTCATGTTTTTGTTGTTGTTGTTATGTATGATATGACAGTTGTGAGCAAGTTGTGAAGTTGAAAATTCGGGACAAAAATCACAAAGCGCCATTTTCAAATCGCACATATAACTTCTTGACGACCCTAATACTTGAGCAATGTGTGGACACATTGATAAAATCCTCATAAATACCTATAATTATTGTATATATATTGTTTTATATCAAAACTAATATAATATGAACTAAATAAAAACTATTAAAACGTGAAGAAATCGCATATTACGTCCGTCCGGTCAACACTAGGTTTAGGCTGGCACGCAGCGTAATTATTGTCTATGCACACAGGTGGCACCCCTGATACATATTATTTTTGTGTTTCTGAACGACTACACAAACATTCTTATCAAATAACAACATATTAAACAAAAAACAATTAAAACACGTAGTCACGATCACTTAGCCATGCCACGCGGTACTCAATTTGATAGTAAAATATGGCTACAAAATGGCCAACGTTGCTCAAGAAATTTGTTGACAAAACCAGCTGGTTTTCTCTCTTCTTGCAATCGTAATGTGTAAAGGAAATTGATCTTTAAACTTTGATGTATTCCTAGCTTCGTTTGGCGGGTTTTATATGTCACGGGATCATTACTTCGTGAAGTTCCGTACTCAGGAATCGGGCGATGTCGTATATAGCAGGATTACACCCGCAGGCACAATGGAGCTGTACTCATAGGCGCAATATTGCAACCGCAATATAAGTAATGGTTATCAACAGAAATAGCAGTACAACTCACTTGTTCTTGTAAGTCTTTCAACTTTCGTTCTCTCTCTTCCTCACTGTTGTCATCATCAGAGCTTTCTGCACTGGATGACATTCCGCTGCCGTCTTCACCCCTCGTTAGACCTGAAGCAACTGATGATGGAGGGGTTGGATCAGCCTGTACTGGTTCATCAGGCATCCGTGCATATTTCATTTCAAACACCTCCTATAATGAAAAAACAGACAACCTTTGCACACTGAACTATCTACAACAATCATTCTTCAGGGATCATTCTCAAATTCCCATTGGATCTCTCTTGAAGCAGGACCAAAGTCCTACTAGATTTCCAGCAGGATGTAGTCAAGAGAATGGAAATGCATTGTGTCACCATTTTATTTGCGATCATCCAAATCTGCCTGATCCCCAAAAAATTCAGATATATAAATAAATCTAAATCAATTCTATCATATACAAAACTAAGAATATTTCACACCAGTGTGTTGTGAGGCTGAAAGGGGAGCAAAGAATAGCAACACCATTTGTTTATCTTCATGCATGCAGTAAGGGTATGAGGTGAGGTTTATGGGGTGGAGTTGTAAGTCCCATCCCATATAGGGTCAAAGTGGATCAGAAGCCACCCAGAAGTCTGATATGTCAGGCCGAAAGGCGCAGATATCACAGCAAAGCTGTAAACTATAACACGGCCCATTCTGTTCTCCTGACTAATCTGCAGGAGTTTAAGATCAAACGCAGAAGAAGAATGTTGCAAATGTTAAATAGGTACTGTTTTATAGCTCAGACATCTGGACAACAAACTTTCACCACTACAGATGTTGTTCTGAAACCCATAGTGAAAGAGGAAGACTCGGATGTACTTGGACAGAGTTAAGGATACGCAAAGGATGGGTAAGACATGGAAACATGGCCCGACACATCCATCTTCGGCGGAAACATATTTCAGGATGTCTAAACGGAAGCTTTGTTACGATAGTGAGATCCGACACAGTAAACAATAACAAGTTTTTACTGCAGTAAAAATCCCTAGATAATAGTAAGGACAATAATTTAACTGTCAATGACAAGCTAATAGTAAAATTTTACTATGCACACAATTTTTAAATATCCTCAATGCTTTCTGTCTTAAGAATGCTCAAACTCTCACAACACCATTAGAGCTAAAATTCAGTTCTGAATTACTGGCTTTTTTTTACAGCAGTTACAGGAAAAGGAAGATCAATTATTGCAAGCCTCATTTCCACAGATGAGTAGCCTTAAATCTAACTGTTTCTCGTTGTTAGAAGAGTGCATAGCAATGGCGCGCTTTCACGACCACAGCTGTAAGGCAATGCAGCACTCACTGCATTTTCAGCATGTTCTAGTAGTTTATGCACATAAAAAATGCTTGGGTGTTGCCAGGGCCCAAAAAGGGAGTAAAGAATAGCAACACTGTTTACCTTCCATGCATGTCATAAGAGGCAACTAAGCAGATTATAGGATGGAGGTGGCTGTCCCATCCCATATAGGGTCAACATGACCCAAAGCCATGCTAAAGTCGGATGTGTCAGGTCGAAAGGCACAGATATCGCAGCATTGTTGTAAACCATGACACAAAGTATTCCGTTCATCCTGCTAATCTAGATGAGTTTGATAACGAACGAAGAAGAACTTATCAAAATTTTAAAATTATTATACAGTTTCAACTATAGTTGAAACTATAGAGATAGCTATCTCTCAACCCTGGTGCTACCGACAAACTCACCTGTAGTTTTCTGCCCATTTTAGCAACATCGCTGTCTGGAGGATTGTATCTGTAGCAGTTGTGAAATATCTGTCTAACATCTTCAGCAAAGTCACTCACAGTTCTGTATTCCCTGTCTTCCATCTTTTTCTACACCAAATACAATTAGTAGGACAACTATGAACAGCACATTAAAACATTGGAAACTTCAAACAATTTGTAATAGAACAAAACATTATTACTAGTTTTAAAAATACCATTATAAATTTGTTTATTAAAAAGAAATTTAGGAAACTTAAATATTTAGAGCTTTATAAATCATGATCAGATGGAAATTATGACAGATTTCTGTTGGAGACCAGTGCTCAACAAGGAATTTTAAAAGTAAAAGATCCGGTGTAGTTGAAATTAATGTAGGCGTAATACAAATATTCAGTTAGACTAGCATTGAATTTTTAGGCACCATCATTACATTCGATAGTATGCCTGCAAAATATAGATGATTGGTTTGTAAACCATGAGCAAATCTTACTTAGGCTGATCCATAACACCACGGAGCTGACACACTAGCATACTTTGGTAATATATTACGACATAGTTATTGTCTGTCATTAACCGCAAAGTAATATCTATAACCGCAAAGTAATATCTATTTTTCCCCCTTGGTTTTGTTAACTTAACCAGTCAATTCCTATCATCAAAAGTCAAGCACACTTCAATTATCATGCCATGTACTGAGAATCTGAAAGTACATCTCCCTATAGGTTGACATTATTTTTGTATTTATTAGTTATTTCTCTTACATTTGGGTTTGTATCCTGTTTCAGAAATTATTGAAAATAATTTTTCATTTCATACATGGTCATTAGAGCTACCATGTTGTATATGGTTCATAATGGGATGCACTGAAAATTAACAATGTTACTTGCCATTCATGTAATATGGGACGACTAGATGGTAGGGAGCAGGTTAACACACAAAGTCATAACAAACCATGAACAGCACAACTACAAGAAAAAACTTAACCCAAATCATCCAATAAGGAGGCAACAGTTAGGCATATGGATGCATCGTCTCGAAAGTCACAAGAATCTGGAGTTGCAGACATCCATTTGAAAACTTCCAGACTTGGTTTCTGAAATGTCAGTACAATGCTGGAGCAAGGAAGAACAACTCAAGTAATAAAAGAAATGAAGAACAACAATAGACATCCTTGGAATTTCTGAAACAAGATGGACAGAAAATAGATTAAAAACAGGAGAAATCGTGCTTTCCTCAGGGTACAAAAATAAAGCTAACACCAAAGAAAAGAAGCACAAACATTACTTCTAAAATAGAAACTAATACAAGCCAGAATAACATCTGCAAAATTTAGAACTAAGTTCTTGTTATGGCATGAGACTTCTAATACATGCTTTTATGTATTGTGTGACCTCTTATGTCATTCTCTGTGTCAAAGATAAAAATCTCCATTTCTGTTCTCTATTCTTCTTCTGTGTTCATTCTCAAACTCCTGTAGATTAGCAGGATATTCTGTGAATGGAATTCAGTGTACCATGTTTTTGCAGCATAGCTGCAACATCTGTGCCTTTTGGGCTGACACATCAGCTGGGATTATGGGTCACTGACATCTGTGGGATGGGAGTCAACTCTAGTTTACAACCTCCTTAGTTACCTTCTACGACATGATGGGTAGACAACCCCTTTCAGGATCTGCAACAACACAAGCATTTTCATCTATAAATGTCTCCAGTTTGTTTTTGGTCTGATTACTTTTTCCTTGTCAAAATGCCAATAGTTCTTCAAGGTATTAGCAGTGACGTTTTTTCGTCATCCTCCAAAATGGGCTCACAAGCGATAGCTCAGTGGTTAGTGCACTGGCTTCCTAGTCAGGTCATCTGAGATTCTTCTTCTTCTTCTTCATCGTTCATTCTCAAACTCCTGCTGGCTCTCCCTTGTAGCAAGACCATTGTCCTACTAGATTTCTAGCAGGATGTAGTCCAGAGAATGGAAATGCGTTGTGTCGCAGTTTTATTTGCGCCAATGGCCCGAAACATCCGTCTTTGGCGGGATCTGAGATTCAATTCCATTGTAATTGAAAATATTTTTTCAATAACGAATAGCACCATGATAAACCAAACTTAAGGAATTGGGTACCATTTCTCCTGGGAAAGTAACAGTAAAGTATCTTGACGCAATGCTGACCACAATACCTAGGTAGATTGCTGGTCAATAAAAAATGCAGGTTTAACACCATGTCTCAATGGTGTGGAAATGAGAATGATATGCAAGATAGACAAATCAAATTTCATCATGATAAACGTGTCCCTAAAATTAATAAATAAAGATTTAATGTTTTCCCCGAGTAACTCAACACTACCAAGAGATAATCTTCTAGCATTGGGTTCTGTTACAGACAAATGAAGAGATGGAAGGAACATTGCAAACAACTTTTAAATACAACAATAATAAATCCCTAGCTGTCAGTAGATAAGTTGTAGGTTAACCATGCAAGGCTAAGAATGTACTTTGTACTTTAATCAATGTACTTTCATTCCTAAATGAAGGAGATTCAGGTGATCATTCAACATTCCAAGACATTTCAACGGAACTAATATATCAATCACTTGGTAAAATTTCTGAGACAAAACACCACTATAGGAATATCTGAACAATAAGAATATAATAAGAATAAAATAAGAATCTCTGGGATATTCCGGGCATAGTGGTTAAGCTGTTCGCCTTGTGTTCAAGAGGTCACGGGTTCGAATCCGGCTCGTATCATCTTGTTTATAAGGTGGATTTTTTTGGAGATCCCTGTTGATTATCACTTGAAGCTACGGAGTTAAGTGCTATGAGTGGTACTCTCAGCAGGTGATGTGCCACTTCGTTGAGAGGGACAGAGTACATATGGGAAACCGAGTACAGTGAAGTCAATCTTCTATGGCTTTTAAACCCTTTTTTTTTTAAAAATATCTGAACTGAATAAAGAATATGTGAACAAATTTAAAATTTATAGAAATGGCACAAATAACATAGGAATACTAAATTTTCAGGAAATAGAGTATAAAATAGTATTAGTGTCACATATAATAAAGGATTACATTTTGTGTTGATGTTTACAGGGTAACACCCTGTTACTGAAGTGTTATGGGTTTGATGAATACAGGATTATACTGATCTAAGCAACCCTTTGTAATGAGTCATAGTTCAAATTTTCCCACAACTGTGCCATTCCAAGTAATGCTGGCAATATTACTACAAATGTAGAAATGTGCCTAAAAATTCAATCAATGAAAAGCAATGTTCTGTACAGGATATGTTTGACTTGTAACATTTTACATTGATAATCAGCTCAAATAATACATTCCGCCGAAGACGGATGTGTCAGGCCATTGGCACAAATAAAACGGCGACACAACACATTTCCATTCTCTGAACCACATCCTGCTGGAAATCTAATAGGACCATGGTCCTGCTACAAGAGAGATCCAGTGGGAGTTTGAGAATAAACGCAGAAGAAGAAGTAATAAATGATGACAAGTGAAAAGTTTAGTAAACTGTACATAAAAAAGCAGGGCTATGGTTAGTGTGCAGGCTGCCTAGTCCTGTGATGCAAGGTTCAATTCCTATATCAACTGGAAATATTCTTAAATCACTAACAGCCCGTCCACATTGGCCCAACCTAAGAAAATGGGTAGCAGATCTTCTCAGAAAGTAAAAGTAAGGGTTGCCTGGTCTATTGCTGGTCGCGTCATCTTTTGCATGCCATTGGTCAATTAAAAAAAGATAAAACAGTGTTCCCTGATGTTCTCAGGTGCGAATAAGGACAAGGTGTTTTTTTAAAACATAAAAAGCAGAACATAGTTTTGAACAAAGTTCATCTCTAACGATACATTTTACGAACAATGACAACAAAAAGTTGACAGTGTAGAGATAGGTGCTGCAGAATCTATATAAAGCATTGTGGAGATCCAAATTTAAGTGCAATATGTGCATGACTTTTGTATTTCCCAGTCTTCTGCATTCATTCTTAAACTAAACTCTTGCAGATTAATAGAGTGTAGTGTCGGGAACGGAATGCATTGTCATTGTTTACAACTTAAGCTGCCATATCTGCACCTTTTGTCCTGAAACATCCAACTTGACCATTGTTTCCTTGTCACTATGACCCAATATGGGGACGGACAACCATTTCCACCTGCAAATCTTCTTAGTCGCCTCTTACGGCGTGCACAGAAGGTAAAGTGTCACTTTTATTTGCTACCCATTTGGTCCCCGACAACACACAGTCAATTTGAAGCTTATGAGTACAAGTAGTGACAATGAGCGAGTTCCAAGTTTACAACAAAACTATAATATTTGTGACTATCGGTACAGCACAAATGTTGACCATTTGTAATAGTAAATCATACTACCACCTCTCCATAGTTGCCTCTGGCATACATGATAGGCCACAAGATGAATATTCTTTGCTCTCCCAGAAGACCCACAGCAACGCACACCTTTTCCCCTTCACTACCAATGCTATGTAAGATTATTTTAAAATAATTATATATAATAATGATTATCTTCTGCATTCGTTCACAAACGCCCAATTAGCATGATAAAATTCTGAGAACTCAATGTGTTGTGATATGGTTTACAATTTGGCTACGATATCTGTACCATTCTGCCCAACCTGTCCGAATTCATTTTGACCTATGGGAAAGTACATGCTCTCCATCCTAATCTCCTTAGTCATCTCTCACGGTATGCATGGTAGACCCAGCGTTTCTATTTTTTGCTTAACTTTCAAGGCCCAGTAACACAAAGGTGGCAACATTTAATAAAACTTATGCACGAGGTTTAACCCTCTAGCTGCTACGCATGAGATTACTCGTTTAATCTTATTGTTATACAAGGATTAACTTATCTATCCCCTCATTGCTAAAAATGATTTCACTCTGAAATTACAGAGAGACAGTACGAGTTAATCCTCCCATCCATGCTGAACATTTTCTGGTGTCAATAAAAAGCCAGTACCGTGGAAACTCATTTATTTTTGCAGCTAAAGAAAAAGAAATTGGCACAAGAAGGGAGTCAGGGAAAAAAGTTAAAACTGGGATCAGTTACTGAGAACAATGCAGTAGCTAAAGGGTTAGTGTGATTTAAACAAGCACTACTTACATAATTGCAAATTTACAATCCATTTTCTCAATTCCTACAGGTGGTGTAACACAGACTTCATTCCAGATCTTTCCTATTTCATCAGGATTTTATCCATGTGTTCCAGCAGTTATAATCTTGAGGTCATACACAGTTTAACTTATACAAAAAGTCATTGGCTTGTTCCTTATGTGTGGTACATTTCATGCCTGGCATCTTCCAATATGTGCACTGTTGGCTTGTTCCTTATGTATGCTACATTTCATGCCTAGAATCTTCCAATATGTGCACTGTTGGCTTGTTCCTTATGTGTGCTACATTTCATGCCTGCCACCTTCCAATATGTGCACTGTTGGCTTGTTCCTTATGTATGCTACATTTCATGCCTGGCACCTTCCAATATGTGCACTGTTGGCTTGTTCCTTATGTGTGCTACATTTCATGCCTGCCACCTTCCAATATGTGCACTGTTGGCTTGTTCCTTATGTATGCTACATTTCATGCCTAGAATCTTCCAATATGTGCACTGTTGCCTTGTTCCTTATGTGTGCTACATTTCATGCCTGGCACCTTCCAATATGTGCACTGTTGGCTTGTTCCTTATGTATGCTACATTTCATGCCTAGAATCTTCCAATATGTGCACTGTTGCCTTGTTCCTTGTGTGCTACATTTCATGCCTGCCACCTTCCAATATGTGCACTGTTGGCTTGTTCCTTATGTGTGCTACATTTCATGCCTAGAATCTTCCAATATGTGCACTGTTGGCTTGTTCCTTATGTGTGCTACATTTCATGCCTGCCACCTTCCAATATGTGCACTGTTGGCTTGTTCCTTATGTGTGCTACATTTCATGCCTGCCACCTTCCAATATGTGCACCATTGGCTTGTTCCTTATGTGTGCTACATTTCATGCCTGCCACCTTCCAATATGTGCACCATTGGCTTGTTCCTTATGTGTGCTACATTTCATGCCTGCCACCTTCCAATATGTGCACCGTTACTCACGTTAGAGAAAATATTGGTTCTATCTCAAGCATTTTATTTTTTATTTTTTTCAAATCTTAATCCAGCTGTACACACCATGGACACCTGTATGCTGTTATGATGAATTATCTATGATACAACTTAATGTGCACAATCTAACTCTGATTGCAAATACAAACCTTCACTGTGGCAAGGTCCATTGGTTTCTTGATTATGTCATAATAGTCATGTAGTCCCAAGCCCTCTGCATCCACAGGCTTCAAAAATGGCCAAGCATAAGCCTACAGAATTTTGAAAATCAATATAAATTAAAATTGACATATTTTTCTTAACATAAATCAGAGGTGTTCAACCTTTCTAGGTTGGGGGCTGAGTTGAGCTTTCTACATGTAAATAAGGGCTGGAATTCCAAAATATTTTTTCTGAACTAAGTGACCAGCGATTGTTTCAATCCCCAGGGAATACGAGCTATTCTTGCCTCCAATGTGCAGTTTCTCTAGAGTTTTCATACCAAGAAGACATCAGCGCACAAGCTGTGTGCAATGCCAAAAGAAAATTCCCACTCAGGTGGGTGTGTATGGGGGGTGGGGGGCGCAGAGATTAGTTTGTGTGGTGCCAAGGCCTAAAATGGAAGAAAAGATTAGCGGCACATTTATGGCCATACATGCCGTAAGAGGTATCCAAGGATGTTGGGGGTATATCTAACCTTTAGCACGCCGTGTTTACATTTCGGGCGATACATGTAGCCAAAATTGTGTCATTTTGTGATTTCTGACGGCGAAAACCGCCGCCCAGAGCGTGGAACGCCATTTTTTTTTTAAAAGCCAGACTTGTAATTTTTTTAGAAAATGTTATGGCAACTACAACTAAACTAAATTATTTAACTTCCTGTTTCTGGTATTAAAATGTCAACAGGAGATGTGTGATTATGATTTGGAAATCCGCACGATCCCCATAGAGGCAAAGTGACATGACATTGAATCGGGATTTATATACTTTTATTTCAACGTATATTCAGTGAAATCATTATTTATTTTGAATTTAAACTGGAAATCTTGACAGGTAAGTACTTCAAATAGTTTAATTAAAATAGACCACAAGGTTTTCACTATGTAAACTTTAAAATTCAACAGCTTTCAATCGATCAAAAATACAATAGGCCTAGCTCTAGAGAGGTCATAATCTGTCTTTATCACTTTTTCACATGTCTTGTATCACACACACACAAACAAAACTTACACCAATATATGCAGAATTTAATTCTTTATTTATATGTGCAAATATTATTTAAATATCTGTAACAACGAAAAAGTTATCGCGATTTCAAAACAGCCACCAACGATTGCGTAACTTTTTCAAAAACGGATTCCGCTGCAGTCGGCGGCAGGAGAGAAATTACGTAATTGTAACACACTGCACTAAAGGTTAACTGTAACATTTGTTTATTTTCGTCATTGTGTTTTCTTATAATGAAAACATACATGAGGGGACACACAAAGTTGTTCGTTGTTTGACAGCATCTACCATTTTTTTCTTTTTCAGAAGATATTTTGCAGCTGTCCATAAATTACATCAGGTTTTTTACACACCCCCCCCCCCCCTGTCAACAGACTGTCAAGTACTCAAGGACTCCAATCCCGTTTAGTTTTGTCCAAAAAAGTTAACTTCTCTGTACAAATGAGTTCGGCAACATTGTCAGTCTAGTTAGACTTGGGTCAATTACATCTATCTCAGACAAGCGAATAAATAAGGAAAACTAATTAAAGCAACATAAATGATTTTACAACAGCTTTTACCTGATGCTTTTTGGTCATAAGCTCTTTAACAATGCAGCTACAGTATCGCATCTGTTCTGTAAGTTTGCCTTTCTTCCCCTTCAAGCTGTGCTGAGCCTGAAATTAAGACATTTCCAATCACATTAAAAAACACATATATTGGGAAAACTTGCCCTGGTAACAATTAAAAATATATATATAGAGTGAATCTATTATGTTATCTATAATCTATAATGTTATCTATTTAAATTTGTATGCCACGCACAGCGCTGGAACCGAACACATCTCTTCTATCTTTTCCTGTATTTCATAAAATGGAACAATTCAGCTATTCTCTGCCATACAGTGAGGCCAAAACATTAATCCGCAACCATTATACATCATAGTGGAAGAAAGATATGGATATTGACCAGAAACCAGACTCCATACACCAACTTCATAGGTAATAAGATCAACATCTTTCGACTTAGAACTGGCCACTGCAGGATACAGAGCCACCTGTACCGATCAGGGTGGCCCACACAAATGAACGTCCCTGCAGAAGAGGCATACAGATCTCTGAACACCTACACCAAGACCGTTCAAAATACAAAACGAACTGCAAAGGAAGACATGGCCCCAATGGACTGAACTGAGGCTAAAGCTTTGGGGCAGCCATTCTGACCTGGAGTAGACTGTGATCTTCATTCTTCTTCTGCGTTCTTAAACTCCTGCAGATTAGCAGGATGTAGTCCGGAGAATGGAATGCGTTGTCATGGTTTACAGCATTGCTGCGATGTCTGCGCCTTTCGGCCTGACACATCCGACTTCAGCATGGCTTTGGGTCACTGCCCCTATATGAGATGGGACAGCCAACTGCATCCCATAACCTCCTTAGTCGCCTTTTACGACATGCGTGGAAGGTAAACAGTGTTGCTATTCTTTTCTCCCCTTTCATGCCCCGGCAACACACGAGCGGGATTTTCATTCTGACGACTGTCCTGAAGATCTAGCAAGACCAAAAGAATCCTAAATGCAGAAGAAGCAGAATTCAGTCCAGACAATAGAAATGTGTTGTTGACATTTTATTTGTGTCAAGAGCCAAACACATCCAATTTCAGAGATACCATACTTATTTCAGGCAGATAAATCAATGTTTTTGTGTCTGTCATTATGTTACCCTCTTTCCAGTAAAGTAATTCATCAAATCCACAAATATTTAAACTCTATACTACGTTATACTTGAATTTTATCTACTTGATAATAAGTCTATTTAATCTGCACTATGCCATCGGTGCAAATAAACACACACTTTGTGGTGTAATCCGCTCAAAGCAGTGGTTGCAGAATTGCGACTGTCACTAAGCAATTTTGTAAGTATGATAAAAAAAGTTTAAATTTTCCCTTTTTCTTTCCAGGAAGAGTGGGAATACTGCTAATATATAAATTAGTCTCATTTTCAGACTTTCTAGCTAAGGTGGAAAACTGGAAAAATGAAGCGAGACAACTTCAAAGTTTTAGTTTACGATCAATGCACATCAAGCTGTAATGACATCTATTTTCATAAAATTTTAATGGATTGCGTTTGTAATCATGAGGAATTGGTAATTACGTTTGTTTGCAAATAAGATATGAATATGTTAGTTTCATTACAAAATTCTTCTTCAGCGTTCATTCTCAAACTCCCGCTGGATCTCTCTTGAAGCAGGACGATGGTCCTACTAGATTTCCAGCAAGATGTAGTCCAGAGAAAATGCAAATGCTGTGTCGCTGTTTTATTTGCGCCAATGATCTGACACATCCGCCTTCGGCAGATTAGGAAATGACATTGGATGGAAAGATTAGGTTCAGAGTGCAGTAGACATGCATTGAAAATATACCATGTTGTCTGTGAATGAAACATTTGTAGATCTACTCAAAATTTGATCTAGAAGGTAAGTCACATCTAAGTGTATTATTTAATTTTAGCAGATATATTATGAGCACATTAGTTTGGTCATGAAATAACAAATTTAATAAAAAGATTGGACACAAACATGTGAATCAGTCCTTTTATATAAAATTACGCAATTGTCATAAAAGAATCCAGAATGCAGGGGGATATTGCATAGTTCGTATTTGGCATGGTGAAGGTTAACATTATACTGGTCTTCATTGAATCTCAAACTTGTCCAGATTAGCAAGAATGTAGTCCAGGGAACAGAGTATGTTGTTGTATGAGCTGCAATGTTGCATCTTAGCTGCAATGTCTGTGCCTTTCAGTCTGATATATCTCAATTCAGCATAGCCTATTAGTCAATTTGACCCTCTATGCGACAGGACAGCTATCTCTACCTCTCAAATATATCGGTAGCCACCTTTTATGGCATACTCTGCAACAAACAGTATCAATAGTTCTTGCTCACCTTTAAGGCCCCCGGCAACACACAGGTAGATATGGATCTATTATTTTCTTCATACTAACACCCCCAAATAGCAGAGGATAATGATGAAAAGTCACTGCCATTTTGTGGAGATCCTCCTCTTCTTAGCTTCCCAGGGAAAAAATTCATCTGTATACTTATAATAAAGCATTCAAACGAATTGTTTCTCTGGGAAACTAAAAATCTCAGCAAAATGGTGGCAATCTCGCATTGTATCCTTAAGGGTACCTCCGCAGCTAAGGGGTTACGGATAGATTAAAATATACCCCACACAAGCAATTTGTAAATCATAAAAACAAATGCAGTGATATTAAAGGTTAGTAAAAAGTGAAAAAAATGCCACAAAATTTGTCGCAGTAACTTACACTTGCGTCACTTACATTTCCCTGCTCATCGGGAAGGTCACGTTTTGGCTTTTTTATCTGACGGACACTTTCTCTACGATTAGCTTGACTCTTGCTGCTAATTTTCATTGGCTCATACTGAGGATCGTAAAGTGTAGGGGGCAAACTAGTAGAACCAATGTAAGTACCAGGTGTTGTTGTATCCGCTTTTCGTTTCAAGCTCTTATTTGGCTTTAAAAGAAAAGATAAAGTAATATACAAAATCTGTTGTGATTATGAAATAACAGGTAATGTTTACTTTGATGTGTGATATCATATCAACTACATTTTTTTCCTGTTTGTTTGTTCTAAAAAAATTGCAGATTTGTAGGATGTAGTCCGGAGAATGGAATGCATTGTCACAGTTTACAGCTTAGTTGCTACATCTGCACCTTTCAACCCTGACACATGTGATTTAAGCATAGCTTCAAGATAATTTGATCCTATATGGGATGGGACAACCAACTCCACCCCAAAACTTCCTAAGGCACTTCACATGCATGGAAGGTAGCAACTATGATGCACAGAGGTGAAAGCAATATCAGAAACACTCATACATCACCAACCAAATACAAACACGATGCAACACGTCCATGAAACCTAGTAATATATGTCGACTTCCTCTGCTCTACAACCACTTGAAAACTGGAATCCAACAGCAGACAAAACTAAAAGCAACATACTCCAAGCTACAAACATGCTTACATCCTATGGCATCAATACTACACTACAGTGGATACCAGGCCACACAGGTATCAGTGTGAATGAAAGCTCTGATAAATTGACAAAAAAGGGAACAAGTATGCCCCAACCAGGAATTCCTACCAACCTTAGAACAACTCAACATAGTATCCGCAACAACTGTAAACAATGAACCGCTGGGCCACTGTCTCAAAAGAGTACTATATGCAGACACATCCCAACCGAATCCATGCCAGAGCATAAGTAGACTACACCACAAAGATCAAACTCACAATATTTAGGCTGCAAACAACACACGTGTAACATAAACATCTACAAAGATTTACTGCAGACCATACATCATACTACAACAGACACGAGGAAACAGTAAAACACCACCTTGTTGAATGCCCTGCATTACAAGACCTACGAAAATAACTTACCACCAAACCCCTCCATCACCAACACAATACAGCTGAAGAAGACTTGCACCTACCACCACCTGGCACAGGGTAGAAAGAGTAAATGCTTGCAACCCCAAGGATCGGATAAATAAGTAGCATGGAAGGTAAACTATGCTGCAACAGACCTCTAACATCCCGTCTTTATCTTGGTGGTGCACACTGCTAGACTGTAACTTGCCCACCTCGTTATGTTACTTTCCCACTTGTATCTCTGCCTACCTCTACCTCTATTACTCGATAAATGATTACAGGCCATCAAATGCAAATGTTACAGAAGAATGCTACGAATCTCCTATAGAGAACATAAGATAAATGTGTACGTAAGAAATAAAATGGAGATATGTATAGGTCCACAAGAACCATTACTTTCAATAGTGAAACGGAAAAAACTTGAATGGTGTGAATACGTATGCCAAGATTATTCCTTGTCAAACATGATACTACAGGGAACAGCTGAAGGTGCAAGAAGCCAGAAGGCCAAGAAAAGCATGGACAGACCACATCAAGGACTGGATAAATCTAGATTTTTCCTCACTGGTCTGCATCATTGAAAGAAATTGCCAGAAGACTGTCTGTCTGTATGCATGTACGTACTCTTCTTCTTCAGCGTTCGCTCTCGTATAACCACAATGAATATTTCGTGTGATTTCCGCAGGGGAGCGTGAAGTACATAGTGCTGCAAGTTCCACAGTAGAACTGTGATTATTTGCACCCCGGTTGGCCACTTGTGGTCAGGACGTCCGAGGTCTAGCACATCCGTTTTCGTCATTCCTTTATTTCGGGTTTGGTCCCTAATGCATATTTATTACTATGCGTTTTATGAGACATGAGTATCAAAGAAAATTGACCCAACAAAACTATAATATCTCTCAGATATTAAGATATTTATGTCAAGTATCACAGCATGCTTAGGCCAAGTTAAGTATTTCAGTTGAGTAGTGAACAACAAACTTGATCTGAAAATATGTTGAATTTGGCTGGAGATCAAGAATCTTTCAGGCAAACTACGCAAACCTTTTGTTGATTGTATGATTTTACTCGTTCCTCTATCTTACTGCTAAAAATTATTTCAGCCTTAAATCGTCAATAAGTGTCAAATATTCCAGCCATACAGTACATATTTTCTAGTGTCATTAAAAAGACAGTAATGTGGAAGTCCTCTTATTTTTGCAAGACAAGAAAAGGAATCAGCACAGGGGGGAAGAATTTAGCACAGCTGGAATTAGTAACTCTCAACAATGTTGCAGCTAAAGAGTTGAGTGATGTTATAGGCACTTTACATAATGAGTACTGATAATATATATATACAACAGGTGATTCATGTGTCAGTTGTAACATATAACAGAATTTTCAGTTACATAATATAGCAAATTGACAACTGAATACACAAATTGTAAACTTACTTTAGTAGGTTGAGATGGTAAAACTGCATTGGTTGGCATTGTCTGTGCAGACGTTGGCTGAATATCCTCTAATGACACTGTGGTAGACATAGTCAACTTTGAACTAGTCTGTGCTGTTGGTGTCGAGATGGTGCTTGCTGAAGTGGCAAGCAGAGCAGCTTTAGATGGGGACTGATATGCAGGGGCAGTAGCAGATCGAGGTGGGGTGCTTCTTGGGATTAAAACTGGAGCAACTGCTTTACTGTCAGAATTTAAACTCTTCAGTGCTGAACGAGCAGCTGCTGCAGCCGCTGCTTTAGCTCCTCTGCCTTTCTTACCTCCAACAGGCAGCTCTATTTCCTAAAAATATTTAAAAAAATAAATGGCACATTTCTACGTTACAAATCTAAATGTTTTCCATTGTACAAACAAAATCAACAAGACATTCTTTAACCTTTCTGGGTGTAATATCCCTCTTAATGATGTGATAGTTTAATTGCGACACAGCGCTATGCAGTGCATGTTGTGTCCGAGAAATATTTCTAGGCCTAGTCAAGGTTGGATCGACGCGGTTAGTGACATCTAAATGTTTTATTTATTTTTCACAGATGATATTATGAGCACATTAGTTTGGTTATGAAATAGCATTAAAAATATAATAAACATAAGTATTTAGCAGCATTTTTATCGTAGATGACACGTACACATGAGTCGGTAATTTTATTTTAATTGTAATATGCATTCTCATCACAAATTTTGTCTACTTTTCTTTCTGCTCTCTTTGGAATATAGATGAAATTGTCACTACTATAATTTTTGTGCTGCAATTTTTTCTGATGTCTGATTGTTCTGTCAGCTACCAACATCACTCCGAATAAGTAGAATATCTTGCCATCAAATGGTGAACATTTTCTAAAAAGCAATCTACAATATACACCTCAGTAGTATACTGGTGCAACTTTTTTCTGTTCTTTCCTAGCCTTGTCTATATACAGAAAATGTTAATATTTGTCATAGCTTTTAGATATTGGAAAACATACCTCTGGTGGCATATCAGCTACTTTTTGTAAGAACAGCTTCTCCAGCTCTTGTGCCATCAAAGTTATGTCCTAACAAAAACATAAGTCAAAAAAACAATTTAAAACAGACAAAAATGCACACAAACACAGGGTAGTAACCGAAAGTTCTGAGACTTTTTTGTGGTTCAACCAACACAACTGTTACACTGATGGTCACAGCTCCGAAGTCTACTCCATTTGTTTGTAACATGTCGCTGTCTACATGGGTGTAGTTGTTACACGTTTTTACACACACGTATCAGGAATCCCTCTGAATTCTTTATCCAGATTTTTATCACCATTCCTTAACACTTTCGCTATCATACTTTTTTAAGTTAAAGTTTGTTCATTGTCACACTAGAGATATTCAAAATATGTTTAGACATGACAAGCTTTAACATAAAACTTTCTCAAAAACATTCCATTTCCAATTATTTTCTGATTGTTCTCATATAGATATAGTAATGTACTACTTCAGCATTCTTCTTCTTCTTCTTCAGCGATCATTCTCAAACTCCTGCTGGATCTCTCCTGTAGCAGTAATACTAGATCTCCAGCAGGGTGCAGTCCAGAGAATGGAAATGCGTTGTGTCGCCGTTTTATTTGCGCCAATGGCCCGACACATCCGTCTTCGGCGGACTTCAGCATTCATTCTCAAACTCTCGCTGGATCTCTCTTGTAGCAGGACAATGGCCCTACCAGATTTCCAGTAGGATGTAGTCCAGAGATAGTAAGGTACAAAATCTGATGTGATTATGAAGTAACAGGCAATGCTTACTTATGTGTGATGATGATCATATCAACTACAATTTTTTATTTTGTTCATTTGTTCTCCAAATCTTGCAGATTAGCCAGCTTGCTAGGGGTGCAAAAGGAGCGCATTTTTCTCTGCGGACACAGGGTTAGCAGATAACCAAGATCCCAAATGTACCTCCTCGCGGTGCACCCTGGAAACAGAAATACCGCAGAAAATCATCTCTGCGAAGAGTCACTATACACCTGCGTGTCCAGCGACAGATAGGCAGGCTGTCACGGACTAGGGAAGCCTACTACCCAAATTAAAGGCACAACGAAATCGGATGTGCTGGACCTCAGATTCTGTGTTTCAGAAAAATATTTCGGAAAAAGAGATTTTGTGTTTCAAAGACTTATCTTAGATGCATAATTTAAAAAAAAAAAAACTTTCATTACTGCGTGTTTTCCTGTTAAGGAGTGCAGGGAGGCTGTTACGGCTGTGGAAATAAAGGCCGCTTTGCCAAAGCTGTCGCCGCGACGTGTACAGGAAGAATATTCTGTTGCACCTCCGAAAAATAAAAATCCTTGTCCAAACCGCGGATTGAACTCGAGACCTCAGGAATCTGAGACCTGCTTTTCAGCCGTACGTCCAAAGTCATAAAGAAATGGAAATGCAATAAAGAAATTAAAAGAAACATCTAAGAAATCCAACATAGATGCAAATATAGCATACAAGATCTTAGGACAGATTTTCAAAAACAAATTTGCAAACATGAACACCAAAATGTCACTATATGACTTATCTACATAGAATCCTTGGAGTAACAATAAGAGATAAAAATCAAACAAAAACATCAGAAGACTAACAAACACAATACCAATCCTTGATTACAAAAGAAAACTATAGATGGTTTTCACATGCTTAACTCATTCCAGCCAGGGAGACTTATACAAGTCAGTAAACCGTATGTCTTCTGGCCGAAAAGACTCCTATAAGTCATACTCCAATGACATTCATGTTGTTTTTTTCTGTATTTATATCAATATAAGAATGTTTCCAATCGAAAGTGTAATATGTCCACATTACTTCTTGCATGATTTTTATGTGTATTGATATCAATTTTGTTAAGTTATTGATAAGTTTTGATAATGAGGGTATGTGACGTCATTTTTCCTTATATGTTTTATATATTTTTTCCAATTTACTTATTTTCGTAAAATAATAACTATTTTATTTACTTTGGTCTCATTTATTATGAAATTCAACCTGGCAAATGTTTCTAGCATCGTGTTTGCAAATTTACGCCATTTTGTACGAAAAATTAGCCATATTTTCATTTGAGTTTCGTGTAAAGTTAAGTTTACTGTTTTTGATAGATGTCGAAATTCTTTCTAAATAATAAATTTTTGACGCACTATGCATATATATTATACATTAATGTGTTCGTAATCTACAGAAATGATACAGTTTGAGTGAATTTATTGATTCAAAAATGCGGTACGGTCAAAAATCATATCTAAAATAATATTTATGTGTCATTTACATATTTTCTTTTCTGTCTAAAATAATTTGTATATATTAACATAATTTTTTTTCAAAATGATCTTATGATAATCACATTCTCTGTCCATTTTTGTTTCGAAATATATATATATTACATTATAATGTAAATATATTTAGAAGTACTATTACTTGTTTCCGTGATGCATGTGCACACACACAAAAATCGAAGAAAATTTAATTACGTTTAAACGCTAAAAATATTCCGGCCGGAATCAGTTAAAGACCACCTCAGACCCTTAACCTTTAGCACGCTGTGTTTACAATTACATACTTTTTCTCCTGCCGCTGAATTAGTTTTTGGAAATGTTACGCAATTGTTGGTGGCTGTTTTGAAATCGCGATAACTTTTTTGTTGTTGCAGATATTTGAATAATATTTGCACATATAAATAAAGAATTCAATTCACATATTGGTGTTGTAAATTTTGTTTGTGTGTGATACGAGATGTGTGATAAAGACATCACACTGGGCGATGGATTTCACCTTCCGAAATCAAGACATGACACCATTTGGGCAAAATAGTCGCCCGAATTGTAAACAAGGCGTAATAAAGGTTAAAAAGCATTACTATACAGACACGATGGTTACAAAGTCAGGGGCAGACCATGCAAACAATGGATTACAGAAATAAAGGAGTCAACAAAAACAAACATATATGAAGCGCACAAAAAAGCCATCTCCAGAGAACTCTTCTACCCCTGAAACCTGCAACACCCAAAGGGGTATAAAGCGAAAATAAAGAAGAGTTCTAGAACTTTCCGCTACCACCTTGCATACACAAACGCATAACAAGAACACAATATCCTGAAGAGACAATTTTTTTGTGTCTACGTTCGTTTTCTGCACATTGCAGGATATTGTGAGAAGAAAGGAATGTGTTGAGTCATTTTTTTTAAGAGCTTCGCTGCGATATCTACACCTATGGCCTGATAAAACTTTAGCATGGCTTCTGGATAACTTTGACTATTGGACAGCCAACTCTACCCCCCCCCACCTCTTTAGTTATCTCGGTTCATTATAGGGAGATGTGTTCCACACATTCCAACTTTTTAATATTAGGATTGATTTCATACAGCTTATGTGACGCAAAGATAAAAAAAACGCGTCTACTTCCGTCCATTCAATCAATCTGCACACAACGCACTGGAGCACCCCCCCCCCATTCCAAGAAGGGGGTATCTCAGTATGTTGCGTGCAGAACGATGGATGTTGCATTATATGCGCATTCATATTGAAAGTTTGGTTTTTTTGTTAACCTTTAGGCCCCTACGGTCGCAACATTGCGCCTTGCGTGTGCATCCCGTAGTGCCTGTGGTCGCAATCACGCAACATACGATATCACTCAATTCCCGAGTACATAACTTCACGAAGTTAAAGCTTATATGACGTAGAATTCCCGCAACACGAAGCTAGGAATACGTCACAGTTTAAAGGTCAAATTCCTTTACTCATTACGATTGTAAGAGAGAGAAAGCCGGTTGAATTTGTCAACGCATTTCTAGAGCGACTTTAGCCATTTTCGGCCGTAATTTACTATCAAATTGAGTACCGCGTGGCATGGGTAAGTGATCGTGACTACATGTTCTAATTGTTGTTTTTTGTGTTTAATATGTTGTTATTTGATAAGAATGTGTGTGTATTCATTAAAAAGCACAAAAATAATATGTATCAGGGGTGACACATGTGTGCATGGACAATAATTACGCTGCGTGTCGGCATAGACCTAGTGTTGACCGGACGGACGTTATATGCAATTTCTTCACGTTTTATTAGTCTTTTTAGTTCATATTATATTAGTTTTGATATAAAACAATACATATACAATAAGTATAGGTATTTATGAGGATTTTATCAATGTTGCCACACATTGCTCATGTATTAGGGTCGTCACGAAGATATATTTGCGATTTTGAAAATGACGTTTTGCGTTTTTCGCCAGAATTTTCAACTTCAAAACGTGCTCACAACTGTCATATCATACATACAACAACAACAAAAACATGATAATATTCACTATTCACTCCTTTATTTAGATGTGCAAAAATTATTTTGATATCTTTTAAAACAAAAAAGTTATGACGTTTTCAAAACACCCACCATCAATAACGCAAATTTTCCAAAAAATAAGTCAGGCCCTGGGGGAAGTTTTGTAATTTTAAGCCAGGGCTCTAAAGGTTAAATAATGTATGATTTGTTTCGTACAAAATGTGGACACATCTTCCCATAATGAACCGTTATCTCTAAAGACATGCATATCAGTATCACTTCTTTTCTCTCTTTTTGGCACTAGAGAAAATATGAAATAAGTTTTAAGAACTACATCAACAGACTACATACATCTCCAGGTTTGTTATAAACATAACAGTTGGTGAACATGGTGTTGAAGTCTTGTATGGCTTCTTTAGCAGAATTATAGTAGTAAGTTTCCAGCCGTTTCTTGATAGTTCCCAAATCCATTGGGGTCTTGATGATTTTATGATAATCCTGTTGACACAAAATATCAATATTAACTGCGAGAAAGTTGTCTAAAATTTTTATCATTTAGAAAGAAAGCTCTATAATTCCTACTTAAATTAATTTATCACTACTCTTCTACCCTTGGGTTAGAAAAAAACATTACATTTGTAGTGACTAGAGAAACATGGACATATGTCTCATTTCACAAACTCTCAAAATTGTATTAAAACCTAAAAAACCAGAAAATGCTTTCATCAATAGTATAGTCTACATAGTAACGACAACAAACTAACATGTTACAAAGCTTCCATAAGAGAGCCTCAAAATAACTGCATGTCACCTACTACGGTATTCTGTTGCATGGGTTATTGTCGGGACCCACAGACGCAACTGCATGTGGGCCTGCATAGTTATTGAATGTTTGAAATTGCATAAGACCACCAATGAGGGACTCATTTGATGAGATCATTAGCAAAGATCTAAACACACTCCAGTGGTGAAAGAACTAAGGCAACTGCTGGAGATGGATAGGACATACGTTAAGAAGACCAATGGAAAACATTGTAAGACAGGCATTGTTCTGGAACCCACAGCTAACGAGGAAGACCAAGATATACCTGGAGGAAAGAATTATATGCAGAGACATATGGGCTTGGTAAAACATTGGAAGAGCTCGAAGCTAGTCAAAAGATATGACAAGGGAGGTTTATTGAGGACTTCACAGGGAGCTTCTTCTTCAATGTTCATTCTCAAACTACTGCAGATTATCAGAATGAAATCCAGAGAACGGAATGTGGAGTATCAATGTTTACAGCAGTACTGCAATATCTGCGCCTTTCAGACAGACGCATCCTACTTCAGCATGGTTTTGGGTCACTTTGAGCCTATCTGGTATGGGACAGCCAGCTCCGCCTCATAACCTTAGTTGCCTCTTACGATATGCATGGAAAGTAAACATTGCTATTCTTTGCTCCCCTCTGGCCCTGGTAACACACAGGTGTTTAGGGAGCTAAATAAAAGGTGTATAGGTACAGACATCATAAATAAATTGTAGTTTGTTAGCATTTGTTCCCAAACTCCCACTGCAGCTCTCGTAGCAGAGCTTGTTTTCCAGCAGGAGGTATTCCAGAAAACGGACACATGTCGCTGCCATTTTATTTGGGTCAATGATCCAACAAGTCTGGCTTCAGCTGTAAAAGAAAATCAATTGGATGAATACAATACAAGTAACTTACGTGTAGCTGCATTTTAACAGCGTCTACGGGCTGATGAAAAGGCCAAGCAAACTGATGTTTCCATACTGCTTTAAACACTGTCTTGAGCATGTATTGAAGCTGGTTTGTATTGCGACCACGTCTACCTTTAGGCTTTGGGGGTGGCGGTGGCTTCTGTTCATTACCACTGTTACCATCCTCATGGTTATTGAAATCATATACCTGAATACAGTAAAATAAATATGTTACGTTATCTATCGACATTTCTCTGCTTCTGTTGTAAGCCGCCGTAGGATTGAATGAAAAACCAGTTTTCAGGTTATGGCACATTTGGTCGCATGATTTGCGATGATATTTTGACTCTCAGGATGTCGGTAACTCCTCTTTTTTTACTTCTTCATTGTTCGTGTTCTAACTCCTGCAGATTAGCAAGATGTAGTCTGGAGAACGGAATGCGTTCATTCTCATAGTTTATAACTTTGCCACAATTTCTGTGCCTTTTGGTCTAACACATCCAACTTCAGCACGACTTCTGGGTCACTTTGACTGTATGGGATGGGACAACAAACTCCACTCAATTATTTCCTTAGTCGCCATTATGACATGTATGGAAGTCAAACAGTATCGTTATTATTTGCTCCCATTTTAGGCCTGACTCACGAGCAACATTTAACTCTATCTACTTTCTTGGTCTTGGTGTTTCCATTCTCATTGCTGCTGGCCAATATGGATTCAGTTTCATTAAGTGACCAAATCATTTCAGTCTTTTTCTATATTTGATCACAGATGTTTCAACAGTTCCTGTAATCTTTTCAATCCTCACATGGTCTCCTCTTGTTCCATTTGCTGCATTTCTTAGACATCTCATTTCACACGTAGTAGAAATTTAGTTGCGCTAAATATTTCTTCTTCTTTTTCTACATTCTTTCTCAAACTTCTGAAGATTATCAGGTTGTAGTCCAGATAATGGAATGTGTTGTGTCATAGTTTACTGCGTAGCTGTGATATCCAAAACATCCTCCGTCGTCTCTTACAACATACTTGGTAGATGTCTCTCGCTATTCTTTTTTTCCTATTTTGGGACCCCAGCAACACACAGGAGCACTAAATACTAAAATTCTCACAAATCCCCAAGAAATTAAATAGCATGGATTTCAATCTTGATATTTGGACAGATGTCCCACATGTGAAATTTATGTGGCGAGGAGTAATGGCGGCTTAAATATATTTATTACTATCATTTCTAACAGCTGTGGTATCCTAGCTCCGAGACATTTATTATGAACAATTTTCTTCACTTCAAAACTTTTCAGAATGGACCTACTTATAATTTAGATGACTCATTTTAATTTTTGAAAAGGAATTTTAGAGAACAAAAATGAATCGGACATTAACGGGGAATTAGATCAGGATTTAGGAGTTAAAAGTATCAAAAATCCTTAGTGTAGACCTAATTTATCACATGCGCTACTACCACAACCTAGACCTCGTAACGATCGAAAATAGTCAACACAGCTGATGTCAATATTTATCAATTTCACAAGAAACTAGATCCTGCAAATGACATTGATTCAGTTTACGCAGCTTTGGATTAGGCATAGGCCCATTTTTCACTAATTCTACGTGATTCATTATTTGACGTGCACGCAAAACCAATGCCTATTCTGGTAACAACATTTTCAGTAAAACAAGATCCTCGGAAACCTGTTTCACCAGATACTATCAAGAGCTTTCTTTATGCGAACAGACCTGTATGTTTGGAGTTTAACAGTTACAGAATGTTGTGGCCTACCGGTGAACTTAATTCTACCATCTCAAATGTATTGTCCCAGAAATATATTTTATTAAAGTATGCACAAATATTTTCACCTCAATGATAACTCTAAATTCATGTCACAAGGACTAGATGTAATTGTTACGTTTAGACCACTGTTTGATCTTATTCTTCTTCTTCTTTTCTTCTTCAGCATTCGCTCTCATGTAACCGCAACGAATTTATCGTGTGATTGTCGCCGGGGAGTGTTAAGTACATTGTGCTGCAAGTTCCACAGTAGAACTGTGTTATTTGTACCTCGGTTGGCCACTCTGTGGCCTGGATGTCCGAGGTTGATCTTATTCTAACCAAATCCAGAGAGCTAATGATGCACGAATAAGATATTAGCATTCATGAAGCTATTATAGCTTTTACAGGCAGGACTCCAGTTCAAACAGTAGACCTATATGAAAAAAAAAACCCAGGGAATAAACATTTTGTGTGCTGTGTATCGTCATTCTGGATATCTCTATAACTTGAAAGTGTATGCTGGATAATCAAACAGATGAAAGATGGACTAGGATATCATGTTGTCATACTGTGTAGGGGAGATTGCTTTCCAGCTTTTCATTTGAACATTTATCAGCAAACAATTTGATACAAGTGAAGATGACAGGAAAATGTTGCTTATTTTGTGTCCTCTCACTTATTACATGACAAGTAAACGTGTTACATGACATTCACAAAGGTATGTTCACAGATCAGTACCTCTTCCATTTATCTGTAAATAGGATTTTGCACCATAAAAATTGATTGCAAATTGTATTTTGTATTCATTTTCTCACTTGTGATGAGTTATTCCCCTTGCCCTGGGAATTAAGCCGAGGTTTTTCCTGATCAGCCAGGACTGAAAGGGTTAATATGATTGTTCATCACTTTTCTGAGTAGCAGATAGTGTTATGTATCTTGTTCTGAACGATCTATTCTATATATAATCACTTGTTGAACATAGAACTGAAGTTTTCTTATAAGAATCCTTATAACTTCTGAAGAACTGTAGTTTCCATACAAAAGTACGGGAAACTATCCTAACGATTGCCCTCATACTGGTCTCTTAATTTCTTGTCATATTACAGAGATTCATAAACTACCACTTGATACAGTAGTACAACATATCTTATCACCCATGTTTTGCGGGAAACTGAAAAGAGAGCAAATAATAGTGACACAGTAACATGCCATGCATGTCCAAGTAGGTGACTAAAGAGGTTTTGGGGGAGTGGAGTTCTTTCCATTTCATAGACTAAAAAAATGAACCAGAAGTCAAGCTCAAATCTGATGTGCCTGGCTATGAGGTGCATATATCATTATATATTAGTACTACTATACAGGCATGATGGTTACAAAGACAGGGGCAAACCTGCAAACGATGGATTACAGAAATAAAGGAGTCAACAAAAACAAACATATATGAAGCACACAAAAAATATTATCTCCAGAGAACTCATACTCCTGACGTGCCAAGCACAAAGGGGTATAAAGCTGCTTCTTCTTTCATTCACTAAGGTCTATATCTGCAGTGTTGTTTCTTGTATAAATTGGACAATGTTTTCCATTTCTTGTTTTGTACCATAAAGTTTAACATTCATAGATGTATCAGAAGGCCAGTATGTGCACCTTAATGTGTCATAGTTTGCACATTCTCTAAGGATATGTTCTGAAGTCTGGTTGGCTTGCCCACAAATACACTTGGCTGTTGTGCCAATTTTAAATTGTGTATACATATGGCTGTTTAGTCTATTGTGTCCAGTTCTGAGTCGAAATATGATGACCTGTTCTTGTCTGCTAAGTAGGTGGTAGTCGTTCCGTGAAAGTAAGTTACGCTTTCGTTGTGCCTTTATCATGGATTTATTTTGGTGATAGCTGATTGGTATCACCAATTGTTGCATGTTAGCACCTTCCTTGGCGAGTTGATCAGCTCTCTCATTTCCTGCTATTCCACAATGTGATGGAATCCATTGCAGTATAATTCTACATCTTTTTTGCACCATGGACAATACCTCTTTTAACTCTGGAAGTTTATTGGATTGTAGTGCCTCTAGTACTGACCTTGCAGGGTGTCATGTGACGTATTCCTTTCAGAACGTTGTCTTCCCAATGAACTCGCGATGTATTCATGTTATCTTTAATGTTGTCAGTCCATTGTCTTCTTGGTCTGCCCTTTCTCCTCATCCCAGGTACTCTTCCCTCCATTATTTGTCTTTCTAAACAGTTGTGTCTCTTTATATGACCAAACAGGCGTAGTTTTCTTTTTGTTATTGTGTTTAGTAACGAACACTCTGGAATATTCAGTGTGTTTATAATATCTGAGTTTCTGATTTTTTCCTTCTATGATATTCTAAGTATCTTCCTGTAGCATTTCAACTCGAAGGCGTTGATCCTCTTTGCTGCTGCTTTACATGTTTCACAGCCGTATGTTGCAACCAGAAAAACAAAAGTTTGTAAAATTAGCACTTTCGTTTCAATTTTGTTGCTTTTCCATATGTTTTTCCGCTGTGTTATTTTGCAATATGCCTTGCGGGGTTTAAAGCTAAAAGAAGAAAGAAAGAAATCAACACCAAGATGTAACCATGACACTGCGCATTTCATTCTCCAGACTACATTCAGCTAATGTGCAGACATTTGAGAACACAGAAGAATATGTATTAACGGAAAACTCTTCTACTTACATCAGCAGCATTTGAAACTGTATTTGATCCTTGTTCTGAAGCCATATTTACATCATTTGAACTGTGAATAAACAATAAATATATATAAAACATTCTTCTTCTTCTTCAGCGTTCATTCTCAAACTCCCGCTGGATCTCCTTTGTAGCAGGACCATTGTCCTACTAGAATTCCAGCAGGATGTAGTCCAGAGAATGGAAATGCGTTGTGTCGCCGTTTTATTTGCGGCAATGGCCCACCACATCCGTCTTCGGCGGATATAAAACATTCAAACACAACTTTCGTGGATGCATTAATTGTTCTTTCGTCTGTGTTCGTTCTCAAACTCCTGCATATCAGCAGAATGTAGCCCAGAGAACGGAATACATTGTGTCCTAGTTTACACCCGTAACTGTGATATCTGTGCCTTTCTGCCAGACATACCAGACGAGCGTTGCTTCTATGTTCTCTTCGACCTACAATTCAGCCAGCATATGGAAGGTCGGGTGGCAACCAAAAAAAGCCATCTCCAGCAACATCGTATTTCTAGAACACAATATGACTGTATAATGAGTTTTTTTTGTGAAAACCCCACCAGCATTCTATCTTTAGTTATATGTTTTTATGTCGTAATGTCCTGTTGTTGATCAGCCTCCCTGGAGCAGAGGGCTGTCCTACTTGTGGCATTGCACTCCGTCATAGAACCTAGTTCCTGTGACCTGGACTGTCAAGATCTCATTGGTGTGATGTTGTATGTCAAACTGACATCCAGCAACTAACTGGAGGAAGGGGAAACCCGAGGTGAAACCATCTTTACGTCTTTCCAAAATTGGCAGACATGACATACATCAGTGACAGTCAAATTAGACTCAAGCTTGATACACCTTGCTAGACGAGGTGCTACTTTGCCAAACATGTCAATCTGGGATCTGGGATTTGTCCTGTGCATTTCTCACGCATTCACCTCGTTCGCTTGTAATGGTCTTCTAAACCATCGTCAGGCGCGACCTATTTTTTTTTAACTCTTGGCCATTGCGCATCTCAAAGTAGTAGATAGACTGGGCTTATCTCGGATGAGGAGCTTCACAGTGACTGTTGACCCTTTGGATACTAAATCCAATTCTCTATGTATCTGCAGTTTTGGGCAACAGCGATAGTCGAGTTGAGCTAGGTTTGCAGTGTCCTCAATGACTTGCCCCCCCTCTATGTTGCCCATAGGAGTTTCAATACTACTTCTGTCAGAAATTGGAACATTGTGCTCGACATTTGTTCAATGCTTGTTCTGTGTGCAATGGGGAGCTGTATTCAAAGGTTTTTTACAAACCCAGGAGTGCATGTCAAGTTGGTGTATTCAATACCTGAGTCATGACTCGTATTTTGAATAGGGGCCAATTGTATGAGCACAGAGCTACCTGACACACTGGGCACACTTACTGGGTCTGATGGCGCATTATATCGACAGGAACAGACCAGTCTAGTGTAGGCTTGCCACTGGCCAACCGTTTTGGGTTAAGGTGTGCACCTGCCAGAAGTCTCTGGTGAATTACTGGTTCTTCTTCCCTTGTTGGAAGAAGCACTAGACTGCAACCCTCAAGAAGCCCATGAGCAATCTGCAAGCAGAATTTTTTCCGCCTTGACTCAGCCAGCATGTTTGGCCTTCCACAGGACTAGCGAATTTACGAAGGAAGCATCCAATAGGTAAAAGAAGTTTCTTCTACCACTTGCAGGTCCTGTGGGGTAACAAGTAATATGTCGACTACTTGTCAACACAATCTTCATCTCACATATGACAGGTGTAGGACTGATTTAGGATATGTATAGCGCATGGTTTATCCACTACCCAAACATGACCAACACAATGTTTGGACCAGACATGCTTAGTGAGTTCTGTGCACAGTGTGCAGTTATCAAATGAACAGAACTCTTCTAACCATGATGTTGAGAATGTGGCCATCTCTATCAGTAATAGGTAGGTTACCAGCCGTGGACTTGGCAGACCTAATTGCATAGGGAACCCCTCCGTGATTCAAATGTAGTGTGCCGTAAGCACCTATCGGGTTATCTGCAAGTTCCTTGAAAAGGTCAGGAGAAGAAAATAAGTTGTCCATGTGGACATCATGGCCTTCACCATACAGGGGAGCAATCAAGGAAGTCACAACTCTGTGAGTCATCCCCTTGGTAAGGACCACGTTCTCCTTCCCAAGGTACAGCTTCCAATTCCAGAGATATTCAGTCATGGAGTCAGCCAGTGCCCAAGCCTTCATACCTCACTTTGAGGGTTTCTTGGGCATGTAGTGCATAAGACTAGTCCTACCCTTGAAAGCTAACGTTTTCATCAACACTTAGTTCTTTAGAGGGAGCATAATGCTGTTGAAAATGCGGAAGAAGTGCTTCAATAAATGATTATCTTGAACAACTTGTGGTCAGGTCATGGAACAGCAGTTGTGTTGTCCATGAGGTGCAGGAATTTAAGAAAAGCAAAATATCTGTCCCTACTCATGACATTCCTGAACCCAGGAATCTCGATGAGACCATCATTTGACCAATAAAGTTTATAAGATGAACGTTTGGTCAGTCCCATACCAACAAACAAATGCATCTCATCAGCTTGACTTCCTTTCACAGCTTCACACAAGATGTGATAGCAGCATCCTGTCACTTCAAGGCATAATCTGCTTAGCTAACTGGTAGTTTCAGTCACCGTGTCGAAAATATCACCTGACTGATTCAACAGACAAAACATCTCACTAATATTATCAACTAGGCCTATAGATTCAGCAATTTCAGAAAAGTTGCAAAGCCAGATATGGCTATAACATGATGGACTGCGACTGCTACTAACAACAGCATCGTCTTCATCAAACGTGACAAGTACTTGTGTTGCTATCCAGTCATGTCAGGGAATGTAACAAGATCTACGTCTGTAAATCCCAAGAATTCCTCATGTCGGGATCAGAATCCATGAAAATTTATACAATGATGGAGTCCATGTTGGACAGATTGCAAATGATTTAAACAGACGGTAAAACTTTGATAGCACTAACACAGTTTACTGGGAAACTCTTCCCACCAAAATGGGTCAAAGGGCATGAGCCCATGAACCGCTGGATGAGAAACGAACTGGGAAACTAGGTTAACAAGATGGAAGTGATATATTCCTAGCCTCTATCTCGCACATTCCCGGTCACTTTACATTAAGTCATGTTAGTAAATATAGCTATATATGGTCATGGAATCGGACGACTAATAGTCATCACCAGGACTCAATGGAAAGATATACTCCAGTGACTAATAGTTGCCTGCAAGGTGCTAAAGGTTAAAATCTCTCATAGATCGCCCAAGCGTGGATGAAGCTGGAAAGGGGAGCAAATATTAGTGACTGTTACCGTTCATTACCTTTCATAAGAGGCGACTATGGTTTTGGAGTGGATTTGACAGTCCCATTCGATATGGGGGTCAGTGACCAAGAAATCATGCTGATATTGAATGAACGGTGCAGATATCAGAGCCAAGCTGTAAACCATGACACAGCACATTACAATCTCTAGACTACATCCTGCAGGAGTTTTGAGAATTTATGCAGAATTCACACTGATGCATGAAAGCAGGGAGAAAAACTAATGAAAATTGCTTTAACCTTCACGACACTGTCCGCGACTATAGTCGAAAGATAAAATACATTTTCCAGAAGGGTCCGTGACTATGGACGCCGGCCATTGTCACCTCGGAATATGGAAAATGTGATTGTAAACAAACGTCATTCACACGGAAATGCATGAATCGGAAGTAGACATATTTAACTTCCTTTTCCATTGGTTTTCAGATCGACAGGTTATGTTTTCAAATTCTAGTGATTATTTCTTTTACGGTTTTTGTAATCGGTGACAATGGTTTGTCGTGGCCGATATTGTTAGTGAATATTTTTATGATTCTGATGATGGAAATTCATGGATTTACGGATGCAGACATCATTTCCTAGTCGCAGATAAGCTGACAATTTGGACAGTTGTTCTATATCGAGCAAGTCTGAAGAAGAATATGACGAGATTGTATTTGATAGTACCCCTTCAGGTTACGATCATTCCTGGCATCACAACTTTTCTGAAGCTGTAGAACCAGTAGGTCTAACGGAAAACATTAGTGAGGTTGATGTATTTCGTTTGTTTTTTTACAGACAATATTTTAAGTACATTAGTAATAAACCTTGATAATTTTAAGGTGGATTGTACACCACAGCTTCACCAAGAATAGGTGAGTCTCTTATGTTTGAAGGTTTTGGTTTTTTTTGCATTTTTCATCTTCACCATTTTCTCACAAAACACACATCAACAAAACTGACATCATTACATTCGGTAACTATTCCTTTATTTCCATGTTTTTTTTAAATATACAAAAAGCTATAAAAACAAAAGTTATTGCATTTTCCACACACACCCTTCATAAATAACATGTAACGTCAAAAAGAATACAGTGGCAAGGGAAAATTTCTCATTTTTAATGGACAGTACTAAAGGTTAAAATCACATTTTTTTGTTTCCTGTTTCAGTCAGCGACACAACAGAAAACCCTTAATGACCCCCATTGTTATTTTGATACCCACAATCTTTAGAATCCTGAATTTTGAAATGAATTAAAAATTGATGCTTGTTTGGTTTACTTGTACGTAATTTTATCTGCAATATTGTATGGAAGTTTCAACATGTTATGTATATGTCCAAAACGTCATACCTGTCAGCAAAAAAATGTCTGTCACTAACATCTATGTAATAAACAATATTTTTATCAGGATTATCTTAATTTTGATCATTATTTTTGATGGTCCAAAAACTGATTGACCAAATTAGGAAAGTGTACTTTTTGTCACAAAGAGTACAAATTAAATGACAATATCCCGCCAAAGATGGATATGTCTGGCACTTGGCACAAATAAAATGGTGACAAGCGCATTTCCATTCTCTGGACTACATCCTGCTGGAAATCTAGTAGGCCCATTGTCCTGCTACAAGAGAGATCCAGCGGAAGAATGAACGCTGAAGAAGTAGACCATATTAAACAATTATTTTCTAGCCATGTATGGTTCCCACATTTAACATCATTCGTATGACTCCCCATTGATCTCTCTTATAAAGATCATATCTCCATATAGTTTTTCCATCAGGTAGGCGGAGAGGAGAGTTCGTCTAACCTCTCAGCTATGCGTCGCACAAAATGTGTGCCAAATATATACTAATCATATTTTTCAAAGATAATTTCTAATTTACATCCAGGCATACATTATTTCATTTAATGATCTCACCTCAACTAACGATATGTTAAAGCCACACAAGGTACAATTTTTAATAGCAGCACTCAGATGCAAGTCTAAGCCAGTCCCGGCAAATCAGTGACACTCCTTTATCACTTTTAGGCCTTCAGGCCAACATGTAAACAATTGTTTCAGATCACTGGTGACAACAACCTTGAATTGTAATCTGTTTTTGGACATAGAAAATCTTGTTCACAATATGCATTTTACCAGTAATTGATTCAGAATTATGATGATATAACATTTAAATTAAATATTTTATATTCTGAATTTGTTTTCAAACTGCTGTAGATTAGCAAGATGTAGTCAGGAAAACTGAATGCAATTTAATTATCTTCATTCTTACCCTATAGCTGCTGCTGTTCTCAGTAACTGATTCTAGCTGCACTAAATTCCTTTCCCCCTCTGCTGAATTTTTTTCTCATTCTACAAAAATAAGTTTCCACTGTACTTGTTTTTATTGACACCAGAAAATATATGCCGTATGGAAGAGATGTTTGACAATTACTGACTCCGCAATTTCAGGAGGAAATCATTTACTGAAATAATGGGAAGTTTGATCAAAAATAAAACATGAGTTTAATACACTAAGACTGGTTCCATCACCCATGTTTTATGCAGGTAGCACAGACCGCAGAATATATTTTGCAAACCTGCATTACACTAACCCAGTTGAGGGTGGTGCATTGGCCCACAGCAGACACAAAGCTATATGGGAGCCTTGAGGAGCTTTCAAATATAGCAGCATTTATCAAGAAAACCCAACTTTCTGTGTAAACATGTTAAACTGCAAACAAAAAGCCTGGATGCGACAGCCATTTCACCCCAAAAAAACCAGCTCCGCCACCTCTTGTGTGGCAAGTAATAGTATTGCTATACTTTGCTTACCATGTGTACGGTAACAAACCTATTTTCAAAACCACTACTTCAAGTAGGATTTTTATGAGATCTGGCAGGCCAGTCATGTTTTCATTATTACAACGAGGTCCGGATTGGCAAAATTTGTATGTAATTATAAAATTTGCTATATACAGCACAAAGATATAGAATAAATATAATTGGTTTGAAATGTGTTGTTATATAGGGAAATTTGTTATAAAAGAATGTGCTATAGAGGGTTTCCGCTGTATTAGAGATAAGTAAAAACACAAAGCATGGGAACAAAACACAAAGCATGGGAACAAAATACAAACTTCCCAACATAATTGTCATTAGACAGAATAAGCTTTTTCAACAGCCCTAAAATTAGCATTTCTACATTCAGTTTACAGCAAGTTTGTGATATCTACATTTTTTGGCCAGACACATCCACTTTTGGTACAATGTTTCAACAGGATTTGCCTTCCATATTTGCTTAACCACAGTAATAGGTGATAAGTGCCAGTGTTACCAGAATCATTACTAAAATGTGGAGTAAGGTCTGAGAAAGATTGTTCCCTTACTTCTAATCATATTTAATCACTCCCTCTGTGGAAGATCTTGCTATTGGCCAATCAGACAAACCATTAATCAACAGTAATCTCAGCACATGCCAATATAGTATGGGTTTCCTCTTGTGAAAGTCCCAAGAATCTCATCTGTAAAATTCACTGTGTTGTGCAATATTCAGAAAACCCAGCATTGCATATCACTCTGGGGGGAACAAGATGAGCTCCAGCCTTGACCATGGTCTTAACTGCTAACATTTATGTAATACCCCAGTTATGAACAAGTGACGCATGAAAACCAACTAACACGGCATGACATGACAATTCCCTGCATAATTCAAAAGCCCATTGGATGGCAGAGAATGCAAAGCTGGCTGCCCCACCCATCCTAGTGACAATGGTCCAGAGCTAAGTTGCTATGAATACCTCTGACAGGAAAGAGCGCTTGGCTGGGGAGATGAAGCTAATGACTCCATGTCTACAAATTGCTGAAAGGAAGGAAAGCCACAATACTCTTATAATTTACCCCCTCTAAGTTTGTTTGTTTGTTTTGCGTTCGCTCCAATGCAACCATCACGGATATCCGTGCGATTTCCGCCGGGAGCATGATTACATTGTGCCACCGTTATGCGCCTTGTAGGCCTAGCACATCCAATTTCGGCATACCCCCTCTAAGTAAGAAAGGACACTTTTCAAAGCAATGCATACCACTGAGAGTTAGGAGTCTTCTAGATATAAAATAAAACTCCCATATATATATATATATTATATATATATCTATATGGGAGAAATAATCCCATTGCACATAAGAGCTAATTAGCAGCAGAGCTGCATTATTTGCGCCTTCTTGTTCAACGCATCCGATTTCATCATGCCTTTGATTTGGGTGGGGCTTCCCTAGTTTATAACAGCATCCTACCTGTCTCCAGGCAGCGGATGTATATATATCGACTCTACACCATGATGGTTTATGACACTGTGCCCTTGAACTTTACAGGCCAAAACATGTCCCTGGATCGCAGTCTCCGAGGAGGCGGTAATCAGGGATTTAAGCTTCGGTCGACTACACCTATCTCACATGAGGCGTTCCGCTGCCAGTGAACTTGTCTCGCGTAATTAGACGTATTGTACCTGTGCCCATCGGGTACTGAACATTTTCTCATCTGTAAGTATGATTCCGGTATAGGAAAAACTCTACATTAGAGTTGGAACCGGGTTCATTCGCATTCTTAGTCGAGGCATAATTCATTGACATCATGAACCCCTTGTCTAAGTTTAAGTCTTTACGCATATATAGGAACAGCAGGGACTAGCAGTTTCTTCTCGAGCTGAACAATACTTTAGTTCCTATTTCCATATAGCGTTTTCTCATTCTATTTGCCCGTGGAGCTGTGCTGCCCCCCCTTTCATTATACTCAATATGGGACCCAAGATGCCAAGCACACCAGAGTGCTAGGGACTAGCGACACATAGCTAGTAACTGCGCATCAGGATCAGCGAACCAAAGCTGACCAAGACTCTAGGACTCATCTGCGCAGTGGGTCTGGAAACTGGAGTACAGTAATGTAGCCTGGCCAAGTTCTAGGGATCGAAGAGGGAAGGATAACCCATCAACAAAAATAACCGTGCAGCAGTCAGATATGTAGACTGGAAGGTGCAGTATCGCAACAAAGCTGTAAACTAACATAACGCCAGAAACGTCCTTTTCAGGACGATGAAGAAGAAGTACTCAACATGTTATCCTTATGGAGACTAACACAACAGTACAGTCTGCCAGGTTCCATCTCTTTGTCATCCATGGGAACAATTTGACAGAAGTAAGAAATCGAGACATGCAGTGACAATTATTTTTGCATGTGACAGATTGTCAGCCTAACCTCAATTTTTCAAATTCTCTGGAAACCATACCTGGAAAGAAGGTAATTCTAAGCAAACTGAACTAGTATTTCAGGGAATGGTTGCCACTTGGGTATGTCAAAGAAAAATTTCATGTTGGCTTTTCCATTTGCCCATTCATGTGCTTAATCCTTCATCATCCAAGTGCCTTGATCCAGTACAAAGAAATCTTGAAAGTAGAATTTAGCTTTTTTATCTCCTTGTGTAATTGGAAGTGTAGTAGCATGTTCTCAGCAATTAACAATTGCCTTAGTCTTTGGCGTATGCGTTTTGTTGTCCCGGAGTGTTCCTCTTGCGCTAAAATAGCTAATCGATCTCCCACATTAGCTGAGTGATGACTACTCTATAGACATTTTCAATTACTCAGTGATTATAAACTATTTTCAAGCAGGAGGCTTCAAGACTGATCATTAGTTGTGAGTCTCACAAGGCTTTTAAGCAGTTGTTTTGGAACATCTATGACAGTTAACGGGCTGATTTGGCCTAGAGGTAGAATAACAGAAATCTGTTATCAGTTTTCATTCCATCACAATATTACAGTTGAAGTAATGACCTAAAACATAAAAAAGTAGTTTCCCTTATTCTGAGGCTTATCAGGGAATAATAAAGTGTCAGGCCCACATTTTTTAATCGACCAATGGTCAGCATCACACTTGCAGCCTTTACTTTCACAGAAGATATGGTACCCATTTCCTAAGTCTGGATCAATCTAACAGTTAGCTATTTTTTTTAATATATCCAGTTGACCTGACAATTGAACCTTGTATCCCCCCCAACTAGGAAGCCAGTGCATTCACCTACCTAAAGCATAGGCCAATTGATTTGTCTATTTCTAGATCTACCACCCATTTCTAGGTTGCACCATGCCTTTAAGATCTTATTTATTGTCTAACCCTGAATTTCGCACAAGAACAATGTGCATCCTACTACCTCATTATCCTCTAAGATTGTGCCAACAAATACATGTCGCACTAATTCTTGTGCCTGCTTTCATTCACTTGAAACATGTCTATATCTGTAATTCTGTCTCCTGAATAAAACTCTCCGCTTTTGTAGTTCACAGTGGCCCATAAAACTTTGGGAGCAGTAAAGCTGGAACAGTCCTGTAGTACTACATGTGTTCTGGCATCCTGTGTTGTTGCATCACAGATTTGAATCAGTGTGTTTTTATATGACAGGTGTCTCATTCTCAGTCGAAATATCGTTATTTTCTCATTTTTGTTGTTGTCTTGCTCAGATCAATAGTGTCCATTTAGTTCTCTCCATTGAAATCAGGATTTTTCAACTCTCAGAAATTTGAGGTACATAGAACTGAGGGAGGTTACCTCCCATTTTTTGTTGTTACCAGAGATGCCACAGTGAGCTCTCATTCA
Source organism: Meghimatium bilineatum (assembly GCA_034231615.1). NCBI lineage: Eukaryota > Metazoa > Mollusca > Gastropoda > Stylommatophora > Philomycidae > Meghimatium > Meghimatium bilineatum. The sequence continues at coordinate 35,057,920 of CM067307.1, forward strand.
TTGTAGTACTAATGTTCCTTTTTTGGATAATTCAGGGATGTTTGATCTTGTATTGTCAATAAGTTTGTCTTGTTTGTTGCCTTGAATGGCATGTAAAACAATGGAGATTTTTCATGGCATGTAAATCAATGGAGATTTTTCGGGGTATAAACTCTCGATTGTTGAATATTTGAACTGCTGCAAATATGGTAGTTTGCTGTCCTAAAATATGTATATTTTATTCCTGTGGCAAAAAGTACTGCGTTGGATCCCTGGCCACTGTGGCATACTTGAAAACTATGGATCTCCTGACAAGGAAAGAGGGATCACTACAACAAATCAAAGCTGAATATTATAAAAAGTAGAAGGAGATGCACCCAACTGCAGAACCAAATGACCCCTACCACCAAATATCAAGCAAGGAACAAACCATCACCTTCAGACTACAAAATGGTCACAACAGACTGAAGAAGTCACATGTTCCGAAAGCTGAAGATTGGCAAGACAGACCTGTACAACTGTGGACTGAGCCCAGAGACTGCAGAACACATTCTTCATGCCTGTCAACTCTACCAAGAAAAGAGGGAGAAAATATAGCCTACTGAGACTACTTCCAGACCTGAGGGGTTCCATGGGTGACCTGAAGCAAATTAAAACAATTCATTGACGTTATTGGTGCTGTAACCCGATATCTGACTGAAGAACAATGAAGGAAGAATTCCTGTGGCAAGGGATTATTTGTGGTGTCAGGTGGAGAAATTGTGTAGGCCTATATTTCACTCTCTCCATGTGTTGATAAATCTGTGTAGGCCTACAATTGCAAAGTATTTTTGTGTTATTGTGATTTTAACATATGAAGTGATGCATCGCTTTGTACTGAGAGTGACTTGAATTTCAAGTCACATTCCTATCTACCATCTTGGTTATTCTATTGTGTCAGTGAGCTGTGTGCTGGTTAGCTTCACAGTAGAAATTTTAGGCTACTTTCCAAGATTTGTTTTGCTAATCTTATTCCAAGTTGGTAGACCCAGTGGGTGCTTGTGGTCTAATTCTAAATAAAAGGCAAACGCCCATCTGAACTGATTAGAAATATCATTTTCTTTAATTAGTAGGCTTATGCCTAGCAACCTATTTAATTCAGAACCAAACAAGCAGCCATGACATGGCCCATGTCATTGGATAAATAATATGAATTGGTCAACACATAGGGCCTATATAAGTATATATATAATATATTTCAATAATTTGGTCAGTTTGTTTTGCTGTTTAGCAAATGATATAATTTAATTCAAAAATATAAATTGAAATTCAAGTCAAGATTGAAGACAGAAAGGTATTTCCATTTGACTGATGGGTAGGACTGATGCTTACTCTGCTTTATTTGAAGTCAGAAGAATAGGCTATTTTTTTGTTTGGAAATCAACTTACTAGTTTTTTTCTTACCACTGTATTAATTTACCAGTATTGTTGATATAATATTAAGTGTGTATTAAACTCTATTGCAGTGTATTAATCAGTAGAAAACGAGCCACCCATATTGTTGACAGGAGTATACACTACACCAGGACCATTGCTTTGCAAATCGAGGGCCAGCCCATTTTTTTGAATTCCATCCTACTTGTTTATTATGACTATAATATTAACCTTCTTAATGATGTAGTTTGGTTTACTTATACAAATGAATGACCATGAAATAGTGAGGCTGTACATGTTACAACAATAACAATGGCATAGGGCCTACCTACTAGGTTTATTATAGAAAAGTTGGAGTCTAATTATGAAGTTCCAAGTCAATGTTAAGCAGCCATTTTGTTGTCTATCGTTTGGTTTGAAAGAGTCTAAGACTTTACCCCAAGAAATAAATTTTCCCATTCTCTCTTCATAACAATGACTATGGACATACTTACAAACGAGTGTCCTACGATTGTGGTATGTTGCTTAAATGTACGTATTAAGAAAACTTGCACTTAAGCTTCAGAAAAACAATTAATTTGGTTGCGTCAGATTACAGCAATTCACCATGGCGGAAGGTCTTTACAGACAGTGGAGATATACCAGTTTACGAGCAAGCTACTCATTTCATTATAAACAAATTACAAAAATAATTGTATAATACCCTGTATTAACACTTTGGACGGTTTGCTGGTACCCTGGTAGTGCCGGATGGCTCTTTGGGTCCATAGCATTCGTCAGATTATCATGACAAACATTCACATACGCAAAGAGTTTTACAGACACGGTCTAGCTGAAAGAAAGATACAGAATAGCCAGTTCAAACTAGCACTTCTCATTGGTCAATTATGGTCACATGGTATGGAAAATACTTTCCATCTTGGTTTGATTTAACTCCAATTTTCGACTCAGTAGGAGTTTACTGCTTCGTATAAAACCCAAATTCCTTCAGCTATAAAAAGGGTTCGCCGAATAATTACAAATCTCGGGACAACCTTAATAGTGATCCGTTAGATAGCCATGTTGTGTACCGATGCTTTTGCACCATGTTACATTCATTTTATGAATCACATCGATTGTTCGTCTTAGTAGTCACATGACGCATACATTTGTTGTTCTGGTGGTGCGTGCGCGTTACTTTGTGAAATGAGTGCTTGATCAGTGTTGCCAGTATGGTGCTTTTTTTCTAGTTATTTAAGGTGGGCGTATGTGTAATTCGGACGTTCGCTACAGTGAAAAAAGCCAACACGCTAGCGGCGATAGCTCACAAGCTAGGACAATTAGTTATGGGCGAAAATGAAATCCTATCGGCTACATGAACATGATGATGATTCTATCCCTTTCGCTGTGAGCAGGAAGACTACAGCCCATAGCCCTTCTGGCGAACGCACAGGTTTTCCTCGGCTGTGGTGCAGTCCAGACAGAAAGAGCAAAGTATTATTCAAAAAACACTTAACAAACGATACGAAAACAGTCGACCTCTTGGACGCCTTCGTAAAAGGTGGATAGATAGTGTATTAGAGACTCTCGGAAATATAACAGCGAAAGATGCAAATAAAAGGGCAAAAGACCGTACACTCACTCTCCCCTCAACACCGAAATGAGGACAGAAAGAAGAAGAAGAATTGGTGCAGTTGTGTAGAGTAGCTGGAAGCGGTGGTAGTAGTTCTTGTTGAATCTAGAAATTTCCAATTGACACGGCCTTGGCAGTATGAACAATAGAGGCGAATGCTTGCAAAACTTCAGCGCAGAAAACAATATGACAGTAACGAAACATTTTTCAAACATGTCCCGAGAAGACTAAACTCCTGGGCGTCACCGGACGGAAAGACAAGAAACCAAACTGACTATATACTAATTTTAAAAAAGATGGAAAACAAAACATTCTTCAATGCAAGACACTACCAGGCCCAGACTGCGACACTGGCCATGAGTTACTCATCGCAAAGTTCAAGTCAAAGATGAAAAAGGCAACAACAAATTCAATTATTTCGAGATAGATATGACGTCTATGAAAAGTGCTGAAAGATAAACAAGGAAACATACTAAACGATGTGGAAACATCTTACATAGATGGAAGGAATATTGCAGCGAGATGTGCAATGACCCAAGTAAAACAAATCAATAAATGAATATGAAAAATAGCCAGAACCTAAAAATTAAGAATTAATAGAAAATTTAAAGAAAAGAAAAGCCCCATGCAACGAGGGTTTAACAACAGGAATGATACATGGGGCGAGGCCCAAATCAATATTTACCACAAACTCTGCGGATAGTATAAACACATTAAAGATTCCAGAGTGTTGGTTACTAAGCACAATAGCAAAAAGAAAACTACACCTGATTGGTCATATAAAGAGACATAACTGTTTAGAAAGACAAACAATGAAGGGCAGAACACCTGCGGACGGACCAAGAAAACGTTGGGAATGACGACTTTAAAGATAACATGAATATATCGTTAGAAAAAGCTAGCCGCATCGTTCAAGACAGAGAATGGTTCATTGGAAATACAACGTTCTGGAGAGAATAAGTCACATGACATACATGAACATATTTTAAAGAGGGTTACTGGATTAAAATGCTGCTACTCAACATCTAAGCAAATCTTCTTCTGCTTCAGCGTTCATTCTCAAACTCCCACTGTATCTTTCTTGTAGCTTTCATGGTCCTATTAGATTTCCAGCAGGATGTAGTCCAAAGAATAGAAATGCGTTGTGTCGCCGTTTTACTTTCGCTAATGGCCCGACACATCCGTTTTCAGCGTAGCAAGCAAGCAATCTAACTATGAGAATTATAAAATAAATGCTACATCTATTCTATATATATATATTCAGAAACATGGACAATAAACAAACAATTAAAAAAATAGTAATGTATCCTGTATTCCGTTGTTTTTTTTACCTGCAGAGATTTTTCTAGGAAATATAAATACGTTAAGTAGTTTGTCATATACCACAGAGCCGGACAAAAATATTGTCAGAAGTGGGATTTGAACCCACGCCCACAGAAGTGGACTGCGACCTGAACGCAGCGCCTTAGACCGCTCGGCCATCCTGACCTATTGAATACTTACTGACATCCTGACTTAAACAATTAGAATACAGAAGTGATGCCTTTGAGATGTGGGTATATAGAAGAATAGGAAGAACATCATGGAAAGGTAAGAAAATAAACAAAGATGTTTAACAACACTTAATATGAATGGTCGCCGAAATCATTATTAAATGAAATAAAGATCAAGCAAATGAAATATTTTGGACACATTCCGTTGAAAACCATGACACCCTGTTGCCCTCTTGTTGCCTTGTAACAAGGCTTGACCTTACTTAACTTGAGGGTAAAATCGAAGGAAGGGTCGGATAAAGAAACACACTATTAATCCTTGATAATCTACTTTTAAACACCTTAATCCACCGAAGACGAATGCGTTGGGTTATTTGCGCAAATAAAACGGCAACACAACGCATTTCCATTCTCTGGACTATATTCAACTGGAAATCTTGTAGGACCATTGTCCTGTTACAAGAGAGAAATCCAGCGGGAGTTTGAGAATGAACGCTGAAGAAGAAGAAACACCTTAATTATCATAAAGAGGTAAACAAAACAGAAATACAAGTGTAAGAGTAACATCACAAAATGGACGATTACAGTCTAGCCGAGGGAACCATCAAAACAAAAGATATGGGATGTTTGGAGTCTGTTGCAGCCAACCTTTGTTGCGGAGACGGCATTTGATGATGATGGACTGAAAGGAGACATGATAATGCGACTTACAGAATGTGGAATTACTCCAAGACGAGCAGAACAGGGCGAATGAGGGGCATCTAAAGTGTGTGTGTGCAATCCGCGTGTTATTGAAACAATTCTTCTGCGTTCATTAATCTTGTGGTCTTGTTAGATCTTCATGTCGAAACTCCCGCTGGATCTCCCTTACAGCAGGACCATGGTCCTACTAGATTTCCAGTAGGATGTAGTCCATAGAATGGAAATGCGTTGTGTCGCCGTTTTAGTTGCGCCAGTAGCCCGACACATCCGTCTTCGGTTGAATAATACATTTCTCATGACGGGTGTTTTTCTTACCTTCTTTCGCTTAAAATATAGTCGATATCTTTAATTTTGTCACCTCAGTAAACTTCACCGTCTTCTGCAGCTCATACAGGGGTACATAGAGCACTTTATTTAAATGTTGTTTCTACTAGACAGTGTGTTTTCCCCCCGCTCATATTTAGAATATTCTTGAAGTTCTGGAGTCTGTAGTGCTTGTACACGTGGCTGTTTTGGCAATCATACATTTTGTGTGTGTGTGTTTGGAAAGTCGTTTGTTCTATTTCTTCTTCAGCGTTCATTCTTAAACTCCCGCTGGATCTCCTTTGTAGTAGGACCATGGTCCCACTAGATTTCAAGCAGGTTGTAGTCCAGAGAATAGAAATGCGTTGTGTCGCCGTTTTATTTGCGTCAATTGCCAGATACATTCGTCTTCGGCGGAGTTTGTTCCATTTTAATGCTTAAATATGCAAGTTGTACTGTCTGAGTTGTTTATAATGTGATAGTCATCTCGTATTGATGTTTGCGACTTTCTGCTTGGTTTGAGAATTTGTTGGGTTTTTTTTTAATGATGGTAAGTGATTGGTATGTCTGACTGGCAGTCGGTAGTACCCTCCTTAACCGATTTATCTGCTCTGTCGTTGCCTAATATTCCGCAATGAAATAGTATCCATTACTGGGCTACAAATAAACAGGAACAAAAATACTGCAGTAAACCTGTCTACCCTGTGGCAAATGAAAATTAGTAAAATAGTACAAATATGGTTAAAAATTAGATTTCAATCAAATGCCATGCAGAGTGGAGTAAGCGTTCATGATTCTCCAAAATTATCTGTCTCGTGTGTTGTTAATATGTTCACTTACTATATATTTGGGGATTTCTTTTTGTGTCACAGTGACAACCCATCCAGGAATTTCTCTTTTTGTCTTCCTCTGTCTCTTCTCCCATTGATTTTCCGGTGTTAATAAATGTTGAAATGTCATCACATGCTCTAAAAATCTGGACTGTCTACTTTTGCTCTCCGATAACCACCACGAAGAATCGTGTGATTTCCGTCGAGGAACGTGAAGTACGTTGAATTGCAAGTTACAAGCAGAGCTGTGTTATTTGCACCTCAGTTGGCTCACTCTGTGGCCCGGACATCCGAGGCCCAGCACATCCGTTGTTGTCATGCCTTTAATTTGGGTAGATGGCTTCCGTAGCATGTGACAGCCTGCCTTTCTCTCGCCAGGTGACGAGTGTGTATTGACTCTTCGTCTAGACGATTGTCGTTCACGTCTATTTCTCACGAGCTGTTAGCAAACTTGCCTCCTGTAAATAGACGTATTGTGCCTGTACCCATCGGATACTCAATTTATTCTCATTTACGAGCCTGGTTTCGGTTTAGAAAGAACTCAATAGGAGAGTTAGACCCGGGCTTTTTCACATTATTTTATTTTTTCACATTATTACTCCCCTTCCTAAATGAAAACGTGTCTACGGCCCTGGTGTTTTTTTTGTGGACGTGTGATGATATGATTATTCGTCATAAACTATAGGGAACAGTCGAGGTGGAAGAAGCAGACGAAGACTAAGAAAATCATGGACATGCAGCATCAAGGGCTGGATAAGTCAAGGTATTTTCACACTCACCTGCGTTGCTGAGGATATAATTTGCTGGAGCACTCTGGGTGTTATTTCATCCAATGTGGTACTCCTGTGAACCTGGCAGGTTATAGCAGTGTTTCTTTAAACCTTTCCCCACCTCAATCTTTCAAAAAATATAATGTCCGTCCCCCCCCCCCCATGTAAACATAAAGGGGCCCTACATTTTGTATTGGTCTATTCAAAAATTGACTTATTCCATAAATGAAACATAATTATAACTGTACTAATGTTACAAACTTTTATTTTTCCGGTTGCAACATACGGCTGTGAAACATGGACTCTAAGTAAAATAGCAGCAAAGAGGATCAACGCCTTCGAGCTGAAATGCTACAGGAAGATACTTAGAATATCATGGAAGGATAAAATCAGAAACTCAGATATTATAAACACACTGAATATTCCCGAGTGTTGGTTACTAAACACAATAACAAAAAGAAAACTACGCCTGTTTGGTCACATAAAGAGACATAACTGTTTAGAAAGACAAATAATGGAGGGAAGAGTACCTGGGTAGAGAAGAAGGGGCAGACCAAGAAGACGATGGACTGACCACATTAAAGATAACATGAATACATCGCTAGAAAATGCAAGCCACATCGCCCAAGACAGAGAGAGGTTCGGAGAGTTCATTGGGAAGACAACGTTCTGGAAGGAATACGTCACATGACACCACCCCCCCCCTTTTTCACCTGTGGGGCGTGTGCCACAGCAACGGGTTATAAGCTTATAGTATGGTGGGATAGCAGGGAAAGGAACATGATGTAAATGAGGACTGTTGCTGACCTTTCATGCGAAGACGGTACCCCATCTTAAATGAATAGCCTATTTTAATGTTAAACTTCTGTCATGTTTACGGGGAAATGTCACTTTCTTTTTTTTTTAAAGTACGTGCCAACCCTGATCTCGAATAAATAGGTCAGACTTAGGCCTGTTCAATCGTCTCATTTTATCCTCACGGTAAACCCCCACCCCCTCCCCACACCAACAAAAAAAACAACCAGAAATACAGGAATACTCAAAAACGTGTAATAACGATGTACACAGGAGACACATTCACGTGGCATTTACAGTGCATGAATAAATGTCTCCTTAGTTGATGATTGGTCGATAAGGGATTAAAAACTTTTGGTTAAGGTATGTTGATATCATGGACTGCCAGAAAAACTAACGTGGAAGTGTTGAAAGAGTCAAATGCGAAACGGATTTTAATTAATAATATAAGAAAAAGACAATCTTCATATTTGTGGCCACTTCATGAGACAAGGAGGTTTGGAGAACATAGTCACAACAGGCAAGATTGAAGGCAACAGAGACAGAGGGCGACATTGTGAGAAAAAATTAGACAGTTTGATAACCGGGCATGGCAGGAAAACAATAGCGAACTTGATATATAATACTGGAGACAGAGAGCTGTGGAGAGCAATGATCGCCTACGCCAGCCGGCATGGCACCTGATGATGATATCGTTTTAGCAGAAATAGGTTTCAATTTCTAGCAAGTGTACTTGCGTTACAGCAAACACACACATCGTTAGGCTGCTTATTGTTTGGGAAGGCTCCACTGGCTTCGTGAACTGTTCTTCCACGTGATCTGGTGGTAAAAGTCCATTCGAACCACTGATTGTGGATTATTTTGATCGTCTGTGTCTCACAACATCCGTGTCATGAAAATGTTCGGAGATGAACTCCGTGAATACAGCTTTCATTCACATTCATATGTTTATCAATGAACTGCTTAGTGATTACAAAGATAGTCTTGAAAAGATAATCCATTCTTCACCAAGATCAATGCCTTCTACACCAGAAGTTGTGTCATAAACGAAGCGAGACCAAGTGTGTTGATTTGAACACGTAACACATTCGTTGTATTTGTACACCACACATCTGTTCAAGATCGATGCCTTCTGGTGTAAACATCTTTTCCAACTTCTTGTTTCATCTTCTGTATCCATTCTCAAGCTCATGCAGATCAACAGGATATAGTCCAGATAAAAGTTGTGCCATAATTGACAGCTTAACTGAAAAATCGAACTTCAGCATAGCCTATAGGTCAATTTGACGCTGTGGGGTGAGACCAGTGTTATAAATATGTTATAAAGTAGGGGAGGGGGAGGAGTAATTCCCTTTAAAAAGTCATTCGTGTGTTTTCGTGCATCAGATCTTCTTCATGTGATGTTCCTTTTGTGAAAATCTTTACGGGGGGGGGGGAAGAGACTTTTTATCCGCAGTTTGGCCAAATACCTAATGCTAAAAGGCATAGACCTATTCTGATTTGCTAAAGGACGGGAAGTTGAATATCTCAACCTTACAACCTCCTTAGAAAAAACCATCAGAAAAAACAGATGATCAAGTCAATAAGAAAGCCACAAACACCAACACAAGATGACTATCACATTATGAACAGATCAGAACAAGTTATAATTCTACGTCTCAGAACAGGACACAACCGACTCCGCAGTCACATGTATACAAAGTTCAAGATTGGCAACACGGCCATGTGTACATGTGGACAGGCAGTACAGAGTGCCAAACATATACTTCAAGAGTGTTCTGAGCATGAAACGCTGAGGCAGACATATTGGCCAGAGGAAACAACACTGGAATCAAAGCTCTATGGGACACTGTATGAACTACAAAAGACAGTGAGTTTTATTAAGGAGACAGAATTGCAGATATAGACATGTTTCAAGTGAACGAAAGAAGAAGAAGAAGAAACTACGTTCAGATTTTTGTTTACTAGAAACAGATTCTTGAATAGATTCTTTCTTTTTAATTATATCAAAGAACACATGTCAGCTGTGTTGCAAATTTAATTTATTTATTGGATGATCTCCGTGACAGAAGACACATGGCAATAACATAATACTGTGAATTAATTAATACGTCTACAGAAAATACCTTATGACCACTGATCTATGTATAAATAGATCAGTCTTCACGCTCGACCGCATTTAGTGTTACCAAGCGTGTTTATTCGTTTGAACGAAGCGAGACCAAGTGTGTTGATTTTAACACGTAACACATTTGTTGTATTTGTAAACTGTTCTAGAAACTGGGACATAGGCTAAACAGGGCGAGATATAAATTAGTGTTATAAAACCAAGACAATCTTGGTGAGACCTGGACACATCTTTGCACTCAAAACATACAATTACAATACATATGTTCCATTAACAAATGTATATTTCCGCAATTTTAGTAAGCAATGTATCAAGTCAAAATATTTTGAGTTTAATTTTTTTTAAAAACTCAGCTGACACAGGTGGATGTCGTTATATTGTGAAATTGCGTTATTGTTGAAAGTAAATTTTCTCTCAAAAATGAAGCGTTTTAAAACTCACAATTTGCAATCCCATTTTTTTCCCTCGTGAATACTAAATTTATTTTCTTTTGTTAACGAATTTATAATTAGATAATTAAGATCTTTTAAATTACGAATTAAGAATTATGGCCATAAAAACTGTAAGACTACATTACTACTTTTTATCAAAATACTTTATTTATTCTTTCCAATAAATAGCAGTATCCAAATGTTAAGTCAAAAATACGTTCAAGTGTAAGGGTGTAAATACAAATAATACTAAAATTTAAGTAATTACAAAGTTATTTCATGACAAAAAAGTCGAGTGAAGCACTTTCTCCGCAGCTCTCCTACACCCCCGTAATCCTCTCTCGAGGCGGTATGACATAGAAGGCGCCGCAATCGAAAGCCACTCGGACGCTGAGTACAGCTCACACTCAGCAGAGCACGTTTATGCTGTTAACATTCCGTACGACCGAAAACTTCACCCCGGTGACTTCGTCCTGTCTTAACATGTCATATGGGGAGGAACCAGCCTAGATCCCAAGCGGTACTGTGACGAGCGAGCTGACTCGACACTGGCTGAACCTTGACCCCGCGGTGGAGTCTAAGACATGTGAACGGACTACTGACACTAGTTCCCATACAAAGTCAAGAGCCAACTTTTGTATAAGTTCCGCGGGGAACTTGAACCTTATACGGACATTATCCCTTAACATCCAAAAGTTTATGTGCCACACTTTTGTTCACCATGTCAACAGTTAGGGAAGAATTTTGTGCATATTGCTTTAAAAAAACGTTTTTATAAATAGTAGAACGGGGAAGAGTTACATAAAATCACTCAGGATAAATGAGAGTTGTTTATTTAAATTATATTACCACATGATCAGATCAAAATATTTGTGTTCTTATGATTTATTAATACATTTGCACATATTAATACATTTCACATGTATTACATCCCCTTAGCTGATAGTATCTGCGGGGTTATGACCCTTAATGAATAATGGAAATGTCCACTCTCTATAACCCTGCTATCCTAGACAGAGCCTCAAAATATATTTCACAAAATTATTTTTCCATACAGAGCCTCAGTTTTTATCCCATTGTTCCATTGCAATCCCATTTTTATCTTCTTAAAACTTCAAGTACAAAAAGATCCATGTTTTTATGTTATGAGTTTAATTCAAGTACAATTAGTTTTCGCAAAAACAAAACACATGACATTTGTTTGGACAATCATTCAATCATGACTATTACATTTTTGTTTGTAAATGTTTTATGAGATTGTCTTTTGCTAGGTCATATCGACTTACTGTACCGTGTCTCTCGTCAAATACAGTCACGTGAACTCATTCTTCTAAATGACTTTACTTGACGTTGATTTGTCATTGGCTGTCGACACAATGTATACAAAAGTGACCAATGAAAATCACTGTAATGGTTAAATAATGTGACTTCAGATGGATTATTTTCAAATAGTCCACACAACTAATTGAGAGACAAGATTATACAGTGTAGTAAACAATGTGTAATGGGGAATTTTTGATACCACATGGTATATTCCGGTCATTTCTATTTGTACTGTGTCTTTCAGCAGACATGGGTTACATGCGACCTGTTGCATTCTTTATCTTTATAATAACTAATGAAACCAGTATTCTGGTTTTCACACTTTTCTTTTATTAATATATGATATGCAAGTTGATCGGGAAAATTAGCAGTATATTGCCCTGAATGATAGATGCACAAAATAACCACCATTTAACACGTATTGTGTTTAGGCAAGTGCCACCAACTCGTTCCGTCAAAAGCACTAGACAACACAAATTGTTTGTAAAAAGTCACACACCATTAGTTGGTTTTTTTAAATCTCGAGAGGGGAACAAATAATAGCAATACTGTTTGCTTTTCATGTATATTTTAAGAAGCGACCAAGGAGGTTATATGGTGGAGTAGGCTGCCCCCTTCTATATAAGGTCAAAATTATACAGTGCAATTATAAAGTCGAATGTGTTAGGTCAAAAGCGAAGATCTCGCATCAATGTTGTGAACAATGACAAAACGCATTACGAACTACACCCTGCTATTCTGCAGGAGTTTGAGAAAAAACGCAGAAACTCAATTATCCAGAGTGAGAACTAAGATGGAAAGCATCTATGTCTTGTTGACCAGATCTCAATGTCCTTTTTATCTCCTGTTACCAGGGTTGATCACATCATCCGTAATATCACTCCCTTAATATCCACTTGTGCTTTACTTCTTTCTCTCCCACTTTCATCATCCCTTGCCTCCCATTTCGTCATATGTGTGTTTCTATTCATTGTTAGTCAGCTATAGTTTGTCCTGATGATGGTTTCTTATTCGAAACGTCGTATGTCTTTGCGTCTATTCACTAGTATGTCGTGCGTATACATATTGATAACATTTGTATCTAAATCCGTTTTTCCTTATATTGCACTGTGTTGCCCCAGCCCTCGTATTTCCAGCCGATGTGTTGTTCCCGGCACTAGAGATTAATTCCAAGAGACCAGAGAAAAAAGCTTGTCATCTTTCCTCAAGGATTATTACTGTCGTATATCTTATGCATCGCATAATTCTTTTCTCCTTCTTCCTCATTTTTCAGCAGGTCAGATGCTGATATGGATTTCATCAAAGAAATGAACTGTTCAAAGAACAGCTCCAGTGCAGCAGTTAAACAGTGCAGCAGTTATACAGTGCAGCAGTTAGACAGTGCAGCAGTTAGGAAGTGCAGCAGTTAGGAAGTGCAGCAGTTAGACAGTGCAGCAGTTAGACAGTGCAATAGTTAGACAGTGAAGTAGTTAGATAGTGCAGCAGTTAGACAGTGCAGTAGAGCTTTCCGCCAGAGATGTTTCAGATAGCCATCGTTTCCCCTTTGTGTTGTGATATAGTGGGCCGTTTTGTAAAATAATAGCATCATTCAAAAACTAATTTTTGTGTCACAGATCTGGAAGAATCTGCGCCATAGTTTCATTTTTTGGTGAAATTATCCCCCTCCCTTCAAATATATAGCCCCAAACGTGAACCTAATTACATTTTGAGAACCACTGATCTTTATCTGCTTCTTCTTTTTATGCATTCGTCCTCAAACTCCTGTATGTTATCAGGATGTAATCCGGAGAATGGAATGTGGTATGTCATAATTTACATCGTGGTTGCGATATCTGCGCCTTTCGATCTGACACACCCTATTCAGCATGACTTCAGGATAACATGATTCTCTATTGAATAGGAGAGCCAACTCAACCTCCCAAAACCTTCTTAGTCACATTTTACGATGTGCATGGTAGACAACAATAACAGTACCACTAACTTTGCTTGATTTTTCTACACCACATTGGCACCACTGATCTAAACCACTGATCTAAACCACATTTCACATTACACACCACACATTGTTTGTGTTTTGGTTTTTCTTACTAGTCCTAATGTTGACGTCTTAAGAGCACTCTTACTTTCGTGAACTGTGCTCACGAGATAGAAATAGGGCTCTGTTTACTGGAAGAAAACTTGACTAATGTGTCTTAGATAGTCACAGTGACTAAACATAATGCTTCATTAATAAAACATAATTTAGTCACAGTAAGCAGAGAACTTGCCACTTTATAAAAGGTGGTTTTCACTTTATAGAAGGTGGTTTTACGTTTGCAATGAAGGGGAGATAATATACACAGTTGTCAACAGATTTGTTTTAATTAATTATTGTGTCAAATCAAAGTTGAAAAATCTACTCCTGATGTACTTTCACGTTAAACTTGCATTTACCATTTAGTGTGGTCTTTTTTTAATTGTATGCATCTGTCTAAAATAATTAAAAAAATTGTTTCCTATATACGAAAACGAGAAATTTGGATGAGATCCCCTTGTTCTATCAATTTTAAAAAATCATATGGTTACTGTTTCATTGTTACAGTTACTCTTACTGCAATTACTGTTACTCATTGGAGCACCTGTCATCTGATGTTAAAATGATGCCAAGATACTTGACATTATCCCCATGATTTAATGTTGAATCATAGATAGAAATGCTGTATTCTGGCGGTGTGTATTTTTTTAAACAGCCATTACTTCTGGTTTCTTCTGGTTTAGACTGAGAGCTTTGTTTTCACTTCTTTTTACTACCATGTCTAACAAGGTTTAAATTTCTTGTTCTCTCCCTGCAATCAGAACTGTATCGTCCGCATATCTTAGATTATTCAGATTTTGTAACCTCCAACTGCTATTCCTAGCATGCTTTCTAAGTCTCACATAATATCCTCTGTATACAGAAAGAAAAGATCTGGTGACATTACACATCCTTGTCTGATGCCCATCTCTATCTTTTGAAATTCTCCTACATTACCGTCAACCCTCGACACAGCTGTTTGTTTCCAATACATGTTTCTTACTATCTTTAGATCTTTTCCATCAACATAGCTGTCATCTTATTTTTACATACAGTCATATGTAGTATAATTTATATGCGTATTCTTATACAACTTCTGATTTATGAAACAACAGAGAATGAACAACGTAAAAACAAACTCAATAAACTGCTTTTCGCTGACGATAAAAACATCATGTATGATGACGAAGAAAAACTGCAAACTCACATCAACTCACTATCAAGAATATGCAATAAATACAACATGCTGATCAATAGACAAAAACGCCGAAACTATGCAAATAACGAGATCAACAGAGCATTTAAACATTCAAATAGAGAACACAAAAATAATACAAGTCAAAGAGTTCAAGCACCTACGAAGTATCTTCACAGAAGACGGACGAGTCAATTGAGAGATAGAAACAAGATGTCAAAATGAAAATATTGTGATATACCAGATGTCACTTTTGCTAAAGCACCAAAAAAAAACCATGGAAGTAAAGAAACTCATAAGTAAGATCATATTTGTGCCAACACTATGCTACCAGAGTCAGACTCGGCAACTAACACCTACACATAAGTAAGATCATATTTGTGCCAACACTATGCTACCAATGGCAGACTCGGCAACTAACACCTACACATAAGTAAGATCATATTTGTGCCAACACTATTCTACCAATGGCAGACTCGGCAACTAACACCTACACATAAGTAAGATCATATTTGTGCCAACACTATGCTACCAATGCCAGACTTGGCAACTTACACCTACACATAAGAGAAAGATCGAAACATGCGAAATGTCTAAGTAAGGCTATTTTAGTCATCAGATTCGACAAGGTGCGCAATTAGAACATCAGACGGATACTAAGTATAACATAGTGCATCAAGTATATAAACAACAGATAAAATTGTTTGGACGTTTTATGAGGATGAACGGTCCCATAAGAACTTATAACAAGATTTAAATAATGATACAAAGCCAAGGGCAGACCTAGGAAAAGATAGATAGACAACATCTAGACCATCCTGAATAAACATGACTGCACTACAACCATAGCACCACACCTGGCTCTGGAACACAGACTACATCTTCTGTACAAATCTCAACGCTCGGCGACAAGTGTGGACGTTATGACAGACAATTCTTATAAAAACGTCCGTATTAATAATAATTACTTAAATTTAAACCCCCTCCCTCCATTGTCCAAACTATTTTATCTGTTGTTTCTATATATATTCTATGCATGGTGTTTTATTATCTTTCTGATGTTCTCATTGCACATTTTGGTTGAGTCTGGTGATTCCAATGGCCTTCTTCGGGCATTGCATTTTGCAAGTTTTGATCTTAAATAAATCAAAAATCCTGTACACCATTCAACATAACTGCAGAATGTTCACAGTGCCCAATAATTACATACTTGGGTTATACATTGTTCACTTTCTCCACCTTGGATTCACTGGACATTTATGGATCACATTTATGGATTTAGAAGTTATTCATCTCACATTGGACTATTCAACAATCTCAAAAAAATTAATCTATTGTTTCTTTTGAGCCATGTGCTCGCTTTTATTGCGGCATTCTTTGCCAGAAAAACTTCGACCATTTATTCATTTTAACACAGGTGGGGGAGTTGTAAGGAATATAATTTTAACACATGTGGGAGAGTTGTAAGGAATATAATTTTAACAGTGTGTTGTCTAGTATTATTATGTATAAGGGTTAGTCATGGTCGCTGTAATTGATTGAGTAATGGATGGTAAGTTTGGGTTTTCTGTAACGTGTTACACGTGACAAATTATCACTTTCATTTATTACAAAGACAGTAAGTGAGAAAAGGAAGCGTGGATGTTAGAGTGGAAGGTCTATGGCACCATCTTTGTCCTTAGGCGGTATGCTAGTCATGTTAAGCACTTGCGATTCAAAGTACACAAATTGAGTAAACTGTAGCTTATAGGGACACCATATATATTGTTAGTTTCTTTGCCATTCCTGCAATACGAAAGTTATGAATATATTTGTGAATATATAGTATATTCACTGTTTACCGAAATAATCACCCTTCTTCAGTTTTTCTTTTTAAAAATAAAGAAAATAGGCCTATCTTATGGCGAGGTATGCGCCTTTCAGCCACAAAAAGGGGGGGGGGGTTACTGTTACAGATAATCTAGTCATTATGATTCCAATATTAACATTGTGATGACAAAAACGTATTGAATATATAACTCAGTGGTTATGGTTCTGCACCACTCCCTTAAATACATAGGCCTACTCTCGAAATCGTGGTGGCTGGATTACCAGAACTCTATTATTATTTTATGGTTAAGAAAACTATGATATAATCAAATTGGCGCCAGTGTGTTACCAGAGGACAGAACCCTTTCTGAGGGGGAGGGTAAACAATTGCGATATTATTACCTGCCAATTATGTTGTAAGAGGCGACTAAGCAGGTCTTGGACTCGCATGGGTTGTTTCATCCCCAAAAAGGTCAAAGTAGTAGGATGTGTCAGACCGCAAAGCGCAGATATCGCAGCTAAGATATAAGCTATGACACAATGCACTTCGTTCTCCGGACTACATAATGCTAATATTCAGGAGTTTGAAAACGAACGCAGAAGAAGAGGAGAGAAATTGGACCATGTCCGCGTTTGAAAAAAGCGCGCCTCACCATAAGAGTACCTTAAATAACATTAATTATAATAATACCATAGTTTGTGGTACAAACAAGGGTTAGGTAATAACGAAACATGAGGATGACAAAACAGAGATTTATTACATAAACATATTGTGATCAAAATTATTCCTTGATGACACACACACATAAATCTACGTTTACACAAGGGACATCTTTACCGTCATGTAATAATGAATACATACATATCTGTGTGTGTTCGTGTGTGTGTTCGTCCATCACAAGTGATGATGACCATTTTTAAATCCACTTTTGAAAATTCAGTTAGAATTATGACCATGTCTAATAGTTCGCTAATGAGCCCTATTCGAGCTGTAAATGTTCTTGGGCAGTTCGGGCATGGAATGACCACCGTAGACGGATTTTGATCTATCCGTGATTTTCTAGCTACTCTCCGTTGTTGGGCTGCAACATTTCTCCTCTTTTCACAAGATAATGCGCTCTTTTTGACTGTAGAGCGCCATATATATATACATACATACATAAATACAGTGGTTTTTTTCTAGGAAAAAGGTAGGTATACGGCGTTTACAGAAGTGGATGGTCTATACTTCAACATGAATGGTCATCATCTCTCCCCCCCCCCCCCCCCATATTGCCGTCATACTTTGCACATAGGGAGTATTGAGGAAAAAAACCAAGCAACGTATGAAACATTTTGAGTAATCAAATAGTTTTCTTATAGTTCTACTGTCATATTAAAAAACTGGCGGCGGTGTGGTTTGTTGTGTATTCTCCGTAGCGTTAATTATGAGGTTACGTTATCTAAAGAGGAAGGGTTCAATCATTTCGTGTGTTGACAGTGTCAGAAGGAGGAGCAAAGAATATTAACGCCCTGATCTGCTATGCATCTCATAAGAGACTAATAATAGGTATGAGGTTAGTGTTGAGTATGACAACTAGCAACAAAAAGAATCAATTAAACCTTCCCATATATGATGATGATGTTCGTCCGTCGTGATCGACGATGACCAAAAACTCAACCATAATAATAATAACAATAAATAATAAAAATAATAAAGTTAATAGTGCGTTTTCAAATGATTAACAAATCCAATGCGCGCACATATAAATGAGCTAGTGTACAGTGCGAGCAATATCCACAAAGGGGTTGCGACGTGAGGCTGGCTCATACTTGCTATATCATCTTCAGTTTCGCCCGTGTGTTGCCGGGGCCCGAAAAGGGAGCAAAGAATAGCAACACTTCCATGCATGTCGTAAAAGGCGACTAAGGAGGTTATGGGATTGAGTTGGGTGTCCCATCCCATATAGGGCCAGTGACCCAAAGCCATGCTGAAGTCGGATGTGTCAGGCCGAAAGGCGCAGATATTGCAGCAATGCTGTAAACCATGATACGACACATTCCGTTCTCCGGATTACATCCTGCTAATCAGCAGGAGTTTGAGAATGAACGCAGATGAAGAAGAAGATTTTCGGTTTATGCGACTGGTCACATTTCCGAACACACTGTATAAAAGGTACTTTGCGTTGCAGTTGTGTCCTTGGTCTATTTTCCGTTATATCTCATCGAAACTTCTGCCACACCAACATCCACTGACCACGGCATGTTGGTCCCTTGACACTAACCAATCACCTACGACGACCCGACACCCACCCTTGCGCCATACAATATATTTCACATGCCTTGGTTGTAGTTTCGGCTCTGCCTCCTTTCACCATAACCTCCTTTTCTTGTTCTCCGACCCTCCACCTACACTGATGCCTTTTTCTTCGGCACCGTCTTCCTATATCCTCTTTTTTATACGTTCCTTTTCCGTTATGCCCCCTTCTTCCAGCTGTGCCCTCTCTGCGCCCCTTTCCTTCCTTTTGTGACGTGTCTCAGGTTTAGTTTGGGGCCCACGTCGATCTGCCATTTTCACCTTTCCTCGTCTTTCTCATCTCATTCTTTCCTTTCTTTGTTCCCCTTCCTTCTCTCAACCCCCTTTCTCTATGTTATTATACCTTGTTTGAGTCATTGCTCCTGCTCCATTTGGTGACTACGTCCCAGCCATACGCTAGTTTCTTGTTTTTCTAACTATCTGTTTCGTACCTTGTCTCATTTTCTTTGATCAGGAATTCACCCGCTCGATTTGATTGCCTATAATGTTCCAGGATGGTCTTGATCGCTTTTGTCTACCTCATGCATCCTTGAACACGTGACCAGTTTGCAATTTAACTTTGGGTCTCTAGTTCCCATTTCTTTTTCATTGTGAACTACCATCGAGCTCCAATCACCTCTACGCTTAAAGGCAAGCTCATTATGCTGCGAAGACAACGAAAGTGTAATTTATTGTCTTCTTTTATGTACGGAGTATGATGTCTAGGCTATATTTCTGAGCCATATAATAAAGTGGTGAGAAAAGATAGATGGATTTGCACCTTTGTAATGTTAATTCTGTTTTTCTATGCTCTTCTTAACAATCAGTCAAACAAATGTAATAGCTGCACGGCATATTCGTGAAGGGAAATAATAAGTAATATATGCAAATAATAGATATCAGGAGCAGCTCTATTCTCGATATCGAACACCAAATAATAATTCTTCAGTGCATAGGCAGCCAGTTTTAATGTTCCTGAATGGCGTTTACAAAGAATGCTAAATTTACGTATTATGGCTTTGTCTATCTGCTGTGGCAAAATATGGATTATATTTATATAATACATCTGTTTTTATTTAAATTCCTAATATACACACGGTGCATCATAACTATATTGAAACGTGGTGTCAGTATAAGTTTAATAATTTTCCACATGATATAAAATATGTGAAGTGTGCGAAGAATATAGTTTCTATACTCAAGGGCAGTGAACCGATCAAGAGACATACTCTTCCATGCGCATGCGTTGTCTTTGTTTTTTCTCCACATGCTCTTGTCGCTTGTGACTATGAGCTTATGAAGAAATCTAGTTATCGACTATCTAATTTTCGTCAACAAAGTTTTCATAGACATCATTGTCTTCATTCAGCAGGCGGACTAATATATCATTGCTATCTTGCACGGAAAAATAGCTGTAACTGAAGCTTTGAACGTAAGATATATTTAATTGGTGTAGAATTTGTTGGTGTGTCGTGTGTGCTCTCTCAATCCTTGATTTGATAATGAAGCTTGCCTCCTTACTAGTGCCAGAGAATTTATTAGGTAGCTCAAGCTAAAGTTATTACAAGAGCCTTACTTTGAATTTAGTGTCATAGATAGTTAAGATAGCTTTTATACTTAGCCTACGTCCTTTCAATTCCAGAACGTCTAGGAAGTGTATCTCCTCGTGCATATCTGATGATAAATTTGCCGGACGAATTTTCTTTAATGATCGGGATCCCATGGCGTGCGTCGATGTCACATTTTTTAGCAGACCTAGGTGATTTAGATGAATTTAGAGGAACGGAGGCTCAAAGGAGCTAACATAGTCTTCTTGTGTGACTGCATGTCAGTACTCCAAACCATCCAAAAGGAACCTAAAGATCTCCTAACTTGGAAATGAAGGAGCTGACAGACTGGCAAAAGCAGGTGCAAAAAAGGAACAATTCCAGCACAGAATATCACTGACTGAAGCAAAAACCCTCATCAAAGGAAAATACAAACATACACGGAGTCAGAGAACAGGCAGTAACTTTCCACATGACCCTATTCTAAAGCTAAACAAGTCACAACAAACCACATTTTTTAGACTTCGCACAGGACACTGCAGACTACAAGCACATCTCCACAAAATTAAGGCTGCCCAAACAGACCAATGCCCATGTCAAAAGGGTCCCCAGACTCCAGAACATATTCTGCAGACTCTTTGATGACGTGAGAACCAAAATATGGCCCCAAGAGACAGATCTGAAGGTGAAGCTGTGGGGCAACCGTGACGACTTTCTGCTGACGACTGAATTCATGGAGGCGGCCCACCTTCCTGTATAGACTTATGAGCATAGGAAACTGATCGCAGAAGAAGAAAATGAATTTAATTCAGACCTGGGCCTTCATTTAATTGCCTTCAGCTTCATTTATTGTCACATACTCGATACCCCTACATAGACATATTGCTTCACTAACATTACTTACACTGATTTTTAGGCTTCTAGCCAGCACTACTGACTACTGTGAATGTGATTACTCAGATTACACAACATATTGTGTAAAAAGTAGGCCTAATTGTAGCACATCTAAAAAATGTGGCATGTCTAGCCTAGCCCTAACCTATTGTTGATTTTGAGTTTGTTTGCAATATGATACAGAGTATAAATAACAATATGATATGTTACTGATCTCCAGGCAGAAACGCTGGTTAATTTACTAACTTAGGCTACTTTCAGCAGTTAGAGAAAGATGGGTTAGGCCTATAATTTATTATTATTATAATAAAATATTTGGGAGTAGCTTAAGTAAGTCAAATTAATATTAATTAGGCCTATAGTTTAAAACTCTATTGATAGCCTAATCTATAGGTGTGCTAATTAATAAATCAAAGGCCTAAGTATAGTGGGCGCAAGTAAAGTATAGTTCTTGTCCCATTCGTCATATCTACGGTCACTGTGAAATTTGACCCAGTTTTGAGGTATTCCCCAAAGCTGAAGTAGAGCTGATCCACTGTTCGCACGGAAATGTGCCACGTCTTGCAAGAGGTTATGATATCACGGTTCGCGTGGGAATCGTTTTGGAGATCCGAGGTTAGTTAGTTAGTTAAGGTTGTGTGGGGTTATAAGGAGAAAAAAAGGAGATAAAAAATAATAAAAAAGGAGAGTGGTATAAAAAAAGGGGGCATGGCATATGAATGTTAAAAAAAAGGGGGGGGGGTTGAGGGGGGGTCTCCCCCTCATGACATATGAATGTCCAAAAAGAGGGGGGGTTGAGGGGGGTCTTCCCCCTCATGACATTTGAATGTCCAGTTTTTATTTCAAATTATAAAATTATTGAAAAAAAATATTCGAAAGTACTCAAATCTGGTGCTTTATGATGAAATGAGTTGGCAACACTGGGCGAGGCATGATCGGAAACCAGCAAAAGCCCGCACATTTCAACAAAGTGGATTGGTGCTCATGGTTTGTGTTATTTTTATGATTTGAGATTTATATTATAATTAATGCATGGTTTGCGGAGAATTTATCCCCGACGGAACGGTGAATAAGGTAAGTGCTTCATTTTACCCATTTCACACTGTTTACATTTTTAATTAGGCAACTTGCAGATTTCCGCTAGTGAAATCTCTGCTCAAATCGATCAAATCTTTTTAAAAAAAATATGTCCGCCACGCACAAAATTGCTTGGCGTTCCTTAGAATCATTACAGGCGCAATGACATCCACACCAATCATAGAAATGCAGAATATCGAAGGGATGCAGTCATTGATAGAGCGTAGAGATACTAAAAATATAATTCATGGAGAAAATTTTCTTTCCCACCATAGTCACCCAATGAAGGAAAGATTCCAGAATCTATCACAAGGACTGCTTAAAAGAAGCAGCTTCATACACCAGGCCAAGCGTCTACATAGACAGGTATCGGATCTACCAGAGGTAACAATACAACTGACATCTCATCCAGAACACACCCCATGGGAAAAACGGACATGCCTACCACTGACCATCCAAACAACAGTAGCAGGTGTGCATGGGGATGAACATCAGAATAATCTGCAGAAAAGAGTAGCAGCTCTCAGCTTCCTTGATGACGTTTACCCAAATAATATTTGGATAAGAGTATATACAGATGGATCAGCACAGAATGCAGTAAAAAATGGAGGAAGTGGTGTATATGTAGAATACCCAGATGGCACCACTGATACCACTTGTATACCAACAGGGAATTACTGCAACAACTATGACTCTGAAGTCAAAGCTATTTATACAGCTGCAGAGAAACTGTTAACATTGGACAGGACCTCACACCCTATTGTAATACTTACAGATGCAAGGTCAGTACTAGAGGCATTACAATCCAATAAATTTCCAGAGTTAAAAGAGGTATTGTCCATAGTACAAAATAGGTGTAGAGTTATACTGCAATGGATTCCATCACACTGTGGAATAACAGGAAATGAGAGAGCTGATCAACTCGCCAAGGAAGGTGCTAACATGCAACAACCGGATGTACCAATCAGCTATCACCAAAAGAAATCCATGATAAAGGCACAATGAAAGCCTAACTTACCTCCACGGGATGACTACCACCTACTTAACAGACAAGAACAGGTCATCATATTTTGACTGAGAACTGGACACAATAGACTAAACAGCCATATGTATACAAAATTTAAAATTGGCACAACAGCAAAGTGTAATTGTGGACAAGTCAACCAGACTTCAGAACATATCCTTCAAGAATGTGCAAACTATGACACATTAAGATGCACATACTGGCCTTCTGATACACCAATGAATGTTAAACTTTATGGTACAAAACAAGAAATGGAAAACACTGTCCAATTTATACAAGAAACAACACTGCAGATCTAGACATTATTAGCGAACGGAAGAAGAAGAAGCTTGGCGTTCGTTGGGTGTGTGACGTCATCGCACGCGGGATTTGATTGGTTGCCGGAATTTCTAGCGGAACTCCATGACGTCGCTTGATTTAAAATGAAAACAGTGTGCTATTTATAGCGCGGTGACCGTAGATACGTAAAATAGTTCTTCACTGTGACCTTTGTTCTAGTTTTGAGGTATTACATAATCTTTTTGTGTGTGGTTTGGCAAGCTTAAGGTTAAGTACGTAGTGGGACGGTTAGGATTAGAAATATTGGTAAATATTCCGAAATATACTAGGGACCAAACCCAAAATAAAGGAATGACGAAAACGGATGTGCTGGACCTCGGACGTCCAGGTCACAAAGTGGCCAACCGGGGTGCAAATAATCACTGTTCTACTGTGGAATTTGCAGCACAACGTACTTCACGCTCCCCGGCAGAAATCACATGATATTTTCGTTGTGGTTACTTGAGAGCGAACGCTGAAGAAGAAGATTCCGAAATATTTCTAATGTGCGCGCGCACCTCACTCCCTGTGTAGTGGGCTGAAATACTGATCGTTCAGCACAAATAATAGGAAATTGTAAAAAATGTGCAAATTGGAAAACAAACAGATTATGCATAAGTTCATCTGTGTCTAGAGTTGAACTTTGTGATTGTTGGGATGTGATGTCACAGCAGCCATTATTTTCATTAGTGTTATACGGAAATCCTTGATGTTGGATAGTTAAAATTGTCAACAGTGTGCTATTTATAGCACAGTGAAGAACTGATCTTTACTTTTACCGTTTAGTGTGGGTATAGTTAAAAACTTCCATTTTGCAATTTAGTATTTAATTTAGTTTATCACACTAAATTAATTTGCATAGAACACTGAAACACACAGAGATTTCAGGCCTATATAATTTATTTGGTGAAAGTAAAGAATAGTTCTCTGCTGTGCTATAAATAGCACACTGTTGATAATTTCAACACTCCAACGTCATGGATTCCCGTGTAACACCAGTCAAAATAATGGCTGCCGTGACGTCACATCCGACAATCACTTGAGTTCAAATCTAGACACAGACGAACTTATGCATAATCTGTTTGTTTTCCAATTTACGCATTTTTTACAATTTCCTATTATTTGTGGTGAGCGATCAGTAATTCTGCCCGCTACACACGGAGCGAGGTGCGCGCACACATTAGAAATATTATTTCTAATCCTAACCTTACTCTAAATACTTACCCGTAAGATTGCCAAATCACACAAACAAAGGTCAGGTAACACCTCGACACTAGAGCAAAGGTCACAGTGGAGAACTATAATTTACTTCAGCCATTTATTTTATTAATATTCCTCATAGTTGTCTTTGTTGTTTGAAAAAAATGTTGAAAACACAAAATCTATAATTTTATCAATAATAAACCCGCGTCAGATATTTCTAGTAATAGATAGATCTACAGGTGTTATATCTTCCCCAGCTAGTCATGCATGTAATGCATGCTGATGGCTCCCATCACTCGCTCAACTCACTGGCATAAAATAATCGTCACTTAGCAGTAGGCTGTAAGTGCTAAACTCGTGTCTCAAAAAACTCAATTGATCACCATTTGAACATACGCATTTGATTAAAATGATGACAGTACCTTTAGTTGTGAGCTCTTGACAGCCCATAATCTTTCAGACAGAGGCACAGGTTCTTGTCAATTGTTAAATGAGGAGAAAGTGTAGTAAATTTTTCTTTGAGGTGTACACTGTGCTATAAATAGCGCACTATTTTCATATTTAACTAGGCGACTTCATAGATTTCCGTTGTAACATCAATGAAATTAATGGCTGCTGTGACGTCACATGCAGACAATCACTCAGTTCAAATGTAGACACAGACGAAATTATTTAATAATCTATTTCTTTTCCAATTAACATTATTTAAAAAAAATTTCCACTGTTTTGTACTGCACGCTCATTACTTCTGCGCGCTATACACAGAGTGAGGTGCGCGCACACATTAGAAATATTATTTCAAATGCCTCGAAACCAGAGCAAAGGTCACAGTGTACACCTGAATGAAAAATCTGCCGAAAGTGTAAGGTTGTATCAAAGACATGGTTATGTAAAGGAGGTTTACGGATGCATATTTTGTCCCCTAGGGGAAGCATTCTAGTCCACCAGAATTATCACATCCTATGTACCAGAATTATCACATCTAGCATACCTCGTAACCTAGAATTATCACATTTAGCATACCTCGTAACCTAGAATTATCACATCTAGCATACCTCGTAACCTAGAATTATCACATCTAGCATACCTCGTCACCTAGAATTATCACATCTAGCATACCTCGTAACCTAGAATTATCACATCTAGCATACCTCGTAACCTAGAATTATCACATCTAGCATACCTCGTCACCTAGAATTATCACATCTAGCATACCTCTTCACCTAGAATTATCACATCTAGCATACCTCGTCACCTAGAATTATCACATCTAGCATACCTCGTCACCTAGAATTATCACATCTAGCATACCTCGTAACCTAGAATTATCACATCTAGCATACCTCGTAACCTAGAATTATCACATCTAGCATACCTCGTCACCTAGAATTATCACATCTAGCATACCTCATCACCTAGAATTATCACATCTAGCATACCTCGTCACCTAGAATTATCACATCTAGCATACCTCGTAACCTAGAATTATCACATCTAGCATACCTCGTCACCTAGAATTATCACATCTAGCATACCTCTTCACCTAGAATTATCACATCTAGCATACCTCGTAACCTAGAATTATCACATCTAGCATACCTCTTCACCTAGAATTATCACATCTAGCATACCTCGTCACCTAGAATTATCACATCTAGCATACCTCATCACCTGGAAGTCTGCCATAAAAGGTGTAATGTCCGCTGATCTGCATGTCTTCGTCATTCTTGGGGATTATTTGATAGAAGACATTGAGTACAAAATTGAGACGTGTAGCAAATGATGATCTTTTCACAGGCGACACGTTGTCAGATAATTCTCCTTAGTCGCCTCGTACAACATGCCTGGAAAGAAGACAGTGGTCCTATTCTTTGCACCCTGAACTAGATTGAAGTCCAGGCCTTGGTTACCATATGGATGAAATTTGGTATACACTATAAACTAACCTCATTGCTGAAGTTGAAGGATGTTCATGCTTATTGTTCCTGTGGCTCACTGATTAAGCGCATGCCTGTTAGTTTCCAGTCAAACTTAAATCACATTTAATAAACCTATCAAATTCTCTCAACCATAGCATAGAGTAAATTTGTCATCAATCATTCACATTGTCCACATCCAGCAGGCAATCCGTAGCTCCATAGATCAATTCAGCTGCATCAATAATTGCTACTTGAGACTCAGACTCTATCGGAAAGTCAACAGATCCTCAATTTTTAATAGTAGCTTCTGTATATATCTGGAGAGGAAGATGATAAACGCCATCTACCACAAGAGAGAGAAAACTAGAACACATATACCTCAGACCACGCCGTTGGGAGAACTTGCACCAACCAACTATCCAAACAAATTGCTAGATAAAACAGCCAATAAGGGAATACTACCCAAAATCCAGAGGACGTGTGCCCTAGAAACTATAAACAGCTATCCATCATCAACAGTCAAGGTCTACACTGATAGATAATCTTTCAAGGCCACCTGTTTTGCAGGATATGGCATCAATGTACGATTCCCTGATAGCCTGCAAGTTCTGTGACTTTGGTGGTGAAAATTGCTTAAGTAATGAAGCAGAGGCTGAGGCCATCAAACAGTTTGATCTCATAGAACAAAAACCATCAGACAAAATCAGTTTTACAGACTCTCAGTTTTGGAAGCACTTAAACATACCTCATGAAAATCAAGATATTCTCTACATAGGAAGAGTAGTGCACAGCCGTATCTCTGCAAATCCAATCAGCGTGATAATGCAATGGATCCCTGGACATAGCGATATAGCAGGAAATGAAGTAGTGAACAGACTTGCACAAAGAAGCGCATCAAAACAACATACAAAAAGACCTTGTAGTATGGGAACAGTCACAAATTCTCAGAACCAACACCAGGGAAATCTGGCTGAACAGATCGGCAAATGAGCTGACTAGTCGAAATGTATTTAGTGAAATGACATGGCCAAGGGGCAATGAAAACATAAACAAACTCTGCAGTAGAAACCAATCTCTTATCTCTCAGTTTCGAACAGGACATGCCAGGATCAATAGCTATTTATACTGTATCAAACCCCAGCAACTACACACTTGTAGATACTGCTCTCATCCCAGTGGAACACCTCCTTATTGACTGCCCTTACTTTCAAGTGCCAGAAACTTTCTAAAGACTCTTAGCAGCCACTAACTTACTGTATGGATCAATAAGTCAACTTCAGAAGACCTGCATGTTTTAAAAAATGGCATTGTTTTGACAAGAGTAGCATTACTCATCAGCGTTTGGATATCGACAACATAATGGCTTCTAAATATATAATGGCATGGCAGGATAACCCTTATGGCTCGCACAAGAGGAGACTGTCAAACACCTACTACTGAAGTGGCACAAACTAACAGACATCCGACAAGAACTACTACCACCGCTTCCAGCTATACACAACACAATTTACACAACTGCATCACAGCTGAGGAAAACCTGTGCATTCGCCAGAAGGGCTATGTCAAGAGCTTCCTGCTCACAGTGAAAGGGATTGAATCATCATCATCAACCCTTATGGCTATGGAGATAGAGATAATGGGTGGGTTGGTTGTTGCTGAGCCACTGGCCCGAGAACTCATGGCCTGTGGTCCAGTACAATTGTGTGGTATATTATACATGTTTGGGAACTGTTTTGTTTCATATCTAGGTCTATTCACCTTTCATTCTGTGGAGCATAAGTCCTTAGCAAATCTCTTCCATCGTGTCCTCAATATCTATTGCTTCCATTCATTTCCATATCTTACCCATTCTTTGTGTATCCATATATAACTCTTTCTCGATGTATGACATAGTTTTTAATATTCTTCTCTTTACCTGTGGGTTCCAGAACAATGTCAGTCTTGACAATACTTTCGAACACTACGCTATTTGACAAGTCAGTAACCAAGGCAACAAACTAAAACAGTGCATTAGAGGCTATCGACTCCTACTCCAAGGACTGGATCCATGCATATACAGATGTGTCAGCAGGATATAGCTCTCTCATAGTCCTCCCAGACAGAACATCAATAGGGCTATCAGCTTCTTGTGGAGAGTACTGCAGCAACTATGAAGCAATATCAGAAAGACTCATACATCATACGCTAACCCTAACCAAATAAAAAAAAGATGCAATATGTAAACCAAAAAACTAGTAATATTCACAGATATCATAACCAAGCTGTAAGCCATGACAATACATTCCATTCTGTGGGCAATATCCTGATAACCAGAAGTTTCGTCTTCTTCTTCAGCGTTCATTCTCAAACTCCCGCTGGATTCCTCCTGTAACAGGACAATGATCCCACTAGATTTTCAGCAGGATGTAGTCCGGAGAATGGAAATGCAGTGTATCACCGTTTTATTTGCGCCAATGGCTCGACACATCCGTCTTCGGCGAGAACCATGAGTTTAGGAATGAACATGTCTGTGTAGTGGAGACTCTAAAGGGGAGCAAGTAGTGACGCTTTCCTGCCATGGAAGATGTGACTAAGGAGAATTTGGTGGGTGGAAGTTGGATGTCCCATCCCACTGAGGGTCCAGTAATCCAGAAGCTATGCAGAACTTGGATGTCATGCAGAAAAGCACAGTCAAGCTGTAAACCATGATGCAACACATTCCATTCTCTGGATTACATCCTGCTAATTTGTAGAAGTTTATGAGAACGAACACAGAAGGGAATAACACATTTCAGCGGAAGACGGATGCGTCGGGCCATTGACACAAATAAAAAAATAGACACAAAAGTAGTTCTGCTACAAGAGAGATCCAGCGGGAGTTTTAGAATGAACTCTGAAGAAGAAGAAGAATCATGATTTAGTTCGCAACGGTTGCTGCCACAGCAACCAACAAATAAGAGTGGATTTAAGCAAATTAATACTCCTTCGTTCTTTTTCAAACATCCTGCAGATTAGCAGGATGTAGTCCAGAGAATGGAGTACGCTGTGTCATGGTTTACAGCAATGCTGCAATATCTGCTGTGTTTCGGCCTGACGCACCCAACTTTAGCATGGATTTGGGTCATGTTGACTCATATGGAAAGGAATATCCAACTGCATCCCATAACCTCCTTAACTTTCTTATGCATGAAAGGTAAACAGTGTTGCTATACTTTACTCCCCTCTCGGGCCCCATTAGAAACGGGCGACAAATTAATACATTTTTTGCTTGTTACTTGGCAATTATCAGAGTGAGTTTCCCTTTGGAAAACCAATTCTCTAAGCAATTAACATGGCTGCTGCTCTATCATCCAGTTATAGAAACAACACTGGAATCAAAACTCTATGGGACACTGTATGAGCTACAAAAGACAGTGAGTTTTATTCAGGAGACAGAATTACAGATATAGACATGTTTCAAGTGAACGAAAGAAGGAGAAGAATCCAGTTATAAATTCAATGCAAAAAATGTCCACTTTAATTATTTGCAGACTATCCATGGCAGAAGAGACTAATACCACAAAAGTAGAATCAGTTGATGTGAAACCACAGATTTCTGGAATTTTATCCAATGTCACTTCTACAACATCACCCAGCACCGCAGCAGGTGGGGGGGCCACAACAAAGTCCAGTTCTCAAAGTCTTGTGAGTTACCGTCATTAATTTATATATAATAATATGCACAGCTAAGAGATACATAAGCATATTTAATATAGTTCCAGATGAGCATATTTCATCTTCTTCTGCGATTGAAAGTTCATGTGATTTCTGTCGGTGAGCATGAAACATTTTGTGTTGCTGGTTTCACTGCGGGGTGGCATTATTTAGCACCTTCTATCCCAGCACACACTTTTTCGGCATTGTAGTATTTTTTAGTCATTGATAGTTTTATTTTTGGTACTATGGCAAGAGAATAATAGAGACACCTTCAAAACACAAATACAATTTATAACCTTGGTCTTGGTTAACTTGATTCTTGATTAGAAACTGGCCTCACAGCACGTGGGGCATTCCCATAAATGCTCCGCCCTCTGTTCCAGCAGCCATCTGATACATTGGTGTTTCGAGTCCAATGCTGCCAGAACAGATGTCGACATCAGGGCGCAACTCTGGCCCTTGCAACAGGTTTCTTTGTTGTTCCGCCCACCCACGCCGTGCCCGTAACTAGTTCAAGCACAATGTCGACACGTCGGAACAACATGGTAACTGTTATCGAAGGTTTCGACTACGGGATTGTATAGATGACGTACCATGAAGCTTCTATAAGAAGATAACCTCAATATAAAGGCATGTCATCTACTAAGGTTTTCTGTTGCATGGTTGGTTTGTGTAGTGAACCATTGGTGAGATCCACAGATGCAACGGTTAACTATAAAACTTGAACAACTTTCAAATTAAAATGTTGCTAAATTCAAGATTGTTATAGTTACATATAAAATCATCACTTCCTTCGGTTTAACTAATAGGAAAACAAAAAAACCAACCTATTTTTTTAAGCACATTGCAACATTCTAATAAATGTCCTATCTGTAACTCCCAGGTAAAGTATCACACATCATCAGGATCCAATAATAATCAATACGGCTCTTTGTGGGGTATCACCCTTCATGTGCAGCAGCGTATGTCTGGATCCAGTCACAGTCTACATATCTCAGTGTAGAATGCCCACATGATCAGATGACTCATGGAACAGAGTCTATACCAGTGTTTCCCAACCTTTTTGTTACCATGCACCACCTAGGTCTTTCTAAAATTCTGATGCTCCCCTATGTACCATATACATATTTGTTTATATTCAAAAAATGAATTATTCCCCCCAAAAAATTTTCAGATTGCCCCTCTGTGGGAAGTGTGCCCACACGTTGGGAAACACTGGTCTATACAGATGGGTCAGCAGAGAATGCAATGAAAAATGGAGGGGCAGGAATATATAGTTCCCAAACAATGTTAGGGATACAATTAAAGAAACAACGGGAAAATTCTGACATAATTGTGAGGCAGAAATCCAAGCAATCAAGGTGGCAACTGAAATACTGCTTAGCACCATTCTTGAATCGCAACCTGTAGTATTCTTGACAGATGCAAGATTGGTATTCCAAGCGTTTATCAAAATAACATGGACGGTTATATAAAAATGCGAGTAGGAACGACAACTGACGTGTCCCAGCAAAATGTGGGGATGGAAGGATAGGAATAGGAAATACTTAAAAACATGAATGTATGTGGAAACTAAGAGATGGCGGAACAAAATGAATAAAATGAGGACCTCACCGAGAACTAAACCAGTGGCTGTATTATGAGTGCTGCAGCAGAAGACTGAAAGACACAAATGCGTAGTGACGAACAGAGTTAAAGAAGTGCTGCAGCGAATGCATGGTGAAGGGAGATAGGGATGAAAATGTAATGAAACTAATTGATAAAACAGAAAATCTATGAGACGGGTGGTTGCAGTGGATATAATATGACAATCAAATTATTTTAATACTGCTGTAAAACTACGAAAATAATATTTACATATAACACAGGTAATTGTGTCTATATAGAATATCCAGACAAAACATCTGATGAGTTGTTTGATGCGTGTGGGGATATGTTCTAACTATGAAGCTGAAATAACAGCACTAGAAGTTACCTTGAAGACCATATTTGATGCCTTCCCATAAAAAATCCAAAATATTGTTATTATTACAGTCTACTCTTCAAGCACTGGAATGTGATGGACATTGTAAACATGAGCTAGCTGAAATATATCACCATGCCAACCAGCTGCTTACATCTTATGTCAACATTGTTATGCAGTGGATTCCTGGCCACTCAAACACAGCTGGCAATGATAAGGCAAACAGACTAGCAAAGAGGGGAGCACAAGAAGAACAGTTTTATACAGAAACAACAATGCACACAGTTAAAATGATGTTGAAATCTGCGAACAAAGAAAATTGGATGAACAAATGGGCCATGGGAAACATTGGGAGAGAAATCTATAAATATCAATCTATAAACCCGTAACCCTTCAGGGTCGTAGAGGTACCACATTGGATGCCTCAGCACACAGAGTCCTCCATCGAATTCTATCCTCAGCGATGCGGATGAGTGAGGAAATATCTTGCCCTGTCCATTCCTTGATGTCTGTCCATGCCTTTATTTTCCCTCCTCCGCTTCTTCCACCCTCGACAGTTCCCTGCAGTATTGTTTTTGACAAGGAATCTTGCCTGCATACATGTCCAAACCATGCTAGTTTTCATCGTTTTACTATTGAAAACAATGGCCCCTGAACACCTGCACACATCTCTACTTTATTTCTTACGTACATATTGGTCTTATGTTCCCTATAGGAAATTCGTAGAATTCGTCTGTAGCATTTGTACTCGAAAGCCTGTAATCTTCTCTCCATGTCCGCAGTGAGTGTCCAACTCTTAAACTATACAACACAACAGAAAGCACCAGCGACTTATACAGTTTGATTTTCACTCCAACACTGATGTTGCTTTTCCAAATCACAGTTAGCCTTAACAAGGACGCTAAAGCCATCTCCAGCCTTACTTTTAGTTCTGCTTTGCATTTACCATCGCTGCATATACTGGATCCGAGGTATTCACCTCCTCAAGCTTATTTCCATTCATCATGATATTAGTCTGGTTTTCTGTGTCTCTGCTGTTTACCAAGATTTTGCTCTTATCTGTATTGATTTCCATTCCGTACTTTCTGGTAACTTTTTCCAACTTTGCTGTTAATTATTATCCATTGTAGTATTTCAGTGGACAAAAGGTTTAGCTAGTGGTGCCAAAGTGACCCATAATCCATGCTGAAGTAGGAGAATGTGTCCGCTGAAAGACGTAGGTATTGCATTGAACCTGTAAACCGTGACACAATGCATTCTGTTCTCCAGACTATATACTGTTAATCAGCAGGAATTTAAGAATGAATACTTATGAAGCACAGAGACAGCATGTGAACTGAGCCCAGACACTGCAAAACACATTCTTCATGCCTGTCAACTTTACCAAGAAGAGAGGGGGGAAATATGGTCTTCTCGCTACTTCCAAACGTGAGACGTTCCGTGGATGACCTGAAGTAAATCACACAGTTCACTAATATTATTGGTGCTGTTAGCTGATGACAAATTTAGGAATCAAATGGATAAATAAAACAACATTAGAAGACCTGGATTTTGCCGATGATCTTGCACTATTGAGTGAAAACCATCAAGATGCACAAACAAAAACTGATAGATTAAAACTCATTGCAGGACAAATAGGTCTCCAAATCAATTTATCAAAAACAAAAATTATGGACTTCACCAATTCACCTAACGAAATTACTTTAAATGGACAACAACTTGAAAAAGTACAGAAATTCTCCTATCTATGAAGCAAATTAACTCTCGACGACAGTGATGTCATGCCAGAAATTACAACTCGCATTGCCCTAGCATCAAGTGCATTTAACAGACTGTCTAATATCTGGAAGTCAGTCAATCAGCACACGCACGAAAATGTGCTTATTTAATTCCTGCGTTATTCTGGTGCTATCATATGGATGTGAGAGCTGGAAAAGCTCTTTATCTTCAGAAAAGAAATTACTGAGTTTCGAGAACAAATGTCTTCGTAGGATAACTAACACCCATTGGAGTGAATTCAAATCGAATGATAAAATCAGAGAAGAGACACATCAAAATTTAATCACAGATGTTATCAGAAAACGCTGTTGGTCCTACATCGGGCATGTCCTACGCGCAGACACCAACAGAATACACCACCAATCTCTTGAATGGATACCTACAGGCAAAAGAGCCAGGGGTAGACCAAAAGAAACACTCAGAAGAACAATACTTAGAGAAAGTAAAACAACCAATATTCATACTATTCAAGAACTGCACAGAATAGCTTTGAACAGACAGAATTGGAGAGATCTGACTTCTGCCCTATGCGCTAACTTCAGCGCAAAAGGAAAATGAATGAATGAATGTTACCTGATGATTGACTGAGAAAACAATGTAGACTATCAGAGTTTAAAATTCAAATAGGATTTGATATGTGTCCATATGTTTCAGTTTCTAGTAACACGCCTAAATGTTGCCAGAATCCAAAAGGGCAGCAAAGAATACTAGCACTAATGAAAATTGTAAGAGTAGATCAAGGAGGGTTTAGGTTTATTCTGTGATCGTTCTCAAACTTTTGAAAATTAGCAGGATGTGGTCCAGAGAATGGAGTAAATTGTGTCATGGTTTACAGCCTTTTGTCCTGACACATCCAACTTGAACATGACTTCTGTGTCACTTTGATCATATATAGGATGGGACAGCCAACTCCAACCCATAATCTTAGTCACCTCTTACCCGCCGAAGACGGATGTGTCGGGCCATTGGCGCAAATAAAACGGCGGCACAACGCATTTCCATTCTCTGGCTACATCCTGCTAGAAATCTAGTAGGACAATGTTCTTGCTACAAGGGAGATCCAGCAGGAGTTTGAGAATGAATGATGAAGAAGAAGCCACCTCTTACGACATGCATGGAAGGTATACAGTGTTGCTGTTGTTGGTCCACTTTTGGGCTCGCAATCCTGCAAAATAATGCAAAAGAACTGTGCCACAGTGTAAGATAGAAAGATGGAGATGTTACAGCCAAACTGTAAACTAGGGTATAGTGCATTCCATTCTCTAGTCTATTCCTGCTAACTGGCAGGAGTGTGATTGCAAGCACACAAATAAAGATGGCTTTTCTCCACCCTCCTTTCTAAATTTGTGTCTTATTTTGTGTGTGCAGATTTTAAACAAATGAAGACCACATAATGCAACCACTTTTCTAATGTTTCATTTCAGAAACCTAATTATGCATTAAAATTTACCCTTGCTGGCCATACAAAAGCATTATCGTCTGTGAAGTTCAGTCCAAATGGGGAATGGTTGGCCAGTTCATGTAAGTTTTGTTTTGCTAAATATGTATACATTATATACCAATAATATAATGATGATGGTGAATTATCCATTTAGCTGTGAGCAGGTAACTCTCTACAACACATGATCTTTCTGACAAAAGGATTGGTCCTCTTCAATTAACCTTTAGCAAGCCAGATTAAAAAATACAAAACGTCTCCCTGCCACCGGATTCTTTTTTGAAAATTTGCGTTATTGATGGTGACTGTTTTGAAAATGTGATAATTTTTTGGTTGTTAGAGATATTTAAATAATATTTGCACATATAAATAAAGAATTGAATTGTGCATATATTGGTGTAATTTATGTATGTATGTGTGTGATACCAGACGTATGAGAAAGTGGTAAAGATGTTTTTCACAAAAAACATATATTTTATAACAAATAAAGAGGAAAAAAATAAGAAAAAAGAATAACTTACCTTACATATCGAATTCCTTGGCAACACTGTCAACTAAATCACGCAAATCTGTTGTATTTATGTTCTTTCACTGCGAAATTATCAAAATATAGCCGGGGGAACTGTATAAAACATGTAGATTTGCAGTAAAATCGTTCTTTGAGCTTAGGCCTAGAGTTATTTTTTCTGCCACTTCAAAATATTCGATATCAAACGTACAAGTCCCCAAACCAGCATGGCATTCTGTATATTCACTGCTGTGAAACTAAATAATCTAATAATCCATGATTCAAGCCACGATTCAATGTTATTTTATTCGAAATACGATGAAATAAAGGTCTATAAAACCGATCCATCATCATGGCATCGTACCGGTGTACAGATGTGGTCAGATTAATTGCTCTTAAACTTTTACGAATAGCTAGCCATTCATAAAAACGATCATGTCGGAAGTTGTGGATGTACCGGCTTCGATTGCGCATGTCCCCAGCTATGTGCACTGACTGTGGTACGTGTAAATCTCACGATATTATCGTTGGGTGGGCCGGACCGCCAAAAGCGCGCGCGGCCATTTTGTTTCTCGGCGGCTGCGATTGATATAGGCTCGGTGAAGGTTAAGTAGCAGAGGTGATTCCTGAACTTGTATAAGATTTTGCTGAAAGTAGGCATTCCTTTGTGACAGTATCCCAGGATTATCACGTCCTGCCAGAAGTGCAGCATTTACTCCTTCTATAACTCTTTCATCATTCTTGTGTAAGGTCTCTTGACGAGCTTGAGAAAGAATGCTGAAGAAGAAGAACACTGGCAGATTTGTCCTTAGCTGTAAAACCTATTCCACCTTTTTTATCTTTGATTTTTTCTATCTTCTTCTTCAGCGTTCATTCTCAAACTCCTGCTGGACCTCTCTTGCAGCAGGACCATGATCCATTCTAGATTTCCTGCAGGATGCAGTCTATAGAATGGAACTGCTTTGTATCACCATTTTATTTGCGCCAATGGCCAGACAAATGCATTTCGGCGGGATTTATTCTATCTAACATTCCTTCTTTCTGTGATTGGTCACTGTCATAAACTCCATAGTAACGCTGTTTGTTATACTCGTCTTGATGTGTTTGAAAATGTGGACACATAATATTCTTGTGAATATACAAATCACGTGTAACAGTTTATTTTAATTTATATCTTTGTCTTCTACAGCTGCAGACAAACTGATCAAAATTTGGGGGGCATATGACGGCAAGTTTGAAAAGACAATTTCCGGACACAAATTGGTAAATTTATTTTTCACATCAAAATAGTTTTTAAAAAACCTTTTTTTTTCAACATGAAATACATGATATAGGTGAAGGTTTAGTGACATTTTTTCATGTCTGTCACTGGTCCAGAGAGGGGAGGAAATAATAGCAACACTGTTTACTTTCCATGGAGTTTACTTTAGGAGGTTTTGTGGTGGAGTTGGCTGTCCAACCTCATATAGGGTTGAAGTGATCCTGAAGATGCAGATATCGCAACAAAGTTGTAAACCATGACACGACGCTTCTATTCTCAGGACTATATCCTGCTAATCTGCAGGATCTTAACCTTAAGCACGATCAGGTCTAGTGCACTCGACAATTGACAAGAGATATAAGATGAACTTCTGACAGATGATGAAAGTTATCCTTTCAGCCGTGAGCTAGTTACTAGACAGCTCATAGCCTTTCTGACAAAAAACACACATCCTCTTTAGTTGAGTAATTGAGGCAACACCCGTGCTCGCATAATGTTTGTTGTCCCAAAGGCATGGTTGGCGGAGGGGGGGGGAATTGATGAATGTGTGGTTCCCAACATTCCATTGTGGCAGTATCTTAGGATCGTTACTACATCCTGTTACGCGTGTGGTTGCATCTGAGGGTCTCACCAATGGTCCACTAGACAAACCACACATGCAACAGAAAACCTTAGTAGATGACATGCCGTTATATTGAGGTTATCTTCATATAGAAGCTTCATGGCATGTCATCTATACAATTATGCTTTTATTTTGTTGTTGAAATGTGTTTCATGTTTGCTTGCATATATAGTGTATGCACCCTCTGTGGTTGGGAGGGAGTCAAGAGATGCACTGTGCAGCACTGGGGAGTAGGAAACTGACAGCACTGTTTTTCCTATGGCTGAAACCCATCCTAGAGGCACAGTGACTCAGGACGTGACAATCCTTTTGACGTGAACATTTGGTTGCATGCCTGGAGCAATATAGAAGTTTGGCATAACCAGTAGTCATTTGGTGGCAGGGAATGAGCACAGTGAACTCTATCTTGGCTACAGTGGCTTGGAGCAGTGCATAGGTTGAAACCTACCTTCCTGAAGGTGTGATAGTTATTCTCTGGCCCGGGGTCGGCCGAAAATCTAGACTTCCCAGCAATCAAAGGGCATGAGCCCATGGAATGCTGGATCAGCAACCAACCAACTACATCCTGCCAGTAGTGGCATATACGTCTGGACCAAGTGCATTCAGTAGATTAGCTCTGTCCATTACTTGTCCAGTCCCCATGATCACTATACCAACCAGACTAACAGAACATTAATTTCTTTGGATGTTAGAGTATGCTGGATCAAATTGTTCATGAGACATTCTGCTTTAGCTGTGGGAACGACTTGAAAACTGGAGAAATGAGATGGCTGACACTCATATGTTCTTCTTCTTCAGCGTTCATTCTCAAGCTCCTGCTGGATCTCTCTTGTAGCAGGACCATGATACATTCTAGATTTCCAGCAGGATGTAGTCCAGAGAATGTAAATGCGTTGTCTCGCTGTTTTATTTGCGCCAGTGGCCCGACACATCCGTCTTCGGCAACTCATATGTTCAAGTTTCCACATGGATGCTAACTCCATTTTCTCTCTCTCCATCTTCTAACAGCAGTGGCAATGCTGATAGCAGCAATAATTGTGATCATAATTATTGTATTTGTTCGGCCATGTGAACAGGCAGCACAGAATGCCAAACATATAAAGAGTGTTCTGAGCATGAAACGCTGAGGCAGACATATTGGCCAGAGAAAACAACACTGGAATCAAAACTCTATGGGACACTGTATGAACTACAAAAGACAGTGAGTTTTATTCAGGAGACAGAATTTCAGATATAGACATGTTTCAAGTAAACGAAAGAAGAAGAAGAAATTGTATTTGTTTAGTGATGCCAAATTTGTGTAATAGTTTTGATACCAATTCTGAATTTTATTTGACTCGTCTTTTTACCCAGGGTTTGAGTGATGTAGCATGGTCAACAGACAGTAAATTATTGGTCAGTGCATCAGATGACAAGACGTTAAAAATATGGGACTTTGCAACAGTAAGTTTGTTTTATTCTGCATCCATTCTCAAACTTGTGCAGATGGTTGGATGCTGATCCAGCAGTCCATGGGCTCATGCCCGTTGACCCAGACTCGTGCAGATTAAAAGGATGTAGTCTGGAGAGCGGATGTGTTATGTCATGGTTTACAGCTTAACAATGATATATGCACATTTCGGCCTGGCACATCTGACTTCAGTATGTTTCTAAGTCACCATGACCATATTTGGGATTAGGCAGTCAGCCACCCCAGAACATCCTCAGTTACCTCCTACCAACTGCATGTCGCATGGCAAGAAACAGTTTTTCTTCATCATTCTTCAGTCAGACATCAGATTACAGCGCCAATAGTTTCATTGAATTGTGTGATTCGCTTCAGGTCATCCATGGAACCCCTCATGTCTGGAAGCAGTAGGCCATATTTTCTCCCTCTCTTCTTGGTAGAATTGACATGCATGAAGAATGTGTTCTGCAGTCTCTGGGCTCAGCCCACAGTTGCACATGTCTGTCTCACCGACCTCTGACCATTGACACTTCTTGCTTCAACTCACTGTGTTCACCTGACGAGTACTGCTTGTAATTTTTCTACCACCTCTTGATATGGCTGCTTGCAGAAGCCAGAGCAGGTAACAGTCAGTGTCACTATTCTTTGCTCCCCATCAACACACAGGCAGGTCAGATCTACATTCTATATACTTAAAGTTGCTTAAATTTTTTCAGAGGATTGCTTTCATTGTATTCAGATTTTCCAATATATTTATATATATTGATATTCCTATCAATTTGTTCTCATACTCTTGCAGATAAGCAGGATGATCTCTATTTTGTGTATATTGATGAAAGGGGACAGAAATGCAACTAAGAGTGGACTGAGGATGTTAGGGATGAGAAGATAATGCTGCCACAGTCTATAAGTAAAAGTGATCAAAGAGCCATGTTGAAGCCAGATGTGTCTGGTTGAAAGGTGCAGATATTGCAGTCAAGCTGTAAACCGTGACAATACATTCTGTTCTTCAGACTACATCCTGCTAACCTACTGTTTTTAGAAGAATGTCGAACATTTTGAAGGAATAAGTTTGATTATGAAATAATCTATTTAGCTGTGAGCAGGTAGCCCTTGACATCCCACAATCTTTCTGACAAAAGCACCTGTCTACTTCAGTTAAGTAAATGAGGTAACACCCAACCTCATATAAGCACCTGTCTTCTTCATTTAACCTTCACCGAGCCGATATGATATCCAGCCGCCAAAAATAAAATGGCCGCGCGCGCTGATGGCGGGACGTCCCTCCCAGCGAGATTATCGTGAGATTTACACGTACCACAGCCCGCTTAGTTAATGCACATAGCTAGGGACATGCGCAATCGATACCGGAACATCTCCACGTTCGCCCTGTCCATTTGAAAAAATTCTGTGTAGCAGCAAGACGTTGTAAACTATTATCTTGTACCGACACCCAAGCCTTCAATTATGGATGCAATTTATTTCGAATTCATCATGGATGACGATTCCGATGAGGAAGAAACTGTGCAGCTTACCGATGCAGATATAGCTCCTTTAGATAATGTGTGGTTAGATGGAGATGATATTAGTGACACTGATTCTGTGGGCAGCGTGGAAGAAGACATTTTGGAGGACCAGGTTGTTGAAAACTCAAGTGTCCCTTCGGGGTATAGCCATGATTGGCTTCGAAATTTCGATGAAATTGTTGGACCTATAGGCCTAGCTGATAACCTTAGTGAGGTAGACGTGTTTCGTCTGTTTTTTACAGATGATATTCTTAACATGTTGGTAACTGAAACTAATCGGTACGCTAAGCAGGT
The DNA here is from genome assembly GCA_034231615.1 of Meghimatium bilineatum. NCBI lineage: Eukaryota > Metazoa > Mollusca > Gastropoda > Stylommatophora > Philomycidae > Meghimatium > Meghimatium bilineatum. The sequence continues at coordinate 35,099,526 of CM067307.1, forward strand.
TAGTGAATCGAAGGGACAGGACGCCGGCTATGCATCTCGTGTGAAGTTGTGGAAGGAAGTCACAGCTGATGAGATGACAGCCTTTGTTGCTTTGATCCTCTTGATGGGACTGACCAAACGTTCCTCCTATGAATTGTATTGGTCTAATGATGGTCTCATCGAGATGCCTGGGTTTAGGAATGTCATGAGTAGGAATAGGTTTTTAGCTATTCTTTCATTCCTGCACCTTGTAGACAACACAACAGCTGTTGCACGAGGGCAACCCGGTCACAGCAAGGCGTTCAAGATACAAGGGTTTGTTGACAAACTTATTCCTCTGTTCCAACAATATTACGGCCTCTCCAAAGAAATCAGTATCGATGAAAGCATGATTGCTTTCAAGGGTAGGACTAGTCTTATAAAGTACATGCCCAAGAAACCCTCAAAGTGGGGTATAAAGTCTTGGGCACTGGCTGACTCGAAGACTAGTTATCTCTGGAACTGGAAGCTGTACCTTGGGAAGGAGGATGTCTATGACAAAAAGAAGGGATTGGCTCACTGTGTTGTGAGTAATTTGTTGGCCACAATGCACGGTAAGGGCCATATTGTCTACATGGACAACTTCTTTTCCTCTCCAGCCCTTTTCAAGGAGCTTGCCGAGAACCAGATAGGCGCCTGCGTCACACTACAATTGAATCGCAAAGGGGTCCCCCCTGCGTTGAAGGGTCTAAAACTCAAGGTTGGTGACCCACTTCGTACTGAAAGTGATGACAACATTCTCTACCTGTCATGGTATGACAAGAGGCAAGTCAATTTGATGACATCTGCACACGATGCGCAGACCTTCAATAGGAAGGTCCGTTCCAAACGCCATGGTGGTAATGTGAGGGATGTGGTAAAACCATGCGCAATACAGGCCTATACCCGTCATATGGGAGGCGTTGATCGTGTTGACAAGCAGCTAACATATTATATGTTAGGCCACAGGTCCTGCAAGTGGTGGAAGAAAATTTTCTTTTACTTGTTGGAAGCTTGCTTTGTCAATTCATCTGTCCTGTGGCGGGCTAAACATCCTGGCCGAGTCAAGGCGGAAAAATTTCGCTTGCAGATAATTCATGGGCTTCTTGAGGGTTGCTACTCTAGGCCTGCATCTTCCAGTTCTGGAAGAAGAACAAGCCACCCACCGGATAGGATGACACTAGCACCAGCACACCACATTGCTATAAATCCTAAACGGTTGTCCAGTGGCAGGCATTCATTTCCTGACTGTGTTGTCTGTTCAGATCGGACAAAGAAGCGCCACCAGACTCAGTACGTGTGTGCAGCATGTCAGGTCACTCTGTGCCCATATCCCTGCTTCCATCGATACCACACATTATTAATTTTCAAGACTGAGTGTACATCTGAGCTGCACAGCACGTAGGAGAACTGCACATCCAGTGGGTAAGTCATTTGTGTTTGTTGTTTTTATGTAATTTTAAAATATAAATTGTCTTCACCTCTTGCGCAAACCTCGGGTAGGATACATAAAAAAAAAACCAATTACACACCCATTTGCAGTATTCAATTCTGCATTTACATCTGTTGAAATTATTTTAAAAGCTCTAGTAATAAAAATGGTACTGAGTTTTCCAAACACCCATGTCTTTTTTGCATGTTTTCTGTTTTTTCGAGAAAATGTCTTCACCTCTTGCGCAAACCTCGGGTAGGATACATAAAAAAAACCAATTACACACCCATGTGCAGTATTCAATTCTGCATTTAAATCTGTTGAAATTATTTAAAAAGCTCTAATAACAAAAATGGTATTCAGTTTTCCGAAACCCATGTCTTGTTGTTATTGCTGGTTTTTTTGCGAAAAAAAGGTCTTCACCTCTTGCGCAAACCCCGGGTAGGTTACGTAAAAAAAAAAAAAAAAAACATACATTTGCGGTATTCAATTCTGCACCTACATGCCCTAAAAAATTTTTTTTATCTCGAATAACAAAAAAGTTATTGCGTTTCCGTAACACCAACCAGAAAAGATGAAAATTCTCAAAAAAGAATCCGGTGGCAGGAGATGTTTTGTATTTTTTAATCCGGCTTGCTAAAGGTTAAGTAAATGAGGTAACACCAAACCTCATTTAAGGTTTGTTGTCTGAAAGGCATTGTTGTATTAAGGGTTTTATAGATATATATTTAGTCCCAAATGGTAAACATTTCAGTGTGACAGTATCCAAAGGTGGTCATGTTTCCCAGAAGGGACGCATTTCAGTGTGAGAGTATCCAAAGGTGGTCATGTTTCCCAGAAGGGAGGCATTTTTCAGTGTGCCAGTATCCCAAGGTGATTGTTTTACCAAGAGCATATATACTTCTGGGGCAACTAGTTAATTCTTCCATCAGATCTGTTGATCCATGGGCAACTAGTTAATTCTTCCATCGGATCTGTTGATCCATGGGCAACTAGTTAATTCTTCCATCAGATCTGTTGATCCATGGGCAACTAGTTAATTCTTCCATCGGATCTGTTGATCCATGGGCAACTAGTTAATTCTTCCATCAGATCTGTTGATCCATGGGCAACTAGTTAATTCTTCCATCAGATCTGTTGATCCACCTGCACTGATAGCACATCTAGTATTATCTGCCATGTAGGAGTCTGTCAGAATAGAACAAAAGTGGAATGTTCCATATCCTGCATGTCATCATTCGAACAGTTAATAGCAATAAGAAATGGACAAAAGAGATGCAGAGACTATATTTTCACAGGTGCCAGATTTTCGACATATCTCCTCAACATTCAGTAGTCATATTCTATGGCATATATGGACAGATGACAGTGTCTATATTCTTTGGACCATGCTAAAGTTGGATGTGTCAGTCTGAAAAGCGCAGATAGCGCAGCAATGCTGTAAACCATGACACAACGCATCCCGTTCTCCAGACTACATCCTGCTAATCTGCAGGAGTTTTAGAACGAACGCAGAAGTACCCTGAAGTAGAAGCCGTGGCCCTGGTTGCCAGAGAAGCGATCAGGTTATATGATAATTTCATAATAATAAAGGGATTTTTAAAAAAAGAAATTTTGTTTCAGGGAACCATAGAAAAGTTTTGTTTCAGGGAACCATAGAAAAGTTTTGTTTCAGGGAACCATAGAAAAGACGTCATCTTGTTCCAAATTGTGTTGTGAGGACATGTTATCTAGTCGTTTGCGTGATACCATAGTTGCTAGTTGCCTCTCTGCCTGGTATCTCTGACTTCAGCACCAGTAATTGCTTGGGCAGGACTGTTAGTCCCTGGTCAGTGTCATGGATGGCCCGTCCAATCTTAGTTTCCAGCCTCTGTTGGCTGGACTACGCCCCATCCCCAATTCAAGGAGTTGGCCTCGATGTGGGTTCTCATACTAATAGTAGTTATCCAGTTTTGTTTCTGTTTATCTGTTTATTTTTCAAGCAAACTTTTTGAATACTAAAGTTATCGGATATTTCAGGGCAAGTGCTTGAAGACTCTCAAAGGACACAGTAACTACGTATTTTGCTGCAATTTCAACCCACAATCTAACCTCATAGTGTCAGGATCTGTAAGTAGACATAGTTATAATGTTACCTTTTCTAGGCAATCTGAAGTCTAACCTCATAGTGTCAAGATCTGTAATTAGACAATTAGTATCTGCAATCTAACCTCATAGTGTCAAGATCTATAAGTAGACAATTAGTATCTGCAATCTAACCTCATAGTGTCAAGATCTGTAATTAGACAATTAACTCCATTGAAGATAGAGCTTATTAGTTCTTTCAGCACTTGATTTGATAGAAACTCTTGGTTTCCAAATTAATTTTCGGCAGTAGAAAAAAGATGTCAAAAGACAAATGCTGTGGCATACCAGCTGTCACCATTGATTGCTGTTGCATTAAAAAATCAACATGGAAGTAAAGAAACAAATGATTAAGAGCATCTTTATACCAACACTATGCTACCAATGCCAGACCTGGCAACTGATATCTACACATAAGAGAAAGATCGAAACTTGAGAAATTAAATGTCTAAGGAAGGCTATTTATGTCATCAGACTCGACAAAATGCGTAATGAGAACATCAGAAAGATAATAGGTATCACATCATGCATTGAATATATATAGAGAAACATCAGATAAAATGTTGTGGACATCTTATGAAGATGAACAATCAACTTCCCATAAGAGCTTAGAACAAGCTGGAATCAGGACACAGAGCCAAGGGTAGACCCTAGGAAAAGATAGATCATGTTTTAGCAGAATATTGATAAATGGTGTGCATATTGTATATTATTTGAACGTACAATGGTCAATGAAAGTAAAAATATTAGTAAATTGTTGAAAATGTGTGAAAATTTCAAATGATTATCCAATCACAAAATAATTTTAAAAAATTTAATTAATTTGTAGAAATATATTATTAATTTCTTCTATAAGGATCCACTGACCTCTAGCACCCCCCCCCCCCCCCCCAAATTCTGAACTCACTTGTTGTTCGTCCATCACAAGTGATAATGACCATTTGTTACATCCACTTTTGAAAATTCAATTTTAGTTATGTCCTTGATTATGAGTTTGTAGATGGCTAATGAGCCCTATTCGAGCTGTAAATTTCCTTGGACAGTTTGGACATGGAATGACGACTGTAGACGGATCTTGGTCTATCCGTGACTTTCTAGCTGCTCTCCGCTGTTGAGCTGCTGCATTTCTTTTCACAAGATGATGCGTTCTTTTTAATTCTAGAACGCCATGTAGATCTATTGTGTGCAAGTTCTTCCCATGTATCGTGGTCTATTTCAAAGGTTTTCAGTGAGTTCTTTAACGAGTCCTTGTAGCGCTTCCTTTGGCCACCTTGAGATCGTATACCCTTCTCTAGCTCACCATAAAGAAGTATCTTTGGTAGACGATGGTCTGGCATACGCACCAAATGACCTGCCCAACGAATCTGTGTCTGCATCAGGATCGTGTCAATGCTTGGGATACCAGCTCTCTGAACTCACTAATGTCCCCTAGAAGGCTGCAGTGCCCACTGGGGTCCCTCACTGCCCACTTTGGGACCCTATGTTACGAAGGGGCAATGATTCCACTCTGATGAATATATCATCATAGCGTGACCAAATGGTTCAGTGAGCAGTTATTTTTCTTGGCTGTAAAAAACTGAATCACAGCACGTTGGTCAAATTTGGATGCATATGTTATCACACTTACCATATAGTCAGCTGACTGCACAGGACACTACACATACAAGAGAATGACTATTTGTTCATCAGGGATGATGTTTTCACGTTTCTTGTGTGCTGGCATAGGTGATGAAGCACGGGTGGGTTTCCTTTGAACACGCCTCATAAAGAAACAATCAATTGCCCACTGTCTGTGGATACTAAACCCAATTTTCCCGTTATAATTATGTAGGACAACATTGACTGTTGAATGGAACTTTTCGCAGCAGATGTGTGTCACACCATTGGCAACAAATTTCCATTCTCTGGGCTTTATTCTGCTGGAAATCTAGTAAGACCATTGTCCTATTACAAGATAGAACCAGAGGGAGTTTGAGAATAAACGACAAAGAAGAATAATTGAACTTGGGTTGCTCCATCTAAAGAACATGTAAGCTAAGGGGATCTCCCTGGCGTAGTGGTTAAGCTGTTCGCCTTGTGTTCAAGAGGTCACGCGTTCGATTCTGGCTTGTGTCGTCTTGTTTATAAGGTGGATTTTTTTTCGGAGTTCCCTGTGGATTATCACTTGAAGATACAGAGTTACGTGTTATGAGTGGTACTCTCGGCAGGCGGCGTGCCGCTTCGTTGAGAGTGACGGAGTATATATGAGAAACCGAGTACAGTGAAGTCAATCTTCTATGGCTTTTAAACCTTTTTAAACATATAAGCTAACTGGTCTCCTATGTACTGTCCGCCTGAAAGGGTAGCAAAACTGTGACTAATGAGATTTGATTTGTAGAGTTGGTTGCTGTATTTCACAGACTTAAAGCGCTCGAAATCCATGATAAAGTTGTATGTGTCAACTCTAATGGAGCAGATACCACAACCAAACTGTAAACCATGACACAACACATTCCATTCTCTAGACTATTCCATTCTGCCAATTTGCAAGAGTTTAAGAATAGGCACAGATGAGGCTAGCTGGCCTGTTGAAAAATGTATCCACTGGTTGTATAAACGACAATGTAAACTTTATAGCTATTACAGAAATGATGTTTCTAAACATAGTTGCTGATTATGAAAGATATCTGACACTCATATCACATGTTTATCCTTTTTCCTCAGTTTGACGAAAGTGTGCGTATTTGGGATGTCAAAACTGGAAAGTGTCTTAAGACATTACCAGCTCACTCAGACCCGGTTACAGCTGTAAGTTAATTATGAGTATCATGGTCAAGTATCATATCGTGATAGTTTCATTGTATCAACAATAATAGTCCTTCCTATTAAGTTGGAAAGTCTGAAGGACAGGCCATTGACACAAATAAAATGGCGACACAACGCATCTCCATTCTCTGGACTACATCCTGCTGCAAATCTAGTAGGACCATTGTCTTGCAACAAGAGATATCCAGCGGGAGTTTGAGAATGAATGCTAAAGAAGAAAAGAAGACCAACCATACAAAACAGTAAATTCTCAGTAGATGACAAGCCATTATAGTGAGGTTTTTCTCTTATGGAAGCCTATCTGAATAGTTATTTCCCTTTATGGTGCAACAGTTAGGAACCCATCATTACACATAACGGGGAGAAACATGACCTTTGGCACTGACTCTTTAAGAGTGATAGCTACCAATGTGTATGTGGTGCCAGTGTCTGTGAACAGACAGCATAAGGAGTGTGGTGAAAAGCAAGATATGACAAACTCTCTGGGAGAGCTCAGAATCAGGGAAACAAGTTAGCTCTGCATAATTGGGGTCACCTTGAATGGTTGGGAATGCGATCTGGCAGCCGCATCTATCCCAGTAACAACAGTCCAATGACTGGCTTGTTATAGACAGCTCTCACAGGAAGTGATGTCCTGCCGAAGTAGGTTGTGTCGGGCTATTAGCGCAAATAAAATGGCGACACAAAGCATTTCCATTGTCTGGAGTACATCCTGCTGGAAATCTAGTGGAGAGATCCAGTGGGAGTTTGAGAATGAGCGCTGAAGAAGAAGAAGAGGAAGGGATGTTTGGCAGGAGAGCTAAATCTCATAACTCCAAAACTGCAAGTTGTTAAAAGGTATAGAATCCACAAAGCCCACAGAATTACTTCCTCTGACTAGTAATCAATAGAAGGTGGTACTGCTAGTAGAACATAATGGAAAATAATACTCACGCGAAAGACAGGTAATGAAGTCCTACTGAATGACGACTAAACACTACACACTATCACTAACGGATGTAAATATGGTAAATATAACAAAACAAAACACAGAATATAATCTACAAATGACAATACACAGGACAAAGTCGACGTTTCGGACCAATAGGCCTTTTTCAAGATACAAACATTAAAAAAACCACAAGTAGAAATGAATGCGTATCCGAGTGAAATGTGGTAGTAAGATAGATACCGGAAGCATACGAACAGGAAGTACACAAAGACGATAATACAGGTGGAACGAGAGGAACAAAACGATGACATAACAAAGACCAATACGACCGAGAACTAAGCGAAAGAGTGGTCGGAATTTAGTCCAAATGGCTTGATGGTACCCAACTCGAAAATGAGACGATTTTCGAGGGCGTACCTAGATCTGTCATCGGTGGTGCAGGATCTGATGGCAGTGACCTGAATGTCAAGGACACCTCGGTGGCCATCGCCGTTGAAGTGATTGGCCACAGGAGTGGGTGTTCTGTGTTTGATAGCATGCAAGTGGTTACAGAAGCGGTCGCTCAGTCTAAGGCCAGTCTCACCAATATATTGCTTACCACAGCGTTTACATATGATCACGTAAATAACATTACGGGATTCACATGTAAAGGCCTCATCGATGGAGAAACTGGCCTTGGGGAATGAGATGGAGCGCATCTGAACCACATAAGGACATGTGAAACAACAACCGCGTGGGCACCGCACGGTACCAAAATGGTCAGGTGCAGAGGACCTGAGGTGGCTGTGGACCAAGATGTCCTTCAGATTTTTGTCGCGCCTATAGGCCACCAGAGGTAATTTGTGGAATGTGTCACGGGTGTCAGAATCAGACTGGAGAAGGGAATAATGTTTAAGTAGAATGCGACGGACAGTCGAGTTATGGGGATGGAAGGTAAGAACCAGTTTAACCCTATCAGAGGAGGAAGAACCCTGGGAATTATTCAAGGTATCAAGGCGAGATAGCTGGCATACACGGAGCCAAGCCAATGAAAGAATGCTGTCAGGGAAGGAGCGTCTACGAAAGAACTCAATCATCTCAGAGGATTTGTCGAGAAAATCGTCGTCATCGCTACATAAGCGACGAAGGCGAAGAAGCTGTGAGTAAGGTAGAGAGTTACGACAGGCTGGAGGATGAGAAGAAGTGTAGAGCAGAAAGCCATGTGCATCAGTGGGTTTGTAGTAGACTGATGTGCTGAGGTATAGGGGATGAATAGTGACAATGATGTCCAGGAAATGGACAGAGGTGGTGGAAATGGTAAATGTGAATTTAATAGCGGGGTTGAAATTGTTGATGAAGTTGATGAAGCGAGACAGTTCTGGACAACCAAATTCTTTTGTCACCGCCATTTTCTTGTCACGTGTGGTCGTCGTCACATTATACCCAAAGGCTTTACCTCTCACTTTCACCCGTCTGCGGGTTTCTTATATTAGCGGGAGCAGCGGTCACTTCAACGCCTTGACGATAAATGCGCATTATATCTTCCAATCATACCCATCTCTTATCTGACTTAGAAACTTCTAAAGTCTTACTGTTACAGCATTTACAGTCGCTTACCCACAACAATATTCTACTCTACTCCCTCATTGGGGGTATTATCCACGTTCTCAACGGGCAGTTGTACCAGTTTATGTGCAATCATCACCACAGTAAACTTAATTCCATCCACTCCACATCTCACGTTGTTTTACCCGGTTCTAGTCATACTGCGGCAGCTAATTTACCTCTGCCTTGCCTTAATACCACTAATACCCGGGTGGTCTGCATTCCTCCTGACCTGAGTCTCTCTGACAGTGAAATTTCTGTCCTCAACAAGGGCCTCAAGTTTGTCCCTCTCCGTCCTGCATATGATCAATATTCGCTTCTTCAGGATATCCACCGTTACCATCGTCGTCTTCGGCTGCATTATCATTTCTTTGGCAAAGCATCATCTGCCACTGATGATTTGTTCTCTAAATATGAACAGAAGAAACATTCTTGGACTCCTAAACCTGGTGCATCCGAGGCTCTTGATCTTTATATCAAGAACACCCTCCATGACATCCAATCACTTCATCACAGCCGCATCAAACGCTCTAACATCACTCCTGATGAATCTCGCGCCTTGGCGAATCTTCGCCGCCGGGATGATATTGTCATCAAACCAGCTGATAAGGGTAGGGCCGTTGTTGTGTGGCGCAAGGACCTTTACCTCCAGGAGGGCCACCAACAACTCTCTAACCCCTCTTTCTACAATGCTCGCACATCAGACTCGACGGTATCTAACCAGAAGGTGGTCAACAACACTGTGAACACCCTCATCCAGGACAACCACCTTCCCACCACTGCCAAGGCTCTTTTCATCGATAAAAGCTGTTTAGGCAGACCTGTCTTCTATATGCTGCCCAAAATACACAAGGAATTGAATCCCGGCCGACCTATTGTCTCAGCCTGCTCTTGTCCTACAGAGCGCATCTCTGACTTCCTCGACAGTATTTTGCAGCCCTTAGTCGAGGCACTGCCTTCATTCTTGAAAGACACCAAGCATGCTCTCACCATTTTTTCTTCTGTGCATTTGTCTTCTGATCGCACCTATCGTCTGTTCTTGCTTGATGTTTGCTCTCTGTACCACATGCCGATGGTCTTAGGACGTTGCAGTTCTTTCTGGACAAGAGTCCGCATCCTTCTGTATCTACTCCAACCCTTATCCACCTTGCTGAACTGGTGCTCACACTCAACTCTTTTGAATTCGATGGACTTTTCTTCGATCAGATCAGTGGTGTGGCCATGGGCACTAAGATGGGGCCTAGCTATGCCTGTCTTTTCATGGGACATCTAGAACATCTAGTTTGGTCTACCTACGATGGCCCATTCCCATCTCTTTTCATGGGACATCTAGAACATCTAGTTTGGTCTACCTACGATGGCCCATTCCCATCTCTTTTCCACAGATACATTGATGATGGGATAGGCATTACTGACATGACAGAAGCAGAACTGTCTCGCTTCATCAACTATTTCAATATCTCGCCTTGATACCTTGAATAATTCCCAGGGTTCTTCCTCCTCCTCTGATAGGGTTAAACTGGTTCTTACCTTCCATCCCCATAACTCGACTGTCCGTCGCATTCTACTTAAACATTATTCCCTTCTCCAGTCTGATTCTGACACCCGTGACGCATTCCACAAATTACCTCTGGTGGCCTATAGGCGCGACAAAAATCTGGACATCTTGGTCCACAGCCACCTCAGGTCCTCTGCACCTGACCATTTTGGTACAGTGCGGTGCCCACACGGATGTTGTTTCACGTGTCCTTATGTGGTTCAGATGCGCTCCATCTCATTCCCCAAGGCCAGTTTCTCCATCGATGAGGCCTTTACATGTGAATCCCGTAATGTTATTTACGTGATCATATGTAAACGCTGTGGTAAGCAATATATTGGTGAGACTGGCCTTAGACTGAGCGACCGCTTCTGTAACCACTTGCATGCTATCAAACACAGAACACCCACTCCTGTGGCCAATCACTTCAACGGCGATGGCCACCGAGGTGTCCTTGACATTCAGGTCACTGCCATCAGATCCTGCACCACCGATGACAGATCTAGGTACGCCCTCGAAAATCGTCTCATTTTCGAGTTGGGTACCATCAAGCCATTTGGACTCAATTCCTACCACTCTTTCGCTTAGTTCTCGGCCGTATTGGTCTTTGTTACGCCATCGTTTTGTTCCTCTCGTTCCACCTGTATTATCGTCTTTGTGTACTTCCTGTTCGTATGCTTCCGGTATCTATCTTAATACCACATTTCACCCGGATACGCATTCATTTCTACTTGTGGTTTTTTTAATGTTTGTATGTTATATCCTTATCTTGAAAAAGGCCTATTGGTCCGAAACGTCGACTTTGTCCTGTGTATTGTCATTTGTAGATTATATTCTGTGTTTTGTTTTGTTATATGTACCATATTTACATCCGTTAGTGATAGTATGTAGTGTTTAGTCGTCATTCAGTAGGCCTTCATTACCTGTCTTTCGCGTATTATTTTCCTCTGACTAGAAGATTTCTTCTCACAGCAATGTGTTCAGCTGAGAGTTGTGAGTCCTCGTGGTATGAAATGAAACTTGAGTCACCACCTTATTACACGTTGAAAATAAGAGCTAATTGATCGTAATTCCTGGGAATTGAAACAAAAAAAATAATCGATGTCTTATGCATGGGGACGAAAGAGGTAATTCTTAAGATACTTGAGCACTTCATGTTGATTGCAAGTGCTGAATAACCTCTTTCTATTTCAACAATATTCAAAATAACATAGGAACAGCGCATAGAAAATTTGTTAATACATTCAAATGTTACCCTATCTTTTTAACAGGTGCATTTCAACAGGGATGGTTCTCTCATTGTTTCAAGCAGTTACGATGGTCTTTGGTAAGTATATTCAATAAATCTCGAAAGATTTGTATACGATAATCGTCATTTGACACAAATTTGTAATGGGAATGTATCAAGCCCCGGAGCTTTAAGGGGTGTTTAAACATCCTTGTACCCCCCGGGAATTTACGCATACTGAGATGCATATGTTATGGACAAGGATTTTCTGTTTGTGTTTTCTGGTAAATTTTTTCACAGATGACGTGTCATTAATCTCACTATTTTCTCAACACATCCCAGGTCATACCTTCAAAGAAAACTTCTGTGTTCATTCTCTAACTCCCGCTGGATCTCTCTTGTAGCAGGACAATGGTCCTACTATATTTCATTTTCAAACCCCCGCTGGATCTCTCTTGTAGCAGGACAATGGTCCTATTTTGTCAAAAAGTCTAAAATGTGTTGCTGTTTTATATGCATCAATGGCGAGACACATCCGTCTTTGGCAGACAAAACAAAAGAGGTGTAGTTTTGTGCATGGGGAACTAGAAGTCAGAAGTCTTGGTTGGCACACAGGTGAGATATGGATGATTATCATCAGGTGCCATGCTGGCTGGCGCAGGCGATCATGGCTTTCCATAGCTCTCTATCTCCAGTATTATGTATCAGGGGATCGTTGTTTCCCTGCCGTGCCAGGTTGTTAAATTGTCTGACATTTTCTCACGTTTTCACTCTCTGTCTCTGTTGCCTTCAATCTTGCCTGAGAATAGGGATACAGATACAAAAAAATAAATCTGCAGGACATGATTTTGATAATGTTTGAGATGGAAGAATAATAGCATAACTATTGTTGGCCCCAGGTGGATGATGGTCAGAATATCCACACTTGCAGTTAAGCATAGGGGTGGTGACTGGGAGCTTTAGTTGTATATCCATGGCCACATGTGTCGACTTGACTGCGTTGAATCTGTATTTGTTAAGGGTTGTCTTGTGTCAGGATCTTCTTATGTTACATGTTCTTGTCTGGTGTTGGTTATGGTTTATTCTCGTAAGATGTTCAGTCCATTTTATTTGTTGTTTCTCAATGTATTCTGTGTATGGTTTTATATAGATTCTTCTCCTGATTTCATCATGTCTCATTTTGTTTAGTTTGGTCACGCTTGTGACTTTTCTCTGCTGGGCTGCTGTCATCACCCATGTCTGGCATTGATTGCAAAGTATTGGCATAAAAATACTGTTTATCATTTGTCTCTTGTCTTCCATCTTGATCTTAGGATTGAGGAGTCAATGTGATAATTAACATAACATTACACTGTTATGAAAAAAGATGATGCAAATACATTTGTTACGCTTATTTAAGAATTGTAGCTATAATATTCGCATGGCTGTGTGGTTAGAATGCCTTTCTCAGACGTTTGAGGTCCCGGTTTCAATCCACGGTTTGGACAGGATTTTCTTTTTCGGAAGTACAATAAAAATCCCTCCTGTATATGTTGCGGCACCTGCTATGACAAAGCAACCTTTATTTCCATAGCCCATAGAAAGCCTCCTTGCACTTCTTCACAAGTAAACATCAACACATTTAAAAAAAAAAATTGTAAACTTTTTAAAATATGATCTGAGACTTAACCTTCACCAAGCCTATATCAACCCCAGGCCACCGAAAAACAAAATGGCGGCGCGCGCTGTTGGCGGCCCGTCCCATCCATCGAGAATATTGTGAGATTTACACGTACCACCCCCATCGAGGCCAGCTCCTTGGCGTGGAGATGGGGCGTAGTCCAGCCAGCAGAGGCTGGAAACTAAGACTGGCCGGTCCCTCCCACATTCGGGCAGGACCACAGTCTTGCCTAGCAAGTAAAGGTGCTGAAGTCAGCGACATTTGGCCAGAAGGCGCACCGCAACAATCAGAATGTCATGCATTATCGCACATGAATATCTATATCTGCATTACCCCGTTATGGTGCTAACCCTGTGACGACTCACCAGGCAGGAGTAGCACCGGGCCCTATACCTCGAAAGGGCCCACCCCATACGACTGGAGGTCCTCTTCGATTGCCCTGTGGAGCCAGGAGGCACAAGAGTAATATCACTGACCAACAAATATTACCAACCAATGAGACATCACTTACAATAATGCACTGGAATGCTGAGGGTGTAAATAGCAAAAAAGATGGCTTTAGCAAGAAATTAGAATTAGAAAACACCCTTCACAAGGAACAGGTCAGCATTTGTTGCATACAAGAGACACACCTCAGCAAAGATGTAGCCTTTAAAATTGCAGGTTATCAGTGCTTTAGAGCTGATCGAATAGACAGAAGAAAAGGAGGTATACTAACTCTAGTCAAAAATAATATCAGCGCACATCAAACTGAGCTATACATGGAAGGAGCAGAATATCAGGTCCTTCAACTAAAGACCAAGAACACAGACTTCAACCTACTAAATTATTATTGTCCAAATGACCAGTCCTTTTCCCTGGACACAATACCGTACAGAGGAAGACTGATAGTATGTGGAGATTTTAATAGTCACTCTCAAAGCTGGGGTTATGACCACATGGATAAAAGAGGAGAAGAACTTGAAAGCTGGCAAGACGATAAATGTCTTCTATTGCTTAATAAGCCAAAAGATCCTCCAACATACTACTCAAGAGCATGGCAAACCACTTCCACGCCAGACTTGGCATTGTACCCAGCAGACCTAAACTGGGAAATCAATAGAACAGTGGGGAAGCAACTTGGAGGTAGCGACCATCGACCAGTCCTCCTTAGTATTAAAAATGAACTCACAGGAAATGCATGTAGCCTTCCAAGATGGAATTATAAAAAAGCAAATTGGGGACTATTTAAACACCGCAGTAGTGTTTTAGCTGGACAAATAGACATGGAAGGAAAAGATATAAACGCCATAGTCAAAGAGTTCAATAAATGTATTCATCAAGCTGCCAAGGAAGCAATACCAAGAGGAGCACGAAAACAATACAAGCCATACTGGAGTGAACAACTAGAACTGCTGCAAGAGGAATTAGAAAAAGCACGGACGGAAGTGGAAAATAACCCAAGCCAGGAACATCACAACAAACATCAACACGCAAAAGCTAAATTCCAAAGAGCCAAACTAGAAGCTAGAAGAAAGAGCTGGAAAGAGAAAACAGAATCCTTAAATTTTGAAAAGGATGGAAGAAAACTGTGGAAACTGGTCAAACAACTAAATGATGAGGGAACAGGAAGAAGCACAAACATAACACTCGTACAGAATGGCAAAATGATTACAGGAAAGCAAGCAGTAGATAATTTCGCTAGGATATTTGCTAAAGACTGCAATATTGAAATTAGTCCAGAGAAACAGCATACAGTGCGGAGCGACCAAAAAAGTAAATTGGAACATGCTCAGACTAGAATCAGTGATGAAAACAGTGCAGATGAAATTATGGATACATTGTTCACATATAGTGAATTAGAATTAGCAGTCT
Organism: Meghimatium bilineatum; assembly: GCA_034231615.1. Lineage (NCBI taxonomy): Eukaryota > Metazoa > Mollusca > Gastropoda > Stylommatophora > Philomycidae > Meghimatium > Meghimatium bilineatum. The sequence continues at coordinate 35,114,678 of CM067307.1, forward strand.
CTAAACTAAAGCTAAATAAGTCCCCAGGAATTGATGAAATATCAAATGAAATGATAAAGAATCTAGGAACAACAGCCAGAAGGAAACTATTGGACATCCTAAATATTAGCTGGACTACTGGGAAAATACCACAAATCTGGAGAGAATCAATTATGGTCCCTTTGCTTAAACCTGGAAAAGATGGAACAACACCAACTAGCTACAGACCAATTAGTCTTACAAGTTGCCTGTGCAAAACAATGGAGCGCATCATAAACCTAAGACTAAAATTTCACCTGGAAAGTAGAAAATTCCTTGCACCACAGCAGGCAGGTTTCAGGCAATGCTACTCCACAGAGGATCAAACCACATACCTCTCACAGGAAATTGATGATGCTTTCCAAGACAAAAAAATCAGTTTTAGTGGCATGGATTGATTTACAGAAGGCCTTTGATAAAGTATGGAAAGAAGGATTGCTTCAAAAAATGAGAAACTACAAGATATGTGGAAATATGTATAGATGGACGAAAGCCTTTCTTCACAATAGAAGAGCCAGAGTACAAGTAAATGGCAAAAAAAGTAGGAAAGTATTACTACGCCATGGAGTGCCTCAAGGAGGAGTTCTATCACCCACTCTTTTTCTCATATTTATCAATGATCTAATTGAAGAAATACCCTGTGGAACTAAGGCAGCACTATATGCAGATGACTTGGTTCTGTGGTGCACACATGAGAGCGCCATGGTTACCACAAAAATGCTTCAGAGAGCCATGGACATTTTGACTAATTGGGCTGACAAATGGTGTGTAAGTATCTAGAGAAGTCAGCAACAACCCTTTTTACACTTTCACCAAAACAAAGAGCAGGAAACATCTATGTAAATAAAACTATCTTAAAGGTAGATGACCAACCCACATATCTTGGTGTAACATTTGATGCCAAAATGACATGGAAACATCATATCAGCAAAGCAGAAACAAAGGCTAGAAGGAAGATAGCTATACTAAGAAAACTGAGTGGGACGACTTGGGGAGCTAATGAAAGAATTCTAAAAAATGTATACCAACAAGCCATTCGACCACACTTGGAATATGGTTCTACAGCATGGAGTTCATCATCAAACACTACACTACAAAACCTAGATAGAGTACAGAACCAAGCACTTAGAATCATTACAGGCGCAATGAGATCCACACCAATCATAGAAATGCAGAATATCGAAGGGATGCAGTCATTGAAAGAGCGTAGAGATACTAAAATTATAATTCATGGAGAAAAGTTTCTTTCCCACCATAGTCACCCAATGAAGGAAAGATTCCAGAATCTATCACAAGGATGGCTTAAAAGAAGCAGCTTCATACACCAGGCCAAGCGTCTACGTAGACAGGTATCGGATCTACCAGAGGTAACAATACCACTGACATCTCAACCAGAACACACCCCATGGGAAAAACGGACATGCCTACCAGTGACCATCCAAACAACAGTAGCAGGTGTGCATGGGGATGAACATCAGAATAATCTGCAGAAAAGAGTAGCAGCTCTCAGTTTCCTTGATGATGTTTACCCAAGTGATCTATGGACCAGAGTATATACAGATGGATCAGCACAGAATGCAGTAAAAAATGGAGGAAGTGGTGTATATGTAGAATACCCAGATGGCACCACTGATACCACTTGTATACCAACAGGGAATTACTGCAACAACTATGACTCTGAAGTCAAGGCTATTTATACAGCTGCAGAGAAACTGTTAACATTGGACAGGACCTCACACCCTATTGTAATACTTACAGATGCAAGGTCAGTGCTAGAGGCATTACAGTCCAATAAACTTCCAGAGTTAAAAGAGGTATTGTCCATAGTACAAAATAGGTGTAGAGTTATACTGCAATGGATTCCATCACACTGTGGAATAGCAGGAAATGAAAGAGCTGATCAACTCGCCAAGGAAGGTGCTAACATGCAACAACCGGATGTACCAATCAGCTATCACCAAAAGAAATCCATGATAAAGGCACAACAAAAGCCTAACTTACCTCCACGGGATGACTACCACCTACTTAACAGACAAGAACAGGTCATCATATTTCGACTGAGAACTGGGCACAATAGACTAAACAGCCATATGTATACAAAATTTAAAATTGGCACAACAGCAAAGTGTAATTGTGGACAAGTCAACCAGACTTCAGAACATATCCTTCAAGAATGTGCAAACTATGACAAATTAAGATGCACATACTGGCCTTCTGATACACCAATGAATGTTAAACTTTATGGTACAAAACAAGAAATGGAAAACACTGTCCAATTTATACAAGAAACAACACTGCAGATATAGACATTGTTAGCGAATGAAAGAAGAAGAAGAAGAAAACACGTACCACAGTCCGTGCACATAGCTGGGGACATGCGCAATCGAAGCTGGTACATCCCCCACTTCCGAAATGATCGTTTTTGAGAATGGCTAGCTATTCGTAAAAGTTTAAGAGCAATTAATCTGACCACATCTGCACACCGGTACGATGCAATGATGGTGGATCGGGTTTATAGACCTTTATTTCATCGTATTTCGAATAAAATAACATTGGCTCGTGGCTTGAATCGTGAATTATTCGGTTATTTAGTTTCACAGCAGTGAATATACAGAATGCCGTGCTGGTTTGGGGACTTGTACGTTTGATATAGAATATTTTGAAGTGGCAGAAAAAATAACTCTAGGCCTAAGCTCAAAGAACGATTTTACTGCAAATCTACAAGTTTTATACAGTTCCCCCAGCTATATTTTGATAATTTCGCAGTAAAAGAACATAAATACAACAGATTTGCGTGATTTAGTTTACAGTGTTGCCAAGGAATTCGATATGTAAGGTAAGTTATTTTTTTTACTTATTTTTTTCCTCTTTATTTGTTATAAAATATATGTTTTTTGTGAAAAACGTCTTTACCACTTTCTCATACGTCTGGTATCACACACACGTACATAAATTACACCAATATATGCATAATTCAATTCTTTATTTATATGTGCAAATATTATTTAAATATCTCTAACAACCAAAAAATTATCACATTTTCAAAACAGTCACCATCAATAACGCAAATTTTCAAAAAAGAATCCGGTGGCAGGGAGACGTTTCGTATTTTTTAATCTGGCTTGCTAAGGGTTATGGGATTGATAGATAAATATAACATGATGCTGGAAGAAGCAGCGGCAGCTTGTACAGAGTGACAGTAAGGAGGATTTACAAAGAGCACATTAACATTGAATAAAAAATATGTGATTATGATGACGTTTTGTCCACGTGGCAACCTGGGCATGGACTTCAGAGTATAAAGAATAGAGTCACTGTTTTCTATCCAGTCATCCTTGGATACTGCTGCATCTGGTAGAATGTGGTTATCCTTGGATACTGCTGCATCTGGTAGGATGTAGTCATCCTTGGATACTGCTGCATCTGGTAGGATGTGGTCATCCTTGGATACTGCTGCATCTGGTAGGATGTGGTCATCCTTGGATACTGCTGCATCTGGTAGGATGTGGTCATCCTTGGATACTGCTGCATCTGGTAGGATGTAGTCATCCTTGGATACTGCTGCATCTGGTAGGATGTGGTCATCCTTGGATACTGCTGCACCTGGTAGGATGTAGTCATCCTTGGATACTGCTGCACCTGGTAGGATGTAGTCATCCTTGGATACTGCTGCACCTGGTAGGATGTAGTCATCCTTGGATACTGCTGCACCTGGTAGGATGTAGTCATCCTTGGATACTGCTGCATCTGGTAGGATGTGGTCATCCTTGGATACTGCTGCATCTGGTAGGATGTGGTCATCCTTGGATACTGCTGCACCTGGTAGGATGTAGTCATCCTTGGATACTGCTGCACCTGGTAGGATGTAGTCATCCTTGGATACTGCTGCATCTGGTAGGATGTAGTCATCCTTGGATACTGCTGCATCTGGTAGGATGTAGTCATCCTTGGATACTGCTGCACCTGGTAGGATGTAGTCATCCGTGGATACTGCTGCACTGGAATGCCCCCCTCCGGGGACTAAATATGCATCCATAGCCCCCCCCCATATATCTATGCCTTTGAGACAACCTTTTATGAGTGCTGGTGTTACCTAAGTTATACACGAAAATGCAAAATATAAAATGTACTTCAGTTATGCAACGAATATTCACTAGCACTTTTGTCCGTAAAAGCTATGGGCTGTCAAGGGTTTCCTGCTCACAGCTTCATGTTATGACCATTAGTCATTTATGCTCAGATTGATTTCTTACAGGGAGCGATCTTTGGAGCACGTAGCTGTACGGCTAGAATGCCGGCCCCAGGTTCCTGAGGTCCCGGGCTCAATCTGCGGTCGGGACAAGGATTTTTGTCTTTCGGAGGTGCAACAAAAATTCTTCCTGTACACGTCACGGCGACAGCTTTGGCAAAGCGGCATTTATTTCCACATCCTTAAAAGTCTCCCTGCACTCCGTAACTGGAAAACATGCAGAAACGAAAGTTGTTTTAAATGATCTGGGTAACATACAAACACTTGCATAGAAGAGAATCCTTGTTATTTTCTTTTTTTTTGATGACCTTTCATTTGTAGCAATGTTAAAATGTTTCTGTGTCTTTGTTTACAGCAGAATCTGGGACACAGCATCAGGACAGTGCTTAAAAACTCTCATTGGTATGTTACAATTTGCTCTCCCTGTAATATTGCATTATTGTTCCGCATTGTATCTTATTTTTACAGTTAGTTGTAAAATCTTTGTAAGCATTTATTTCCAAACGTCAACTGAATTTCTCTTGTAGCAGGACAATGGTTCTACTAGATTTCCAAGAGGATGGAGTTCAGATAACAGAAATGAGCTGTCAAAATCGGATGTGCTGGAATGAGAGCCGATAATGCTGCTCCGCTGTAAAACTAACAGCACAATGTATTTCATGCTCTCCGTCTCAAATCACATAAATACTCATGTTGATTATTTGAGAGTGAATGCAGAAGAAGAAGACAAAACAGCCATGTGGCACCTCAGAGTGTAGATTCCTCAGTTGAGGCAGACATGTTTTTCAGACTGTAACAGCTCCAGGGTTGACCCATCCTTTTTGGGTACCGGATTAATCCGAGAAGTACAGACTGCAAGTGAGAGGAGATGGCTACTGCCCTCATATAGCAGAACCACCGAAATGTGAGATTGATAACATCTCACACCCTTACGGCATTAATGGTTGGTTGGTTGGTTGCTGATCCAGCAGTCCATGGGCTCATGCCTTTTGACCCAAACAGCATTAATAAATGCTATTGGTTAACTTTAGTTTTTTTTACTCCAGGAATGTCTTGAATATGGAATGTTGAGACAAACATACTGGTCACCATAAGCAACACTGGAAGAAAAAATGTGATACACCTGGGTACGAGTTACAAAATACACTCAAGTTTATAAAAGAGATACGACTTCAAATATATGCACATTCCAGGCAAATAAAAATGAGCGCTATTACAGCAGTCATAGTTATTGGTTGATGCTGTACGCTGATGTCTGACATCCATCAAAGCTATTACAGCAGTCATAGTTATTGGTTGATGCTGTACGCTGATGTCTGACATCCATCAAAGCTATTACAGCAGTCATAGTTATTGGTTGATGCTGTACGCTGATGTCTGACATCCATCAAAGCTATTACAGCACTCTAGAAACATTGCTATAGTTTTAACACTATAACCTGTCATATATGTTGTTAGTCGACCAAGGAAGTATGACCATAAAAGTTTGATTACACTGCCCATAGATGGTCAATCTGTCACGTTAAGAACAAGCCAGACTACAAACTGGCGACAACAGGGGTCAGGTATACAGAAAGTTCAAAATTGGTAATGCATACCTGTGCAACTGAGCCGAGCCTGGAGATTTCACAACCCATTCTTGATGCATGTCAACTTGACCAAGAAGAGGGGACAGTATAGATCTACTTCTTCTGCGTTCATTCTCAAACTCCTGCAGAATAGCAGGATGTAGTCCGGAGAACACAATGCATTTACAGCATTGATGTGATATCTACGCCTTTCAGCCTGGCACATCCAACCTCAGACTTTCGGTCACTTTGACCATATATGGGATGGGACAGCCAACTCCACCCCATAACCTCCTTAGTCGCCTCTTGCAACATGCATAGAAGATAAAGTGTTGATATTCTTTGCTCCCATCTTGGGCTCTGGCAAAACACAAATGCATAGTTTACTGAGTAGGCACCTCTTCCGAACCCGAGGGACTCGTGGATAGCCCAAATCGAATCACATTCTTTCATGCCGAAATCGGCTGTGCTGGGCCTACAAAGCGCATAACGGTGGCACAAGGTATATACGCTCCCAGCAGAAATCGCACAGATATCTGTGCTTGTTATTATAGAGTGAATGCAAAACAAACAGTTCATTTCAACTATTGGCATTGTAGCCTGATGACTGATTGAAGAACTGTGAAGAAATGCCTAATAATACTGTGCTGAAGGCAGATTATTAAGTGGAAAAACATAAATATTTTACAACGAAATTGTACACCCATGACACAACAGGTTCAACTTTCCAGACCATCCTGCGAGCCAGCAGGAGTTTATAGATGAAAAATATTTTTTTTAGTTTTGGGTGTTCAGATTCTCATAAAAACTCAGAATTTATTATATTATATTTGTAACTCTTAGTAATGGATGTCATTTATGATTCTTAGTAATGGATGTCATATCTTATTCTTAGTAATGGATGTCATTTCTGATTCTAATCTAGTAGCATCATAGTCCTGCTATAAGGGATATCCAGCGGGAGTTTGAGAATGACCGCTGAAGAAGAAGAAGATTTCTGATTCTTAGTAATGGAAGTCATATCTGATTCTTAGTAATGGAAGTCATTACTGATTCTTAGTAATGGATGTCATATCTGATTCTTAGTAATGATGTCATATCTGATTCTTAGTAATGGATGTCATATCTGATTCTTAGTAATGTATGTCATTTCTGATTCTTAGTAATGGATGTCATATCTGATTCTTAGTAATTAATGTCATTTATGATTCTTAGTAATGGATGTCATATATGATTCTTAGTAATGGATGTCATTTCTGATTCTTAGTAATGGATGTCATATCTGATTCTTAGTAATAGATGTCATTTCTGATTCTTAGTAATGGATGTCATTTCTGATTCTTAGTAATGGATGTCATTTCTGATTCTTAGTAATTGATGTCATTTCTGATTCTCCCGCCGAAGACGGATGTATCGGGCCATCGGCACAAATAAAACGGTGACAATGCATTTCCATTCTCTGGACTATATCCCGCTGGAAATCTAATAGGGCCATTGTCCTACTGAAATATCCAGCAGGAGTTTGAGAATGAACGCTGAAGAAGAAGATATCTGATTCTTATTAATTGATGTCATTTCTGATTCTTAGTAATGGATGTCATGTCTTCATAGTAATGGGTGCACGTCTAACATGTTTTTTCAGATGATGACAACCCCCCAGTCTCCTTTGTCAAGTTTTCTCCTAATGGCAAATATATCCTGGCAGCCACCCTTGATAAGTAAGTGATTAATGTTTTAGTTTGGCTTATTTGTGGAGACTAATAGATAAATGGTTTCATTTATGAATGTCATTGTTAACAGATTGTCATTTACTAGTGAAAGTGATTAACAGACTCGTGAAAGTGATTGTTAACAGATTGTCATTTACTAGTGAAAGTGATTGTTAACAGATTGTCATTTACTAGTGAAAGTGATTAACAGACTCCTGAAAGTGATTGTTAACAGATTGTCATTTACTAGTGAAAGTGATTAACAGACTCCTGAAAGTGATTGTTAACAGATTGTCATTTACTAGTGAAAGTGATTAAGAGACTCGTGAAAGTGATTGTTAACAGATTGTCATTTACTAGTGAAAGTGATTAATAGATAGACCTGTGAAAGTGAATGAGGTGGGCCAGTTAACCCAACTTTCTTTTGTCACATTTTATGACATGCATAGCAAGTAAAATGGTCACTATTCTTTGCTCCCGTCTCATACCCCGATAACAACACTTTGACAGTGTAATCAAATATATTGGATAGAAATGCCCTAAAGTGCCATGTATTTCATTCTATGGACAACATCCTGCTAATCAGTAGGGAGTATTGAGGAGTAATTCCTTAGCCAAAACTAATCCCCCATAGAAAAATAGGATTCAATATCTGTGAGATAAAATTACTATAGGAACACATTATTACTTTGTAACAAGTAGAGAGAGGTAAAATCACCATATGCACACACGTTATTTACTTTGTAACAAGTAGAGAGAGGTAAAATCACCATAGGAACACACATTATTTACTTTGTAACAAGTAGAGATAAAAATCACCATAGGAACACATTATTTACTTTGTAACAAGTAGAGAGAGATAAAATTACCATAGGAACACACATTATTTACTTTGTAACAAGTAGAGATAAAAATCACCATAGGAACACATTATTTACTTTGTAACAAGTAGAGAGAGGTAAAATCACCATAGGAACACACATTATTTACTTTGTAACAAGTAGAGATAAAAATCACCATAGGAACACATTATTTACTTTGTAACAAGTAGAGAGAGATAAAATTACCATAGGAACACACATTATTTACTTTGTAACAAGTAGAGAGGTAAAATCACCATAGGAACACACGTTATTTACTTTGTAACAAGTAGAGAGAGATAAAAATCACCATAGGAACACATTATTACTTTGTAACAAGTAGAGAGATAAAATCACCATAGGAACACACGTTATTTACTTTGTAACAAGTAGAGAGAGATAAAATCACCATAGGAACACATTATTACTTTGTAACAAGTAGAGAGAGGTAAAATCACCATAGGAACACATTATTACTTTGTAACAAGTAGAGAGAGGTAAAATCACCATAGGAACACATATGACATCACTATGTGTTCATTGTTTTTTTTATGTACAATTATATCCGTCTTTCAGAGAGCTATGATTGTTGAGTGAAATTTTTTGTACAAATGGATCAAAAATTGTGTATGATTCTTGTTAAATGTTTTGTGAATATTTTTAGCATTAATTTGTATATTATTTGTTTTCAGTACATTGAAACTTTGGGACTACTCTAAAGGAAAAGTAAGTATTTATTTCAGTTCAGTCGGTGTTATCTCTCTTAAACTAGGAAAACAAACTATGCGGCAAATGGGATTTCATGAACCATGTCTGCTCAAGTGGCACCCACTTGCCTCGCAGCCTGAGCCAACACATTTTCCAGCTTCGATCACACTGCATCAAAAAGAATATTAGATGAAGTTTGGCCGAAGACAGAACATGCTGACTCAAGTTGTGAGGGAGTGGATGCTATGTTGGCAGACCTGGTTATTCAATCAACATTCTTCCATGCAAATTTCAAATTTATAGAACTTTCTGTCAATTCTAAGCCTGCCAAAGATTGACTTTTCATTTATTTACTGGTATATTCATATTGACTTATTTCAGGAACTGTGATATTTACTATACAAATGTCATTTTATACAATTGTTTTCTTGTTTGTAATCTTCAGTGTCTTAAAACTTACCTGGGCCACAGAAATGAAAAATATTGTGTTTTTGCAAACTTTTCGGTCACTGGTGGGAAGGTTAGTACGTTATTGTTTCAGATTGTGTGGTGAAAGGATGGTAGTGAGGGTTGTTCAGATTGTGTGGTGAATGGATGGTAGTGAGGGTTGTTCGGATTGTGTGGTGAATGGATGGTAGTGAGGGTTGTTCGGATTGTGTGGTGAATGGATGGTAGTGAGGGTTGTTCGGATTGTGTGGTGAAAGGATGGTAGTGAGGGTTGTTCAGATTGTGTGGTGAATGGATGGTAGTGAGGGTTGTTCAGATTGTGTGGTGAATGGATGGTAGTGAGGGTTGTTCAGATTGTGTGGTGAATGGATGGTAGTGAGGGTTGTTCAGATTGTGTGGTGAATGGATGGTAGTGAGGGTTGTTCAGATTGTGTGGTGAATGGATGGTAGTGAGGGTTGTTCAGATTGTGTGGTGAATGGATGGTAGTGAGGGGTGTTCAGATTGTGTGGTGAAAGGATGGTAGTGATGGTTGTTCGGATTGTGTGGTGAAAGGATGGTAGTGAGGGTTGTTCAGATTGTGTGGTGAAAGGATGGTAGTGAGGGTTGTTCAGATTGTGTGGTGAATGGATGGTAGTGAGGGTTGTTCAGATTGTGTGGTGAATGGATGGTAGTGAGGGTTGTTCAGATTGTGTGGTGAAAGGATGGTAGTGAGGGTTGTTCAGATTGTGTGGTGAAAGGATGATAGTGAGGGTTGTTCAGATTGTGTGGTGAAAGGATGGTAGTGAGGGTTGTTCAGATTGTGTGGTGAAAGGATGGTAGTGAGGGTTGTTCAGATTGTGTGGTGAAAGGATGGTAGTGAGGGTTGTTCAGATTGTGTGGTGAAAGGATGGTAGTGAGGGTTGTTCAGATTGTGTGGTGAATGGATGGTAGTGAGGGTTGTTCAGATTGTGTGGTGAAAGGATGGTAGTGAGGGTTGTTCAGATTGTGTGGTGAAAGGATGGTAGTGAGGGTTGTTCAGATTGTGTGGTGAAAGGATGGTAGTGAGGGTTGTTCAGATTGTGTGGTGAATGGATGGTAGTGAGGGTTGTTCAGATTGTGTGGTGAATGGATGGTAGTGAGGGTTGTTCAGATTGTGTGGTGAATGGATGGTAGTGAGGGTTGTTCAGATTGTGTGGTGAATGGATGGTAGTGAGGGTTGTTCAGATTGTGTGGTGAATGGATGGTAGTGAGGGTTGTTCGGATTGTGTGGTGAAAGGATGGTAGTGATGGTTGTTCGGATTGTGTGGTGAAAGGATGGTAGTGAGGGTTGTTCGGATTGTGTGGTGAAAGGATGGTAGTGAGGGTTGTTCAGATTGTGTGGTGAAAGGATGGTAGTGAGGGTTGTTCAGATTGTGTGGTGAAAGGATGGTAGTGAGGGTTGTTCAGATTGTGTGGTGAAAGGATGGTAGTGAGGGTTGTTCAGATTGTGTGGTGAAAGGATGGTAGTGAGGGTTGTTCAGATTGTGTGGTGAAATGATGGTAGTGAGGGTTGTTCAGATTGTGTGGTGAAAGGATGGTAGTGAGGGTTGTTCAGATTGTGTGGTGAATGGATGGTAGTGAGGGTTGTTCAGATTGTGTGGTGAATGGATGGTAGTGAGGGTTGTTCAGATTGTGTGGTGAAAGGATGGTAGTGAGGGTTGTTCAGATTGTGTGGTGAAAGGATGGTAGTGAGGGTTGTTCAGATTGTGTGGTGAAAGGATGGTAGTGAGGGTTGTTCAGATTGTGTGGTGAATGGATGGTAGTGAGGGTTGTTCAGATTGTGTGGTGAAAGGATGATAGTGAGGGTTGTTCAGATTGTGTGGTGAAAGGATGATAGTGAGGGTTGTTCAGATTGTGTGGTGAAAGGATTATAGAACAAGAAGTGATTGCCTATGAACATGATAATTTATTCTGATTTCTATTCTTGTGTGTACCAGCATATAAATATGATCATTTATTCTGTGTTTTTGTGTGTGTACTAACATATAAATATAATCATTTATTCTGTGTTTGTGTGTGTGTACTAACATATAAATATAATCATTTATTCTGTGTTTTTGTGTGTGTACTAACATATAAATATGATCATTTATTCTAATGTGTTTGTGTGTGTACCATTTGTTTCAGTGGATAGTGTCAGGATCAGAAGACAACATGGTTTACATCTGGAATCTCCAAACAAAAGAAGTTGTGCAGAAACTTGCTGGACATACAGGTCAGTGTCTTGTTGCCGCCCAAGACTGATGTGTCTCACCATTGGTGCAAATAAAACGGTGACAACGCATTTCCATTCTCTGGACTACATCCTGCTGGAACTCTAGTAGAACCATGGTCCTGCTACAAGAGAGATCCAGCGGGAGTATGAGAATGAATGCTGAAAAAGTAGAAATATCTTGTTGGTAGCATATTCTATTCTGGACATTTTAGATTACCCTATGATTTCGTGACTAGTGATTTCTTAGACAGTATTTATGTTCACTAGTTTGTCATTGCTTTCTGAATGGCTACCTGTGGCATAAATCGAACCTGGTACCTTGGCCATCCGAGACTTGGCTCTGTACCACTCCACCAGAGAGGTGGTCTGTGTGTACATGTTTATCTTTGATCAATGACACACTACCAGCTGTCAATTGCATGGGCTCATTCTTTGAAAGAGAACAGGACCTTAAATATCTTAGGATAACTTTTGATAGAAGTCTCCTCATTCAACAAACACGTCACAAATATGATTCAGAAGGCTAAAACGAGGGATCAGTGTCATAAAGGTTATGGCGATGTTTAACATGCAGCGATGGATACTTTTTCTGCTTCTACAAGTGATGGTGCTATCTGTCATAGATTATGGCCTCGCCCTACTAACACTCGTCACAGATACAAGTCGATAGATTGGAAAAAGTCCGCAATGAGAGCAGTACTTGGGTGTACTAGAGATACATCCATCTCTGCTATGAGATTTATGCTTGATCTCCCTAGCATTAGAGTGTTACGTCAGGTAGCACAAGTTACGTTGTATTGGTTGAGTTTCTTGTATTACCAAGTTTCTTGTTGTATGTTCTGTTATACCCCACTCATGGGTTGAATGCATTTCTTGTATGTTCTGTTATACTCCACTCATGGGTTGAATGCATTTCTTGTTGTATGTTCTATTATACCCCACTCATTGGTTGAACACATTTCATGTTGTATGTTCTGTTATACCCCACTCATGAGTTGAATGCATTTCTTGTATGTTCTGTTATACCCCATTCTTGGGTTGAATGCATTTCTTGTATGTTCTATTATACCCCACTCATTGGTTGAACACATTTCATGTTGTATGTTCTGTTATACCCCACTCATGGATTGAATGCATTTCTTGTTGTATGTTCTGTTATACCCCATTCATTGGTTGAATGCATTTCTTGTTGTATGTTCTGTTATACCCCCATTCATTGGTTGAACGCATTTCTTGTTGTATGTTCTGTTATACCCCATTCATTGGTTGAATGCATTTCTTGTTGTATGTTCTGTTATACCCCACTCATGAGTTGAACACATTTCTTGTTGTATGCTCTGTTATACCCCACTCATAGGTTGAACGCATTTCATGTATGCTCTGTTATACCCCACACATGGGTTTAATGCATTTCTTGTTTAAATTTCTTACTTTTGTCTTCTATCAAATAATCCCCATTGGTGACAGGCCTGAGTGGGCATATCATATTTGTCCTTTTGTGGCAGACTTCTAAATGGAGGGGAATGATAGATATGCCATCACTTTGATGGGTCAACAAAGCTGATGGACAAATGGTGAACAAGAAGTAACCACACTTCTCGCAGGATCATCCTGCCACATTTAAATGTCTTCCATCTGGTACTAAACATAAACCTCACTAAAACAACCATGACTATAAACATCATAATACAACTTGATTAAAACATCATAATACAACTTGATTAAAACATCATAATACAACTTGATTAAAACATCATAATACAACTTGGTACAAACATCATAATACAACTTGGTACAAACATCATAATACAACTTGGTACAAACATCATAATACAACTTGGTACAAACATCTTAATACAACTTGATTAAAACATCTTAATACAACTTGGTACAAACATCTTAATACAACTTGATACAAACATCTTAATACAACTTGATACAAACAATACAACATGAAACCCGTAAACATAGACCTTCACTAAAACAACCATGATGTTGAGACAACAAACATAATACAACTTGATACAAACATCTTAATAAACATGAAGCAACTAAACATAAACCCCCACTAAAACAACCATGATGTTGAGACAACAAACAATCATACAACTTAATACAAACATCATACAACTTGATACAAACATAAAACAACTTAACACAAACCCCACTAAAACAACTATGACTTTCATACAGCAAATGTCATAATACAACATGAAACAACATAAACCCCACTATTACAACTTGATACAAACATCATAATACAACATGAAACAACATAAACCCCACTAATACAACTTGATACAAACATCATAATACAACATGAAACAACATAAACCCCACTAATACAACTTGATACAAACATCATACAACTTGATACAAACATCATAATAGCTTCAGTGAGACCTGAGTTGCTCAACTAAAGAGACAAGTTCTTAGCTGTAAAAAAAAAGAGGCACCGTTTTACAGCTAAATAGATTATGCCATCATAAATCTCCATTTTTGTGTCTATAGTTCTTTACCAGTGTTTATCTAAATCTCTAGACTAGTTCCTTATTGAAAATTGATTTGAATACTTTTAAATTAAAAAAAAAATGTTCTCTGTTCACAGATGTAGTTCTAAGCTGTGCTTGTCACCCTACTGAAAACATCATTGCGTCGGCAGCGCTTGAAAACGACAAAACAATCAAATTGTGGAAAAGTGACACATAGCAAGCAGATCATGGTTATACTCAGCCAATCAAGGCCTGGTTTTTGAAAATGTCTCGACACAACTTGTTCAGAGCGAAATATGTGGGAGCATGTGTAGTGGTCAATTCCTTTTTATTTTTTTTGGCTCGCATGTTTGTATGCACGCGCGTATGTGTGTACACTACTTGTTGTAGTTGAAGTATGCATGTGTGGTTGTAGCGAATTATTGTAGTTTTTAAATTGCTACCATCACTCAAGACCACATTTCTATATTCTATTTATTTCTCTCTCTAGTTTTATCTGAGATCTGGAGAAGTGATATTGTGTAAGTACAACATTAGTAGTGTTTACCCAGCAAATTGGTGCACTTCTGATGTGAGGCGGACATACAGTCAAACTGTATCGTAATAGGTGATAGTTTTACAGATTACAAAATACAGTCGCGTGGGACTCTGTACAAATGTATTTCAATACATGAACAAGAGGGTTAATATAGTTGTGTCTATAGTTCCTTCAGGGACTACAATTACAAAATACATTTCATTTTGAATATAGGCTGGACTTGAAGTAATACTATACAAATATGTGAACAATGACAAAAAAATTAAGTAATATGGTTTTACAGATATGTGAAATTTGCATCAATTCATTGATCTGTGAAAGTATATTACATTATTTTTTAGATTTTGCCTGTTGTCATTGTGGAACTCGCTGAAACAAATTCAGAACCTCTGTGACATTAAATAACGTTCCTATCTTCAGGAGTGTATTGCCAAGAAATTTTCTATGGGTGCTGTGAATAATTCGGGTGTTACGAATACATAATGTCTAGGAAGACTGGCTTCTGAACACCATATTAAAGAAAAAGTTTTTTTTCGGTCACATTAAGAGACACGATGGCATGGAGAGAGTGTTACTGGAGAGTATGATAAAAGGCAACAGGGGCAAATGCTGCCCAAGATGCTGTTGACAATAGATATTCAAAAATGCCTGCTCATGTTCACTAAAAGAGGCAGGGCAGCTTGCTCAAGACCGCAGAGAATTCAAGACATCCATAGGAAACACTACGTTCTGGAAAGAATATGTCACCTGATGATCTTCTCCACACCCCTCCCCCCATGTTAAGGTCTATATTTAGAAACAAGCCAACAGATATTTTTGGACTTCATGTGTTTCGCTCTCTGTGTTCCTTGGTTGAGGAGGGTAAGTGAGCACCCGATTGCTCCATGTTCTCCAAGGCTCATATCGTTCTGGCTTTGGTGGATATGGACTCCGTTCTGTGTGGCTGTCCTTCCTATAGATTGATTGCCTTACTCGAGTGTTCTATCTAGACTTGACATCCACCACCTGAACTGTCTGCTATCCAAATATGCATGTTCTGCAGATTTCATCCCTGTATACCTTCTAAGAACGATCCATCTCCTGTAATAGATTACTCTTGCCTTTTCTCTTCACGTATTCTGGATGTTTTTTCATTGCTAGTTCATGTATTATATATTTGTGTTATGTCTTGTCTGTATTTTTATTGTCTACTTAAACTGACAGTACTCATATGAATAGTCATTACATATACTCATATAAAACTCAACAGAATCCATTACATTTACATCTATAAAACTCAACAGAATCCATTACATTTACATCTATAAAACTCAACAGAATCCATTACATTTACATCTATAAAACTCAACAGAATCCATTACATTTACATCTATAAAACTCAACAGAATCCATTACATTTACATCTATAAAACTCAACAGAATCCATTACATTTACATCTATAAAACTCAACAGAATCCATTACATTTACATCTATAAAACTCAACAGAATCCATTACATTTACATCTATAAAACTCAACAGAATCCATTACATTTACATCTATAAAACTCAACAGAATCCATTACATTTACATCTATAAAACTCAACAGAATCCATTACATTTACATCTATAAAACTCAACAGAATCCATTACATTTACATCTATAAAACTCAACAGAATCCATTACATTTACATCTATAAAACTCAACAGAATCCATTACATTTACATCTATAAAACTCAACAGAATCCATTACATTTACATCTATAAAACTCAACAGAATCCATTACATTTACATCTATAAAACTCAACAGAATCCATTACATTTACATCTATAAAACTCAACAGAATCCATTACATTTACATCTATAAAACTCAACAGAATCCATTACATTTACATCTATAAAACTCAACAGAATCCATTACATTTACATCTATAAAACTCAACAGAATCCATTACATTTACATCTATAAAACTCAACAGAATCCATTACATTTACATCTATAAAACTCAACAGAATCCATTACATTTACATCTATAAAACTCAACAGAATCCATTACATTTACATCTATAAAACTCAACAGAATCCATTACATTTACATCTATAAAACTCAATAGAATCCATTACATTTACATCTATAAAACTCAACAGAATCCATTACATTTACATCTATAAAACTCAATAGAATCCATTACATTTATTCTCTATAAAACAACAGAATCCGTTATATTTATTCTCTATAAAACAGAATCCGTCACATTTATTCTCTATAAAACAACAGAATCTGTTACATTTATTCTCTATAAAACTCAACAGAAGTCATTACATTTACTGCTACACAACTCAAGACATTACATTTACTGCTACACAACTCAAGACATTACATTTACTGCTATAAAACACAAGACATTACATTTACTGCTATAAAACACAAGACATTACATTCACTGCTACAAAACTCAAGACATTACATTTACTGCTATAAAACACAAGACATTACATTTACTGCTATAAAACACAAGACATTACATTTACTGCTATAAAACACAAGACATTACATTTACTGCTATAAAACAAAGTTGAACAGAAGATTAGTAGATGTTATTTATTGTGTACTAGCAACCAGGGCAAGCGAATGTTAGAGGGAGCAAGAGATGTTTGAAAATGCCTTAGTGAGAATGTCATCAGGTATGAGTAAGATTGAAACACATCTCAAGATGGGGAGACAGAACGTCAGTCGGGGGACATGAAGAGGACTCCAGGAGTTATAAAATGTTAACAGATTCAAACATGATCCGAGACTATATTTTATGAATGATGAGTTGAAAATGAAAATAGCTTGGGTCATGTCTCTTGGATTAACGTGTGCCATTTCTCCTGTCTTGATATGGAAGAACTTTAAATGTCTCTTGTGGTTTGGTATTGTATGAGAGAACTTATACCATCTTTCTTGTCTTTGTATTTTTTTAAAAGAACTTGTACCTTCTATATTGTCTTAGTATTTCCTAAGTATTGTTTTAGAGAACTTGTACCATCTCTGTTGTCTTGGTATTTCCTAAGTATTGTTTCAGAGAATTTTCACAAACTTGTACCATCTTTGTTGTCTTGTTATTTTAATTTTAAAAAAGAACTTTTACCACCTCTGTTGTCTTGGTAATTTTGTATAAAGTACTTGTGACATCTTTCTTAAAGAAGTTTATTTAGAATCTTATCTTCGTAATTGTAAAAAAAAAGTGTTTTATTTTGCAGTGTTATTTTCTCTTTGCATAAAATTATTAAAACACCTCAGCTTTTTTTAAAAATGAAAAAACATATAACCACCTGTATTGTGTTTTTGTACGAGGAACCGTGTACAATTTCTCATGTTTTTTATGTACGAAAAAAAATGTGTACAATCTCGTATTTTTGGATGAAAAAACTTGTATAATCTTCTCTTGATTTTTACGTATGAAAAAAAAAAACTTGTGCCATGCCTGTATGTGTTTTGAATCCTGTTTCAGTGAATGTAACATAATGATAGTTATGGCTGACACCTACTGATTGTCTGTACATATGGAACATGCAATAATATGGCATTTTCCTAGTTTGTATCTTTTGTGTTCATTAAAATGAATTGAAAGAAATGTTTGGGTTTTACTTGTGTTATACTGTTTATCATATCTGTGTCCTTGTTCAGCGTTCATTCTCAAACTCCCGCTGGATCTCTCTTGTAGCAGGACATTCTCAAACTCCCGCTGGATCTCTCTTGTAGCAGGACATATTCTCAAACTCCCTTGGATCTCTCTTGTAGCATGACACATTCTCAAACTCCCGCTGGATCTCTCTTGTAACAGGACACATTCTCAAACTCCCGCTGGATCTCTCTTGTAGCAGGACACATTCTCAAACTCCCTCTTGATCTCTCTTGTAGCATGACACATTCTCAAACTACCGCTGGATCTCTCTTGTAGCAGGACATATTCTCAAACTCCCGCTGGATCGAGCTTGTAGCAGGACCATGATGCTACTAGATATCCAGCAGGATGTAGTCCAGAGAATGGAAATGCGGAGTGTCGCTGTTTTATTTGCACCGACACATCCGTCTTTGGCAGATGTCTGTTTCAGTGTGTATCATTATAAAGTGGAATCGCTCTATAGCGTATTCTTTTGTAACAAATTTTCCTTTATATTAACAATTCAAAAATTCCCAGTTATATTTATTATTTAAATTATTGTTTCTTCTTCAGCGTTCGCTCTCATATAACCACACAGAATATATTGTGTGATTTACGCTGGGGAGAGTGAATTACGTTGTGCTGCAGGTTCCACAGTAAAACTGTTTTATTTGCACCTCGGTTGGCCACTCTGTGGTCTGGACTTCTGAGGTCCAGCACATCTGTTTTCATCAGTTCTTTTATTTCGGGTTTGGTCCCTATTTTTAAAATTTATACAGTGATTATATTGTTGGTCCGGACCAAGTTTTTATGATAATTTTCATGTATATTCTGACACATCCAACTTGAGAATGGCTTCTGGGTGATTTTTCACTTTTGCGGCAGACTCCACCTAGGTGGTGGAATATGCTAGTGTGTCATCACTGCGGATGGATCAACTAATCTAACACAAGAATGTGGAGAAATGCTGGTGTGTCATCACTGCGGATGGATCAACTAATCTAACAAAAGGATTATGAGATAGTTGTCTCAGAGGAGTCTGCTACATTTCTGGCAGGACACGATTCTGGTATATTGCCACACTAGAATTCCTCCCTTTTAGGACTGCTTCTTCAGCGTTCATTCTCAAACGGTTCATTTGCGCATGCGGTTGTGTCTGTGGGTCTCACACCAATGGCTCACTAGACAAACCAACCATGCAACAGAAAACCTTAGTAGATGACATGCCTTTACATTGAGGTTATCTTCTTATAGAAGCTTCATGGCACGTCATCTATACAATCCCGTAGTCGTAACCTTCGATAACATTTACCATGTTGTTCCAACATGCTGACGTTGTGCTTGAACTAGTTATGGCCCAGTGTGGGTGGGCGGAACAACAAAGAAAACTGTTGCAAGGGCCAGTATTGTGCCTTGATGTCGACGTCTGTTTTGGCGGTATTGGTCTCGAAACACCATCGAGTCGAATGGCTGCTGGAACAGAGGGGTAACACTTATGGGAATGCCCCACGTGCTGTGAGGCCAGTTTTCTTATCAAGAATCATTTTCAAACTCATACTGGATCTTTCTTGTAGCAGAACAATGGACATACTAAATTTTCAGCAGAATATATATATATATATATATATATATATATATATATACGAGGCGTGTTCAAATGAAAACGGGACTTGTTACACCACGCGTGATAGAGCGCACTGATATTGATGACATTTTGCACTAGTAATGAGTATCCAATAATTTACATACGGTCACGTGTTCATCTTCCCAGCATGCATATGTGCTGCAGAAGACTGTTAAAAATATGGCGGGTGTGATTCCGAACCCGTCCAAAGTGAATCAGCGTGCTGTGATCCAGTTTCTTTCATTTGAAGGATGTCAAGCAGTAGACATTCATCGGAGAATGAAGGCAGCATATGGTGACAAATGTTTGTCGAGGACCAGAGTGATGGAGTGGGTGCGTATGTTTAAAGACGGACGTGAGTTAACGGCAGATCTTGCACGGCCAGGTCAGGCGCATATTGTTGCAACAGAAGAAGCCATAGCCGTGCTTGATAAAGCAGTACTGACTGACCGTCGTCGGAGCATTCGTTCGCTTGCAGAAGAATTCCATATGTCAATTGGGACAGCCCACATGGTTGTTCGGAAGAAATTGAACTATCGGAAGGTGTGTTCACAGTGGGTCCCACGGATGTTGACTGACCACCATAAGGAAGAACGGATGGGGTGGAGTTTGAACCACCTGATGCGTTACAGGGCAGAGGGTGATGCATTTCTGTTGAGCATTGTGGCAGGTGATGAATCGTGGTGCCACCACTATGAACCGAGCAGCAAAATTGACAGCATGCAATGGAAACATCCAGGTTCACCAAAACCCAAAAAATTCAAGACACAGGTTTCTGCTGGGAAGGTTATGGTGACTGCATTTTTTGACCATGAAGGGCTTTTGTTGACTGATTTTAAGGAACCTGGTGTCAACATCAATGCCGCCCATTATAAAGACACTTTAGACAAGCTGCATGAGGCCATCAAGGCTAAGCGACCAGGCAGACTTTCTCAAGGTGTGATTCTTCTCCACGACAACGCTCGTCCGCACGTCGCAAAAATTGTGCAGGAAACATTGGCAAAGAAGAATTGGGAAGTTCTTCATCACCCAGCCTATAGTCCCGATTTATCCCCGTGTGATTTCCATTTGTTCGGACCGTTGAAGAAAGCACTAAAGGGACAGCGATTCAACAGCGACGCAGACGTGAAGACAGCGGTGACCACATGGTTCAGAGAACAGCCACGCAACTTTTTCTCGGACGGCATTCGACGTCTACCTAAACAGTGGGATGCTTGCCTAAAAGCATACGGAGATTTTTTCTGATGAACCCAGGTGCATTCTTATTCACAAGTGGTTGCTTTGTTCAATTCCGTTGAAAATATTAAATTGCGTATGATACTTTTTAAATAAATCCACAAGTCCCGTTTTCATTTGAACACGCCTCGTATATATGGTCGTCATCATATGACATTCTTTTCAGAATGTGGTCTTCCTTGTAGATTCTCTGAACACTCCATGATTCTGGGCGGGTTGACCTGCCGCAGTTAGAGACATGTTTAAACATTCTGATATATCCATGGACTATCGTTATCTTGGGAGCCCTATTATCCTGTTGCTGTTAACTCTGCCTTCAGTTATTAATCTTTCCCTGCTATGTTTCTTTGTATGACCAAAAATACAGCTTTCTTGTTAAGATGTTAAGGAGCCAGCCCTCTTCGATGTTTATATATATATATATATATATATATATATATATATATATATATATATATATATATATATATATATATTTATACTAGAGAATGAAAATGCTCTGTGTCACCATTTATCTGCCGGGGAACAATCAACCCCAATAGGCAATACTCCTTGAGAGTGAAAGAAAATCATGGCAAAGTCCCTTCTGGAAGACTCCATCCCATGGCATTGCACATTACAGCCACATAAAGGTTATTTGTGACTTGCAAAGATTTCGAAAAACATCCTCAGTAAAAAACGTTCTATGGGCACACCCACCTGCAGTTGAAAGTCAAACCCAACAACCTAACAGGGAGCAAGTGACAAACTCATACTGTCACAAAGCTATAATTTCCTGATTCTAGAACTATTGATGTTTTTGTTTTTAAAAAATCTGTCTCAATTGGGGATTTAACAATTGGGGATTTAACAATTGGGGATTTAACAATTGGGGATTGAACAACTGGGGATTTAACAATTGGGGATTTAACAATTGGGGATTTAACAATTGGGGATTGAACAGAGTTAAAAAAAAAACAACTAGTGTACATTACTATTGTTGATTCCACCAGAATTTGTATCATGTACTTCTGAAATAGAGATTGAGATAAGAATTGTAATAATCAACTACGTAAATTATGAACGTACATAAATCTATCCTGATGGAAGCAAAAAGGTAAATCATAAATTCATGGAAACAAAAAGGTAAATCATAAATTCATGGAAACAAAAAGGTAAATAATAAATTCAATAAATCATAAATTCATGGAAACAAAAAGGTAAATAATAAATTCAATAAATCATAAATTCATGGAAACAAAAAGGTAAATAATAAATTCAATAAATCATAAATTCATGGAAACAAAAAGGTAAATAATAAATTCAATAAATCATAAATTCATGGAAACAAAAAGGTAAAT
This sequence comes from Meghimatium bilineatum, assembly GCA_034231615.1. Classification (NCBI taxonomy): domain Eukaryota; kingdom Metazoa; phylum Mollusca; class Gastropoda; order Stylommatophora; family Philomycidae; genus Meghimatium; species Meghimatium bilineatum. The sequence continues at coordinate 35,137,336 of CM067307.1, forward strand.
CATAAATTCATGGAAACAAAAAGGTAAATAATAAATTCAATAAATCATAAATTCATGGAAACAAAAAGGTAAATAATAAATTCAATAAATCATAAATTCATGGAAACAAAAAGGTAAATCATAAATTCATGGAAACAAAAAGGTAAATCATAAATTCAATAAATCATAAATTCATGGAAACAAAAAGGTAAATAATAAATTCAATAAATCATAAATTCATGGAAACAAAAAGGTAAATCATAAATTCATGGAAACAAAAAAGTAAATCATAAATTCAATAAATCATAAATTCATGGAAACAAAAAGGTAAATAATAAATTCAATAAATCATAAATTCATGGAAACAAAAAGGTAAATAATAAATTCAATAAATCATAAATTCATGGAAACAAAAAGGTAAATAATAAATTCAATAAATCATAAATTCATGGAAACAAAAAGGTAAATAATACATTCAATAAATCATAAATTCATGGAAACAAAAAGGTAAATCATAAATTTAATAAATCATAAATTCATGGAAACAAAAAGTAAAATAATAAATTCAATAAATCATAAATTCATGGAAACAAAAAGGTAAATAATACATTCAATAAATCATAAATTCATGGAAACAAAAAGGTAAATAATAAATTCAATAAATCATAAATTCATGGAAACAAAAAGGTAAATAATACATTCAATAAATCATAAATTCATGGAAACAAAAAGGTAAATCATAAATTCAATCTTCTTACCAATATTGTGTTATCAATGTCAAATGGACACTACTAAAGAACAAAAGAGAAAGCTTACTGCCGGGTATGTGTGAAATGAGATGCCTAAGAAAAGCTGCAAACAGAACAAGAAGAGATCATGTGAGGAATGAGGAGATTAAAATAACTGTTGGAATAATATCAGTGGTAAAATACATTGAAAAACAGAGACTGAATTGATTCTGTCACTTAATGAGCCATAGGAAGACCACGGAAAAGATGAATAGAAAATGTTAGGAACATCTTGAACAAACACGGTCATAGCACAGCCGAGACAACACATCTGGTAGTGGAACACAAGCTTGAGCTCCAATCACCTCCTTCGCGTCAGGACACCTTTAGCTTAGAAGGAGCTAGTACTTTAGGGGATCCGTACCACCTTTAGCTTGCTAAAGGTTAATGGCAAGAGTGGATAACAAATCAACTGGGGAAAGACAATAGACTTATTGAGAATGCACCCTTATTGGCCAGCGACAAGAGCATACAACATAAAAAATGGAAGCAGTAAGAGGCATAAGATGACCACGAAAAGGGTGGATTTCAGGAGTTACCAACATTCTGAGACATCACAAAATTACTGCATATCACAGTGACCAAAATGTGCCATAACTTTTTACACTTCAACAAGGAACTGAAAACATAGAGGTATGGCAGGATTAAGGAATTGAAAACAGAGAGGCATGGCAGGATCTTTACGTGGATGTTTCCAAAGTGGTTATTCTAAAGGGTTATGGGTTTGATAATAGTAAATTCTACATCAAATAAATGTGAACCCTGCCAAAGACGGATGTGTCAGGCCATTGACACAAATAAAACAGTGACACACCGCCACACCTCATGCCCATTCTCTGGACTACACCCTGCTGCAAATCTAGTAAGACTTGTCCTGCTACAAGAGAGAAGCTGCGAGAGTTTGAGAATGAATGAGCTGAAGATGAATGCTAACAAAATAAATAAATTGGGAAATATAGAACTTTATTTGTAAGTTGTGATTAAATATGACTAGTAATCAATGATATTTGTGTAATCAACTGCTACACATTTTACAGCTTGGTAGACAAGGAGAGAATTCACAATACTTCACTTCTTGGAGGTCGTGGTATCAGGACTACCGTAACCATGCAACCACCATATTTTTTAATGAATTCGGGGCTCTGATATAACCAAATTGGAGTATCGTCTGCGGTTTACAATAGGTACTTGTTATTTAAATAAAATACCGTAGAAGTTAGTACCCAGAAACGCTGGTCGGCAAATTCCATGGTGCTGCACCCTAGATTCTGGTTGTAAAGTCCACGGTGCTGCACCCAGGCTGTTGGTTGGCAAGTCCCACGGTGCTGCACCCAGACACTGGTTGACAAATCCCACGGTTCTGTACCCAGATGCTCGTCGGCAAGTCCTACGGTGCTGCACCCAGACACTGGTCTGCAAGTTCTACGGTGCTGTCCCATGCTTCCTGTCGATTTATATCAACATCATGTACAGATAGAGTCAACAATTTGTTCTTCTTCAGCGTTCATTCTCAAACTCCTGCTGAATTCTCTTGTAGCAGAAAAATGTCCTAGATTTCCAGCAGAATGTAGTCCAGAGAATGGAAATGCGTTGTGCCGCCGTTTTATTTGCGCCAATGGCCCGACACATCCGTCTTCTGCGGCAACAATTTGTTAACATTAATGATATCCCTGTGCACATATTTCTCACTTGCATGTCTTTAACTGTTTCATTAATATTGATTTTCCAATGAGCACAGTACTAAAGAAGGTTATGTCGGGTCAATAGCATAAATAAAATGGCAAAGCATCTATTGCCTGGTTTATATCATCATGGAAATTTATTAGGACTCCTCCGCTGAGTATTGCCGTGGCCTGAAAGGGAAATAAAAAATAGCGACACTGTTACCTGTCATGCATGTTATAAGAGGCAACTAAGGAAGTTTTGGAGTGGAGTTGGCTGTCCATTCCATATTGGGTCAAAGTGACGCAGAAACATAGCTGAAATTGGATGTGTCAGTCAGAAAAGTGCAGAATATCGCAACTAAGCTGTAAACCATGACACAGCACATTCTGTTCTCTGGACTACATCCTGCTGTTCTACAGGAGCTTGAGAACAAATGCAGAAATAGTAGGAGTCCTACTACAAGAGAGCTCCAGCAAGAGTTTAAGAAGAAACATTTAAAAAAAACAACACAGGCACAAATGGACATATTTATTTTTATATATAAATAAATATTTAGGCATAAATATTTTATGTTTATTTATTGTTCTTCTTCTCTTCTTCCTGTCCTCATGTACCTTTTGGTGTTAAGGGGAGAGTGAGTGTACAGTCTTTTGCCCTTCTATTTGCCTCTTCTGCTGTTATATTACCGAGTATCTCTAATACACTATCTATCCACCTTTTACGAGGGCGTCCAATAGGTCGACTGTTTTCGTATCGTTTTTTAAGTGTTTTTTGGATAATACTTTGCTCTTTCTGTCTGGTTATGTGGCCGTACCATTTAACTTGTTGTTTCTGTATATATTCTATTGTTGGCTTGATCCCTAATTGTTTCCTTAGTGCTTCATTCCTGATTTTGTCTCTCAAGCTAACTCCAATCATACGTCTCACACATTTCATTTCAGTGGTGTTAATCTTACGTATTGTTCTAGAGTCTAATGTCCAAGTTTGACACTGATTTGACAATTTATTGTTCAATTCCAATATTTCTTCTGTGTTCATTCTCAAACTCCTGCAGATTACCAGGATGTAGTCCAGAAAATGGAACGTGTTGTGTCATGGTTTATAGCTTAACTGCGATATCTGCACCTTTTGGTTTGACACATCTGACTTTAGCATCGTCTATGGGTCACTTTGGAATGCATGACAGTGCGGTTAGAATGCCGTTCTCAGACCCTTGAGGTCCTAGGTTCAATCCATGGTTGGGACAGGATTGTTTTTTATTTCGGAGGTACAATCAAAATCCGTCCCGTACATGTCGCAGCGTCTGCTATGGCAAAGCGGCCTTTATTTCCACATCCTATAGAAAACTTCCCTGCACTCCTTCACAAAAAAACATGCAGTAACTGAAGGTTTTTATTTTATGGGTCACTTTGACCCTCTATGGGATGCAGCAGTCAATTCCATCCCCGAAGCCTCGTAACAGCATCGCTATTCATTGTTTCCCTTTTGGACTTTGACGTATTACAGGGCTACACAAAATTTCTTTGGATATTTCAGCAACAAGGTGTGATTTCATCATGACCTACCTATCCTGAATGTGACCGGCGGACTCTCGGAAGGTTGCTCACATTTTATCTTGCTCCAGTAGTAGAAGTTATTGTAGGAAAATGTTCCGGCCGGGTACATTCGGGAATAGTGGCTGGATGCAGTGAAGAATTCCTGTGTGCGTAAAGTGACTTATTTTTTGTGCGGGACATGCTGGAGTCATGACAGAGAAGATATGTTGGCCGCACACGCCGCTACTATGGCTTTTGGTGGAGTGATGGATGTGGCAGACATTTTGAACGCCCTACGGAAAATGCATGAACAAATGACTGTATAAGTGATGATGACTCTTGTTTCATGACTAGAATAAGGGAGCTTGGTTTGAAATGTGCTGTCGCTAGAAAGGAGTGGTTTTGTGGGTGAGAAAAAATGATGGTCAATCAACGTTGTAATGGGACCGTCAGTCAACGTGTAATGGCGGCTATACTCAAGGAGAGATCTGAGCACCTATAGACTTGTCTGGAGTGCAGTGACGATGATCCAACGACTAACACATTGTAGGAAAATAGTTTTGTTCATAAGTCAGTCACATATACAATCATCATACAACATATTGTTTCATGTGTGCACACTTTATAAGAAAATATACCTTTTATATGTATATATTTCATGAAAAATATACTTCCATGTATGCAAACTTCATCAATGATATGCATTATACTGGTAAAAAAAAAACTAAAAATTGGTGAGATAAAATTTTGGACTGAAACCACAGGATGCAGAACATATTCTTCCTATATATCAACTCTACAAAGAAGAGAGAAAATATGGCGTACTTCTTCCAAACCTGAGTGGTTCTATGGATGACCGGAATACGACAAGAACTACTACCACCGGTTCCAACTATTCACAACTGTACTATGACTGAGGAGAACTAGTCCATTTCCAGAATGGCTATGGGTTGTCAAGAGCTGCATGCTCAGAGTGAAAGGGATTAAATCATCATCATCATGGATGACCAGAAGCAAATTACACCGTTCATTGAATCTATTTGTGCTGTAACCTGATGATTGATGGAATAAACTTGTGATTTATAGAACTATGTTGCCAGTATAATTACCTGGGCCCAACGTGGAAGGAAAGAATAGTAACACTAACACTATGGTAAGAGATAACTAAAATGAAAGGATGCAGGTTTTGCTGTCATATCTCATGATCTTTGCTGCGACGAAGTCTGTTAAAGACTCATATCTCATGATCTTTGCTGCGACGAAGTCTGTTAAAGACTCATATCTCAGCTGCCGGGAAGGTATAAACTCTTATCTTCAGAGTGTCTCGAGGATGCATGAACCCATGACAAAGTTCCCTCCAGCGTAGAAGAATGTTCAACTCACGTCATTGTACTCTAGTAAAACAATCATCTAGAACTTGTACTCTAGTAAAACAATCATCTAGAACTTGTACTCTAGTAAAACAATCATCTAGAACTTGTACTCTAGTAAAACAATCATCTAGAACTTGTACTCTAGTAAAACAATCATCTAGAACTTGTACTCTAGTAAAACAATCATCTAGAACTTGTACTCTAGTAAAACAATCATCTAGAACTTGTACTCTAGTAAAACAATCATCTAGGACTTGTACTCTAGTAAAACAATCATCTAGGACTTGTACTCTAGTAAAACAATCATCTAGAACTTGTACTCTAGTAAAACAATCATCTAGAACTTGTACTCTAGTAAAACAATCATCTAGAACTTGTACTCTAGTAAAACAATCATCTAGAACTTGTACTCTAGTAAAACAATCATCTAGGACTTGTACTCTAGTAAAACAATCATCTAGGACTAGTACTCTAGTAAAACAATCATCTAGGACTTGTACTCTAGTAAAACAATCATCTAGAACTTGTACTCTAGTAAAACAATCATCTAGAACTTGTACTCTAGTAAAACAATCATCTAGGACTTGTACTATAGTAAAACAATCATCTAGGACTTGTACTCTAGTAAAACAATCATCTAGAACTTGTACTCTAGTAAAACAATCATCTAGAACTTGTACTCTAGTAAAACAATCATCTAGAACTTGTACTCTAGTAAAACAATCATCTAGAACTTGTACTCTAGTAAAACAATCATCTAGGACTTGTACTCTAGTAAAACAATCATCTAGGACTAGTACTCTAGTAAAACAATCATCTAGGACTTGTACTCTAGTAAAACAATCATCTAGAACTTGTACTCTAGTAAAACAATCATCTAGAACTTGTACTCTAGTAAAACAATCATCTAGGACTTGTACTATAGTAAAACAATCATCTAGGACTTGTACTCTAGTAAAACAATCATCTAGAACTTGTACTCTAGTAAAACAATCATCTAGAACTTGTACTCTAGTAAAACAATCATCTAGAACTTGTACTCTAGTAAAACAATCATCTAGAACTTGTACTCTAGTAAAACAATCATCTAGGACTTGTACTCTAGTAAAACAATCATCTAGGACTTGTACTCTAGTAAAACAATCATCTAGGACTTGTACTCTAGTAAAGCAATCATCTAGGACTTGTACTCTAGTAAAACAATCATCTAGGACTTGTAGAAGCTCTGGTAAACCTCTCTATCAATAAGAATGCCAGAAAACACACACTTCTTCTTCTGCGTTCGTTCTCAAACTCCTGCAGATTAGCAAGATGTAGTCCGGAGAACGGAAAGCGTTGTGCCATGGTTTACATCATTCCTGCGATATCTGTGCCTTTCGGCCTGACACAACCGACTTCAGCATGGCTTTGGGTCACTGCCCCTATATATGGGATGGGACAGCCAACTCCATCCCATAACCTCCTTAGTCGCCTTTCACGACATGCATGGAAGGTAAACAGTGTTGCTATTCTTTGCTCCCCTTTCGGGCCCCAGCAACACACGGGCGAAACACACACTAATCTGATGTGTTAGAGATAAAATATAGAAAATTGTGATGGATAGTAAACACCCTCAGAAAGAGACATGACAACATAACTAGATAAGAACTGGACTGGAACTCGCACAGGACGATCACATGAAAACCTGCAAAACTTTGTGTGGCAAAAATATTGGCCATTTTAAAAACAATCAGTTTGTATATACTGCATGGCCTCAATACATTGGAGAAATATAAACTGACATTTTAAACAAAATGTGCTATTACCTACATTCCCAGGTAAATGTGACTTCATTATATCTCAGAATGCACAAGTGCTCTATAAAGTGAAATGCAGAATTTAATATAATTTCCTCATGTCTGCCTCTACTATCACCAAATTTCTTCATAGGATTATTTTTCTTCCTCAGTCTTCATTCTCAAACTCCCGCTGGTTCTCTCTTGTAACAGGACAACGGTCTTACTAGAATTTCCAGCAGGATGTAGTCCAAAGAATGGAAATGCGCTGTATTGCCGTTTTATTTACGCAGATGACCCGACATGTCCGTCTTCTGCGGAATAGGCCCAAAAACTTACACAAAATATGCAGACATGTTATAAAGGTAAAGTAAAGTTAACCCACATCATTTAACTGTCATAAGGTTGAGAGATCACAGCATTTAACTGTCGTACGGTTGAGAGATCACAGCATTTAACTGTCGTACGGTTGAGAGATCACAGCATTTAACTGTCGTAAGGTTGAGAGATCACAGCATTTAACTGTCGTACGGTTGAGAGATCACAGCATTTAACTGTCGTAAGGGTGTGAGATTGCATCATTTAACTGCTGTAAGGGTGTGAGATCGCAGCATTTAACTGCCGTTAGGGTGTGAGATAACATTATTTAACTTCCGTAAGGGTGTGAGATCGCAGCATTTAACTGCCGTAAGGGTGTGAGATCGCAGCATTTAACTGCTGTAAGGGTGTGAGATCACAGCATTTAACTGCCTTTAGGGTGTCAGATTACAGCATTTAACTGCCGTAAGGTGTGCAATGTTACTGATCTCGCATTTCTGTGGCTCTGCTATATGAGAGCAGCTCATATGCGAAGTCAGTGCACTAATCACTGCGCTACGCTGCCCCCTAACCGCTTTTGTTAATAGAGATATTATACTTACACGTCTGGGATTTTTGAATTTGATCGAAATTTTTTTTAAGAACTTCGGAGTATTTCTAAAATCGCCCAGGTGTTGCCGTAGCCCGAAAGGGTAGCAAAGAATAACAACATTGTTTGCTTTCCGTCCATGTCATATGATTGGCCAAGGAGGTTTATGGGGTGGAGTTGGCTGTCCCATATAGGCTCCAAGTGACCCAGAAGCCATGCTGAAACAGGATGTATCAAGCTGAAAGGCACAGATATCGCATCAAAGCTGTAAACAATGACAATGCATTCCGTTCTCTGAACTACATCCTGTTATCTGCTGCAGTTTGAGAATGAAGGCAAGCAGAAGAAGTAGTAGATCTCTGATAAAATCATAAAACAGTAATGTTTCTAATTCCTGTCAAAAAAGTTCCAGGAAAAAGTTGATTGCGGAAGAAGCAGAGGAAACTGTGTCCCCTATCAACTAGCTGGTACGCATGTGGTTGCGTCTGTGGGTCTCACTAATGGCCCACTAGACATACCATCCATGCAACAGAAAACCTTAGTGGATGACATGCCGTTATATTGAGGTTATCTTCTTATAGAAGCTTCATGGCATGTCATCTATACAGTTATGATTTTGTTTTGTTGTTGAAATGTTTTTCATGTTTGCCTGAATATATATGTATGCACCCTCTGTGGTTGGGAGGGAGCCAGAGATGTACTGTGCAGCACTGAGGAGGAGGAAACTGACATCCCTGTTTTTCCTATAGCTGTGGCCCATCATAGAGGCACAGTGACAATCCTTTTGACTTGAACATTTGGTTGCATGTCTGGAGCTATAGAGAAGTTCGGCATAACCAGTAGTCAATTGGTGGCGGGGAATGAGCACAGTGAACCCTATCTTGGCTACAGTGGCTAGGTGCAGTGCATAGGTTGAAACCTACCTTCCTAGAGGTGTGATAGTTATTCTCTGGCTCTGTCCCGGGGTGGGCCGAAAATCCACAGACTTCCCAGCAATATAATGCCATCTAATGCCATTAGGTCAAAGGTCATGGGCCCATGGATCGCTGGATCATTAACCAACCAACCATCAACTATAGTCCGTTCAGATTCGTTTGCAGAGATGTTAAATTATTTTTATCAAAAACGTATTGTTCATTTGGATTGATCATTTGAAGTTAGGTTTAGAATAATAATGTCGCTATAGAAATATTTTTTTATCAAAGAAATGTGATCCAGTATCAAAGATACCTTATTTAACCTATATTAAAAAAAGTTAATCTAAATTATAAACAATCGCTGGATTATGTAGATGCTTACATCTCACAGCTGATTATTAAATATAAAGGCATGACCCTCACGGTAGAATGTGCACCGTTCTAAAAGTAGTTGTTTCCACTGTACATTTGTATAAAGCAATGTTACATATGGAAATTCCCGTTTAGCACCAAATATTATTTTTCCTGAACTTAGAATTATGTGAAATCAAAAACGGCTATTGACTCGATTTCAAGTCACAAGTCAGAGGCACGTCTCAATATTTACAGAAAGTAGGCGGCACTAAGCATATTACCTTCTGCAAGTCTATGTGAGAATGAATCTGAAAGCGAAATATTTTACTGAGCATAACATTGCTATAAAGATTTATCAATACTTCTGCAGAGAGCGTAAAAAGGGACATCTTTATTGTTCTTTATCAAATCCTGAGAAGAGAACAATGCATATTTTAGGTTTGTGTAAACGTTCATTTGATCGAATAGTGGAAGCAAGCGGATATTTATTGCCAACAAATTCACGAAAGCAAGGAAGGAAAGAAAAGATAGACAGTTTCGATAAGGACCTAGTAAAAAGAGAAATATGTAGAATGTTTGATAAAAACGAAGAAGTGACACTTAGAAAGTTGAAGATTTGGCTGAAAACTAATAACGACATTTAAATATCAAAAACTTTATTATGGAAAACTGTAAGAAATGCAGGCTTCACCTTTAGAAAGTATGCTGGTGGAAAAAACATTATTTGTGAAAAGCCACATCTGGTAGCTCTTAGAAGCAAGTATTTACGTGAAGTGAAGGGAATGCGCGAGAATGGTTATGATATTGTGTATTTAGATGAAACTTGGATCAACGCTCATCATACAAATGAAAAGGAATGGCAGTTAGCAGATGGAAGTATTAAAAGATCAGTACCAAGTAGTAAAGGGCAACGTTTGATAGTTGCACATGCAGGTAGCAGACATAATGGGTTGTTGCAGAATGCTCATCTAATTTTCATTTCAAAATCCATTGACAATAGAGACTACCACTCCGAAATGAATGGGCACATATTCGAAGACTGGATCGAAAAAAGTATTCTTCCAATATTAGATAGACCTTCTTGTCTGATAATGGACAATGCTTCATACCATAACGTAGTGAACGTAGAAGATAGAATCCCAACATCATCAAGTACAAAAGATGCAATCAAAACGTGGCTCATAAAAGAACACATACCAGTTACAGACAGGTACTTGAAACCCGAATTGCTTAACCTTGTAAAACAGACACAACGAACAAAGATATTTAAAATAGACAAGTTAATTGAAGAACATGGTCATAGATGTTTGAGACTACCTCCATATCATGCACACTTAAATCCTATAGAGCTAATTTGGGCAAAAGTTAAAGGACACGTAGCATCTACAAATACAACTTTCAAATTATGTGATATTGAGACACTTACAAATCAGGCTCTATCAAATATACATAAAGACTACTGGGTGAAATGTGAGGATCATGTGTTACGCCAAGAAGAGGAATATTGGAAAAAGGAAGGTTTGTTGTTTGTTCAGCCGAAAACAGTAATCGACCTATTTGACTCATTATGAATGATCATTACTCTGATTAAGTCTACACTAAAAAAAGTTTGATTTGCAAAATTTACAAGTTGATTTGTAAAACATTTCATTGCTCAATACCACCCAAGCAATTCAAAAAAATGTTATAAGCAAACCATCAACCATTACTTATAAAAATTAGCCCGCTTGATTCAATACAGAAGTTCAGATATCTTGGATCAACTATTACAGGCAAAATTTCCTTACATGAAGAAATATATGTACTTATTTCAAAGGCAGCGACAACATTTGTGAAACTCACACCAAGAGCATGGAACAATATCAAATTGACTCTATGAACAAAAGATATATTTTAAATTTTTTTACACCTGCCACCATGTAAAATTTTGTGGACACGCCTATGGGTCATCATTGCACTAGATTACTGTAAAATATTTTGTTTATGGTCGAAATAATATTTACATGGGCAAACATCAAAAGAATTCGCCGCTTTCAAATAACCGTTACAGCTAGACATCAAGTAACACATATGTTTTCGCGACATGGACATTTTAACAACGTATGCCAAAATTCATGTGAAATCATCAAGAACTTTTTGAATTATAAATCATAACATCTCGGCAAACGAATCTGAACGGACTATAGCTGGACATTAGCAAGAAACATAATTTTTTCACTTCTGTTGCTGATCTTTGGCAAAAAAAGTTTCATGGCTAAAATACACAGCAGCTGTAGTAATTATTCAGCAAAAATAATCTTCTCCCCTTCTAGTTCCCTGCGGAACATAGGGCTGCTGTTGTCACTCTCCATCAATTTGTCATATGCTGTCATCGTCATCTGTCATCGTTAAGAATTTTTGCATTTATTCTCATACTTCCTGTGTGAATTTACTTGTATAAGCTATTATTTGAAGCAACATTGCAATGTCTCTGCATATAGCACTCTTCCTTTAGTGGCCCAGAGGTCCATCCATTGTTGTTTACAGTTGTTGCGGATGTGTTTAACTGTTCTATGGTCTATTTGCAAAAATAATAATTTACAATAATTAATACAAGGAATTACAACGGAAAGAACTCTTTCTTAACAGAAAATATTAACATGTCAACATAAAAAAATGACATTATAAATGAAGAACACAATAGTAATTCCTTTTTCCAAAGTGGTTTTCACAACTGTGCTTTGAAACAATGAATTACAAAGTTCTTAAGTTTGTTAAAATATTGATAAGGGCAGCATAGACAACATAAAATTACAGGCTAAGACCATGTGATACATAAAAGATAAACATCAATGTAGCTATCTATCATAGAACATTCAAGCCCAAGCAAAGAACAGCTTGTGTATAACATGTTAAAGATTAACCCTTTGAACACTGAACTCCTGGGACTATTGACCCTGTGCCCAAGCTCCCGAATAGCTTCAGTCTTTTATAAATATATTAAACTTCCATAAGCAATATGTACATATAAAAGCATTTTAATTGTGCATATACTATGCATATAAATATATACATAAGCTTATATATATATCAGTCTTATCTGTCGTTAAATGTCACTATTCACTTCAATCTCATTGTGCTCATGTATTTTTCCCCCAACCTATCAGTTATAGATCTAGAGTTGTAAGGTAACTTGAGGCTTCACAAAGTTATAGATCTAGAGTTGTAAGGTAACGAGGCTTCATAAAGTTATAGGTCTAGAGTTGTAAAGTAACTTGAGGGTAACTTCACTTGAGGGTAAGGTAACTTCACAAAATGCTTCCTATGTCTAGCTCTGCCTCATCCTCAGAATAACAGGACCGTTATATATTATTAACAGGACCGTTGTAATATTATTACTATTAAAAATACTCAATAACAGGACCGTTGTAATATTATTACTATTAAAAATACTCAATCTCTATATCCTGCTACAAGTAAGTTCTCTGGACCATATTCTGTTGGAAATCTAGTAAGACCATTGAGTCTAGCTTCAAGACAGATCAAGCAATAGTTTGAGAACAGATGCAAAGAAAGAAGGTCTGTATCAACAAATTCAATAGGAAGCTGTGGTAGTGTTATGTGAAGTCATTCGACCACTGACCAGCAGACCCTGGTAGTGTCTTGTGAAGTCATTCATCCACTGTCCAGTAGACCAGGGTTTCAAATCCACTCATTATTCATAGTTTGAAATAAAAATGACTCCCTAGGTTCACACAGCCATCAGGAAGTAGGCACCAGGGTTCATGCTCTGGGAAAGTCGAGGAATGGTACTACTGCTACTGAACAAATAAGGCATGTGACACTAGTCAGGGAGTTTCTGATTAAATACTGTTGAGGCAGCTGAGCACGTTGGGAACCATGTGCTATGTCACTTTGGGAATCGTGTGCTATGACACTGGGCTCCATATATGTTTGTTTTGCGTTCGCTCCATTGTAACCATCACGGATATCCGTGCGATTTCCGGCGGGAACATCATTACGTTGTGCCACCGTTATGCGCCTTGTAGGCCTAGCACATCCGATTTCGGCATGCCTTGACAATTCGGGTGGGCTACCCTTAGCCTGTGACAGCCTCTATATCTGTCTCCAGGCACGCGTAGTGGCGACTCTTCGCCCAGACAATTTTTGCTCTCGTCTGACTCGCACGAGGTGTTCCACTGTCTATGAACTTGCCTCGTGTAATTGGACGTGCTGTGCCTGTGCCCATTGGGTACTGAACCGTTTCTCATCCGTGAGCCTGGTTCCTTAAGGGGAAGAACTCAACAGAGGAGTTGGACCCAGGCTCTTTCGCCCTCTTAGCCGAGGTGTCATTCACCGACATCGTGTACCCCTTGTCCAAGTTCGAGTCTCACACCACGCGTTTGAGAGCAAGGTTTTCTCGAGCTGAGCGTCCTTGTCCCAATAGCGCCTGAGCCCATCAGGTACTGAACCCTTTCTCTCTTCAAGTGTATTTCTGGTGTAGGAAAACCTGACAGTAGAGTTGGGCCAGGGCTAAATCGTTGTCCCTTTTGTGCCTGAGCCCATCGGGTACGGAACCCTTTCTCTCTGCAAGTGTACTTCCAGTATAGGAAACTTTGACAGTAGAGTTGGGCCAGGACTACCATCGTTGTCCCTTTCTTGCCTAAGCCCATCGGGTACAGAACCCTTTCTCTTCGCGAGCATATTTCCGGTTTATGAAGGATCGACATTAGAGTTGGATTAGGTCTTCTTGCTTTACCAAACGCCAATGAATGGGTCTGGGTCTCTGCCTGTAAAGAACACAGGTAACTAGAAGCTCATCTCGAGCTGACGGAGCTTGTAGTTCCCCTTTCCTAGGGACTTTTCACTTTCTATTTGCAGTTCGCGCTGCCCTCTAGCGCTGTTCTGCCCTTTCATTGTTTCATTTTACTCTGTATGAAATCTATTTGTCTCTCGCCATGCATCTACCTTTACGTGCATTTTACATTGGCCGCCCCTCCAATGTTCGGACTGGACTATCTAGCTTCACTGTATGTCGACAGTGTCGCTATATGTGGTGATGCTGGTGGTGTCGGAGATATTGTCTGTCTCTTGTGCAGTCAAATCTCTTTCCATCTGCTACCTCCACATTCTCGGACACGATCCCCAAATGATTTGGCCAGAATCAGCTCGAGCTGCTGTATTTCTGTTTCCAGGGTGCACCGCGTGGAGGTACATTTGGGATCTTGGTTATCTGCTAACCCTGGGTCCGCCTAGAGCAATGCGTTCCCTTTGCACCCCGGCTCCATATATAAAACTCATATTACCTTTCTATCTATCTATCCATCCTAATCTATGCTATCTAATATAATATAAACGCATTCAGTTGCGTCTGTGGGTCTCACTAATGGCCCACTAGTCAAACCACCCATGCAACAGAAAACCTTAGTAGATAACATGCCATTATATTGAGACTCTCTTTTGGAAGCTTTGTAGCATGTCATCTATACAATTATAAACTCCCTCATGAGTAGAATATTCCTTCAATAAGCATTGCACTAAGCCAAAAGCTGAAGTCTCCTGGGTATGAAAGAAAGCTCATGTAAAACCACCTTGCTGCACATACGAAGTAAGAGCTAATCGCTCCCAATTCCTGTGGTTCTAAATCAATCAATCAATATCATCTAATCTAACCTAACATATCTATCGTCTTTTGTCTACATTTGCTGCAATGCATTATAGGATTGAATGACCCTTCGGTTTTCAGGCTATGGTACATGTGGTTGCTCGATATGCAGCAGTGTTGTGATAATTCACTTCAATCTACCTTCTTGCTGGTCTTCTTTTGCCTCTTTCTGTTTCCATTTTCATGTTGTATGCTCTTACCACTGGCCAGTAAGGGTTCATTCTCATTAAGTGATATTATCTTTACTACATTCTTCTTTTTCTTCTTCTAGTTCATTCTCAAACTCCCGCTGGATCTCCCTTGTAGCAGGACAACAGTCTTACAAAATTTCCAGCAGGATGTAGCTGAGAGAGTGGAAACTATCTGTGTCTCCATTTTATTTGCGCCAATGGCTTGACACATCCATCTTCAGTAGAGTTACTACATTCAACAAAACGTGAACATATGTAGAAATACAGAAAATCTGTGCAAGTTGACGGTATGTTCGGATGAAAATAGTTCACATTTATTGTATATCATTTGTATCCATCCACACAAATTTTGATCTCAACTAATCACACAACGCCATTTGATCTCAACCAATCACACAACGCCATTGACCTCTCTTGCCTTATGGGCATAAACTTTTTCCCATTTTCTCAGACTGCACGCACACAAGAACTGGTACAGGTTTTTACACATCCCTTCGTTGAATGGGTTATAGTCTTCATCCAAATACTTTAAATATGTAATTCTCTCCCTTGAGGCAGCCTCCCATGTTGTTAAACCCTGAAAAGAAATGGACCAATCAGAAGTTGTTTTTACAACAAGCCTTCATTGAGGACAATAACAATTTTGATAGCACAATAACTATTGAACCATTAATTTCTCTCACAATAACTATTGAACCATTAATTTCTCTCTCAATAATTATTGAACCATTAATTTCTCTCACAATAATTATTGAACCATTAATTTCTCTCACAATAATTATTGAACCATTAATTTCTCTCACAATAATTATTGAACCATTAATTTCTCTCACAATAATTATTGAACCATTAATTTCTCTCACAATAATTATTGAACCATTAATTTCTCTCACAATAATTATTGAACCATTAATTTCTTCTCTTCTTCTTCTGTGTTGGGATAATTAATCTAGACAATACAATATTTCATTTATTAAGTGGATTAAATCCGCTCTGTAGTAGAGCCTACAACAAAGATCACATCAATGTTTCGAACAAAAGGTCTTTATTAAGAAAGGGACAGACAAACACAGACTTGATTAGTTTAGTTTCCCGCTGAAGATGGATGTTTCAGGCCATTGGCACAAATAAAATGTATTTCCATTCTCTGGACCACATTCTGCTGGATATCTAGTAGGACCATGGTCCTGTTACAAGAGAGATCCAGCGGGAGTTTGAGAATGAAAGCTGAAGAAGAAGAAATTATATGCAATAATGAATAAAGAATTCAGGGATTTGTTTGGCCCTGTGGCTGCATGATAATAGTGTGTATCTGTGATGGCCAAGATACAGTGTTCAAATCCAGCCACAGCATTTGTGCATTTTGAAACATGTTGTTAAATAAGCATTGTGATATAAAAGTATGCGTTATAGAAGGATTAAACCGTACTGAAGTGGAGAATTGTGATATAGAAGTACGTGCTATAGAGGGATTCAACCGTACTGAAGTGGAGAATTGTGATAAAAAAGTACGTGCTATAGAGGGATTCCACTGTACTGAAGACTAAAAGGCCTTTATCAAGATACGCACAAAACATCAAAAGACGAATAGAAATGATAAAAAGTGGAGAATTCTTCATTCTTCTTGATTAGAAACTGGCTTCACAGCACATGGGGCATTCCCATAAGTGCTCTGCCCTCTGCTCCAGCAGCTATCCGATTCGATGGTGTTTTGAATCTAATGCCGCCGAAACAGACGTTGACATCAGGGCACAACTCTGGCCCTTGTGAAAAGTTTCTTTGTTGTTCTGCCAACCCACGCCGTGCCCATAACTAGCTCAAGCACAACGTCGGCCTGTCGGAACAACATGGTAACTGTTATCAAAGGTTACGACTATGGGATTGTATAGATGATATGCCATGAAGCTTCTATAAGAAGATAACCTCAAAATAAAGGCATGTCATCTACTAAGGTTTTCTATTGCATGGTTGGTTTGTCTAGTGAGCCATTGGTGAAACCCACAGACGCAACCGCATGCACATTATGCGGTTTAGTGGAAAAATGGTACTGAAGCGGAGAATTATAATGTGTGCATATTTTCATGACCTTGACATAGTAAACTTACCTTGAACATAAGGTAACTATGGAAGCCTAGGAGACCACATACAATCAAACCACCAAAACACAGTATGAAGAGGTCAATAAACAGGATAGCATTAGTCTCCAACCAGTCAGTCCAAAATAATTTGAACTTAAATGCAGTCCTGGACATGGAAAAAAAAGAGAGAGATAGATAATAATGAGAAGATGATTACATCATTCTTATTCGTTCACTTTCAGACTTTAAATGACTTTGAGATTACATCATTCTTATTCGTTCATTTTCAGACTTTAAATGACTTTGAGATTACATCATTCTTATTCGTTCACTTTCAGACTTTAAATGACTTTGAGATTACATCATTCTTATTCGTTCACTTTCAGACTTTAAATGACTTTGAGATTACATCATTCTTATTCGTTCACTTTCAGACTTTAAATGACTTTGAGATTACATCATTCTTATTCGTTCACTTTCAGACTTTAAATGACTTTGAGATTACATCATTCTTATTCGTTCACTTTCAGACTTTAAATGACTTTGAGATTACATCATTCTTATTCGTTCACTTTCAGTCTTCTCATGATCATAATTTCATGTTTAGAATATTTTTCACATTTATTTCGCATATGGTCTCCCTGAGACCCGCATATGGTCTCCATGAGACCCGCATATGGTCTCCCTGAGACCCGCATATGGTCTCCCTGAGACCCGCATATGGTCTCCCTGAGATATAAATGTGAAAAATATTCTACCTACATCATTGCTTGTTAACATCATAAGATAAAAAACAATTGGTTTTTAGACATTGTCTGCCTGTGTGTTCCCATGGCCTGAAAGGGGAGCATAGAATAGCAACACTATTTACCTACCATCAATGTCGCAGGAGGTGACTAAGGAGGTTTTGGAATGGAGTTAGCTGTCACATCCCATATAGGATCAAAGTGACCCAGCAGCCATGCTGAAGACGGATATGTTAGGTTGAAAGGCACAGATACCACAGCTAAGCTGTAAACCATGACACAATACATTCCCCTTCTCCTGACTAAATATTGCTAATCTTCAGGAGTTTGAAAATGAATGCAGAAGAAGTAGACATTGTTAATAGAATTGCATTGCCAGTAGAATACTAGCTCAGCCCCTTATATGCTTCAAACCACGGCCAAGTTCAAGCAAGTTGAGTTTGACTGAGTTTTATCTTCATCAATTCTAAAATAATCCTTTCAAATACCTTCATTCACTCACTGACCGAGTTATGCAGAAAACTATGTCCCTTCTGTGCACTTATTCACATTTATCCACTAACTTTATTGCAACACAAAATGCTACCAATGTCAACAAAAAAACATCCAAAGTATCTTCATTCCAACCCTGTGCTACCAATGTCAAACATGGTCCTTAACAACAAAACATAAGAGACAACTGGTTACAACAGAGATGAGATGTCTGAGAAAAGCCACAGGAGTGACCAGAAGACACAGAATTAGAAACAATGTCATAAGAGAAAGAGTGGGTGTCATATCAATTCTACAATACATACAAAAACCAACAGATACAATGGTTTGGTCATCTGGAAAGAATGATGTGTGATTCATTAGTTTATAAAGCATATATGAAGAGAGGAGAAGCAGAAAGAAGAGCCAAGGGTAGATCTAGAGTACGCTGGATCGATATCAAAGAGACATTACTCGAACACCAAATAACATTATCTGAAGCTGCCAGAAAAGCGAGAACAAGAACATTGTATCTCCCTCGACACCCGTAAAGGGTAAAAGAGGAAGGAAAGAAGAAGAAGAAGAATCCACTAATTGACCAAGTTATGCAGAAAATCGTGTCCCTCCTGTCCACTTATTCACATTTATACCTTCATTTATTCTAACAAATACACTGAAATTGAAAGTGTGGTGCAAATAAAACGGCGACATAACATATGTCCATTCTCTGTACTGCATCCTGCTGGAACTCTAGGATGAATCCTTCTATAAGAGAGATCCCGTGGGAGTTTGAAATTGAACGCAGCAAAAAAATATAAAAATAAAGGTATTCTAACAAATGTTCTGAAATGTTTACAAATTATATAATAAATATTATATACTAAAATCCAGCTGAAGACGGATGTGTCGGGCCATTGGCGCAAATAAAACGGCGACACAACGCATTTCCATTTTCTGGACTACATCCTGCTGGAAATCTAGCAGGACCATGATCCAGCTAGATGCAGTTGGAGTTTGAGAATGAACGCAGAAGAAGAAGATATACTAAAATAAAAACAGTTATTCTAAAAAATGTTTTATTGAAATTATATAATTAATATTATATATTATAATCTTCTACTTTGGTGTTCATTTTCAAACTCCCGATGGTTTTCGCTGGTAGCAGATCAATGATCCAACTAGATTTCCAGCAGGATGTAGTTCAGAGAATGGTAATGCGCTGGTGTCACCGTTTTATTTGCGCCAATGGCCTGACACATCCATCTTTGGTGGGATATATTATAATAAAGGTTGTTATTATGATAAATGTTTTCCTGAAATTCTTATAAATTATATAATTAATATTATATATTATACTAAATATTAAACGCGTACTTTCTTTAAAAAAAATTAATTAGATACAAGGTAGAAAACGGAGTAGACAAAGCACACCCTCAGAAAGAAGCATGACAACATACCACAACCAGACAGGCTCTGGACTGGAACTCTCAGGGAAAGAGAATTAAAAAAACAACAACAACAAACAAACTGGGGAATACATAGAGAAAAACAGTGAAAGAAAATATCACATCAATTGGGACCTTGTGGGCAAAAATGAAGAGGCCAGAGCAGCACAGAACTTTGATAACAGTTTCAGCCCTAGGTTCCACAGGGAACTGAAAGGAATTAGATATATATTCCTTAAATGATATATGTCTTAAATCAAATTGGGAACCACGTTAGTGCAGTGGTTAGCGCACTGGCTTCGCATCTGAGTGGTCCTGGGTTCATTCCCCAGTTGAGGCGGAAATGTTTTTCAGATCGCAACGGCTCCCGGGTCGACCCAGCCTTAAATGGGTACCTGATTAATCCAGGAAGTAAAGACTGCGAGGGAGAGGAGATGGCTACCGCCCTCATTTGCATAGCCTCTGAAATGTGAGATCGCTAACATCTCACACCCCTACGGCATTAATAAATGCTATGGGTTACTTTACTTTACTTACTTATATGTCTTAAATTACCAAAAAGAGGTATTCCTTCATTTATTGCAACAGATGTATTCTTTAAATTCTCTAAATAGACAAACACAAGGGCAAGCAGTGACCCAAAAGCTGGATTGATAACAAGAAAATGGACAAGAGTTCTTTAAACTTAAAATCTTACATAGTTTTACTAAATTTTAAAAAGTAAAACACAATTTTTTTCCACAATAGTCCCCCCATTTCATTTGACAGAAGTCCTCCAATGCCTACAATGTGCATGGATTCCCCACAGAAACAAATGATGTTGGTCAGATATATAACCATTCATGCGTCACCTCCAGTAAAATAAAGTTAACCCATAGCATTTATTAATGCCCTAAGGGTGTGAGATGTTAACTATCTCACATTTCAGTGGCTCTGCTATATGAGGGTGGTAGCCATCTCCTATCCCTCACAGTCTTTACTTCCCAGACTAATCCGGTACCAAATTGCTGCTAGGTCACCTCAGGAATAGTTGCAGTCTGAAAAACATTTCCGCCTCAACTTGAAAAAATCCTATATATTACCGCCCTCAACTGGGGAATGAACACAGGACCACATATATGCAAAACCAGTGCGCTAACCGCTGTGCTACGTGGTTCCACCGCCAGTACCAGAGCTGAAAGTCAAGCTGTCATGGCATCCATCAAGCAGACACACTGTGGCACTGTTGCATATTATGAATGATGTTATATGCTGAAAAATTTACTGTGGCTAGCACTCATATTCTTCTTCTTGTATATCAGTCAACAGAAATACAAATAAATGGCTTGAATTGGTTGAGAGATCATCTGTATACTCCACTATCACATCGAGCATGAGGGTGGAGATCGAGGGAGTTACAGTAGCACTAAGTTGGTTGATAACTGATACATCAACACACTCGGTAATACTCGCAGACTCTCAAAGCATGCTGTGCAAGATAGAAAAGTTCATGCTGAGAAAGGAATGCCTTGATCTATTGAACCCTACCATCAGAAAAAAAAAATGATCAAGTCAATAAGAAAGCCACAAACACCAACACAAGATGACTATCATATTATGAACAGACCAGAACAAGTTATAATTCTACGTTTCAGAACAGGACACAACCGACTCCGCAGTCACATGTATACAAAGTTCAAGATTGGCAACACGGCCATGTGTACATGTGGACAGGCAGCACAGAGTGCCAAACATATACTTCAAGAGTGTTCTGAGCATGAAACGCTGAGGCAGACATATTGGCCAGAGGAAACAACACTGGAATCAAAGCTCTATGGGACACTGTATGAACTACAAAAGACAGTGAGTTTTATTAAGGAGACAGAATTACAGATATAGACATGTTTCACGTGAACAAAAGAAGAAATCTATTGAACAACTCAATTGTTCAGACTATTACATGGATATACTGCCAGGCCCACACTGGGAGTCAGAGGAAACGAAAGAGTTGACTCATTGGCAGGCAATGCTGCGACTAAACGGCATATACTGGGAAGAGATAAAGCTAACTTAATTAAAGCAGTCATAAATTCATTGCAAAATGAAGATGTTGACAATGAGACTGAAAAAGTACACATACAAAGAGTGACAGAAATGGAAGTCATTGGAGATGAGGCAAGAAAATGTAACAACGTAAAATAAGGTATAACATAAACTATCATTATGAACTGGACTTGGTAATTCATCTGCACCAAAATTGCACTTGCAGGACACCCTTGACATTCTAACATCAGTATTGGCCGGTAAGAAAACAATCTCAAAGTTATAATAATTTCTATCACACTTTTAAGGTTTCCAATTCATATATATATATATATATTTATAGTGATCTTATATTGAGAGCTGGAAAAGCTCTTTATCTTCAGAAAAGAAATTACTGAGTTTCGAGAACAAATGTCTTCGTACATTTGTTAGTTACATTTGGAGAACAAATGTAACTAACACCCATTGGAGTGAATTCAAATCGAATGATAAAATCAGAGAAGAGACACATCAAAATTTCTTCACAGATGTTATCAGAAAACGCTGTTGGTCCTATATTGGGCATGTCCTACGCGAAGACACCACCAATCTCTTGAATGGATACATACAGGCAAAAGAGCAAGGGGTAGACCAAAAGAAACACTCAGAAGAACAATACTTAGAGAAAGTAAAACAACCAATATTCATACTATTCAAGAACTGCACGGAATAGCTTTGAACAGACAGAATTGGAGAGATCTGACCTCTGCCCTATGCGCTAACTTCAGCGCAAAAGGAAAATGAATGAATGAATATTATTTTACACAATCCTATATATATATATATAGTATATTATTTTACACAATCCTATATATATATATATATATTTCTATTGATGTTATTTTACCAAGTAATATATGTTGTGCACACAATGAGTGTGAATGTAGACAGAAGGAATAGCCAAAAGTAACGATGGTTTCTTTCTCCAATACAAGCTTCCAGCCATGGACAGTGGTGGTCAAACTTGCGGACACATTTGTTACAGTCCTCACAGTGTTTAGCTCTCATTGGTTGCTGAAACAAGTCAAAAATAGTTCATTGTTCTCATTGGTTGCTGAAACAAGTCAAAAATAGTTCATTGTTCTCATTGGTTGCTGAAACAAGTCAAAAATAGTTCATTGTTCTCATTGGTTGCTGAAACAAGTCAAAAAAAGATCATTCTTAACAGGTGGAGAAGATGGATGGAAACAGGAGAAATGTAGCATGTCGCTTTTAGCTGTATATTGTGTGACCTGCGACAAATTAGAAAAGTTTAAAAAAAATAATTATTTGCTGATATTTATTCTGATAATGTAGTTGTAGTTGTTCGTCCGTCGGAGTCAACGATGACCATGCACTTCAACTGGGATGATTATGAAGATGTCTGCGGTGTGACCGACTGTGACTACTGAATTCTATTCGTGCTTGAAATTGTCTACCACACTCTGAGCATGTGTGGGAGGAGTCTGTGGGACACTGAGCAGCTCGTTTTTGTTTTCTAGCGCATTTTTGTTGCACAGCTTGAATATTTTTGAACTTATGAGAATGAACCCAAACCAAATACCAATAAGAGCATATAAAAAAAGAATAGTCAGGTGTAAAGCTAAACTGTAAAGGTAAACCAAGAAAATGGTGGATAGAAAAAATCAAGATAACCTTGAACAAATTTAATAAAATGTTGGAATGTTAGTCCCATTATGCAAACAGGAACCTGTAATTTACATCAATTAACATACATTTTCTCATTAACTACATACAATTTCTCATTAATCACATACATTTTCTCATTAACCACATACAATTTCTCATTAACCACATACAATTTCTCATTAACCACATACAATTTCTCATTAACCACATACAATTTCTCATTATCATGCATTATATAAAAATATCTTTCATTTTTACACTGAACTTATTGATTGCAGAATATTTTGCTTTGTTATTTTTATTTTAAAAAAAAATTTAATTCCTTATTATATTGTCATTTCATATATAACATGTACCAGGTTGTGGTTGTGATATAACATGTACCAGGCGGTTGTGATATAACATGTACCAGGCGGTTGTGATATAACATGTACCAGGCGGTTGTGATATAACATGTACCAGGCGGTTGTGATATAACATGTATCAGGCGGTTGTGATATAACATGTACCAGGCGGTTGTGATATAACATGTACCAGGCGGTTGTGATATAACATGTATCAGGCGGTTGTGATATAACATGTACCAGGCGGTTGTGATATAACATGTATCAGGCGGTTGTGATATAACATGTACCAGGCGGTTGTGATATAACATGTACCAGGCGGTTGTGATATAAAATGTACCTGGCGGTTGTGGTATAACATGTACGAGACGATTGTGGTATAACATGTACCAGGCGGTTGTGATATAACATGTACCAGACGATTGTGGTATAACATGTACCAGGCAGGTTGTGGTATAACATGTACCAGGCAGGTTGTGGTATAACATGTACCAGGCAGATTGTGGTGTAACATACAGCCTCCATTATTTTTTGATGGTTGTAAAACTCTCATAAAACCAAATTGGACTAACATCCGCTAATGAAAAGACTCACTGGCACATTTTGGGGATCAGACAAGGATACACTCAGAGGACTATATCTTGGTTACATACGTTCTGCTTTAGAATGTTGCAAGACAAATGTAGAATCTCTAGACAGAGTGCAGAACAATGCCCTACATCTTATTAGTGGAGCAATGAGATCTACACCAACGGCTGGATGTGAAATACATACAAATGTAGAACCCCTTGAGATGTGGAGAGATATGGCTGCAAAGGAGGCTTATGAAAGAAACAAAAGAATGAACAAAGACCACCCAAATAAAACACTTGTAGAAAACTGGCAACTAAACCACAGAATAAAACAAAAGTCAGTCCTCAGCCTAGTCAATGAAATAAAAAGACAGCAATCACCTCCCAGAGAAGAGACAAGAACTGCAAAAAGTAGAAAAATGTTTACCACCACACGCAGGTTTTAAATTGCCTGAAATCAAGATACAATGAAGAGATAATGCAATGAAAAATTCTAATCCAGCAAGTCTTATGAAAGCAACACTGAAAACAATAGATACCTACCCAGAACAATGGATTCATAACTTCTGTTTTTTGTACATTAATTTTCATGTTGTACTTCTGAAATGCATTGATATTATTTTGCAAATTTATCTCAACTTTGAATATTAGACTTTGATCATTGGCAAATAGTTCATTGAGGAGCGATGCACACAGGCAAAATTATCAACTCATCTCATAATATAGACCCCCTCCGAGTAGAAGGCTTCTTCAATAGGCATTGCTTTAGCCAAAAGCTGACGTCTTCTGGATAAGAAAGAAAACTCCATAGATATCAACTAGAATATCATTTTTCCATATTTCGGGCCCCAAAAACATCAATTTTAAAATAAAAAAAATCATTTGGTGTTAATTTTTCTAGTAATTATTACTAATGTGAACGCCTTTTTTAAAAATATATCTCACATGCACGCATTGATGGTAAGAATTTTAATAAAAAGACACAAAAAAACAAACAAACAAATTGGGGATTGGGTGGTGGCTAAATAGAGATGCTATTATTGAAATACGGAAATAAATTGTTAAAAATACGAATTTATGAGAAAATACAAATTTATGAAAAAAAATAAATTTATGAGAAAATACGAATTTATGAAAAAATAAGTTTATGAAGTACTGACAAACCACCCCATTGCATAGGAAATAAGTTAACCATTTCTTGGGATTATAACGAACAAACAGACGAGAAACTGCTAGAAAGGAAATACTCGCCAGCGCTTTTACAGGGCCGAGAAGGGAAGCAATGTATAGTAACTATGCGACCTGCCATGCATGTCTTAAGCAGTTACTAATGAGTTTTGGCAAAGAGTTTAACTCCTCTACTGCAAGTCAAAATGACCCCAAAATGTGCTACAGTAAGATGTATCAGGTAAAAAGGAGCAGATACCACAGTCAAGCTGTAAACCATGACACATTGTCTATTACATTGTCCAGAATACACATTATATTGTCTAAAATACACATTACATTGTCCAGAATACACATAATATTGTCTAAAATACACATTACATTGTCCAGAATACACATTACATTGTATAGAATACACTCTACTAGTCTGCAGGAGTTTGAGAATGAACGATGAAGAACAAAGATCAAAGTCACATGAAGATGTAAAAAAGTTAAAAGTTAACACATGGAATTTATTAATGCAGCAGGAGTGTAAGATGTAGCGATCTCACATTTCATTGACTCTGCTATATAAGTGCGGCAGCCATCTCCTCTCTCTCTCTCTCTCTCTCTCTCAGTCTTTACTTTCAGAATTAATCCGGTACCAAATTAAGACTGGGTCATCACGGGAGCCGTTGTGATCTGAAAAAAACAATTTCCGCCTCAATTTGGAAATTAACCCAGTACCACTCATATGCGAAGCCAGTGCTCTAACCACTGCGCTATTACACCCCCCCCCCAATGAAGATGTACTCACCGTTATATCACAATAATCGCACACTCTGTATTTATATCCAGATTTATTCATGGCTTGCAGAACTTGTCCGTTATCCTCACAGCTGTCAATGTCATCTTCATTGTCACAATTATTATTTGTTCCTGCTTCGACATCTTCTCCATTCTCGAAGTCATCATCGCTGTTAATGCTGGGCTTGATCATTGCCTGCAGAATAACAAGCAAGATTTGGTAACAACAGATCATGTCATGATGATGAAATAATCCCTTTAACTGTCAGCAAGCAGCCCATTAGTGGCTACTTTAACTGTCAGCAAGCAGCCCATTAGTGGCTACTTTAACTGCCAGCAAGCAGCCCATTAGTGGCTACTTTAACTGTCAGCAAGCAGCCCATTAGTGGCTACTTTAACTGTCAGCAAGCAGCCCATTAGTGGCTACTTTAACTGTCAGCACGCAGCCCATTAGTGGCTACTTTAACTGTCAGCACGCAGCCCATTAGTGGCTACTTTAACTGTCAGCAAGCAGCCCATTAGTGGCTACTTTAACTGTCAGCACGCAGCCCATTAGTGGCTACTTTAACTGTCAGCAAGCAGCCCATTAGTGGCTACCTAAACTGTCTGCAAGTATAGCTTATTAGAATTGCTGTGCTACTTTAATTGTCAACATGTGGAGCCCATTAGTATTTCTGAGAACAATACAGGTTCTCTTCAGTGAGGAAACCAAGGCAACACCTGGACTCTTATAAGGTTTGCTATCTCAAATGTATGGTTGCATCCGTGGGGTTTATGGATGCAAGTTTAGTCTCCCAAGGGAGACATACCAGTATAGAAGTATCCCAGGATCAGCACGCCCAGCCAGGAGCACAGCACACACTTCTGGGCCAACTATTTCATCATTCTTCTGTCAGATTTGCAAACCCACCCGCAGTGATGGCGTATCTAGCATTCCCTGCCATAAAAGAACAGAGTGCAATGTCTGCTGACTAGCATCTCTTTGCCATCCATGGGGATGATTTGGTAGAAGGAAAAAGTAAGAAATTGAGGCAAGACATTCACTGACAATAATATTTTTCACAGGTCATATAGCAATATTTCTGTGTTGTAAAAATATGACATAGTGTATAGCAATATTGTCATATGTAACAAAATGTCATAGCTTATAGCAATATTGTCATATGTAAGAAAATGTCATAGCTTATAGCAATATTGTCATATGTAACAAAATGTCATAGCTTATAGCAATATTGTGATGTGTAAGAAAATGTCATAGCAACACTGTCATATGTAAGACAATGTCATATAGCAATATTGTCATATGTAAGAAAAAGTCATATAGCAATCGTGTCATATGTAAGAAAATGTCATATAGCAATATTGTCATATGTAAGAAAATGTCATATAGCAATGTTGTCATATGTAAGAAAATGTCATATAGCAATGTTGTCATATGTAAGAAAATGTCATATAGCAATGTTGTCATATGTAAGACAATGTCATATAGCAATATTGTCATATGTAAGAAAATGTCATAGCAATGTTGTCATATGTAAGAAAGTGTCATATAGCAATGTTGTCATATGTAAGAAAATGTCATATAGCAATGTTGTCATATGTAAGAAAATGTCATATAGCAATATTGTCATATGTAAGAAAATGCCATATAGCAACGTTGTCATATCAAAATGGGCATATTGCAATATTATTATGTTGGAAGAAAATGTTATAAAATGACAGAGGTGCTATACCCTGCAGGAGTTTGAGAACAAAGAAGGAAAGCAGAAGATGTCAAGTGATACCTTTTTCTTTCTCCTGGACACGATGATGTAGCCCGGATCAGTAAAACAGGTCAGGTAGTACATCGCTAGTGCCATCAAGACCATCGAGGTGTACGCCACACCCAACAAAATGTGCTCTCCATCTATCAAACTATCATGTAACACTGAAAGCAAGCATATACCAAAAGTTTTAGAACAAATTTTACACTAGGGGATGTCTATATATATTATCACAAATGTTTGACAATATTTTAACCCCTCTTCCCCCGGTCAAGAATTCAGAGATAATTATATAAACCAAATTCTGCCCCCCCTCCCCCTCCCCCATTTTTTAATCAGAAAAAAAGGTACGAAACAAAAATATTTTGTTTAGAATTTTTTTGATAAATGTTTAAAATTCAAACTCTAATAGGTATATGATAAAAAGTTGGCATCAATTATTTGTCAACCGCCACCCCCTGTCATTGAATGTTACACTTATTTCAGACCCTCTCCCAATTTTTGATATAACTCTGGGCCACCTCTCAGTTTACCATCTTGCAATAATAAAACAAAGGTAAATTTATGGACTGCACCTCAGTTTACCATCTTGCGGTAATAAGACAAAGGTAAATTTATGGACTGCACCTCAGTTTACCATCTTGCGGTAATAAGACAAAGGTAAATTTATGGACTGCACCTCAGTTTATCATCTTGCGGTAATAAGACAAAGGTAAATTTATGGACTGCACCTCAGTTTATCATCTTGCGGTAATAAGACAAAGGTAAATTTATGGACTGCACCTCAGTTTACCATCTTGCGGTAATAAGACAAAGGTAAATTTATGGACTGCACCTCAGTTTACCATCTTGCGGTAATAAGACAAAGGTAAATTTATGGACTGCACCTCAGTTTATCATCTTGCGGTAATAAGACAAAGGTAAATTTATGGACTGCACCTCAGTTTACCATCTTGCGGTAATAAGACAAAGGTAAATTTATGGACTGCACCTCAGTTTACCATCTTGCGGTAATAAGACAAAGGTAAATTTATGGACTGCACCTCAGTTTACCATCTTGCGGTAATAAGACAAAGGTAAATTTATGGACTGCACCTCAGTTTACCATCTTGCGGTAATAAGACAAAGGTAAATTTATGGACTGCACCTCAGTTTACCATCTTGCGGTAATAAGACAAAGGTAAATTTATGGACTGCACCTCAGTTTACCATCTTGCGGTAATAAGACAAAGGTAAATTTATGGACTGCACCTCAGTTTACCATCTTGCGGTAATAAGACAAAGGTAAATTTATGGACTGCACCTCAGTTTACCATCTTGCGGTAATAAGACAAAGGTAAATTTATGGACTGCACCTCAGTTTACCATCTTGCGGTAATAAGACAAAATTCATCATCAGGTGACATATTCTTTCCAGAACGCAGTCTTTCCTATGGATCTCTTGAATTCTCCGCGGTCTTGAGAAAGTTGCCCTGCATCTTCCAGTGACATGTGCAGGCATTCTTGAATGTCTTTTGTCCAACGGCGTCTTGGTCGGCCTTTGCTCCTGTTGCCTTCTATCATCCCCTCCAGTAACACTCTCCATGCCGTCGTGTCTCTTAATATGACCGAAAAAAGCTAGCTTTTTCTTTAATATAGTGTTCAGAAGCCAGCCTTCCTGGACGTTAATTGTTCGTAACACCTCCTGGTTTGTGTTCTTCGCTGTCCATGGTATTCTCAAAACTCTTCTATAACACTTTAATTCAAGTGATGTTATTCTCTTGGCCACTGTTTTATTTAGTGTCCATGCTTCACATCCATATGTCGCCACAGGAAATACACATGTAAGACAAAATTAAATTTAATAATATACCATATATCACCTTCTTTCTTTTAATTGGTGCTTTCTCTAGGATTTTCTTATAAATATAGAAGACATCTTTATGCACAGTATACAATTTCAGGATGTACATTCTCTGGGATACAATTAACATCTATAACATATATGTGCCTCTAGGGGTCCAATTACCATCAATAAAGTATATTTACCATCAGTAGAGTATATTTTGTCTTGGGGACCAATTACCATCAGTAAAGTATATTTTATCTCAGGGGACCAAAAATTACCATCAGTAAAGTATATTTTATCTCAGGGGACCAATTACCATCAGTAAAGTATATTTTATCTCAGGGGACCAATTACCATCAGTAAAGTATATTTTATCTCAGGGGACCAATTACCATCTGTAAAGTATACTTTATCTCAGGGGACCAATTACCATCTGTAAAGTATATTTTATCTCAGGGGACCAATTACCATCAGTAAAGTATACTTTATCTCAGTTGACTAATTACCATCAGTAAAGTATATTTTATCTCAGGGGACCAATTACCATCAGTAAAGTATATTTTATCTCAGGGGACCAATTACCATCAGTAAAGTATACTTTATCTCAGGGGACCAATTACCATCAGTAAAGTATATTTTATCTCAGGGGACCAATTACCATCAGTAAAGTATATTTTATCTCAGGGGACCAATTACCATCAGTAAAGTATACTTTATCTCAGGGGACCAATTACCATCAGTAAAGTATATTTTATCTCAGGGGACCAATTACCATCAGTAAAGTATATTTTATCTCAGGGGACCAATTACCATCAGTAAAGTATACTTTATCTCAGATGTCCAGTTACTATCAGTAAAGTTCATTTTTCATAAGCAATGTTGTCAGAACAGAATCTCTTTGTTTTCTTGTGTCAGAACAGAATCTCTTTGTTTTCTTGTGTCAGAACAGAATCTCTTTGTTTTCTTGTGTCAGAACAGAATCTCTTTGTTTTCTTGTGTCAGAACAGAATCTCTTTGTTTTCTTGTGTCAGAACAGAATCTCTTTGTTTTCTTGTGTCAGAACAGAATCTCTTTGTTTTCTTGTGTCAGAACAGAATCTCTTTGTTTTCTTGTGTCAGAACAGAATCTCTTTGTTTTCTTGTGTCAGAACAGAATCTCTTTGTTTTCTTGTGTCAGAACAGAATCTCTTTGTTTTCTTGTGTCAGAACAGAATCTCTTTGTTTTCTTGTGTCAGAACAGAATCTCTTTGTTTTCTTGTGTCAGAACAGAATCTCTTTGTTTTCTTGTGTCAGAACAGAATCTCTTTGTTTTCTTGTGTCAGAACAGAATCTCTTTGTTTTCTTGTGTCAGAACAGAATCTCTTTGTTTTCTTGTGTCAGAACAGAATCTCTTTGTTTTCTTGTGTCAGAACAGAATCTCTTTGTTTTCTTGTGTCAGAACAGAATCTCTTTGTTTTCTTGTGTCAGAACAGAATCTCTTTGTTTTCTTGTGTCAGAACAGAATCTCTTTGTTTTCTTGTGTCAGAACAGAATCTCTTTGTTTTCTTGTGTCAGAACAGAATCTCTTTGTTTTCTTGTGTCAGAACAGAATCTCTTTGTTTTCTTGTGTCAGAACAGAATCTCTTTGTTTTCTTGTGTCAGAACAGAATCTCTTTGTTTTCTTGTGTCAGAACAGAATCTCTTTGTTTTCGTTCCATGTATTTCTCATTATTCTTCTGTATACCGCTTCAACTTTGTCAGCTGTTTATTATCCATGTTTCTGAGCCATACAATAATGACAGAGCACAGAATACAGTTGTACAGACCATAAGCCTACCTATAAATTACAGCCGACAAAGAACACCCACTGCATTCAGAAACTTAAAGACAGTAGACTAAAAAAAGGATAGTCATGGATTGGGTGTGCTTAAGACATCATCATCATGTGCGCATGTTGCAAGACCTGGGTGGTAGAATGGATAAATGTGCCAGTGGATTGCCAGACCTCCTGCCATGAGATACTAACTCGCAGTAGACAATGCAAAGAGTCATAGCCTATTGCGGTGGAGTCTGAGGTACAGGCATTGATCAGCATGAATTCTGGGGAAGGGGACATGATTATATACATGGATGATTCGGTTGTTAGACACGTGCTTGGCACAGCTGCCTGTTGAGAAGACAATCAAAGAGTGGCGCATTTGCTATAACTAGAAGCAGTATGATTATGGGGATTATGGCAGTGACTAGGCCTGGAACTGGATGAGTATAAAAAGGGCAACTCATGTCAAAATTCTTAGTGACTCGAATAGCATGAACAGAAAAAAATAATACAAATAGCTTGCATTAGATAACAGTGGCTTCATGCAGTCAAGAAGTTGGAATGTGTCGCATTCATTTTCATGTTTGGTCATGTGTCTTGCAATATTCATTACATAGACAAAACAGAAGTAATGAGTATTGCAAGAGAAAAGGAGAACATCAACATCCAAATAAACAACTAAAACAAGTAGATGAATTCAAATATCTGGGCAGCACATTGAGATATGACAATAAACAAGAAGCAGAAATAAACGCAAGATGTAATAAGGCCTGTCAGGTCATTGGTCAATTAACACCTTTACTAAGAAACAAAGATATTACACTAGAAACAAAGAAAGCGCTATTCAATACCATTTTTTTACCAACGTTGTGTTATCAGTGTCAAACTTGGACATTAGATTCTAGAACAATACATAAGATTAACACCACTGAAATGAAATGTGTGAGATGTATGATTGGAGTTAGCTTGAGAGACAAAATCAGGAATGAAGAACTAAGGAAACAATTAGGGATCATGACAACAATAGAATACATACAGAAACAACAAGTTAAATGGTACGTCCACATAACCAGACAGAAAGAGCAAAGAATTATCCAAAAAAACCCTTAACAAATGATATGAAAACAGTCGACCTATTGGACGCCCTCGTAAAAGGTGGATAGATAGTGTATTTGAGACACTCAGAAATATAACAGCGGAGGAGGAAAATAGAAGGGCAAAAGACCGTACACTCACTCTTCCCTCAACACCTAAAAGTACATGAGGACAGAAAGAAGAAGATCATGTGGGTGTTCATAGCAACGAGAGAGCAGATTGGCTGGCTTGCACTGCAACAGTGTCTGGTGGTAGAACAGTGGATCATAGGAACATATTGAACTCCTCATGAGAAACAACACAAACAAATGAAATGAATGAGGGTGATGATTTATTTTCCCTGTCCAGAATCAAGGAACTGCTTGAAATGCAACATTGCCAGAAATGAGAACTACTGTTTGTTTAAAACTGGACTGTCAGCCATTATGTAATGGTGGATATTCAAGTGGAGATCGCATAGGTGTTAACTAGTATGGTATGAATTTCGGATGTAGTATTTTATAATAATCATTTTTAGTGTGTTTAACATTTGTTTGGACGTTAACATTTTTCTGATGTCATTGAAAGTACTTTTAGCCATTCATAAGTCTTTTGCCTTGGTGGTGCACTTTGATAGACATATAGACTTATCCTATCCATCCCATTATGCTTTCCTCAATTTGTTGTTCATTTATTGCATTCAGTTATACTGTTTAAAACTAAAAAAAGAAACATCCCTAAACAACTTACAGGGACCCCCAAACAACTTACAGGTACCCCAAACAACTTACAGGGACCCCCAAACAACTTACAGGGACCCGCAAACAACTTACAGGGACCCCCAAACAACTTACAGGAACCCCCCAAACAACTTACAGGAACCCGCAAACAACTTACAGGGACCCGCAAACAACTTACAGGGACCCGCAAACAACTTACAGGAACCCCCAAACAACTTACAGGGACCCCCAAACAACTTACAGGAACCCTCAAACAACTTACAGGGACCCCCAAACAACTTACAGGAACCCTCAAACAACTTACAGGAACCCTCAAACAACTTACAGGAACCCCCAAACAACTTACAGGAACCCCCAAACAACTTACAGGGACACCCAAACAACTTACAGGAACCCCCAAACAACTTACAGGAACCTCCAAACAACTTACAGGAACCCCCAAACAACTTACAGGAACCCCCAAACAACTTACAGGGACCCCCAAACAACTTACAGGAACCCCCAAACAACTTACAGGAACCCCCAAACAACTTACAGGAATCTTTGAACAATAATGTCATTGGTACTCCGAGCACTACCAGTGTATGGAAAGTTCTCACAAATATTGCAGCCCCACATCGGAATTTGCCACAATTACACATTTCTGCTTGCTGCGTATTTATAATGTTGCAGGCTTATGGATTCGTATCTTGTCACCTGGATACAGATGAAAGTACATAAATTCTGAATACAATTAAGTTCACTTCTCAATAATAAGTAAAACTATAACTATTCTTCTCATTATACAGGGGGTAAAGATCATTCTGTTCTTCAGTATATTTTCTCAAACTACATCCTGCAGATTAGCTGGTTGTAGTCCGGAGAACGGAATGTTTTATGTTATTGCTTATAGCCTGGCTTTGAT
This sequence comes from Meghimatium bilineatum, assembly GCA_034231615.1. Classification (NCBI taxonomy): domain Eukaryota; kingdom Metazoa; phylum Mollusca; class Gastropoda; order Stylommatophora; family Philomycidae; genus Meghimatium; species Meghimatium bilineatum. Next base: position 35,171,869 of record CM067307.1, read on the forward strand.
ATCTGTAATATGTACTTACTGCGCAAAACTGAAATCCAACAAGTAAATCCAGGAATACGGTAATAAAGTTTTGCAAAGAACTAAGGATACACATAATAAAATACACAAACTGACATTTTGGCCAAAAGGCCTTTATCAAGACAGAAATAAAACAAAATTAAAACATATAACACATAACGGACAGTGAGGATTTGGGCGTTCACATTGGCATAATTGTCCAAATCCCCACTGTTGTTGTTATTATGTGTGTCCTTAGTCTGACTTTTATCTGTACCTTTCGGTCTGACACATCAGAATGTGTTCGATTTCAGAATAGCTTTCTGGTCACTTTGACACTCTACAGGATGGGACAGTCAACTCCACCCCTAAACCTCTTTAGTTGCATATTACGACATGCATGCAAGTAACCATATAGCAAGTGTTGCTATTCTTTGCTTCCTTAAGTGGCCTTCGTTATGCCAGGCAGGTTCAGGTCAATGAGTTACCAATCAGCATTATGGCATGGTTTCCTCCATAAGTGACCAGCTGCTCAGTGTCACGAAATACCACATGACTAGAGTCACCCTCATCACTTAGCCTACTCAGTAGCTATGGAAACATTCCTCGAACTTCCAAGAACATGAGCCTATGTATGCATTTCCTAGTGGCTGTGCAGACAACATGAGCTTAACGTTTGTACAAACCAGGAATGATATGTGAATAACAAACCTCGGTTATAATGTCAGAATAACAAACCTCGGTTATAATGTCAGCGGGGAAAGTGACTTATACTACACAAGCAGGATCTCCACACAGACATGCAGTATAGAATGAGAAAATCTACAGAACTTATGGAGATCGGAACTTAAGGAGATATAAGGAATTTATAAGTTACGTAGATCTCCGTAAGTTCCATAGATTTCCATAAGTTCCATAGATTTCCGTGAGTTCCATAGATTTCCGTGAGTTCCATAGATTTCCATAAGTTCCATAGATTTCCATAAATCTCTTGAGGTTCACTGCTACCTGTTGCAGTTCTTCAGTCGTGTTAATACCCATTGTCATTGCCTTGTTCTTGATTGTTCTTCATAGTATTGTCCTGGATCTTCCATGTTTTTGTTTTCCTGTTACAGACCATGACAGAGATTGGTGGGTAAGTCTATTCTAATCTGATTTAAGCACATGGACTAAATATTGCCAACGTCTTCATATGCAGTATGCGAGATATTTGTCATTGGCATTTAGTGCGCTATCATACTGGGCCTTCATTGACCTACCTCTTCCTGCCAACTGATTCTTTTTTGAGAATTTTCATCTTTTCTGGTTGGTGTTACGGAAATGCAATAACTTATTTGTTATTCGTGATAAAAAAAACCAACATTTTCATGCAAATGCAGAATTGAATACCGCAAATGTATGTATATTTTTTTTTATGTAACATACCCTGGGTTTGCGCAAGAAGTGAACACCTTTTTTGCGCAAAAAACCAACAGAAACAACAAGACATGGGTGTTCGGAAAACTCAATAACATTTTTACTATTAGAGATTTTAAAATAATTCCAACAGATTTAAATGCAGAATTGAATACTGCAAATGGGTGTGTAATTGGTTGTTTTTTATGTATCCTACCAGAGGTTTGCGCAAGAGGTGAAGACAATTTTTATTTTAAAATTACATAAAAACAAACAACACAAATGACTTACCCACTGGCCATGCAGATCTGGAGTAAACCTACAGGCTGTGCTGCTCTCCTACATGCTGTGCAGCTCAGACGAACAATCAATTTTGAAATGTACCAATGTGTGGTATCTATGGAAGCAGGGGTAGTGGCACAGAGTGACCTGACATGCTGCGCACACGTACTGAGTCTGGTGACGCTTCTTTGACCGATCTGAACAGACTACACAGTCAGGAAGCTCAGGCTTGCCACTGGACAACCATTTCGGATTTATAGCAATATGGTGTGTTGGTCCTATTGTCAACCTATCCGGTGGGTGGCTTGTTCTTCTTCCGGCACTGGAAGAAGAAGGCCTAGAGTTGCAACTCTGAAGAAGCACATGAACTATCTGCAAGCGAAATTTTTCCGCCTTGACTCGGCCAGGATGTTTGGCCCACAACAGGACAATTGCATTTACAAAGCAAGCTTCCAACAAGTAAAAGAAAATTTTCTTCCACCACTTGCAGGACCTGTGGCCTAACATATAATATGTTAGCTGCTTGTCAACACGATCAACGCCTCCCATATGATGGGTATAGGCCTGTATTGCGCATGGTTTTACCACATCCCTCACATTGCCACCATGACATTTGGAACGGATCTTCCTATTTAAGGTCTGCGCATCGTGTACAGATGTCATTAAATTGACTTGCCTCTTGTCATACCATGACATGTAAAGCATGTTGTCAGAACTATCAGTATGAAGTGGGTCACCAGCCTTGAGTTTTAGACCCTTCAACGCACGGGGGACCCCTTTGCGATTCAATTGTAGTGTGCCGCAGGCGCCTATCTGGTTCTCGGCAAGCTCCTTGAAAAGGGCTGGAGAGGAAAAGAAGTTGTCCATGTAGACAATATGGCCCTTACTGTGCATTGCGGCCAACAAATTACTCACAACACAGTGAGCCAATCCCTTCTCTTTGTCATAGATGTCCTCCTTCCCAAGGTACAGCTTCCAGTTCCAGATATAACTAGTCTTCGAGTCAGCCAGTGCCCAAGACTTTATACCCCACTTTGAGGGTTTCTTGGGCATGTACTGCATAAGACTAGTCCTACCCTTGAAAGCAATCATGCTTTCATCGATACTGATTTCTTTAGAGAGGCCATAATATTGTTGGAACAGAGGAATAAGTTTGTCAACAAACCCCTGTATCTTGAATGCCTTGCTGTTACCCGGTTGCCCTCGTGCAACAGCTGTTGTGTTGTCTACAAGGTGCAGGAATGAAAGAATAGCTAAAAATCTATTCCTACTCATGATATTCCTGAACCCAGGCATCTCGATGAGACCATCATTAGACCAATACAATTCAAAGGAGGAACGTTTGGTCAGTCCCATCAAGAGCACCAAAGCAACAAAAGCTGTCATCTCATCAGCTGTGACTTCCTTCCACCGCTTCACACGAGATGCATTGCCGGCGGCCTGTCCCTTCGAATCACTAACCTGCTTAGCGTAACGATTAGTTTCAGTTACCAACATGTTCACAATATCATCTGTAATAAACAGACGAAACACGTCTACCGCACTAATGTCATCAGCTAAGCCAATAGGTCCAACAACTTCATCGAAGTTGCTAAGCCAATCATGGCTATACCCCGAAGGAACACTAGAATTTCCAACAATTTCTTCTTCCAATATGTCGTCATCGGCCACGCTGCCAACTGAATCAGTATCACTATTATCTCTATCTAACAACACATCATCTATTGGAGCGATATCTGCATCTGTTAGCGGCACACTTTCCTCCTCATCTGAATCGGGATCCATTACGAACTCAAAATAAATTGTATCCATTGTAGGCCTAGGTTGCTGTCGGAAAATGCGATGGAACCACGTCTGGACGCTACAGAAAATTATATCAAATAGACAGGGTGGACGTGAACTGGTACCGGCTTCGATTGCGCATGCCCTGAACTATATACAGGCTGTGATTAGGCCTATTTCGCACGATGTCACATTGAGCGAGTGCAATTGACAACGGTAAACAGCAGCCATCTTTTTTTTTGTCAATCACACTTAACCACAGAGCGATGAAGGTTAAAGCTAAGCATGCAAGTAAGAGAAGACACCAAACAGCAATAAGAAGAAAATAATGGACTTATATCAGACATGCACTTAGAATGAATGAAAACAGACTGCCACTACAGTCTACAATAATTAAAATGGGACCAGATGGCAAAAGAAAAAGAGGAAGACCAAGAGAAACTTTGCAGAACAACCATCAATGAGGGTATGATGATGATGGGCCTCAACAACAAGCAAGGATAGTAAATTACACACAGTAGAATCATCTTACTTCAACTGGCGAGCTCTGGCTTCTGCATCGTATTCGGAGCTGGAGGAACATATATAGATAGAGGCGTACCTAGATAGATCTGGTAGACCCTACCCATTTTAATAATGCTTTTGTTGTGACAGTCTGTTTTCATTCATTCTAAGTAGGGGGCCTACTTGGGATTGGCCCATCGTTTTCTTCCTGCCTATTCTATTGTTGTAGAAACTGTAGCATTCATATTGCTATCTTCTCTTGTTTGTTTGAATTGAATTCATAAATATCCCAATGGAATATTTCTCCTCTAATGTACTTGTCAATAATCATTAGGCCCCTAATAGTTAGGTCTCGTTATCTTTCAGACATCAAACTTCATCATCCAATCTTCAATCTGTGAATTCAGCCTCGATTAGACTGACTTAGTAAGTCTTGACACTTACTTTTTACTATTAGTTGTTTTTTTTTACAAACCAATACTATAACAACAATCTTACACAATGATCGTAACTTATTATTAACGACTCACATGAGGTCCTAATGTTTAGGGGCTGCTTTCGAGATCACTGGAAAGTATGTTGTGAAATCCTATAATTATGATAGCATCCATTTTTGTATTGTATTACTCTTTTGATTGTAAATCATGTAAGGGAAGGCATTCACAAATTAACACAAGACACACTGTGTTTACTCCCTTTGGGTAATAACAAGGTAGTATCACAAAATCACTATTAGATGCCACCAGGAGTAAGAAGAAGAGGGAGACCTAGAGAAACTCTACGAAGAACCATTAATAGAGAAGGCATGTCAATGAACCTAAACAACACGCAAGAATTGAAAGACCTGGCAACACAAAGACAGAAATGGAAAGCTATGGTTTCTGCCCTATGTGCCGCCTATTGCCCTGGAGGAACATAACATAACATCACAAAATTCCATCGTTGATTATGAAGTGTATACAAGGATCGCCAAGGCAAGCAGCACTTTCTGCAAATTGTACGCAAATGTTTGGTGTAGAAAGTTACATTAATATATGGCCCAGAAACAGAGATAATGAATACAGAACTAGAAGACAAAGTTAATACCGTTAAGATGTGAATATATTGAAGAATAAGTGCTTCATGGAAAGAGAAGAAGAAAAAAACAAAGCAGTTCTGACAACACTGCGTTTGAAAAAAAAAGTTATTAGGGCTTAGCGCTTGTCCAAAATTTACGCCAAAATTAGCCTTATAAAAAAACGGGGGGTCTGAAAAGTTTGACAGTGGTAAAAAGTAACGGAAAAAAGTCACAATTAATATATGGTGATCGATAATGGATAAACCCGTGACCCGTAAGGGTCGTAGTGGTACCACATTGAATGCATCAGTACACAGAGTCCGCCAGCGATTTCTATCTTCAAGGATACGGATGAGTGAGGAAAAATCGTGTCCTGTCCATTCTTTGATGTTGTCTGTCCAAGTATTTATTTTCCCTCCTGCTTCTTCCACTTCGGCGGTTCTCTGCAGTTTTTGACAAGGAATCATGTCTGCATACATGTCCAAACTATGCTATAAAACTATTGAAAGCAACGGTTTAGGAATATAAAGGACCTTTCGGCGATACAAAAAACAATATTAACAACAACGGTTATAAACTAATAGATACATGCATCCAGCACAACCTCTTTATAACAAACACCTTCTTTAAACTAGTCACACGTATACACATGGTATAATTGGAACAGCTTGAAATGCAAAAGCCAGATACACTTTATACTCAAAAAAAGAAACAATAGATGAAAAATAACAGATGCACGAGTAATACCTAACATGTGTGCAGATACTGACCATAAAGCAGTAATAATAACAAGCACAAAAAAGCACAAAGCAACAAGGATAACTAAATATACAGAATTTGGAAGAACTAAACATGCGCGAAAAATATATCCAGGAAGTTAACTAAGAATTGGCAAAGTTACCAGAAAACAAGCAGCACATAGAAGAAGAATGGAAATATTTCAAAAATACCATCATATAAACAGCAAGAAAAATATGCGGATATAATAACCATAAAGGCAGAAAACCAAAAATAACAGCTTGGGGACAGAAGAGGTAAAGAATAAAACGAAAAAAACCCAACAAAACCCAAGAAATGGGCAACAAGAATATTCAAAATGCCCCTCAAAATAATGAAAACAATGAAATGGGGGTTTAAGTTAATGCATCGCACCGTTAAAAAAATCATATTTTTTTCTTGTTAAGTACATTTAGGCCTATTTGTCAGTTTTTCAATATACTTCACCACACATGTTGTTCCCCTGTCGAAGATGGATGCGTTAGGCCATTGGCGCAAATAAGAAGTTTGAGGTCTGCCCTTTGAGAGAAATCCGTCTCCCAGCCATTTTGTTTATATTCGTTATGGTTTTGTGTTCTTAACTGTTGTTTTGATAAAGGTCCCAATTGGACCGACACGTTGACAATTGTATTTGTTCTTTGTTTTATTGTTATTTTCTATATTTTATTATTTTATATTGACAGTTTTCTACAGTAACCTTCCTACCTTATTTGTATTTACCTCTATTTGTCTGGTTAATGAGGCACTTCCATTTTGTCAGTATATTACTACATTTTATCAATTTTATAAACAAACGTTTATCGAAATGTTGGAAACAACACCTCTCAAACTTGGACGAGAGGTTCACGATGTCCGTGAACCACATCTCGGCTAAGAAGGCGAAAGAGCCAGGATCTAACTCGTCTGTCGAGTTCTTCCTCATCCGGAACCAGGCTCGGAGAGAAAAGGTTCAGAACTCGATCGACACAGGCACAGAACGTCCAATTACACGAGGCAAGTTCATAGACGGTGGAACACCTCTTGCGAGATAGACGTGAACAACAATCGTCTCGGCGAAGAGTCACTACACACCCACGTGACTGTCGACAGATAGGCAGGCTGTCCAGGACTAGGGAAGCCTACTACCCGAATTAAAGGCATGACAAAACGGATGTGCTGGGCCTCGTCCCGACCACAAAATGGCCAACCGAGGTGCAAATAACACAATTTTACTGAGGAACTTGCAGCACAACGTACTTCACGCTCCCCGGCTGAAAACAGAAATTCTTGAGTCTAACAGGAATTGAACCAGTCCGTTCAACAGCACCAAATCGTCTACCAACTCTCGTACACAAGATTTTCCGTACTTGACTAACGCATCTCAAAAAAAAAAGATTAGATTTTGTCAAGACATTCAAACTGTGCACTCGAGTCACTGAGAATGGGCTAGTCGAGACAAGGACTACGTCTTCGTTCGTTCTCAAACTCCTGCAGATTAGCAGGATGTAGTCCTGAGAACGGAATGCGCTGTGTCATGGTTTACAGCATTGCTGCGATATCTGCGCCTTTCGGCCTGACACATCTGACTTCAGCATGGCTTTGGGTCACTGACCCTATATGGTATGGGACAGCCAACTCCATCCCATAACACCCTTAGTCGCCTTTTACGACATGCATGGAAGGTAAACAGTGTTGTTATTCTTTGCTCCCATTTCGGTCCCAGGAAACACACGGGCGAGACAAGGACTATTACAACAACAAAAAAACATCCCGTACAAGTAATGAAGTATCCTCAGTAACACATACATATAACATCCATATTCATTCTACAAGGGTCAATAGGTCTTCTTGTAAACATAAATAACATATAGACAGTACAGTTTTGCTTCAAATAATTGCTTATGCAAGTAAATTCAAGTAGGAAGCGAGAGGATACATTTTAAAACTTCAAAAGCAAACTACGTGAATTATGAACTTACAACAATTTTGAAACACACATTTATCCCGATGGAAACCAATAGACAAATCTTAAATTCAACCATCATATATACCAACGTTGTGTTATTAATGTTAGACATGGACACTCGCCAGTATGTTGCCAGGCCTGAAAGGGGAGCAAAGATTAGCACCACTATTTACCTTCCATGCATGTCGTAAGAGGCAACTAAGGAGGTTATGGGATAGAGTTGGATGTCCCATCCAATATAGGGTCAGTAACCCAAAGCTATGCTGAAGTCAGATGTGTCAAGCCGAAAGGCGCAGATATCGTAACAATGCTGTAAACCATGACACAATACATTCCGTTATCTGGACTACATCCTGCTAATCTGCAGGAGTTTGAGAACAAACACTGAAGAAGAAGACATGGACACCAACTAAAGAACACGAGAGACAGCTTACTAATTGTGAAATGAGATGTCTAAGAAAGGCAGCAAACAAAAAGAGATTACAAGAACTGTTGGAACAACATCTGTGGTGAAATATATTGAAAAACAGAGACTGAAATGGTTCGAACACTTATGAGAATGAATCCTTATTGGCAAGCAGCAAGAGCATACAACATGAAAATAGAAACAGCGAGATACAGAGAAAGACCAAGAAGAAGGTGGATTGAAGGAGTTATAGACATTCTGAGATGTCATAATATTATTGCATATCAAGCGACCAAACAAGCCATTGCCTGATCGTTATTCAACCCTGCGACGTCTTACAGCAAAAACAGAGAAAAGACAATAGAGACTGGATATTTAAAAAAATATATATTTAGAGTAAACCCCAACAGAAAATCCCAAGTCTAGGTGACCCTAAGGCAGAGAATGGTGTATTAAACCATCTTCTGTAGTCTGCTTGTTTCCAAGCATACTAGCATTGCTTTTCCCCTCTGAACTATTATTCAAAGCCTCCAAGTAAAAATTGATAAAGCAGCATCTTAATAAAACTTGCTTGTTTATTTGGGTGGTCTTTGTTCATTTTTTGTGCTTCTTTCATAAGCCTCCATATCTCTCCACATCTCAAGGGGTTCTACATTTGTAGAAACAACTTGTAGAAAACTGGCAACCAAACCACAGAATAAAACAAAAGTCAGTCCTGAGCCATGTCAAAGAAATAAAAGACAGCTATCACCTCCCAGACAAGAACTGCAAAGAGTAGAAAAATGTTTACCACCACATGCAGGTTTTAAATTGCTGGAAATCAAGACACAATTAAGAGATTATGCAACAAAAAGTTCGGACCCAGTAAGTCTTATGAAAGCAACACAGAAAACAATAGACACCTACCCAGAACAATGGATTCATGTCTATACTGATGGGTCTGCTTTAAAAACCACCATCAAAGCAGGTGATGGTGTCTAAATAGAATATCCAGACAAAACATCTGATGAGTTGTTTGATGCCTGTTGGGAGATATGTTCTAACTATGAAGCCGAAATAACAGCACTAGAAGTTGCATTGTACCACCTGAAGACCATATTTGATGGCTTTCCATCAAAAGTCCAAAGCATTGTTATTTTCACAGACTCTTCAAGTACTAGAATGTGATGGACATTGTAAGCCTGAGCTGGTGGGAATATATCACCATGCCAACCAGCTGCTTACATCTTTTTAAGTCAGCATTGTTATGCAGTGGATATCTGGCCACTCAAACACACCTGGCAATGACAAGGCAGACAGACTAGCAAAGAAGGGAGCTCAACAAGAACAGCCATATACACAAACAACCATACACACAGTTAAAATGATGTTGAAATCTGTGAACAAATAAAATTGGATGAACAGATGGGAAACACTGGGAGGGAAATCTATAAATATATGACCAGCCCAAATCCTAAAGATAACATCAACCTCCTAGGAAGAAAAGACCAGAGTATCATCTTCCAACTGCGCACACATGTACAGCTTAACAATCACCTGAACAGAATACAACCACAAGACACTCCAGGGTGCCGGCTGTGCACTCATCCATATGAAACTGTTGACAACCACCTTTTTGAATGTCCAGCGCCGGATGACATCAGGAAAATGCTTCTCCCTCCAGGGCCAGATAAATGGAACACATTATATGGAACAAAACAACAGCTAACAAACACATGCATATATCACACAATGGCATTGGGTCAAAGGGCATGAGCCCATGGACCGCTGGATCAGCAACCAACCAACCAACCAACTAACCAATAAAACTTGCCTAGGAAAGAAATCATGTGTGAAACATAGACACTATGCGTTTTGGCAATTTAATTAATTTGAGAGTCTCCTCATTCATATGAAATTTTGCACTGGCCAGCTTTTCGACCGTCAATAAAGACGCAAAAATCCGTAAATTTGTATGTTTTCTTTTAACTATATCAAAACCTTGTTTTAATGTATTCGGGCAGAGGGTAACTTTGTTTTGTAAAATGGGGTTGCAGATCAGTTTGTTTCTATAAAATAGGGTCATGACTCGAAAATATTTCAGAATCAGAGCGATTGATGTAGAAGAAATCTCTTATTTCTGAGACATGTCTCTAAATCTGGACAATCATTCTTTGATATAATTCTGTCATTCATTGTGATTTTAAAAAATGACAAAATACTTCATATAATCTTTAACAATTTTATTTACATTAAATATCTATTCTATTTATAAACCTGCACCCATCAGGGTCATAAGGGTACCACATTGAAATCTTTAGCACACAGTCCCCCAGCGAGGTGAAAATTCTTGAGACTAATGGGAATCGAATAAGGCCCATTCTAGCTGCACAAAATCGCCTTGCAATGTATGGTATTAACAATACATTTGCGTGAAATGAGATGTTTGAGGAAAGCGAAAAATATCAAACATTGAGACCAACGGAGAAATGAAGATATTAGAAAAGAAATAAAAGCCATCTCAAATCAAGTCTAACAGGAATAATCCTGGAAGCTGCCAACAACAGTATACCTAGAGGAAGAAGACAAAACTACAAACCCTTCTGGAACCAAAAACTCCAGGTTATGCATGACGAAGCCTCTGCTGCAAGATCCAAGATGGAAACTAGACCAACAGAAACCAATATCACTGAACACAATAGACTGCAAGCAATTTTCAGGAGAGAAAAGCTAAACAGCATTAGATCCAGCTGGAAAGAAAAAACAGCAACACTCAACATGGAAAAAGACTCAACAAAAATGTGGAAACTTATCAAGTGTCTCAATGAAGAGAACACCTCCCAAATTTGTATCATCATAGAAGACAAGGGGAAGTCCTACACTGGCACACAAGCTGCAAATATTCTAGCAGACTCCTATGCTGAAGAAAGCAAAATTAAGATAACTAGAACAAGAACTGCTGAAGTAAGACGAGAGACAAAAAACCTTGTAAATAAACATCAACCTTGCCCAGGCACAATGACCTCACCTTTTCACAAATCAGAACTTAACATGGCAATTCAAAATCTAAAAAAGAAGAAAGCCCCTGGACCCGATGGAATCACAAATGAAATGCTCCAACACCTAGGTCCTGTGGGTAGAAGCAGAATCCTAGACCTTTTTAATGAATCATGGGCGCAAGGGATCTTCCCAGAAGAATGGAAAGAGGCAGAAATAATTCCAATTGCCAAGAAAGGAAAACCAAAAATCAACAAAACAAGTTACCGCCCTATCAGTCTACTTAGTTGCTTAGGAAAGGTCATGGAAAAAATGGTGAATAACAGACTCTTAAACTACCTGGAGGAAAACAAGCTTCTAGATGACTGCCAATCAGGCTTCAGAAAACACAGATGCACTGAGGACCAAACAACATACCTTGCCCAGGAAATAGAAGATGCTTTCCAGAAAAAATCAAAACTCCTAGCCACCTTCTTTGACCTCACAAAGGCCTTTGACAAAGTCTGGAAAGAGGGGCTATTGCTAAAACTTGCCCAGAAAGGAATCAGAGGCAAAATGTTTCAGTGGATAAAAAGCTTCCTACGAGGCAGACATGCAAGAGTCAAACTCCAGGGAATGAAAAGTAAAATGGTCAACATAACAGAAGGTGTCCCACAGGGAGGAATTCTGTCCCCCACACTCTTTATAGTTTTTATAGACGATCTGCCAAAACTATTCACACCATATGTACATAGAGCTCTCCATGCAGACGATCTTGCTATCTGGACCCAATCAGAATACATTGGAGTTGCAAAAGTTAGAATGCAGGAGGCAATAAACAAAGTTGAAGAGTGGGCAAAAACCTGGGGTGTTCAAATAAACAAAAGTAAGACCGTCACTACACTTTTCACCCTCTCCACAAAGCCTGAAAATTATACTCTCACTCTAGACAATACCCCACTCCCAAAAGAAAACACCCCAGTCTACCTGGGGCTAAAATTTGACAAAAGACTTACTTGGGGATAACACATTGAAGAGACAGAAAATAAAGCCACACGCAGACTACAAATAATGAAAAAACTATCTGGGACAGATTGGGGAGCCAACATAAAAACCATAAGACAAGTCTATGTAGGTCACATTCGTCCAACTCTGGAATATGGATTGACCACATATGCAACAGCAGCAAACACCAATCTTCAAAAGCTGGACAAAATTCAAAATGCAGGTCTCCGAATCATAACAGGAGGACTAAGGAGCACACCTATAACATCAATGGAAGCAACAGCAGGATTACAAAACCTAACAGACCGCAGGGATGAGAAAATCACAATAATGACAGAAAAATTTAGACGTCTGAAACATCACCCTATGCATGAAAAAACAAAAGAACTAACAAAAAACAGACTGAAAAGACCAAGCTTCAATCACCTATCAAAAAAACTTATGAAAGCCAATAAAGAAGTAACCAGCAACAATCCGGATGAATGGGAACAGCTAGAAGCATATTGCAACATCACAAACACTTCACCCATATATACAGCAAAACTTACAATACCAGGCATTGAGAGCAAAACTATGGAAACCCCTACTGCCCTTAAGGCAAAAACACTTGATCACCTAGACACCCAATACCCTACCTCACAGTGGATTCATGTCTTCACAGATGGATCATCAGAGGGTGCAGTAAAGAAAGGAGGAGCTGGGATACTAATACTCATACCAAACACCCCAAAACTAGAACTCTCAATTGCTACTGGCAAATTATCAACAAATTACAGGGCAGAGCTACAAGCAATCTTGGAAGCATCAAAGGCTCTAGAGGAACGGAGGCTCAAAGGAGCTAACATAGTCTTCTTGTGTGACTGCATGTCAGTACTCCAAACCATCCAAAAGGAACCTAAAGATCTCCTAACAAAAACAACTGTAGAACTTCTAAATCAACTATCTGCCAACAATAAAGTTGTGCTGCAGTGGATCCCTGCACACTGTGGAATAGCAGGAAATGAAGGAGCTGACAGACTGGCAAAAGCAGGTGCAAAAAAGGAACAATTCCACCACAGAATATCACTGACTGAAGCAAAAACCCTCATCAAAGGAATATACAAACATACATGGAGTCAGAGAACAGGCAGTAACTTTCCACAGGACCCTATTCTAAAGCTAAACAGGTCACAACAAACCACAATTTTTAGACTTCGCACAGGACACTGCAGACTACAAGCACATCTCCACAAAATTAAGGCTGCCCAAACTGACCAATGCCCATGTCAAAAGGGTCCCCAGACTCCAGAACATATTCTGCAGACATGCCCACTCTTTGATGACGTGAGAACCAAAATATGGCCTCAAGAGACAGATCTGAAGGTGAAGCTGTGGGGCAACCGTGAGGACCTCCTGCTGACGACTGAATTCATGGAGGCGGCCCACCTTCCTGTATAGACTTATGAGCATAGGAAACTGATCGCAGAAGAAGAAGAAATCAAGTCTACATCGAGAGACAGCAAACAAGTTGGTTTAGCCACATCATTAGAATGGAACCAAAGCAACCAGCACTTTGTGCATACAACAGCTGAAGATTGGGCTACAGGGAACAATGAAGACCAAGAATTAGATGGATGGAGACAATCAAAGAAACCTTAAAGAGACATGCGCTGACGATAGCCAAAGTCTGACAACTCCAACTTTCCCCACGACATTTAACGACACAATTGGAGGACCCATGTAATAGGACAGCAAAGTACACCCCATAAGCTTCCTCTTTGGGCACCCCAATCATGAAGCCCTGATTGTTTCCATTCATGGGCAGTAGGGTTAGTAAAGCTCCATCAAGAGGTTTCAGCAGCTCTAGCTAATATTTTTCTTTTCCACTCTTCATATTCCACTACTGAAGTCATTTGTTGATGCTTATCTGCAGTCTGTTCTACTTTCTGTCTTTTTTTTTATCTCTCATCATCTGAAAATTAGAAAAGTTAAAAAAATGGGTTCAAAAGTTGTAGAGGATTGACTTCACTGTACTCAGTTTCCCACGTGTACTCGTCACTCTTAACAAAGCGGCATGCTGCCTGCCAAGAGTACCACTCCAAGAGCACATAACTACATAGCTTCAAGTGATAAACCACAGGGATCTCTGAAAAAATCCACTTTATACAAAAGATGACATGAGCCAGATTCGAACTCATGACCTCTTTAACTTAAGGCGAACAGCTTAACCCCATTACACTAGGGAGATCCCCTTGAAAATTAGAAAGTTGTGACAAATCTTCAAATTAATAATATAGACTTTAATTAATGTTTTATTTGGGTCAGTACACATCATGGCCAACCCCTTGTCATGGATATGAAGATTTAGTAGCCCCAATATGTTGATGGGATCTTAAAGTGTTGTGCAGAATAGCAACACTATGACCTGTCATGTATGTTGTTAAAGATAAATAAGGAATTTGGGGTTGGCTTGACCCATCCCATAGAATATTAAAGTAACCCAGAAGTCATTCTGAAGTTGGAATGTGTCTGCAGAAAGGCGAGATATCGCAGACAAGCTGTAAACCACACATAATTAACTCAGTTCTCTAGACTCAACCTTCGACATGGCTTTATGGTCACTTTGACCCATGTGATAGGATAGAAAAGTACACCCCTAAAGCTCCTTAGCTGTCTCTTGCGACATGCATATCAGGTCACAATGTTGCTATATCTTGATCCCCTTTTGGACATCAGTAGATCAATAGAAAAATGTCACGTCTGTCCTTGTCTGGAACGTGTACCTACGTAATAGTTCGTCTATAAGCGGAATATGGAACAAACTTGGACATTATACACAGGTTCATTGAAAGTTTGTTATGGTGTACACAGTTTTCATGCAGTCAATAATTTTACATCACTTGCAGAGCGTGTCGCCAAAATAACAAAAAATGGTTAATGTTAGTGAAATTATGCCATGATTTAATGAGAAGGGATAATGCTAGAGTTTGGGGGGAGAGGGAGAGAGGTGTTAGGCACAGTGTTACAACTAATTCTGACAAGCACGGTAGCCTGGTTGATAGTGAGCTTGCTTGCTATCACTGGATTACAGCATGTCAGGTTCGAAATCTTGTCAGGACAAACAAAAATTCCTGTTGTGATTTCTCGCTGGACACGACCACTCCTCCTGTCGACTCAGCTGTAATGGGGTATCTGATGCATGAGTTAGGGGAGGTAAAGACAGTAAGAAAGGGAACTGGCCACCCCACCTAATAGCTGCTGTGGCTTAGTGCATGAAGTTATATTCATCCGTGACATCAGGTGGCTGCCATGGGACCTACCTTTACCTACAACTAATTCTAATTCCTACCCCCCACCCTCTCGTACTATACTTCTGTGTTTCAAAAACTGTGTTCTTCCTATTTTTGTTAATTATTTCCCCTGGCTTCAAACTATTAAGCAATTGCATTCTGCAATGTCACAAACTATTAAACAATTGCATTCTGCGATGTCACAAACTATTAAACAATTGCATTATGCGATGTCACAAACTATTAAAAAATTATGATAAGACAATTCTTTAAAAACTATGAGCTCTGTAAACATTGTTTACGTTCCAGACATGAACAGTTACTTCTTCTTCTGCATTCATTTTCAAACACTTTTAAACTAGCAGGATGTATTCTGGAGAACAGAATCTGTCAAATCAAGGTTTACAGCTTGTCTGAGATATCTGCTCCTTTCAGCACAACAAACCCAATTTAGTACAGCTTTGTGGGTCACTGATGTCACATGGGTCCATTCATTATTCATGGTTTGAAATAAAAATTACTCCCATGGTTAAACCAGACATCAGCAAGTTGGGTACCAGGGCTCAAACTCTGGGAAGGTTGAGGAAAGGTGCCATATTAATTTAGCAAGTGTTGTCGAGGACCCTATTCAGGTGGTTTCTGATCTTTTTCTTCAGCGTTCATTTCAAAACTCCCAATGGATATCTCTTGCAGCAAAACAATGGTCCTACTAGATTTCCAGCAGAATTTAGTCCAGAGAATAGAAATTCTCTGCGTTGTGTCACCGTTTTATTTGCACCAATAATATGACACATCTATCTTTGATGGGGGTTTCTGGTTAACCACTGACTAGACAGCTGAGCACTTATGGGAAACCGTGTGTTATGACACTAGTTCATAACTCATATTACCTTTACCTTTATTACGAATAGATTCATCAAACTCTGTGGTCTGTATCAAAAGGTGAAAAAAAACCATCTGCCAACTGGGTCAGATGGTCTGCCAAAATTAATTAACATCTTTCTGTAGATATCCATCTCTATAGGCTAGCGTTCCTCCTTTAATTGGTTTAGTAAAATGCAGTCTTGCAGGATATGTTCCATTGTCTGCCCACATGGACACAGATGTAATGTTACCAATCTTGGATGAATATATAGTATAAGAAATATAACAAAATAGAGGACGACAAATACACTGATATTGTTACTACCTTGAATTTGAGCTTCTACGACCTCCAACAAACTCCTCTTTGTACTTTTTACTTGTGGACTTTTGTCTGTGGATTGACGATTTATTCATTGCTGACATTTAACATTTACTTTAATAATACAAAAAGGGGCATATAATAGAAGAGATCAAACATTTCAAAAGATGTAGAGTTTCCATTTTACTTACATCAAATATTGACAGACAGTTAATCCGTAGTAATAAATGAATAGGCAAAAAAAAAAATATTCAGGCACGGAACTTCTTCGCTCTTGTTGCCCGGTCTGAAAGGGGAGAAAACAATAGTGAAACTTTTACATGTCATGCATATTGTAAGAGGTGACTCAGACTTTTAGGGGGTGGAGTTGGCTGTCACATCCCTTACAGGGTCAAGTGACACAGGAACCATGCTAAAGTCAAATGTGTCAGGACCAATGACCAAGATATCGCAGCCAAGCTGCAAGCCATTACACAGTGCATTTGATTCTCCAGATTACATCTTGTTAATCTGAAGGAGTTTGAAAAAGAACGCAGACAAAATGGGCCTCCTTAATATGACACTGAGAAATAATGATGGTTGCACAGAACAGAGAGTAGCAGTGCTTAATGATGTTCTGCTAAAGAAACATCACATTAAAGAAGCTATTGGTTAATCCATGTTATTGTACTTCAAGGCAAACCCACAATTCTCCATCTCCCTCAGCAGATATCAAAGGATATGCATGCTGATAGTCCCCATGACTAGCTAGCTCGCTAAACACTCTTAATTCTACTCGACGTGTTCTCAGTTCTATTTATACTATATATAATACTGAATTGCCACCCATGTATTAACGTGGTCCGAGAGGAGTGTAAAGAATAGCAACACTGTTTACCTTCCATGCATGTCGTAAGAGGCGACTAAGGAGGTTATGGGATGGGGTTGGCCCATATAGGTCCCATTCCATATAGGGTCAACATGACCCAAAGCCACGCTAAAGTCGTATGTGTCAGACTGAAAGGCACAGATATTGCAGCATTGCTGTAATTTTTGATTAGAAACTTGCCTCAAAGCACGTGGGGCATTCCCATAAGTGCTCCGCCCTCTGTTCCAGCAGCCATTGGACTCGATGGTGTTTCGAGTCCAATGTTGCCAAACAGACATCGACATCAGGGCACAACTCTGGCCCTTGCGACAGGTTTCTTTGTTGTTCCGCCCACCCACGCCGTGCCCGTAACTAGTTCAAGCATAACGTCGCCTGTCGGAACAACATGGTAACTGTTATCGAAGGTTACGACTACGGAAGCATTGCTGTAAACCATGACACAACACATTTTGTTCTCTGGACTACATCCTGCTAATCTGGAGGAGTTTGAGAATGAATGAAGAAGAAGATACTGAATTGCCTTGGATGCAGCATGGATCCCTCCTGGATACCTCATCTATCCCAGTGTCCACTCCAGCAAGTGACCACAAACTTCAGTACATCACCAGTGTTTATCTTAAATTCACAGATACAAGTCTGTCTGCTCTCTTATTACTACGAATATCAGTACATCCAGGCAATAGATCAATGTGATACCCAGAAGTTTAGAAATAGTTATAGTTTTGACAATGGATGTTCTGAATATTTTGTTCATTTGCATATTGTCAAAAGGAGCAGCTATCACAGACAAGTTGTAAACCATGAAGCATTAAAGACTTATAGTATTGACTTTAACCCCAATCATCATAATTGAAGCAATTATTCTGTATTTCCCATTGTGCTCCATGAGAACTCTCAATATCAATAGTTATAATAAACCCGAAGCCAGATTTTTCTCATATTTTCAGATAAATCAAAAATCACGGGACTTACCAGTTCAACAAATAACATCTCAGTAAACAACCAAATACTGGAAAAAGTTCCAACTTTAATTACTTGGGTAGCCAAATGTTTGTTGATGGAGACTCAATGAAAGAAATAAATACACACATAGCAGTTGCAGCTAGCACATTTACCAAACTAATATCTGAAAGTCAAAAGATCTAGGAAGAAACACCAAGCTAAAGCTATTCAACTCCTATATTGTCTCAGTATTAACATATGAAAGAGAACGCTGGAAATCAACTCAAGCAACAGATCAAAAATTAAACAGCTTCGAAAACAAATGTCTCCGGAAACTTATGAACATAAAATGGAGCTATTTCGTCACAAATAGTGATTTAAGAAAGAAAGCACACCAAGAATATGTCATAAGAAAACGCAGATGGAAATACCTCGGTTATGTTTTAAGACTAGATGAAAAGAGAATAAACCAACAAGCCCTTATATGGACGCCTGAGGATAAAATAAAACGAGAAAGGAGTAAAGCAAACCTAAAAAACACCATTCTTAAAGAAGGAGAAATAACAGGCTGCAGGACCATACAAGAACTAAAATTGCAGGCACCGGACCGCAACACATGGAGAGTCAAAACCTCTGTCCTATGTGCAGACTGTGGTATGAAAGGAACATATTTCTCACCACCACGGAGAGATCTATCTGGGAACACAATATCATCCTTCCCGGCTTTATTTGATATCAGTTGATTCATTTAAAGATCTGCTTTTCCATTGTTCCATAGATATGTTCTGCTGTCTGTCCACATAGACACAGAGGTAATGTTACCAGTCTTGGATGAATATATAGTATATGAAATATAATTGTTGTATTGTGACAAGTATGTCAACAACAATATATTCACGTCATCAAATAAACATGAAAAGCGAGACAACATCATTACCAAGTGTTTGAGGTACATGTTTATTCAACTGGATAATCAGTCTGTCTATAGTTGCTTTCCTGACTCCACTTTGTTCTTTAAGTTTGAATAAGTCAATTTTAAGCTTCAGTGTCCTGTTTTGAGAAAGAACACAAATTTGTTAGCTAGTAGATAGTCATGTGAACTAGAAAACAGATGTGTGAGCTTATATGACATGTGTGAACTAGATGACAGATGTGTGAACTAGAAAACAGATGTGTGAGCTAGAAGACAGATGTGTGAACTAGAAAACAGATGTGTGAGCTAGAAGACAGTTGTGTGCGCTAAGACAAACGTTGATCTAGAAGACAGATGTGTGAGCTAGAAGACAGTTGTGTGCACTAAGACAAACGTTGATCTAGAAGACAGATGTGTGAGCTAGAAGACAGTTGTGTGCACTAAGACAAACGTTGATCTAGAAGACAGATGTGTGAGCTAGAAGACAGATGTGTGAACTAGAAGACAGATGTGTGAGCTAAAATACAGTTGTGTGCACTAAGACAAACGTTGATCTAGAAGACAGATGTGTGAGCTAGAAGACAGATGTATGAACTAGATGACAGATGTGTGAGCTAGAAGACAGTTGTGTGCGCTAAGACAAACGTTGATCTAGAAGACAGATGTGTGAGCTAGAAGACAGTTGTGTGCACTAAGACAAACGTTGATCTAGAAGACAGATGTGTGAACTAGAAGACAGATGTGTGAACTAGAAGACAGATGTGTGAACTAGAAGACAGATGTGTGAACAAGAAGACAGATGTGTGAGCTAGAAGACAGAATGTGTGAGTTAGAAGAAAGTCATGTACGCTAAGACAAACGTTGATCTCGAAGGCAGATGAGTGAATTTTTAAAATACATAATTAAGCAAGACTGTAGTTTCCTAAATATTTGGGGTTATGGGTGGGTGGGGAGAGAAGGGTAAAACCTATTGATGAATCTATGGACAGCACTTTAGCAGTAATATCTCATCATATCAAACTCTAGCAGCAATATGCTAATTTGCTGCCATTTTTCATATTAATTAGTTCTGCACGCACCTAAAAATTGTAGAAATAGGATCTTACCTTTGCCAACACAAATATATATAATTTCTGTGGTATTTAATTATATTCAAGTTTGATAATTTATTTTCATTTTAATTATGCTAATTTGTTTCAATTTTTAATATTTATTAGTTCTGTGCGCACCTAAATATTATAGAAATAGAATCAACAGATGCGTCTTGCCTATGCTAATAAAAATATAGGTACATTACAAGAACCAGTGGACAGGTTTCTACAGAATAAACAACTAACATAAATAGACGGAATGAAATTCCTAAAAGATGCATATACAGACGCATCCACTATTCGACACATTGCGCGATGAGAACCCCTGACCACTCGACATGCGCGCTGCACACTGAGTGGGAGGTGGATAGCCAGTTCATTGCGTGCAAATCGCTAGATCGGTAATTTATTTTGCGACTTTTTAAGTTTCTGAGATAGTGCAATAGCATATGAAATTAAAAAGTGGTATGTTGTCACGTGATTTGTCCACGGATTCATGTATTGAACCCAAATATATATAATTTCTGTGGTATTTAATTATATTTAATAGTTTGATAATTTATTTTCATTTTATTTATGCTAATTTTCTGCAATTTTAAAATTACATAGTTCTGCGCAACTAAAAATTATAGAAACAGGATCAACAGATGCGTCTTGCCTTTGCCAATACAAATATAGGTACAATACAAGAATCAGTGGACAGCTTTCTACGGAACACATAGCTAACATAATTAGATGGAATGAAATTCCTAAAAGTCGCATATACAGACTATTCGACACGTTGCACATGGAGTGAGAGGTGGATGGCCAGTTCATTGCGCGCAAAGCGCTAGATCGGTTAATTAAGTTACGACATTTTAAGTTTCCGAGATAGTGCAATAGCACATGAAATTAAAAAGTTGGTATGTTGTCATGTGATTTGTTCACGGATTCTTGTATTGAACCCAAATATATATAATTTCTGTGGTATTTAATTATATTTAATAGTTTGATAATTTATTGTCATTTTAATTATGCTAATTTGCTACCATTTTAAAGGTTAATTAGTTCTTCATGCGCCTAAAAATTATAGAAATAGGATCAACAGATGCGTCTTGCCTTTGCCAACACAGATATATATACTTTCTGTGGTATTTAATTATATTCAATAGTTTTATAATTTATTTTCATTTTAATTATGCTAATTTGCTGCCATTTTTAATATTAAATAGTTCTGGGTGCACCTAAAAATTATAGAAATAGGATCAACAGATGTGTCTTGTCTTCGTGAACAAAAAAATGTATAGTTTGTGGCTTTTATTATTGAAAATAACAAAAAGACAAGTTAGAAATTATCAGCTTGGGTACATTTTGTGGTCAGAAGTTTTATTTATTTTTCCTATATGGTTCAATGTAAATTATTTTGATGTCAAATTCATTAGAAAAAAGTATGTAACATTTTTTCAGGGTTGACGTACAGACTTTGTAGTCTTTCTACATTTTATGTAGAAATGTAGCATAATTCAAGGAATATAGTAGGCATTAGGACAAAATTTTCAAAATGGGTGTACAGAATTTTAAATACCACAGTTAGATAGCCCTTGAAAATTGCAATCCAACGATACCTCAACCAAGTCTTTACGTCAATTCTGAAAAAAATTACAAATTTTTTTCGAATTAATTTTTGCATCAAGATAATTACATGGGACATATAAGGAAATATGAAATGAAGTTGCGGCCTTGCCTTAGAACCGAGCCACTAATTAATGAATATCAAAGTTATTTGCATTAAAAAATGTAACAAATTATACATTTTCTTGTTTGGAAAGACAAGACGCACCTGTTGATTACATACTGCTAATTTTCCGACGCAGCAGAGTTAATAAATAATTAACAATTGCGTCTAATTAGCATAATTGCAATTGAATGTATCATATACATTTTTTAATTATTTAGGATAAAATATATAGCAAATTGTATGTTTTTGTGTTCGTGAATACAAGACGCACCTGTTGATTACATTCTGCTAAGTTTCTAATGCAGCCAGAGTTAATAAATAATTAATAATGGCGTCTAATTTGCATAATTACATTGTCATATTTAATATATATTTAATAAATTTTTTAATTATTTAGGATAAAATATATTGCAAACTGTACATTTTTGTGTTTGTGAAGACAAGACGCACCTGTTGATTACATTATGCTAATTTTCTGATGCAGCCAGAATTAATTAATAATTAAAAATGACGTCTAATTTGCATAATTGAAATTGAATGTATCATATACAATTTTCACATTTTTTAATTATTTAGGATAAAAAATATAACAAATTATACATTTTCTTGTTCGGTAAGACAAGACGCACCTGTTTATTACACATTGTGTTAATTTTCCGATGCAACCAGAGCCAATTAATAATTAATAATAGTGTCTAATTAGCATAATTAAAATCTCTTCTATGCTTCCCTTTATGGCAACATGCATGTGGCTGGCAATCTGTAACCTCAGCCCTCTTTGTATCTGAAATATAATATTTGATTATTATTATTATACTATAATAATAATATATAGTATATTATATAGTATATATATAGTATCTAACTAACAAACAAACAGCTTTCCTTCCATGTCTCTCGTTTCATTGCAATTTGCTTTAGATCTTCATTATCGAAATAAATAAGCTTGAACGAACCATGATGTAAATATGGAAATCATTAAATCCGTTTCAGTAACACATATATTTAATTTCTACGATATTAATGTGTTAAATTTACGATCAACCAGTTCTTGATTCAGCAAAACAAAAACATTATTTGAACCGGAAGTTAAAGATATTAGCATTTATTTACCAAGGGACATAGCCGGGCATACACTCCAAAATCAAGGGTGGTAATAAGTACGAGATATTAATAAATCATCAAAACACAAATATTTGGATCTGATAATTGGCAATATCATTTAAATTAATAACTCTAATTTATATTGAGAGATTTTATGTAACTTTTCCCCGTTGTCCTATATATAGAAACGTTTTTTGAAAGCAATATGCGCGACATTCTTCCCTCACTGTTGTCATGGGTAACAAAATGTGTGGCACATAAGATTATGAAGTTTAAGTAATAATGTCCGTATAAGGTTCAAGTTCCCCGCGGAACTTTACAAAAGTTGGATCTTGACTTTGTATGGGAACCAGTGTCAGTAGTCCGTTCGCATGTCTTAGACTCCACCGCGGGGTCAAGGTTCAGCCAGTGTCGAGTCAGCTCGCTCGTCACAGTACCGCTTGGGATCTAGGCTGGTTCCTCCCCATATGACATGTTAAGACAGGACGAAGTCACCGGGGTGAAGTTTTCGGTCGTACGGAATGTTAACAGCATAAACGTGCTCAGCTGAGTGGTGAGCTATACTCAGCGTCCGAGTGGCTTTCGATTGCGGCGCCTTCTATGTCATACCGCCTCGAGAGAGGATTACGGGGGTATATTAGAGCTGCGGAGAAAGTGCTTCACTCGACTTTTTTGTCATTTTTTTACTTTTGTAATTATCTTGTGGTTACTTTTTGACACGGGGGCATGGTAACACTAAGCGCAGGCGATTGTGAAGGCTTAAATCTATTTATACATAGATCAGTGGTCACAGCGTATTTTCTGTAGACGTCTTAAATTATTTCAAAATATTATGTGATTCTCAGGAGTCTGTCAGGGGATCATCCAATGAATAAATTAGATTTCCAACACAGCTAAACTGTGTTCTTTGATACAATTAAAAAGAAAGAATATCTTTGACAATTTTTTTCTAGTGAACAATCTGAAAGCAATGGTAGTTAAATGAACTTAATTTCCAATAGAAACTGCCCGTGTGTTACCGGGCCTGGGTGGGAGAAGTGAATAAAAACTGCCCTTGTTTAGCAGGGACTGGAAGGGAAGCAAAGAATAGCTACACTGTTACCTGTCAAACATTTCGTAAGCAGCAACTAAGTGGATTTGATGTGGAGTTCATTGTTCCATAAAGGCCCATAGATAACTATCAGGGCCGTAGAGACGTTTTCGATGTGGAAGGGGTTTTACCTAAAATAAAACGAATGTAAAAAAGGCATTCTTCCGTTGATGTATGAAATAATTCCATCTTTTTACTGAGAAAGGGGTGATAACCCTATTTGTAAAAAAAAAATCGCAACGGGAGGGGTTTCACCCGCCATTTGGCTAAACTACTAGCAATAAAAAACATGTTATGATTTCTTAAGAGTGAAAGAGAGTTAACCACCCCTCTCCTTATCAATACAAGTATAAACCATGCAAGTAGATATATTTGTCGATTTAATATTGATTGACTGATTCGGAACCACAAGAAATGTGCGCTATTAGCTCTTACTTCCTATGTGCAGTGCGGTAATTATTTTGTGAGCTTTCTTTCATACCCAGGAGACTTCAGCTCAGTGCAATGCCCATTGCATGCGTTTTCTACTCAGAGGAGGTCTATAATTGTATAGATGACATGCTACAAGCTTCCATAAAGGAGCCTCAATATAACGGCATGTCATCTACTAAGGTTTTCTGTTGCATTGGTGGTTTGTCTAGTGGGACATTTGTGGGACCCACAGATGCAACCGCATGCGTTTAATATTGAAAGTAATGGTTCTTGTAGACATGTATGAATCTATAGCATTGATTTTGCTTTTCCAAATGATAGTTGGTCTTGACATATCAGCTAAATCATCTCCAGCCTTAAGCTAAAGTCACCTTTTTTGACTAGGAAATCCTGTGACTTCTGGATCACTAGACTGTCAATGGAATGGGTCAGCCAACTCTACCCTTGAAACTTTCTTAGTCACCATTTACGATGTGCATGTCAGGTAATAGTGCAACTAATATGAGCTCCATTTTCTGGTTTCCGCACCACACGGACTGACCACTGTCTATAATACATAGCACACTCCACATCACACAGGCTGACCACTGATCTATCATACATAGCACAATCTACATTATACGGGCTGATCATAAATCTACCATACACAGTTTAGTACACATTACTCGGGCTGACCACTGATCTAAAACACATATCACAGTCAACACCACGCAATGTTGTTGTCTTTTCTTATAGGTCCTAATTTTGACATCTTAGCGATAATCTTACTTTCGTGAACTGTACTCATGAGGTAGAAACAGGGCTCTGTTTACAGGAAGAAAACTTGACTATTGTTTCTTAGTCACTTTGACGTAACATGTTTTATAAAAAAAGTTAATTTAGTCACAGTAAACAGAACTTGCCTCTTTAAAAAGGCGGGTTTCCGTCTGCAATCAAAGGGAGATAATAAGAACAATTGTCAATACATTTGTTTTAACTAATTATTGCCCCCTTATTAGTTATCATCCCACTATGGCATACCAGGAAATGAAGAGACAGATAGACTGGCAAAGGATGGAGCAACACAGGAACAAAAAGACAAAGAATTCACCAACCAAGAAAAGAGGACACTCATCAAAACCATCAGGAAAGTCGACTACCCAAAAGACAATTACCACTATCTCGGCAGAGCAGAACAGGTTATTATCTTCCGGCTCAGAACTTGACACAACAGATTAAACAGTCATTTAAAAAGACTAAGACTGGCCCTATCACCTCTGTGTCTTTGTAGGCATGCAGCACAGACCGCTGAACAAATCCTGCAAGACTACAATACACTAAACCAGTTCAGGGAAGAACACTTGTCCACAGAGATGGATATTCACAGAAAGATGTATGGGGTCACTGATGAGCTTTCAAATACACAGCATTTATTAAGAAAACAGGACTTTCTGTGTAGACATGTCAAACTGCGAACGAGAAAAAGAAGACTAATGATTGTATCAAAATAAAGTAAAGAAATCTACTCCTAGTACATGTTCAATTTAAACACGAATTAAACAAATAGTTTGTTCTTTTTCTATTGGATGCATCTGTCTAAAATGTTAAAAATATTATTATGAAAGGCTCATACGTAGGTTGACAATGATTCCTGTGTACAAAAACTGGAAATTAGGATGATATTCCCTTGTGAGCCAAATAACAACCAAATTATGCTTATTACAAACGTGTGTTTCCAGTAACGATGAATGCACAACATACGAAGCATAGGCACTAAATAAAACATTGTCCAAGAGAATAACATCATTTGAATTAAAGTGCTACAGAAGAGTTCTGAGAAAACCACGGACAGCAAGAAAAACAAACCAGGAGGTGCGAAGCACAATTATCGCACAAGAGGGCTGGCTTCTGAAAACCATATTAAATGAAAAACCATTTTTTTACGAGAGACATGACGTTATGGAGATATTGATATTTGAGTGATGATAGAAGGTAACAGGGGTAAAGGCCGACCAAGACGCCGTTGGACAGAAGACACGTCTGCACATGTCCCCAAAGGAGGCAGTACACCTTGCTCAAGACCGAGGAGAATTCAATAGAGCCATAAGGAAGATCACGTTCTGGAAAGAATATGTCACGTATTGATCCCCGTGTAGTGAGGTACGCCTCTTTAAACTACGGGGGTGAGTCCAATTTAATTATATCAGAGGTTTTTGAACATACAAAATCATGGGGGGGGGGGTACTGGTTCAGATAATCCTGTCACCATGACTCAAATAATAAAACTGGGATGATAAAAACGTGAAGACCTTATTTGAGGGTAAAGTCAAAGGGAAGCGAGCAAGAGGTAGGCAGAGATACAAGTGCGAGAGTAACATCACACGATGGACAGGCTACAGTCTAGCAGAGTGCATCACCAAAGCAAGAGACAGGAGATGTTGGAGATCCGTTGCAGCCAACTTTCGTTTCAAAGATGGCGCATCATGATGATGAGCAGTGACTGACAGGCACATAGGTGCCCAGTCTCTCCCAGCAAATGTCGAAGGGTATGCATGCTAATTGTTCCCGTGGTTAGCTGGGTAAGTACGCTCCCCATTTTACCCTGTGTGGTTCCAGCGGTATTATTTATGTTTCTTCAACGCAGAATGCGGGGCAAAGGGCAGAAACCAGAGCTCATTTTTCAGAATACTCTGGGAGTCTGTTAGAATTACCATTACCAACGCATATCAATCAAAGAGTAAAGAAATCTGCAAGAAAAATGATTTTGATTGTTGTATGGGACGTCAAATGTGTCATAATGAAAAATTACCTGCCTCAATGCAACACGACTAAGGGCCAGTGGTACGTTGAACCATATCAAACTAAGAAAGACTGACCAGGAAACGAGGGATAACTCGCACTCAAATTATGCTCTTGCTTCAAGACAATGCACCTTCCCATAAAGAATGGCTTGCGTTGCAAACAGTCAACGATTTGAATATTGAAATTATTCCACACCCATCATATTCTCTAGATTTGAATATTGAAATTATTCCACACCCTTCATATTCTCCAGATTTGGCTCCATATGTCTTTTTCCTTTTAGAAAATATTACCGGTGAAAGAAAATAATTTTGATAGTTAAGATGTCGTACTGGCTTGTGATAACTGGTTTAGTTTGAAAAATAGGTTATTTTATTTTGAGAGTCGTTTAAATGTTTTGCAGAGATGGTATAAATTCTAGTGATCGTTAAGTTGAGGAGAAATAATCGTTGTAATAAATTCCAACTTTTTCCTCCTATTCCTTCGTGGTCATGGTAAAGACATATCGCACGCCTCCTGTATGTCTTTAAGGGGCAATCGAAAATCATGAAATTCGGTTGTAAACTCCCCACCCAGTCTCTTTAATCGCTTCTTACAACATGCATGGTATGCGGTAGTGTTTTGTTATTATTTTTTTTCTGTTTTTTGTTCCCGTCAACACACTGGCGGACATTGTCTCTCGCGACGTTTTTGTTTATATTTCATCATCATCAAATGCCGTCTCCGCAACGAAGGTTGGCTGCAACATATCTCTAACATACCATATCTCTTGTTTTGGTGGTGCACTCTGCTAGACTGTAACCTGTCTATCTTGCTGTTACTCTCCCACATGTATCTCTGCCTACCTCGTGCTCGCTTCTCTTTGACTTTACCCTCAAGTAAGGTCTTCAATAGGGTGTCATGGTTTTTTAATGTGTCCAAAATATTTTATTTGCCTGATCTTTATTTCTCTTAGTAGTTCTTTCTTCATATTAAGTGTTTTTAGAACCTCTTTCTTTGTTTTCTTCTCTTTCCATGATGTTCGCCCTATTCTTCTATATACCCACATCTCAAAGGCATCAATTATGTCTTCTAATTGTTTATTTAGTGTCCATATTTCTGAGCCATACATTAATAACCCTTGTGTTGTCAGGGCCCGAAAGGGGAGCAAAGAATAGCAACATGTTTACCTTCCATGCATGTCGTACGAGGCGACTACAGAGGTTATGGAATGGAGTTGATGTCCCATCCCATATAGGACCAGCGACCCAAAGTCATGCTGAAGTCGGATGTGTCAGGCCTAAAGGCGCAGATATCGCATCAATGCTGTAAACTATGACACAACGCATTCCGTTCTCCGGAATACATCCTGCAGATCAGCAGGAGTTTGAGAACGAACGCAGAAGAAGAAGAAGAAGATATAGAATAGATGTAGCATTTTATAATTCTCATTTTTAACTTGTTGGTAATTTATTCAAATGTTAATATTTTCCTGTCATTGAAGGTACTAATATGTCATTGAAGGTACTAATATGTCATTGAAGGTACTGATATGTCATTGAAGGTACTAATATGTCATTGAAGGTACTAATATGTCATTGAATGTACTAATATGTCATTGAAGGTACTAATATGTCACTGAAGGTACTTTTAACCATTCCTATTCTTCTTTTAACTTTTGTTTCAGATTTTCCACAGCCCTTGTGTTCCCGGGGCCTGAAAGGGGAGCAAAGAATAGCAACACTGTTTACCTTTCACGCATGTCACAAAAGGTGACTAAGGAGGATATGGGTTGCAGTTGGCTGTCCCAATCCATATAGTGTCAGTGGCCCAAAACATGCTCAAGTCGGATGTGTCAGGCCGAAAGACGCAGATATCGCAGCAATGCTGTAAACCATGACAGCGCATTCCGTTCTCCGGACTACATCCTGCTAATCTGCAGGAGTTTGAGAACGAAAGTAGAAGAAGAAGAAGATCTGCCATCATTTGTGACTATGTGTACAAGATATTGATAATGCTTTACTTGTTGTAGTTTCTCTCCCTGTATGTTTATGTTTAGCTCTTGTTCTTCTGTGACTTTGTTGATTATCATGGTTTTGTTCTTTGGACATTTATATCCAGTCCATATTCTTTACTTGATTTATTGACTTGATCTATTTGTCTTTGTAGTTCATTTTCTGCTAAAAGAACATTGTCATCTGCATATCTAACGTTGTTTATTATTTTCCCATTGATCTTGAGTCCTGGTATTTCTTCTATATTTTTAAAGATATTCTCTGTGTAGATATTAAATAGGCTTGGTGATAAAATGCATCATTGTCTCACCCCTCTTAGCTGTTTTCACACCTTGTTGATGCAGTCTGTTCCCAATATATAATTCTAATAAGTCTGATGTCTTTTCCATCTATGCCTATTTCTTGCACACATTTGATTAACTTTTCATGTTGTCAAAGGCCTTGCTTCTGAGTCTATGAAGCAAATATAGATACTTTTTTGGACTTCTATATATTTATCTATCCCTAGTCGGATACTAAGTAGACCTATAGCTTATCTTTCTGATTCCTACTGCACAGCTAACAGTTTCATTGCTCCATTCAGTCTCTTTATCATCAATAATATCATTAAAAACGGAGTATAACTCTTTGAAATGCTTTTTGCCGCCGAAGACGGATGTGTTGGACCATTGGTGCAAATAAAACGGCAACACAACGCATTTCCATTCTTTGGACTACATTCAACTGGAAATCTTGTAGGATCATTGTCCTGTTGCAAAAGAAATTCAGTGGGAGTTTGAGAATGAACGCTGAAGAAGAAATGCTTTTTGATTGGGAATACGTCTCTGGAAATTCCATCTAGTAGTACCCGCTGGAATCCCCTTTCACCGCCGGAGACGGATGTGTAGGGTCATTAGTGCAAATAAAACAGCGACACAACGTATTTAAATTCTCAGGACTATATCCTGCTGGAAATCTAGTGGGACCATTGTCCTGCTACAAGAGAACCCAGTGGGAGTTTGAGAATGAATGCAGATGAAGAAGAATAAAGAATAATCCCCTTTCACTTAAAAAACTGTTCTTTTTGAAGACTTACTGAAAAATGTATGAAAAGTAGTTAAAACACAGACAAACATACAAACTGTTTTATATTTTTCGAACCATGCAGAAGCAACAAGTTCAGTTGGTGGGCAGGCATAGCGATGGATGAATAGAGCATGTGGGCAAAAGTCCTTCTCTAGCTTTTGAAGTCCTCCTTGTCTACATGCCATTGTTGAGGATCCATCACATGTCTGACATAGCTTTTTTCATCTACATTCATTCATGCAAATCTTGGCATATGATTTCAGATAAAACATCAGCAGTTTTGTTTTTGTAAACGTGGTAAAAAGCAAGAAATCTGTCCTCTATTCTATCATTCAAATAATACCTAAATATTATGAACCTTCTTACATGACGCATCTAGAATCTCGTCGGCTTGAATGGAACTGAATTTAGACTTATTTCACATTTGATACGCTCAATTAAAGCAACAGTTATTACTTTAATTAAACCATATTGGATGTCTGGCCAAGCGCTTTCCAAAAGTGATGATGATGCTGTTCCTCCTTCGCAAGTGAAGATAAGCATGGCATGAAAAACAAATGAATACGATAAACCAAAAAATAATAATAATAAACTGGCAATTGTCTAATTTGGCTTGTGAGCCCGCAGATGTCCGATGAGTCCGATTCGTGCACGGAAAGTTATATTGCAGTGCATGCAGGAGTGCTGAAGGTTAGGGGTAGGAGAACCTTGGATCAGTCCTTCCGCTTCTTGCGCATTGCCCGCAGTGTTCTTTCCTTTTCATATTTCGTGATGCCAGCAGTAATCTGAGTGTGCCAGGCTGAAAACGACTTCCAGAAGTGAAGACTTCTTCTTCTTCTGCGTTCGTTCTCAAACTCCTGCAGATTAGCAAGATGTAGTCCGGAGAACGGAATGCGTTGTGTCATGGTTTACAGCATTGCTGCGATATCTGTGCCTTTCGGCCTGACACATCCAACTTCAGCATAGCTTTGGGTCACTGACCCTATATGGGATGGGACAGCCAACTCCATCCCATAACCTCCTTAGTCGCCTTTTACGACATGCATGGAAGGTAAACAGTGTTGCTATTCTTTGCTCCCCTTTCGGGCCCCGGCAACACACGGGCGGGAAGTGAAGACGACTGCAAGGGATCTCTCACTATGGACTCATTCATCATCATCATCAAGTGCCGTCTCCGCAACGAAGGTTGGCTGCAACGTATCTCCAACATCTCCTGTCTTGGTAGTGCACTCTGCTAGACTGTAACCTGTCCATCGTGTGATGTTACTCTCCCACTTGTATCTCTGCCTACCTCTTGCTCGCTTCCCTTTGACTTTACCCTCAAGTAAGGTCTTCAATAAGGTGTCATGTCTTTTAAAGTGTCCAAAGTATTTTATTTGCCTGATCTTTATTTCTCTTAGTAGTTCTTTCTTCATATTAAGTGTCTTTAGCACCTCTTTATTTGTTTTCTTCTCTTTCCATGATGTTCTCCCTATTCTTCTATATACCCACATCTCAAAGGCATCAATTTTGTCTTCTAATTGTTTATTTAGTGTCCATGTTTCTGAGCCATACATTAATATGGAATAGATGTCGGATTTTATAATTCTCATTTTTAACTGTTTTGTAATTTGCTTAAGCGTTACTATTTTCCTCATGTCATTGAAGGTACTTTTAGCCATTCCTATTCTCCTTTTAACTTCTGATTCACATCTGCCATCATTTGTGACTATGTGTCCAAGATATTGGTACTGTTTTACTTGTTGTAGTTTCTCTCACTATGGACTACTAAATGAGCTACTAAATCTAATAATTCTAAATAATCTCTGTTGTTTGCGACACTTTCATCCTCTCTGTGTCCACGGGATTCTAGCTCATGTTTACTTAAAAATATGACAGACTGAATGAATCACTGCAAGTATTGTCTGAAGACAGGGCCGGTCTTAGGCCATTGCAACCTATGCGGCCGAATTGGGGCCCGCAGTTCATAGGCCCATACATTATTATTATTATTTATTTGATTATCTTCTTCCCTACCCAGACTGGGCCCCGCGCAATCCGTTTCGCATTGGGTCCCTCAATTGTTAGGGCCGACCCTGTCTGAAGACACAATCTTATTATGTTTTACTGCTTGTAGTCATGCAGCTTCCGATAGCACATGTGCGATTCGTGTCTTGTCCAGCTGATGAAATGCCTCATTGTGTAATCGATGTTATCTTGAAGACTAGTGTTCTACTGCTTTTCTAACAAAGTTGCTTAAATCATAAATGCCTTCCTTGCACTATTCATGGTCTTTAGCCTCAAACAATAGAAATACATAGCAAAACATTTTTTGTGTCAGCGCAGCCAGTTATTCAATGCATACCAGAACGACTGATAATTTCGATTATTCAAGGCATAACAGAACGACTGAAAATTTCGATTATTCAAGGCATACCAGAACGACTGAAAATTTCGATTATTCAAGGCATACCAGAACGACTGAAAATTTCGATTATTCAAGGCATACCAGAACGACTGAAAATTTCGATTATTCAAGGCATACCAGAACGACTGAAAATTTCGATTATTATAAAATGTTATAAAGAAACAAAAGTTATACTTCTTAGATTATATATTTTTCCAGGTGCAACTTACCGCTGTGAGACTTGGACAATAAACAGAAGAGCAAAAATAATATCAGCTTTCGAACTGAAGTGTTATGGGGCAATATTAAGAATTTCGAACTGAAGTGTTATGGGGCAATATTAAGAATTAGAAACTGAAGTGTTATGGGGCAATATTAAGAATTTCGAACTGAAGTGTTATGGGGCAATATTAAGAATTTCGAACTGAAGTGTTATGGGGCAATATTAAGAATTTCAGGGACAGAAAAGATAAGGAATAGTGAGGTTTTGAGTAGACCCTATGCCGAATATAGAGGAAGGATGGCTGGTAAATACAATTTTACATAGAAATCTGAAATATTTAGGGCATATAAAAAGATACAATGGCATGGAAAGACGCATATTAGAGGGTAGAATTCTGGGAAGTAGAAGAGGTAGACCTAGAAGGAGATGGACAGATGACATCAAAGACTGTATGAAGATATCACTGGAGGAGGCAGGCAGATTGGCACAAGATAGAGTAGGCGGATTCAGGACATCAATTGCAATGACAACGTTCTGGAAAGAATATGTCACGTGATGATTATTATTACGAAATTCTTTAATTGACAAACGCAGAGTTGGTCTTTGCAATTTCAACACACATCGTTGCTCACATGAGAAATTACACACAGGAATTTTCAAAAGAAAGTTAACAATATTTGCGTCTGGTAAACATACTTTTTCCATATTTCAGCGGATATACATACCACAGTTGATTACACCAAAAAAATAATAATAATAAAAGCGCATGGCTTATGTACGGTTTATAGCCACAGTGTAACAGATAGAGGTTTCTAGTTTGTAATTTTCAGAAAAAAGTCATCATAGATTATGTCTAAGTATTTGATTGATCTGAAGCCAGCGTTTTATATAAGTTCGGTAGATATATCAACGAGTGTTCCATCTTGTGCTTTAACAGAATCCTTTTTTTTCCTATTGCCATATACTTTTTTTTTGATGTCAAATGTTCTTGACATCAAACTTTCTGTGCAGATATGTAGTTTTTTATGGACGCTAAAGGTTTTTGGCCTCAAACTTCAAGGGTAGATACTTAGCGCTTTCCTCATGGGTAGATAGCTGTCAAATAGCAAATAAACCAGCTATTATCTTTGTGTAATGTTTATAGCACATAGATATTAATTTGTGTGGGATATTTACGCTGTTTACAGGTGACGCTGAGCATTTTGGCGTCTATTGACGCAACACTACTGACTATTTGAAAGATAAATAAAAAGACTGATAAAAATAAAGACCATCGGTGACTTGCAAAGAAAGTCAATAACCCTTTTTTTTAGGCACCAGGAAGTTGCATGGCACGGAAAATTTTCCCTGAAAGGGAACAGTGGGCCAAAAAGACTGAAAACCACTGCTGTATATAGCATAGTTTTTCAACTGTTGAATTTTTTTTGGGTACTTCTAATACATCCAATAGTGTCGCTAGTGCACTGTGAATGATAGGTTCTCGAACCATCAGCAAGGACAGAATTCTGTTGATGGAACAGGACCGTTAAAACCACTCTATCCACTGAGCTGACTGAAAGAGGTGTAGCTGACTGAAAGAGGTGTAGCTGACTGAAAGAGGTGTGGCTGACTGAAAGAGGTGTAGCTGACTGAAAGAGGTGTGGCTGACTGAAAGAGGTGTAGCTGACTGAAAGAGGTGTGGCTGACTGAAAGAGGTGTGGCTGACTGAAAGAGGTGTGGCTAACTGAAAGAGGTGTGGCTGACTGAAAGAGGTGTGGCTGACTGAAAGAGGTGTGGCTAACTGAAAGAGGTGTGGCTGACTGAAAGAGGTGTGGCTGACTGAAAGAGGTGTGGCTGACCAAAATAAGGTTTAATTCCCCAAGTTTTTCATAGTCTGTGAAGAATATATATATTTCCCATCAAGAAAATATTTTTCCCATCAATAATATATCTTTCCCATTAAATATTTTTTCCATCAATAATATGTTTTCCCCATTCATAATTTATTTTCATCAAAAAGAATATTGGTGGGGAAAATATACTTTTGATAAGGAAAATATATTCTTTTTTATGAATAATAAATTATTAATCTTC
Source organism: Meghimatium bilineatum (assembly GCA_034231615.1). Classification (NCBI taxonomy): domain Eukaryota; kingdom Metazoa; phylum Mollusca; class Gastropoda; order Stylommatophora; family Philomycidae; genus Meghimatium; species Meghimatium bilineatum. Next base: position 35,207,105 of record CM067307.1, read on the forward strand.
CCCATTAAGAGAATATTTTCCCTATGAAACATATATTTTCCTCACCAATAATATATTTTCCACATCAACAACATATTTTTCCCTATCAAGAGTATATTTTTCCCATCATGTGTGAAAACATCAGTGACAACAAGAACACATCAAACATCAACAACAAGAACACATCAAACACCAACTCCATATTTTTTTTATATAACTTTAATGATGAGCTTTCTTTACAATGTTTGAAATTTAAAAAAAAACAACAACACAATTTCCTTCACAATAAAAGAAATTGAAGGAGCACAATTAATAAACATACATTATCTGATACAGGGTGAGCCACTTAAAATATGCCCAGAAGCAATTATGGAGGTTGGTTGGCCCTGATGCAATCATAGGGGTTGGTTGGTAAGTTGTATGCCCAGTAGCAATCATGGGGGTTGGTTGGTAAGTTGTATACCCAGAAACAATCATAGAGGTTGGTTGGCCCTGATGCAATCATAGGGGTTGGTTGGTAAGTTGTATACCCAGAAGTAATCATAGAGGTTGGTTGGTAAGCTGTATGCCCAGAAGCAATTATAGAGATTGGTTGGTAAGCTGTATGCCCAGAAGCAATCATAGGGGTTGGTTTGTATGTTGTATGCCCAGAAGCAATCATAGGGGTTGGTTGGTAAGTTGTATGCCCAGAAGCAATCATAGGGGTTGGTAAGTTGTATGCCCAGAAGCAATCATAGGGGTTAGTTGGTAAGTTGTATGCCCAGAAGCAATTATAGGGGTTGGTTGGTAAGATGTATGCCCAGAAGTAATCATAGGGGTTGGTTGGTACGTTGTATGCCCAGAAGAAATTATAGGGGTTGGTTGATAAGTTGTATGCCCAGAAGCAATTATAGGGGTTGGTTGGTACGTTGTATGCCCAGAAGTAATCATAGGGGTTGGTTGGTACGTTGTATGCCCAGAAGAAATTATAGGGGTTGGTTGGTAAGTTGAATGCCCAGAAGCAATCATAGGGTTTGGTTGGTACGTTGTATGCCCAGAAGCAATCATAGGGGTTGGTTGGTAAGTTGGCCATTTAAGCCTAGTTTCAGAACTTATGTCTGGCTCTAAAGCAGAAAAATGCACATAGAACTGCATAACATGCTTGACGTTAACATAATTTAAAACACTAAATTTACAAGACAAACAATGAAGCAGCCTGAAAAATGGTCTCATCTTGAATTAATAAGTACAATTACCCCCATAGTAATAATAATAATAGAAGACATTGCTCTTCAACCATTGGTTGAATTGTTTTGCACCACTACTAATATATCCAATCATATTGCCACTAAAATATATATGGTTGACTTTAAAACCGGGAGCAAGTTCACATCGATGTTATTGTGTATAGTTGACGTATTTTGTTGAGACCTATGTTCCTTCAGTGTCAAATACGATGTAGGCCTATAGGGCAGAAACCAGAGCTCTCCAGTTTGGGGGATGTGATACTGCTGTGTATAGTTCTTGGTTACCAAGAGTTTGAAACCCATAGTCATTACTCTCTTTAATGTTATTTTTGTTGTTATATGTACGCATGTGGTTGCGCCTGTGGGTCTCACCAATGGCCCACTATTCAAACCACCCATGCAACATAAAACCTTAGTGGATGACATGCCTTTATTTTGAGTTTATCTTCTTATAGAAGCTTCATGTCACGTCATCTGTACAATTGTGCTTTTATTTTGTTGTTGAAATGTGTTTCATATTTGCCTGACTATATATGTATGCACCCTCTGTGGTTGGGAGGGAGCCAGAGATGTACTGTGCAGCACTGGGGAGGAGAAACTGACAGCACTGGTTTTTCCTATGGCTGAAACCCATCATAGATGCACACTGACTCAGTATGTGACAATCCTTTTGACTTGAACATTTGGTTGCATGCCTGAAGCAATAGAGAGGTGTGATAGTTATTCTCTGGCTCTGTCCCAGGGTGGGCCGAAAATCCACAGACTTCCCAGCAATATAATGTAATTTAATGGCATTAGGTCAAAGGGCATGAGCCCATGGACCGCTGGATCAGGAACCAACCAACAAACCAACCAATGTTATATGTAGGCATATACAGCCTATATTTCTAGATAGAAAACCTTCCAATTTTACTTGGGGCTGCATTCAAGTGGCTCACTGCGTACTATAACAATATAACATGAAAGTAACAATAAATGCTGACAAAGCAAATTCACAGTCATCAAACATGTCATTAAAAATGAAAACTGTACATAAGCAAGGCATTGTGGAAATGTAGTGATATATATTGTATATACTTTCTCCTAGATGTGGCTAGATCAGCAAGCAATCAACCAGAGACATGCTATCCTTACCACAAGCCAGAGTTAAACAAGATGAACGGTCGTGGACATAAACAAGATGAACGACCGTGGACATAAACAAGATGAACGGCCGTGGACATAAACAAGATGAACGACCGTGGACATAAACAAGATGAACGGCCGTGGACATAAACAAGATGAACGACCGTGGACATAAACAAGATGGTCGGCCGTGGACATAAACAAGATGAACGACCGTGGACATAAACAAGATGAACGACCGTGGACATAAACAAAATGAACGACCGTGGACATAAACAAGATGAACGACTGTGGACATAAACAAGATGAACGACCGTGGACATAAACAAGATGGTCGGCCGTGGACATAAACAAGATGAACGACCGTGGACATAAACAAGATGAACAGTCGTGGACATAAGATGAATGGCCGTGGACATAAACAAGATGAACTGTTGTGGACATAAACAAGATGGTTGGCCGTGGACATAAACAAGATGGTTGGCCGTGGACATAAACAAGATGAACGACCGTGGACATAAACAAGATGAACGACCGTGGACATAAGATGAATGACCATGGACAAAATATAAATGATAATTTATCAACATGATTGTATTATTTGATTTGTACACACACACACACCTACGCAAATACCTTTGTACAAATGTATTGAAACACTCTCACATTGACACAGACACATATATACCAAAACAAACTGGCCATATTGAAGTTGAGCAGTTGTATCGTGAAAAGTGGCCAACAATGATGCTACCAAAAAAGTTGAAGACTTTCATTTCATTGGATATCCGCATACAAAATGGCGGAATATATCTTCCACATACACACTTTCTGAGTAGAAGATTTCTCAAAGCATTGTGTACCGCTGAGTAGAAGATTTCTCAAAGCATTGTGTACTGCTGAGTAGAAGATTTCTCACAGTATTGTGTACCGCTGAGTAGAAGATTTCTCACAGAATTGTGTACCGCTGAGTAGAAGATTTCTCAAAGCATTGTGTACCGCTGAGTAGAAGATTTCTCAAAGCATTGTGTACTGCTGAGTAGAAGATTTCTCACAGTATTGTGTACCGCTGAGTAGAAGATTTTTCAAAGCATTGTGTACCGCTGAGTAGAAGATTTCTCAAAGTATTGTGTACCGTTGAGAGTGTTGAATTCATTTAGGTATGAACAAAAATCTCTGGAGGAACCCCCCCCCCCCCACACATAGTAGAAGAGGTTAATTATTCATAATTTCTGGGGATTCAAAGAAACAAACAAAGACACACACAAACATCTAAACTATCAACATTAACATCTTAATACCTGACTGAAGAACGATGAAGAAGAAATCTTAATACATCGACCGTTGCTTAAGAAACATCATTAACATTTTGTGCTAAATATGTTTGGCAACCCTGTACAAAAAAAAACTGTCCAAATATAACTGCAAGTTGTTTGACAAAAATTAAATGTATAGTCGCCACCAAAGTGGATGTGTCAGGCCATCTGCACAAATAAAACGGCAACACAACACATTTCCATTCTCTGGACTACATCCTGCTGGAAATCTAGTGGGACCATTGTTCTACTATATGAGTTATCAGTTCATAACTGTAAGAGTTATCCTGCTGTAAGACACTCTCCCCCAGCAGGAGTTTGAAAATGAACGCTGAAGAAGAACATATTCTCAAAGAATAATATACACTTCATACCTATGCAACATTTCTGAGGTCTAGGGTGTTCTCTGAGGCATAGTGGTTAAAGCTATTTGTCTTGTGCTCATGAGGAAGCAGATTTGATATCTAACCATAATTTTGCCGTTGTTATATAAGCAATATTTTTTGAGTTCCCAGGAGATTATCACTCAAGCTACTGAGTTACGTGCTATGAGTGGTACGCTTGGCAGAGGACATGCTAATTTGTTGACAGAGATGGAGACGCATCAGGAAACGTACGATAAATAAAGGCAACGCACTTGGCCATGTCATGTCTCTTTTCATGAAAAATTACTGTACTGCGGAGCTTGTAGTTGACTGCTACTTTTGTCATAGTCATCAACGAGGGAGCTTGAAAGGTAACGAAGAAACAAGAAAGTCAATCATCTACGTCTTTCTAGTTCTTCAGTCTGAGATTTAAGAATTAAAAAGCAACAAAAAAGATTTGAACAAGATTTAATCAAATCACAAATAGAGGCAAGTCATCTACTAACCCCACCAAACATAGACTAATGGCATCTAGTTGTGAGACAGCTGGTGACATCCAGATGTACTGAGTTCAAATCTTATTTACAAAAATCTGACTTTTCAATAATTATTCAGAGCCTCCTTCTAGCTTGTAGGTGCTCTAAGAAGCAGTCAACGAACAAGAGTTGATACGAAATCTACACTAAAAATTGGCAAATCTGGTAACATGTCGGCTAAGTGAGTAAAACACTGCTCCAAGTCTGCAGCAGTGTAAATAGATACGCTGTACCAACAGGCTTAGATACTGCAGCCTTGTTATAAACTTAAACAATGTGAGCGATATACTTTACAGGTTCAACAATTATGAGGTCAGTAACAAAAATTGATGGCAAAAGAAGAATTAAAATAAAAAACAAGAACAGGTATATTTAAAAAGCCCATTTTGTTAGCGTGTACTATTTTCTCTGAACACCATCTACGGTAAGTTAACATGCAGTGACTACTTTGTAATTATAATAATTTAACAATGCTCTTCTTCTTCATTTGTTCTCAAACTCCTGCAAATTAGCAGGCGCAGTCCAGAGAATGGAATGCGTTGCATCATGATTTACAACTTGGCTGGGATATCTGCACCTTTAAGCCTGACAAATCCAACTTCAGAATGACTTTGACCCTTTATAGGATGGGACTTGCAGCCCAACTCCTTACTGTCACCTAAAACATGCATGGAAGTAAACAGTGTTGCTATTCTTTTCTCCTCATTTGGGCCCCGGCAACACACACATGAAATATCTATCAAACCGCTCAAATATATTTATCTTTGGTAAATATTTCATATGTGAAAGAAATATGTCTAGGAAATTGAGCCATGAACCAGCATCATAAGTACTCGGCTGACTAGCTATTTAGCACTTACTCAGTCACGTACTCATGGGGGGGGGGGGCCACGTAGCGCAGTGGTTAGCACCCTGGCTTTGTATATGAGTGGTCCTGGGTTTGAATCCCCAGTTGAAGCAGAAATATTTTTTCAGACCGCAATGGCTGCCAGGTCAATCAAGCCTTAATTGGGTATCCGATCAGTACAGAAAGTAAAGACTGCGAGGGAGAGGAAATGGTTACCGCTCTCATATAACATAGCCACTGAAATGTGAGACTGCTAACATCTCTCACCTCTACGACATAAATAAATGCTACAGGTTAACTTGACTTTACAGTAGTGATGGCGAGATTTCTAAACCTAACCTGAAAATCAATATCTACCTCCTGATAGCTCTGTGCACCATGGGAGTTAATTTTTTGTGTGAAAACCGCATTATGATTGAACTTGAAACCTGATTCATCTGGTTGGCAAGGGAATGACTTCCCCAAATAAGCAACACAGAGTAGTAGCACCGAGCACAACAGAAACTGTAGTAACAATGAGCACCACAGAAACTGGAGTAGCAATGAGTAGCACAGAGCACTACACAAATTAGAGTAACAATGAGTAGCATAGAGCACCACAGAAACTGGAGTAGCAATGAGTAGCACCAGAGAAATTAGAGTAGCAATGAGTAGCACCAGAGAAATTAGAGTAGCAATGAGCACCAGAGAAATTAGAGTAGCAATGAGTAGCACCAGAGAAATTAGAGTAGCAATGAGCACCAGAGAAATTAGAGTAGCAATGAGCACCACAGAATCTGTAGTAACAATGAGCACCACAGACTAGTAGCACTGAGCACAACCAAAACTGTAGTAACAATGAGCACCACAGAATCTGGAGTAACAATAAGTAGCCAGAGCAACACAGAAACTGGAGTAACAAGGAGTAGCACAGAGCACTACACAAACTAGAGTAACAATGAATAGCACCAGATAAACTAGAGTAACAATGAGTAGCACTGACTGCAATAGCACTGAGTACTGTGAAAGATACTGAAAAGTCTTAAGTAAAAACAGACACAGTGACCTGATAGAAAAGTATTATCTGAATTTCATCACAGAATCTAGGAACATATAACAGTGTCATCTTCTTCTGCATTTGTTCTCAGGCTCTAGCAGATTAACAGGATGTAGTTAGGAGATCAGATTGTGTTATGTCATGATTTACAGCTTGGCTGCAATGTCTGCACTTTTCGGCCTGACACATCCATCTTCAGCATGGCTTCTGGGTCACTTGACCCTCTATGAGATGGGATATCCAACTCCACCTCCAAAATTCCCTTAGTTGATTCTTATGACGTGAATCGCAGGTTTGTCAGGAATCGAAGGTGTCACTATTCTTTGTTCCCCTATCAGTTCCCTGCAACACAAGGGCAATGGCGTAGCGAGTGGGGGGCGGAGGTGCGGACCGCCCCGGGCGGCATCATCGGGAGGGCTTTATACGCACAAAAATGTATGCAGAAACGTTTAGGGCAGTATATCCTTTTACAGGGTGTTCATAGAGTCGCTGTGCACTCACTTGCACTTTTGGTAACACTGCATCACATGCAATGTGGGTATTTAGTGTGAACCTGTGTGACATGATTGACTCTACAAGATTTATGACAAAAAAACCACTAGTGCTGTCAATCATGTATTGGGTAAAGTGGCTTTTAGTACAATGAAGCTATTTCTACAGCAGCAGATGTTTGAACTAATACATCACGAAACATCTACACACATTTCTCATACATTTACTATCTCATTTAATAATTATTCAACACTCGTCCCAGCATACTCTTCGTCCAGCAGTCAGCACCATTCTTGGTCTGTGAATACAAGTTAAATAAAGCTAATTTCATCAGCCGAGTACACTTGACCACAGATATACACAACTTTCAATGATGTCGTATTGTGCAGGTATATTTCTTTCAAATTCAGTGCACGTCTACATTGTAAACACCCTGTAGATTCCTACCCATCATTAGTAGAATCATAGAGGTCTATTAAATGCACGATTAATCATTAAAATGCTGTTAAATTGAAAAAAAAAAATATATATTTACCCATTTGTGAGAAAGTTTATTTATAAATAGCAACTAGAGATGAATTTATTTTTACAACATTCGTAATTACAATCACAACTCTGTAATAAGCAATTGCTTACAGGAGCAAATGTAGGCGCATGCATCAGACACAACTTTAGAAATGTAATAAATTCTTTATATATTGTAACTGTTTCACATAGGACATGAAATACACACACAAAAAAATTAGATAAAACTCACTAGAAAAAAGTGAGTCCACGAAAAGTGTTTTACAATGCAGCAAAATCGAAATAAAACAAATTAAATTTCAAAACAAAAGATCTTGATAACAGCAGACGTGATCTAGGAAGTTAAACAAAGTCATCTTAATACTGTATCATAGGTACCATATTGAAAGAACTTTGTTGGGTATCATAGCCTATATAATGCATTATTACAATAGTTCAGAGTGGATATCAACAATTTTAATCAGCATAAGCTTGTGACGTCATATATTACATACTAGAATGTGTTCATCACAGGTTCTCTGACGTATACTTGTCAGTGACAACACACAACCTGGACTTGAAGGTTAAAATAATGATACATCTGTTGGAGTAAAGTATAACTAAATAAACACAAACAGAAAACATGTAACCAAGATTTATATATTTAAAAAAAAATTGAAGATACTCTGCATAAATAAACAGTAAACAGATTAAAAAATTTTAATTAGATGTTTTAGGTACAAATACATAGAAAACAAACAGCACAATAGAAATAAATAAACAGAAAATAAATGCCACACTAGAAACAGAAAACAAATGTCACACTAGAAACAGAAAACAAATGTCACACTAGAAACAGAAAACAAACATCATACTAGAAACAGATAAAAGGCAACAGACACTAGGAACAAATAAACAGAAAACAAACATCCTACTAGAAATTAGGAAAAAATAAAAATAAAACAGACACACTACAAATAAATACGCGGAGGAGCGACGTGGCCAAGTTGATAGTGAGCTTGGGTTACAGCGTGTCCGGTTTGAAACCACGTTCTGACACAAAAATTTGGGTTGTGATTTTTCGCTTGACACGACCATTTCTCCAGTTGACTCAACAATAAATCAGTACCTGATGAATGAGTTAGAGAAGGTAAAAACAGCAAAGAAGGGAAATGGCCACACCACCTAATAGTGGCCGCAGATTAGTACGTGAAGAGTTATCTTTATCTCCGACTGCAGATGCCATGGGACCTATCTTTTTTTTTTTCAAACAAATAAACAGAAAACAAACACCAAACATGTACTTGGACATATATATAAAAAATATTGTTAGTAAACTGGGCCTCTTCGAGGAGGACGAGGTAAAATAAACCAAATGCGACTGACAACCGCTACCAGACAAGACTGAACGGAGAAAGCTGTGCAATGAATTCCTCTTCTAACATGAGGCTGATTCACCGGCAGCGAAGCACCCCATCACAGATGGATATAATAGCTTAGATATGTCTTCAATAAAGGGGGCGGGGGGATAAGATTTTAACCTATAAAATACATAGGTCATTCGGCCATTCTCGTGTCAAATTTCCTCCTTTTTAAAAAAAAAATAGAATGTTTATGAACTTTTTTTTTTGGCTAGAACTCTGAGGAGGGGGGGGGGGGGGGGGGGGGGTTGGAGGATGGTTAGGTTTAACCATATTTTGGCTCCATAAATTCCAAATACAAAAAGTTGTATTCTAATGTTCTAAGCTGGGAGGGAATTAACCCTCCCCCCCCCATCTAACGTGTTGGACCATTTTGACCCAAGTTCTACCTGATTGACAATACTACTACCACTACCAATATTATTACTACTACTACTACTACTACTACTACTAAAACCATTACAACAACAACTACTACTACTACTACTATTACCATCACAACTACTACTACTACTACTACTACTACTACTACTACTATTACCATCACAACTACTACTACCACTACTGTACAGTACATTTATGAAAAATATCAATGAAAACACACACATTTTACTGACCGTTCATTTTTTCAATACAAGACAAAATTATTTTGATTAGTTGCTTTCAGAAATAAATGCAACTCAAAGACTAGCAAGAATGAATAGAACAAATGCGGAATAGAGCACATATCTGCAGTTGAAAGGCACAATACAATAGAACAAATAGGAAACACAGATAAGGGGGGAAAAAATCACTAGATTTAAACAATTAGAATCATTGCAAAATTACAGTAATTTAAACTCAACAAAATATGCACAATAAAACATAGAAGATAAAAAAGTAGATTTGTTTTTTTCCCCTTCATTCACTAGACACTGGAATGATGGTGATTGTATCTTTGAGTCAGTAGAATGATTGTATGTTTGAAATAGTAGTTTGTAGGATGATTGTATCATCTTTGAGTCAGTAGAATGATTGATGATTGTACATTTCAGCTAGTAGATAGTAAAATGACTGATGATTATATGTTAGTAGATAGTAAAATGAAATGACTGATGATTTACTGTCCAGGTCATGCTGGGATCAGGGGAAACGAAAGAGCCGATGTGTTGGCTGGTAAAGCATTGGTGAACGGTACCGAGATAAGAAGAGACAGGATTGAATTAATTAAAGCAGTCATGGATACCCTACGAGAAGACGAGGAGGAAGTCGAACATGACACTGCACATATTCAGAGAATGGTAGAAATGGAAGTGACTAGAGGCGATGGAAGAAAGTGCACCCTCTCTGGAAAGATCAGAAGAATGTGTAATCATCAACTGACTGGGACACTGAGCTTATATACTTGTAGATGGCTGACGGAACGGCAAACAGAGCATATATGGGAATGCCCCCACGTGCTGTGATGTTTGTTCCTAATCAAGACTGATAATGATGTGTTAGTAGATAGTAAAAAGAAATGACTGATGATTATATGTGCTAGTTATGCTAAAGTCGGATGTGTCAGGCAAAAGGCGCAGATATCGCAGCAATGCTGTAAATCATGACAAAACGCATTCCGTTCTCCGGACTACATCCTGCTAATCTGCAGGAGTTTGAGAACGAACGCAGAAGAATACGAGCTAGTTGACAGTAAAATGATTGATGATTATATTTGCTAGTAGACAGTAAAATGACTGATGATTATATGTGCTAGTAGACAGTAAAATGACTGATGATTATACGAGCTAGTAGACAGTAAAATGACTGATGATTATACGAGCTAGTAGACAGTAAAATGACTGATGATTATACGAGCTAGTAGACAGTAAAATGACTGATGATTATACGAGATAGTAGACAGTAAAATGATTGTATCTTTGAGCTAGTAGTATGATAGATGATTGTTACATCAGTCAAGAAATAAATCTTGAACGCATATGACTGAATACTTTAAGCATATTCTAGTTTGACATCTGAGATTGTATACAGAAGGAAAACAAAAAACACAAGGACACTATAAGAACGTTCACGGATCAATTAATTGCCATCGAAAGTAGTGCAGGCCTTCATTTTTCTCCGTGTTTAACAAGTTCAGTTGGTGACCTTCAATTAGAACTACAGCATTATTCCAGACTCTACCTGGTTCTGAATAGTGTAGATTTCAACCTTTTGAATCTAATGAAAGTGTCAAATGAGGGCCTGTGGTAACTCACAAAAGCTCAGGTATTTTAAAATCTGTCCAGGTTAAGCTACATATATATATAATATGCTTACCACTATTTGCAAAGACGCAAAAGACCAACTACATTAGAGGCATTTTCAACAATTTTTTTCTAAAAAAAAATCACGACGTGTGACCACCAAGGTCTGGTCTTTTAGATCAGGATGCAAAGAATAGGGTCACTGTCTTTTCTCCAGGCATGTCGTAGGAGGCAACTTAGTAAAGATTGTCACTGCAAATTTTGTTTTGATTTGTTACTTGTGTCTTCTGTTACATGGGAGTCTGCATAGATCATAAAGAGATACAGGACAGCAGACAAAGAGATACAGGACAGCAGACATAAGAGATATAGGATAGTAGACAAGAGATACAGGACAGCAGATAAAAGAGATACAGGATAGCAGACAAAGAGATACAGGACAGCAGACAAAAGAGATACAGGACAGCAGACAAAAGAGATACAGGACAGCAGACAAAGAGATACAGGACAGCAGACAAAAGAGATACAGGACAGCAGACAAAGAGCCGTGTTCTTTTCTGGCAGATTCTTAGGTGGTGGGTAATGCTAGATGTGCCATCACTGTGGAATTGATCAACAGATCTGACAGAAGAATGAACTAGTTGACCCAGAAGTATATGCTGCTCTCCTAGCAGGAATAGTGATCCTGCATACTGTCACACTTGAATGTCTCCCTTCAGAGACTCTTCTTCTTCTCATTCGGAGTTTGACATGTCTACACAGCAAGTCCTGTTTTCTTAATAAATGCTGCTGTATTTGAAAGCTCCTCAGTGCTCCCATACATCTTTCTGTGGATATCCATCTCTGTCGGTCAGTGTTCTTCCCTTAACTGGTTTAGTGTATTGCAGGATATGTTCAGCTGTCTGTGCTGCTTGCCCAGAGACACAGTGGTGATGGGACCAATCTTAGTCTATTTAAGTGGCCCTTCAGAGACTAAACATGAACCAGTTCATAAACACTAAACAGTTCATAAACAGAACATAAGAATAAACCTCCAAAACACAACCATGATTTGAGACAACAAACCTTATATTCTAGTTCGAAAGTCACCTCAAGTACTCAACTGAGAATCTGAGATTTTGTCAGAAAGGATGTCAAGAGCCACCTGCACAAACCTACAGGGGGTACATCACCATCATCATCTTAATAACCACATTTTGTTAGTGTACTTTGTGCTTTGTTAGTGTACTTTGATGTCTCCGAAAACATGACCAGACCACACTGTGTTACCTTTGAACATACCACACTATTTTATATTGAAACAGACCACTACATACTGCCAGGCCACCTCTACCGACTAAGGACCTCATATACAGATGAATATCTACATGATCTGGAAGCCAAACCCGTGAACATATTTTTCAAGACTGCCCAACATACAAAGAGCAGAGACAACAGGTTAGCCGAAAAAATAAAGATCTGATGAAAAAGCTATGTAGTCAAAGGGCATGATAACGTGGACCACTGGATCAGCAACCAACAAGCCAACCATGCAAAAGTTATAGGCTAGCTGCTCTCTGACTTGGACAAGACTGTCAACTCGACTTTGGCGACAGGTTTTACAATCTAACATCTGAATCCAGAAATTGAATGGAGAAGTGTACTTGGAGTTTTTTTTAAATGACAGCTCATGTTTCGCATCCAGAGAAAAGTATCCGTTCGATGTACCACCCCTGCTTTTCATCTTGTATATGTTTCAATGTGGATGTTTATGGCTATAGCCATAATATTTATCAATATGGTTACAAAAAACAGCAGAAAAAGTCAAATATTTTTAACCATGGTTATCTGTTAGCTTTGAGACCAGCGTATAAGTACGAGAACCAGTTCTCTCATATGGCTTGGCTTACTCTACTAGCGATATGGTCACAGACATCCAGTGTTCAGTACAAAAACCAGTTCTCTTGTACGGCTTGGCTTACTCTACTAGCGATATGGTCACAGACATCCAGTGTTAATACAAGAACCAGTTCTCTTGTACGGCTTGGCTTACTCTACTAGCGATATGGTCACAGACATCCAGTGTTCAATACAAGAACCAGTTCTCTCGTACGAGTTGGCTTACTCTACTAGCGATATGGTCACAGACATCCAGTGTTCAATACAAGAACCAGTTCTCTCGTATGAGTTGGCTTACTCTACCAGCGATATGGTCACAGACATCCAGTGTTCAGTACAAGAACCAGTTCTCTCGTACGAGTTCGCTTACTCTACTAGCGATATGGTCACAGACATCCAGTGTTCAGTACAAGAACCAGTTCTCTCGTACGAGTTGGCTTACTCTACTAGCGATATGGTCACAGACATCCAGTGTTCAATACAAGAACCAGTTCTCTTGTACGGCTTGGCTTACTCTACTAGCGATATGGTCACAGACATCCAGTGTTCAATACAAGAACCAGTTCTCTCGTACGAGTTGGCTTACTCTACTAGCGATATGGTCACAGACATCCAGTGTTCAATACAAGAACCAGTTCTCTCGTATGAGTTGGCTTACTCTACCAGCGATATGGTCACAGACATCCAGTGTTCAGTACAAGAACCAGTTCTCTCGTACGAGTTCGCTTACTCTACTAGCGATATGGTCACAGACATCCAGTGTTCAGTACAAGAACCAGTTCTCTCGTACGAGTTGGCTTACTCTACTAGCGATATGGTCATAGACATCCACCGCTCAGTGAAAGTATTAGTTACAAATGCAGAAGATAAATGCGTATGACCATTGGTGCAAATGAAACAAAAACAAAAAGCTTTTCTGTTATCTATATTGTATCCTGCTGGAAATCTAATAGGACCACCCATTGTCCTACTATAAGACTAATATGACCATTGTCCTGCTATAATAAAGATCCATTGAAAGTTTCAGAATAAATGATGAAATGCCTCAAAGAGCTCCACTGAACAGAATATTTCTAATTTTTGAAACATCCACATGGCATATGCTATCTTACTACACGAATGCTAGAAAACACAAATATCAGTTAAGAAAAGGTCTGAGAATAATGCATACAATAAAATTTCCACAAACAACAATCAAACAAACAGTTGACAAATAATTAGGACATTTTCCACTGGCATAAAAATCTGCATCTAATCAAGATTTTCTATCACAAAATCATCTTGTCTTCATGAATACTACAGCTTGAGATCAATAGGATAGAGTATATGTGTTAGACATGGACAATGTTCCTGAGCATTGAACATCTTGTCTCCTTATAGTGTGCCTATGACTTTCTCCTTATAGTGTACCTATGACTTTCTCCTTATAGTGTGCCTATGACTTTCTCCTTATAGTGTGCCTATGACTTTCTCCTTATAGTGTACCTATGACTTTCTCCTTATAGTGTACCTATGACTTTCTCCTTATAGTGTACCTATGACTTTCTCCTTATAGTGTGCCTATGACTTTCTCCTTATAGTGTGCCTATGACTTTCTCCTTATAGTGTGCCTATGACTTTCTCCTTATAGTGTACCTATGACTTTCTCCTTATAGTGTACCTATGACTTTCTCCTTATAGTGTGCCTATGACTTTCTCCTTATAGTGTACCTATGACTTTCTCCTTATAGTGTACCTATGACTTTCTCCTTATAGTGTACCTATGACTTTCTCCTTATAGTGTGCCTATGACTTTCTCCTTATAGTGTGCCTATGACTTTCTCCTTATAGTGTGCCTATGACTTTCTCCTTATAGTGTGCCTATGACTTTCTCCTTATAGTGTGCCTATGACTTTCTCCTTATAGTGTGCCTATGACTTTCTCCTTATAGTGTGCCTATGACTTTCTCCTTATAGTGTGCCTATGACTTTCTCCTTATAGTGTGCCTATGACTTTCTCCTTATAGTGCCTATGACTTTCTCCTTATAGTGTGTCTATGACTTTCTCCTTATAATGTGCCTATGACTTTCTCCTTATAGTGTGCCTATGACTTTCTCCTTATAGTGTGCCTATGACTTTCTCCTTATAGTGTACCTATGACTTTCTCCTTATAGTGTGCCTATGACTTTCTCCTTATAGTGTGCCTATGACTTTCTCCTTATAGTGTACCTATGACTTTCTCCTTATAGTGTGCCTATGACTTTCTCCTTATAGTGTACCTATGACTTTCTCCTTATAGTGTACCTATGACTTTCTCCTTATAGTGTGCCTATGACTTTCTCCTTATAGTGTACCTATGACTTTCTCCATAAAGTGTGCCTATGACTGAGTTAGCAAGAACAGTTTGTGTGACACCACTGGCGGTTGGTTAGTTAGTTTGTTTGTTCTTTTTGTGCCACAAGCGACACATAGAGCAGAGGTTTTGGTTCTCCATATGATGCAGTCCGCTGTCTGCAGCTTTAGTATCTGGATGGTCTTACAGCCTATTAATTCCCCTTCTTTAAGAATGGTGCTTTTAAGGGTTGTTTTAGGTCTTCCTCTTTTTCTTTTACCCTCATGTGACCACATAAGGGCTTGTTGGTTTATTCTGTTTACATCTAGTCGTAAAACGTGACCAAGCTACTTTCATCTTCTGTTTACATCCGAAAATATTACAACGATCTTCCATCACATAAAGAATCAGTAAACCTCTGTTTCAAGAATAATGGGGGTTTTACGATTGTGCTTATTAGGACACAGATCAACCGACCATAGCAAGTACGAAGAATACAACTACTTGTCAGGCAGATGTGATATGTGGTTGGTGCCATCATGATATTTCTTGAGTTGTTCTCTAGTTGAAGTCAATGTAGACAATTTTAGTTCACCTTGGATAATAATGAAAATGACTGGTGCTTCCACAATGACTAAATAATTCTATGCAAATTTCTTCCGCACTCTAAATGTGTGGGGAGAGTCTATGAGACATTGAGCAGTTTTTGCCATTCTTCCGGAACGTTTTTTGCTGATCAGCAGCAGTTTGTCTGAGGATCTCTTTGTCTGAGTCTGCGACACCAGTGTGGCCTGTCTTGTACTATATTTCCCTCAGGAATTTATGTCTACACTGAAGTGAGTCAGTGATGTCGTAAATGTGCCTTTAAATGCTGCTTCTGTTCACCGTGTGGAAGCCAGTCTGGTTTTTCTATACTCCAGCCTTGTGGAAGCCAGTCTGGACTTCTCTGTCCTATAGCTGTGTGGAAGCGAGTCTCGAGTTCTATACTCCAGCCTTGTAGAAGCCAGTCTGGAGTTCTATACTCCAGCCTTGTGGAAGCCAGTCTGAAATTCTATACTCCAGCCTTGTGGAAGCCAGTCTGGACTTCTCTGTCCAATAGCTGTGTGGAAGCGAGTCTCGAGTTCTTCATACATCCTTGTATAGCAATCTTACGTCTCCAGTACAGCACTGTCTTATACACCCTGCACCAATACATCAAAAAATGCGTGACCAAATCATCACCAAGGAGATTTTAAATCTATCTATAGTAATTTCCACTTGTGTTGTTAAGCGCCTGTTAAGTATATTCTTATAAATGCATGTCTTATGTATAAAAAGTTTTATTTTGTAACAGAATAATTAGTGTCACATACAGCTATTTCAGATTAAAATATTTATAAATTCAATGTCTCGATATAAATTCAATATCTTGATACTAAAATATTCACTCGATTGTTTACCATAACATATTCACCCGAATGTTTAATTTAATATATTCACTCGATTGTTTACTTTAACATATTGATCAGATTGTTTAATTTAAGGAATATGAAAAAATGTCAAATTAGTTTATAAATGATACAATTATATCAAATTGCTTTATAAGTCATAATACCAGGTCAAATTAATTTACAAATGATTATAAAATGATTAAACCAAATCACACATAAGAAGTATATCCATAACTAGACTGTATACGTTTCAATGTCATGATATGTGTATGGGTAGAAGACACACATACAAATATCTAAACGAAAGTGTATCAGTAGAGCAGGGGACGGGTTGCACTGTTAGCTGTCCCACAAAGCACAATACCCTGGACTATTTGTTTATTTCTCAAAAATATATACTTGTCATTGGTATTGTTCATAAGAAATATTCAAAATGAACATAAACATAATAACTCAATTTTATTTAAATATCTTTCTTCATTTGTCTTTTCAATACCAACTGCCACCAATACTTCTTCATCCCAAGATTGAGATGGATGTTCATAGACAAATGATCTACAGTATA
Organism: Meghimatium bilineatum; assembly: GCA_034231615.1. Lineage (NCBI taxonomy): Eukaryota > Metazoa > Mollusca > Gastropoda > Stylommatophora > Philomycidae > Meghimatium > Meghimatium bilineatum. Next base: position 35,224,358 of record CM067307.1, read on the forward strand.
TTCCTGTGTTACCAGTGCCAAACCTGGTCTCTCTCATCTTCACATTACAGAAAGATAGTGACATGTGAGATGAAATGCTTGAGGAAAGTCGCCAGGGTGATCAGGCTTGATAGATTACAAAATAAAGATATCAGGGAAATAATAGGTATAATATCTTGTACAGATTATATAGAAAGACAGCAGATCAAGTGGTTTGGCCACATTATGAGAATGCATCACGACAAGTTGCCCGTACAGACATATAACCAAATGAGGTACAAAGCCAGAGGAAGGAAGACCACGGAAAAGATGGATAGAAAACGTCAGGGACATACTGAACAGACACGGTCATAGCACAGCCGAGGCTACACATCTGACTTCAGAACGCAAGCTCAAGCTCCAATCACCCCTACCCTTAATGGCAAGAGTGGATCACAAGCCACCTGGGGAAAGACAATAGACAATCTTTCTTCACTATAAATTCACATTACCACAAGAAATTTAACTATTCAAGAAATTATATAGTTTCATCCTGGATCAAACGGTTTCAAAATTTCAAATTTTTGAAGTCAGAGCAACATTTGAGTTTAGCAAACAGTGAATGTAAATGTTGAACCATGCCACCGTCTTACCCTCCAAGCACAACCATTTATAATTTCTCATGTTCATTCACTATTATTATTATTAAAGTAAAAAATATACTGGTAAATTTCAAATTTTTAAAATACAAATATGAATTGTTTTTGGCATCATTGCCCCTTGCATTTTCATTTCACCTCAAATGGGGTAATTTACCCCTTCCACAACTGTAAAGCCTCTATTTTGACATTAGAAATTCAACGTTGAAATTTGCAAAAATATATATGAATAATACTAAGCCCCCATATTCCAAGTGGAACATAGGGTTGCAACCAATGTTCCCTCTAAGCCAGGGGTGGGCTAAGATAGCCATTATGTTGTGAAGTGCTGTTCCTTAATTGTATTATGCTATGCTTTTGATAAAGGCCTTTAGTCAAAACGTTGAATTTTTGTGTTATCATGGTGTTGTACCAGTGATTAACAAAACTTCATCATCCTGTATCAAGTTGGCATGTTATCTACTGAGAGTTAGTTGCACAATTATTGGTCTGATAGTCCAAAAATCAGACCTTTCTCGTGCAGATCGCCCGCTAAGGAAGTATGAGTGAGAATAAATAAGGAGCAGAATTATCAGAAAATGTTACTTAATGGCAAACAATCTTGTCAGGAGATACGTAAAACAATATATGTAAAATAGACGAATGGGAACAGTGACAATTTTGTTCATGCAGACTTTGACTCTGACATTAAAAAAAAACAACACATGTATAAAGTTTTGAATTATAAATAAAAACATTATTTGCGGTTCTTATGCAGAATGCAACCTCACACAATTTATTTCCATTGTTATTCTCCCAAACGGGTTTCCGTAGAAGACATCACTGTGGGGAAATTAATATATTTGATGTCACTAACACAGAAACAGGAGTTTGCAACTTGTCGTCTTAATAATGGTTTTTTTGTGTGACTGTTGATTAAATCATGATTGATCATGATTGTTAGTAATACTCAGAGTTAGGGTTGGAGTCGTTGTTGAGGTTAGGATTAGAAATCATGACTGATTATTCTAGTAATCTTGTGATTCTGAAAAATAAGCACTTTTCACTAGTAAGCATGTGATCTCAAAAAGTACTGATGATGATTATTTGCAATACAACCCCAACCCTAATATTAAATGTAATCTCAGCCCTAACCCTAACCTTAAAACTAATCCTAACATTAACACTACACTTAACTCTAACATTAACCCTAAATCTAACACTAACCCTAAATCTAACACTAACCCTAAATCTAACATTAACCCTAACTCAAACCATAACATTAACCTAATCTTAACCCTAACCATAACCCAAACCACTATCAATCAATCAAGTACCATGCTGACTGGCGTAGGTGATCATGTATCTCCACAACTCTCTGTCTCTTGTGTTGTCAATAATCTCGGTTGGTGAACTTCTAGTCCATGTAACAGCTTTTCTCTATGTCATCCCCTGTCTCTTCTCCCCTTGATCTTTCCAGTGGTTATTAAGTGTTCAAGCTGTGTTCTCAGCACATGCCCTAGAAACCTTGACTGCCTGACAAACCACTAACATCATCCCTAATCTTAACCCTAACATTAATCCTAATCTTAACCGTAACCCTAATCCAAATCTTAACCGCAACCCTAATCTCAACATTAATCCTAATGTTAACCCTCACAGTTTGTGTATGCACCGCTGTCTTTTTGTCGAGAAAATAGATTGAACGATTTACATGTCAAAGATCACTACAAATATTGATCATGCACTGACATCATCTAGAGGACCCCAATATATCATCACCTAAAGACAATATCATGCTTGCTCTGAGCATGCATTCTGTATGCATAAATATCTAACTTGGCTATTTACATGTAACCTGTATGCATAAATATCTAACTTGGCTATTAACATGTAACCTGTATGCATAAATATCTAACTTGGCTATTAACATGTAACCTGTATTCTTAAATATCTAACTTGGCTATTACCATGTAACCTGTATCTTTCATAAAAATTAACAATGCTGATGCTTCTATTTACAATAATGAGGAAATACACTTAAATACAAACCATTATGGTAATATCTCAGTACTTGAACTTCTTTGTACTTAAACAATTTGAATTCAGAATATTTTTGCAGAGGAAAGACACAGCTTGGTACTAAAACATTTTTGCAGAGGACAAACACAGCTCGGCACACAAACATTTTTGCAGAGGACAAACACCGATCGGTACTTGAACAATTACTCAGTCTTTATTGGGATGAAAATGTCCTGTGGTCACCCCCCCCCCCCCCCATAATAAACAGAAAAAAAATAGTTGACTTTGTGGTAGCTCATACATTGTGACTACACTCATTTAACAGTACTTAAGTTTTCTTCTGGAAAAACGTGTGTAAATAGGTAACTATGGGGTCTAAGAAATTTACTTGTAAATAGCCGCCTGCTTCTTTCTGATTATTTCTTGCAAATAGTGCACTTAAAAGGATATTATAATTTATGTGAAAAGAGAACTTATTACAAAATATGGTGTGCAAAGGGTCTCACTTTGCTGTCTGTAAAAAAAAAACTGTCAATACTGCATTTTTCCTGTTAGGGAGTCTCAGGGAGGTTTCGAGTGGCCTGTGTGATGAAGGCCGCATGACCTTGTTGTCGCCACGTCATGTTCAGGGGGAGTTTAAAAAAATTTAAACTCTAGCAGAAAAAAAACCCCAGCCCTTACGGGGGATCAAACTCTGGACCTCACTGTCTCACTTTGGTCTAGAGCAATTCCCAGGGTTAGTAGATAACCATGATACTCCACGCAGTTCAACCTGGAAACAGATGTACAGTAGCTTGTTTGGTATATTTGGCTAACACTTTTAAGGATTGTATCCGGGGCTTCTAAATCTAAAGATGCAATGAGATTTGACTGTAACAGACAAGCAATATCTTGAGTCACTTTTAAAGTCTATACAGCTCACAACACTGCAACAGTGGTGTCTTCTGCTCTAGCTTAAATAGCTTGAATGCACAGTCACAACAAGGGGGAGATAATGTAGATGTACTTGTCATAAGTAGATGATGTTGAGGTATAGTAATGTCCACAGTACAAATTTAGAACCACTGGAGCTGGCAAATTTAGAACCACTGGAGCTGGCAAATTTAGAACCACCGGAGCTGGCAAATTTAGAACCACAGGAGCTGGCAAATTTAGAACCACTGGAGCTGGCAAATTTAGAATCACTGAAATGGCAAATTTAGAACCACTGGAGCTGGCAAATTTAGAACCACTGGAGCTGGCAAATTTAGAACCACTGGAGCTGGCAAATTTAGAACCACTGGAGCTGGCAAATTTAGAACCACTGGAGCTGGCAACGCCTGCAAGAGGGCAGTACCGTATAAGGCTAAAACTTGTTTCAAACCTCCAGAAAAGTAATCGGCTGCAGTGTTGTTCATGGTCAAGAACACACAACATTCAAAACAATATGTCTGATAGCAAATATCTCACTGCAACAGACCCCATTCAAAGTAGGAGTTATGCTTCAGGTATTTAGTATGTTAACTGAGGGTAGTCACTCCTGGGTATGTTAACTGAGGGTAGTCACTCCTGGGTATGTTAACTGAGGGTAGTCACTCCTGGGTATGTTAACTGAGGGTAGTCACTCCTGGGTATGTTAACTGAGGGTAGTCACTCCTGGGTATGTTAACTGAGGGTAGTCACTCCTGGGTATGTTAACTGAGGGTAGTCACTCCTGGGTATGTTAACTGAGGGTAGTCACTCCTGGGTATGTTAACTGAGGGTAGTCACTCCTGGGTATGTTAACTGAGGGTAGTCACTCCTGGGTATGTTAACTGAGGGTAGTCACTCCTGGGTATGTTAACTGAGGGTAGTCACTCCTGGGTATGCTAACTGAGGGTAGTCACTCCTGGGTATGCTAACTGAGGGTAGTCACTCCTGGGTATCCTAACTGAGGGTAGTCACTCCTGGGTATGCTAACTGAGGGTAGTCACTCCTGGGTATCCTAACTGAGGGTAGTCACTCCTGGGTATGCTAACTGAAGGCAGGCACTCCTGGGTATGCTAACTGAAGGCAGGCACTCCTGGGTATGCTGAGGGCAGGCATTCCTGGATATGTCAACTGAGGGCAGGCACTCCTAGGTATGTCAACTGAGGGCAGGCACTCCTGGGTATGTCAACTGAAGGCATACACTCCTGGGTATACTAACTGAGGGCAGGCACTCCTGGGTATACTGAGGGCAGGCACTCTTGGGTATGTCAACTGAAGGCATACACTCCTGGGTATGTCAAATGAAGGCATACACTCCTGGGAATGTCAACTGAAGGCATACACTCCTGGGTATACTGAGGACAGGTACTCCCGGGTATATCAACTGAAAGCAGGCACTCCCGGGTATGTCAACTGAAGACAGACACTCTTGGGTATACTAACTGAGGGCAGACACTCCTGGGTATACTAACTGATGGCAGACACTCCTGGGTACACTAACTGAAGGCAGGCACTCCTGGGTATACTAACTGAGGGCAGACACTCCTGGGTATACTAACTGAGGGCAGACACTCCTGGGTACACTAACTGAAGGCAGGCACTCCTGGGTATACTAACTGAGGGCAGACACTCCTGGGTATACTAACTGAGGGCAGACACTCCTGGGTATACTGAGGGCAGACACTCCTGGGTATACTGAGGGCAGACACTCCTGGGTATACTAACTAGGGCAGACACTCCTGGGTATACTAACTGAGGGCAGACACTCCTGGGTATACTAACTGAGGGCAGACACTTCTGGGTATACTGAGGGCAGACACTCCTGGGTATACTAACTGAGGGCAGACACTCCTGGGTATACTAACTAGGGCAGACACTCCTGGGTATACTAACTGAGGGCAGACACTCCTGGGTATACTAACTGAGGGCAGACACTCCTGGGTATACTAACTGAGGGCAAACACTCCTGGGTATACTAACTGAGGGCAGACACTCCTGGGTATACTAACTGAGGGCAGACACTCCTGGGTATACTAACTGAGGGCAGACACTCCTGGGTATACTAACTGAGGGCAGACACTCCTGGGTATACTAACTGAGGGCAGACACTCCTGGGTATGAAAAAAAGCTTTGAATACAGCTTCCCATTATACAAGTGAAAATGTGAAAATGAGAAAATGCCAGGTATGACAGTTTGTTCAAACATGTAGACAGGCCCAATCTCTCAATGCAATTGATCCTGCCACTCAAATTGGGAGCCATGCTTCAGGTAATGGATATGTGCACAGCTCTAAGTCACATCGAGCATGAGGATGGAAACAGCGCAAGTTACAGCAGCGCAAGTTACAGAAGCACTTAATACAGCTCTAAGTCACATCGAGCATGAGGATGGAAACAAGTCAAGTTACAGCAGCCACTTAATTGGTTGATAGCTGATACATCAACACACTCGGTAATACTCACAGAACTCAAAGCATGCTGCACAAGATAGAAAAGTGCATGCTGAGAAAAGAATGGTGGGACTTATTAAATAACTCAGTTGTCCATGTTTATACTGCCATGGTCATGCTGGGGTCAGAGGAAACGAGAGAGCCGACTTATTAGCAGGCAATACGGCGATAGATACACAATGCTCAGAAGAGATAAAGCAGACTTGATCAAGGCAGTAATAAATCAATTTCAAAATGCAGATGTCAATGAGGCTGAGAACGTACACATACAGAGAATGTTAGAAATGGGAGTGTCTAGAGGGGAGGGAAGGAAAAGTAATTTTTGTTGAAAGTCCTGAAGATCACGCAATCAACACCTGCCTGGGACTCTTGAGTCTACATACACTGGGATGGCTGCTGGAATGGAGAACAGAGCACTTATGGGAGTGCCTCACATGCTGTGATGCTAGTTTCTAATCAAGAAATATGTGCAACGCTATTCATCCAACAGAGGCATAATTGACCCCAGTATAAATCTTTACTTACCATCTCCATAATGGAAACTGCCACTCATGGATACATTCTAGCCCGTAAAATCCAGGGGTACTTTAATTGTGGGTGATTACTTATTATGAGTATGAGTCAGAACACAGACCTTGCTTGGTGACGGATGAAAAGACATTCTCAAACCACAGGTGGATGAGACGAGTGTGAGAGAACTGCACAGGTCAAGACCCAAACTCTGGACGTGTCTGGAGGCATAAAACATCTCGCATACTAGGACAAAGCAGTCAGCTCAACTGACACCCATTGCCCAAAACCGACATAAAGAATTGCGTTTATTATCCCAAGTGAGCGCGTGCGCACCCGTCCGCATCATAGTAATCTGTTAAAAAATACCACAGGAACGGGTGATAATAAAAATAGTGAAGTTTTCAATGCCTGTCATGGATTGCATTAAAAATTTAATAAACTAGAGTAAACAAAATTGTTCTTATAAGTTGCTCTTATAACAAATTTGCTCTTATAAGTGTATTTTTTGGGGATATGCACCAAATTAATCAAATTTATATATTTGATTATAGGAAAATTGTGTTTGGTATTCTATTGGACACATGAACTGTCTTTGGAACTGATGAAATATGAGAATCGGATTACAACTGTAACCGGAGAAGAAAATATAATTTAAAAAATATAATAGGTAGGTAGTTAATGAGTTTGCCTCTCTTTTGGAGAGGCGTACCCCTTTCAACTAGCAGACAACAAAGTCCAATTAGGTTATATCAGGACACACTACCATAAAATATTAGAGGTAACAAAGACCCCAATCTTTGTTTATATAAAATATAATCATTTACTAAACTCGACTTTGAAGTCAGGGCATCATTTTTGAAAGATGGAAACGACACAGAAACATCACAATAGTACCACATTTCAGTACAAACTATACATTACAGTAAAATGATAAAATCTTTTCATCATAATTAAAAATAGGCCCCAAAAAATTTGAGAGAAAAATAAGATATGTATTACACAAAACTACAACCAGTTTTCTCAGTGATTTAAAAGAAACGGCACAAACTTGAAGCTATCTGCCGTATACACCAAATTATCGTCAAAGTTGAATGTGACTGACAATTGGCGCAAATTAAATGTCACATTTTCGTTCCATGAACTACATCCTGCTGGAAATCTTGTAGGACCATTGTTCTTCTACAAGAGAGATCTATGGGAGTTTGAGAATGAACACATAAAAAATACACCATCTGTAACAAATCTGCACAGAAAATACACAGTCTGTTACAAATCAGCTCAGAAATATTTCAGCTGAATTTTTGTTCTGTATAAATGAAATTAAAATATTTTTTTTTAAACTAGCTACAAAACTTCCTATATACAATTATGTATTTACCACCCCTCTAAGTAGGAGAATACTTCTGAAAACATTGTACACCAATGAAAGTTGAGGCCTACTGAGTATAAAATAAAGCTCGGAGAAACCTCTCCATTGCACAAAAGGATTCAAGAGCTGTACTGCTAGTAATTCTTGGGGATCAAAACACACAAATCCATATCAGAAAATACAAATACTAAAACGCACAATATCCGAACCACCGTTCTTGACTTTTGGATTAGAAATAAGTTAATTATGTGGGTTGTCTCTACTAGTTTGGTTGTTGGTACATGTAAATCATTCGGCTAGATTTGTGTATTGTTTTGCAGAGTAAAATTAATCGGAACAAAACTATTTTATCGAATCTAACAAATTTGTCTAGTCACATATCCCTTCACAATCATAACTGTCTATCAGAATCAACATGAAAAAAGTAACAGAGAACCAATCAAATCAAAGAATCATAAAAACACCTGCAGAACTCATTTACCCAATCAAATTAAAGAGTACATAAAAAATAAACTAGAACTCATTTATCCAATCAAATCAAAGAATACATAAAGCATAAACACACGTAGAACTAACTTATCCAATCAAATCAAACAATACATAAACACACGTAAACTCATTTATCCAATCAAATACAGTGGAATTCCATTACAACAAATGCGGTTTTAACGACTTTCCCTATCTAATGTTACTTTCCAAAATCACTGATTATTTTAACTCTTAATTTAAAAAAAACATTATAACACATGATGTTACCAGTGCCAAACCTGGTCTCTCTAATCCTCACATTACAGAAATATAGTGACATGTGAGATGAAATGCTTGAAGAAAACCGCCGGGGTCACCAGGCTCGATAGATTATGAAATGAAGGTATCAGGGAAAGAATAGGTATAATACCTTGTACAGATTACATAGAGAGAGAACACATCAAGTGGTTTGGCCACATTATGAGAATGCATCACGACAAGTTGCCCTTACAGGCATATAACCAAATGAGATCAGGGTACAAAGCCAGAGGAAGACCACGGAAAAGAAAGATAGAAAACGTCAGGGACATCCTGAAAAGACACTGACATAGCACAACTGAGGCCACACATCTGGCTTTAGAATGCAAGCTCGAGCTCTAATCACCCCTACGCCTATCGGCTAGAGTGGATCACAAACCACCTGGGGAAAGACAATAGACAATATAACACATGTATTTAAGCACATATTCCTGTATAATACACTATTTACGATTTGTTTCTGGAAGAAAGTAGTCTCTGAACTTTTTACCCATGTGTGTATGTGTTTGAAATGTTGCACAAGAGACTCCACCACCGAGTGCCTGTGAATAATTCAACCAGAGACAGCATGACACATTGTTTACTGGCCGTGCATTTGGACAAAGCCCTATTCAGTACTGGTATGTACAGGGTTATGCATTGAATACACAGTCTCGCTGTCTTTTCTGGTCCATCTTTTCAAAGTGAGGCTTTTGACTTTTCCTGTAATTTAATTCGTCACTAGGTGTCAAAAGCCAATGAAAGTATCAGGAAAAGTCAAATGTGTAAAGTTAGAAGGATATTTCTAATTTAGGTCATAGGTTTTACGAGGAGTGGTCAAATGAAACCTGGCAGTGGTCATTTGTTCATGCGCAGCTAAATGCGATAAAAATTAGAACGCCCAAATACGAAAAAAGCTAAGCACAGGAATATTCTTATTTCAGGACCTATCCTTGTTGAAAAAAAAAGAGAGTTCACTGATAGCCTAGACCATACTGACCTTAAATTAAGTCTTAGCTGGTTGAAAGAAAAACACCAGCAGAAGACGGATGTGTCAGGCCGTTGGCGCAAATAAAACGGCGGCACAACGCATTTCCATTTTCTGGACTACATCCTGCTGGAAATCTAGTAGAACTATTGTCCTTCTATAGGAGATCCAGTGGAAGTTTGAGAATGAACGCTGAAGAAGAAGAAAGAAAAACATGAAATTATGGTGAAATTAATTTGCAGCGAGACTGGATCTGTGTATCTTTTTGTGTATCTGCTTCCCAAGAAACAACTGATACTTGGAGGTGAGATGAGTAAGTTAAAAAAATTGTTACACCTTTCTATTAGTTGACGCTGTGATTATGTCATGAAAAAAAATTGTTACACCTTTCTATTAGTTGACGCTGTGATTATGTCATGAAAAAAAATTGTTACACCTTTCTATTAGTTGACGCTGTGATTATGTCATGAAAAAAATTGTTACACCTTTCTATTAGTTGACGCTGTGATTATGTCATGAAAAAAATTGTTACACCTTTCTATTAGTTGACACTGTGATTATGTCATGAAAAAAATTGTTACACCTTTCTATTAGTTGACACTGTGATTATGTCATGAAAAAAATTGTTACACCTTTCTATTAGTTGACACTGTGATTATGTCATGAAAAAAATTGTTACACCTTTCTATTAGTTGACACTGTGATTATGTCATGAAAAAAATTGTTACACCTTTCTATTAGTTGACACTGTGATTATGTCATGAAAAAAATTGTTACACCTTTCTATTAGTTGACACTGTGATTATGTCATGAAAAAAATTGTTACACCTTTCTATTAGTTGACACTGTGATTATGTCATGAAAAAAATTGTTACACCTTTCTATTAGTTGACACTGTGATTATGTCATGAAAAAAATTGTTACACCTTTCTATTAGTTGACACTGTGATTATGTCATGAAATAAATTGTTACACCTTTCTATTAGTTGACACTGTGATTATGTCATGAAAAAAATTGTTACACCTTTCTATTAGTTGACACTGTGATTATGTCATGAAATAAATTGTTACACCTTTCTTTTAGTTGACACTGTGATTATGTCATGAAAAAATTGTTACACTTTTCTTTTAGTTGACACTGTGATTATGTCATGAAAAAAATTGTTACACCTTTCTTTTAGTTGACACTGTGATTATGTCATGAAAAAACAACGCAAAAGGGACACAATAACTGAAATTAACGTATGTTAATAATTATCAAACTCTATATTAAAATATTTGGTTCGTGCGTACATATTCTGTCAGCCCTGACCAATTCTTTATAACGATTTTCCACTGTAATATATAAGAACTCATTTATCCAATCAAATCAAGGAATACATAAAACATAAACAGATATGTAGAACTCATTTACCCAATCAAATCACATAAACACATGTTTAGAACTCATTTATCCAATCAAATAAAATAATACATAAACACTCATAAAACTAATTTATCCAATCAAATCAAAGAATACAAAATGCATTTATCCAATCAAATAATACATATACACATGTACACTCATTTATCCAATCAAATCAAAGAATACAAAACACATGCAAATTCATTTATCAAATCAAAGAACACTTAATCATATGTTAACTCATTTACCCAATCAAATCAAAGAATACATAAACATGTGTGGAACTCATTTACCCAATCAAATCAAAGAATACATGAAGCAAAACACATATGTAGAACTCATTTTGCACATCTGCTTATACACTTTCAGTTCCAAAATGATTTGTATAATGGCTAATATATTAATGAATGTCACAAACAATGTACAGGCTTTTTTTTATTTATTTAGTTCTTCTGAAGGATAAATTACTCCCAGATTTTATGAGAAAATAGATTGCTCTGGTAAAACAACACATGCATGCTATCTCTGGATAACTCCCATTATTTCTTTATTTGTTGATTGTATATCGTCCAGAAGTCGTCCACCGCCAGAAGGCGTTGTGCTTGTGTATGTTTTTAAGTTCTGACTATGGGCTTGCAACCGTGTCAATAATTCACGAGCATGAAATTTGGCATGAGGGGGAAGAGCATCAATATACTGTGAGCAAAGACAGTAAAAGGCCAGGACCTCTTCAGAAAGAAGCATAAAATTTGTACTAGATTTATTTCCTGCTTGAGCCAGTTTGTCAATGCATGCTTTTAACCTGTCTGAAGCTGATCTGATCGAGTCAAAACTGACGGGCTCTGAATAATTAAACTGACCGTTAGCTCCATCGACTGCCGTTGAAGGTGACTGCTGGGCGTCTGGAATATAACTACCACTCATAGAAATACATTCTAATACAGGACCTCCACCTGGTGTCGTTGGTAAAAGCTTCACACCTGTGGTTCTGTAGGCTACAGTCTCGGATCTGGCAGGTGGGGCAGACTCAATGTTAAGACATGTTTCAGAGTTGACTAGATCTGTACTTGTGTCACGTGAGTTAGTTGATGGCTGATGTTTTTGATCTGGATTTGAATTAAGGTTGACTGAAGGTTTAGTGTATATTTTGAATGAACTGACATTGCTGGGAGTACCGTTGGATTGCAAGTGGTTGTCTTCACTTCTAGATTTCAGTCCAACCATCCAGGCTGGAGGCCTGTAGACTTCACTGTTGAGAACTGAATAGTCTATGGCTGTGTTATTAGGAGGCACTGTGGCCATAGGTGCCCGAATCAAAAGCTGCGGAGGCTGATCTTGAATAGTAATTCCATCCCCGTACTGACGAGAAAAGCGTGGACTAGGTTTTGGTTTATTTATGCTACTAAGGTCAGGAAAATGTGATGAATTAGGAGGGGCAGAGTGGGGAGGTGCAGGCTGGGGTGGGGAGTGGTCTACCAGATGGGAAAGCGGGTCTGTGTCTGATCGATGGACAGAAATTGGGTGGTGATAACTGGAGGATGTGGTTGACGTAACCATCTGATCAGATGACGTGAAGAGCTCTGAAGGTGTGGAGGGCTTACTGGAGGAGGAAAGGTCAGACTTGTGCCTCTGTAACAGGCCTGAGTACTGAGACTTAACATTAGTAGAGTTGGTGGCTTGAACTCCTTGGTGTTGGTGTGAGCTGTGTGTTGCATTTTCACCAAGACCATGCTGTGACTGGGATTTCACGAAGGCAGATGGTTTTAAATTTGGCTCTTGCTTAATTCCTGGATCAGAGTCTTCACTTATACCTTCCCTCTTCTTCCCAACACCCCCCAGATTCCCTCCTCCGCTACTTTCTACATTGTGGTCACCACTTAAAGCAGGACAAGAATTGACGCTTGCACTATCTGTTCCAGAATCATGGTCATCTAGAGAAGGCAACTCATGCCCGTGACTCTCCTGTTCTCTTTCCATGGACTCTAAATACGCACCAATTCTCACTCCCTTAGGAATAGTTCCATACCTATTTATCGCTTTAGTTACATTTGTGACATCCAATTTCCCTACTCTAGGCGTACTCTCCAACTCTGTTTCATCCACGCTTAAGCTATGCGACAACTCCGGAGGCAAAGAATGTTCAGAAAGTTTTTTCCGGGGCAGTACTGCAGATCTCTGGGGAGGAAGCAGTGCCTTTTTAGGGTACTGTCCTGATGCTGAATGTCCCATGTCCTGACTACAGTCTGGTCTCTCACCAGCTCTTGTTCCAAGGCTTCTTGTGCTGCTTCTTTCGGGCGCGTGCTTGTCAAATGTCCTAGCATTGGCTTCTGAAATAAGATACTTGGATCTATCTATCTGAGCTGCCTTTAAGTTGTCCACTGAGGTTTTGCTTGCTTTATCTTCTCTTATGAAAGTTGGAGATCCGGTAGGACCTACCTGTCCCTTCAACGCTGAAGGATTTGATGAACCATGAGGAGAATATGAGAAGCTTCGGTGGGTAGACCCTACTCCAAGATCGCTATCTATGAATTCTTTTTCTTCAATTAAACATGAACTTTCGATTTTAGCTTTCTGCAGACGTATGCGATTCTTCAATTCCATATCTAAATCTCCACCTCCTGAATCAGGTGCTCCATCCTTGACAGATGTGGTTCTACGTGGTGGAAGTGGTGCTGACTTGCCAGATTTCTTTCGTGAAGATTTTCTGGACAGGACATCATTCACTTTTGCTGCAGTCACTTCTGTCTCATCCAATGTGGAGAGAACTCGTCTTCCTGCCGGTGGTGTTGGGCCTAGATAGGAAAAATAATTCATTAATTAATACACAACTTAACATTTTGAGCTATTCTTCTTCTTCTGCGTTCGTTCTCAAACTCCTGCAGATTAGCAGGATGTAGTCCGGAGAGCGGATTATGTTGTGTCATAGTTTACAGCATTGTTGCGATATCTGCGCCTTTCAGCCTGACACATCTGACTTCAGCATATATATGGGATGGGACAGCCAACTCCATCCCATAACCTCCTTAGTCGCCTTTTATGACATGCGTGGAAGGTAAACTGTGTTGCTATTCTTTGCTCCCCTTTCGGGCCCCGACAACACAATATAACATTTTGAGCTATACATTATTATTTAAAAAATCTTCAGCCTTTCCTGAACAAACAAAAAATACTGCTAATTTGAATAGGTGGCTACAGATTCAAGATCAAAATCTGTCCTGTATATGTCGCAGCGTCTGCCATGGCAAAGTGTCCTTTATTTCCCCAGCCCTTAGGAAGCCTCCCTGCACTCCTTCACAGGAAAACATGCAGCAAAGAAAATAAATACAGATTTTGGAATGGGGGGGGGGGGTGTGGGTATGGGATGGGGTGCAATAAGCTGTAAATCCTTCCTAGAATTCTGTGGCACACAATAAAAAAAAGTAGCGTGCAGTAATTAGATTAGGACTAGTGTACCCCACGCTCTTTTCAGTTTAATTTTCATGGGAAATAAAAGCATAAAAATAAATGTTGAACAGCCAGCAATACTATTCTTTACTCTTCAGTTATTATCAATTTGCATAACAGTAACCTTTAAGTTTATAGGTACACAAATAACTTTGCTGGCATTGGTAACATTTGAAAGTTATTAGCTGCCAGGTGAGATCGGGCTGAAACTAGCAAGTTCATTTATGTAGTAGAAGATATGTACCGACACGTAGTGCCATTATGCTATAGCATTTGCGCTTACATTAAGCTGTGTGGTCTTAATACAGATCATTCATTTATTTAGACGGGTGGTGGGGCCTTTGTTGTGTTGTTGTTCATGTTTTTCAAGCATAGTTTGTTTTATTTCGCTCTCATTCCCCATAATTTTTAATGTCTTTATGACAATCTATGTACATCATTGTTACCATGGATGTCTATGTAGATTGTTTGCTGTCTAATGCTGCCTGCAAATGCCTTCAAAAAAGTAATTAATATCTGGAAAACTTCTTCTTCTTCAATGTTCATTCTCAAACTCCCACTGGATCTCTCTTGTAGCAGGACACATTCTCAAACTCCCACTGGATCTCTCTTGTAGCAGGACACATTCTCAAACTCCCACTGGATCTCTCTTGTAGCAGGACACATTCTCAAACTCCCACTGGATCTCTCTTGTAGGATCATAGTCCTACTAGATTTTCAGCAGGATGTAGTCCACAAAATGGAAATGCGTTGTGTCACCATTTTATTTGAACCAATGGCCTGACACATTCGTCTTCGGTGATCTGGAAAAAAACCTCTTAAAAGACACATATTAAGATCAAACCTTCTCAACTCCTGCATGATCCCTGTACTAACTTACGGATGCGAAAGCTGGAAATCCACTCAAGCCATAGAAAAAAGACTAGATAATTTTGAGAATAAATTTAGTTTTTCTAACTCGCAACAAAAATTTCCCAAATATCTTTCTTGAGTGAAACTAGTTTGACTAAGTAGCCAACTTTTTAATAATCCCAATATATTACTGTAGCACATTTAACAGGGAATACACGTTTCTGTGAATGCCAAAGTCAATAAAACATGGGCTTACCAGCACTATTTCGACCGTCATTCAAGAAGTCAGCTGTATCCTGGCTACGATTTTTCTTGCTAGGTAATCCTGGGGGTTTTTTCTCTGTTTTCTCTAACTCTTTCTCCACTTCTGCATGATTTTCAAACACAGAATTTAGGAATATTATTTGACAGTAAAGCACACAATTTTGTAAATTTATTATAGAAAATTATGCTATTTGTAGTGCTAAAGAGGGTTGAAGATGATGCTATTTGTAGTACTAAAAGGAGTTGAAAATGTTATTTGTAGTGCTAAAAAGGGTTGAAAATGATGCTATTTGTAGTACTAAAAAGGGTTGTGCTATTTGTAGCACTAAAATGGGTTGACAATGATGCTATTTGTAGTACTAAAAGGATTGAAGATGATGCTATTTGTAGTACTAAAAGGATTGAAGATGATGCTATTTGTAGTACTAAAAGGAGTTGAAAATGTTATTTGTAGTGCTAAAAAGGGTTGAAAATGATGTTATTTGTAGTACTAAAAAGGGTTGTGCTATTTGTAGTACTAAAATGGGTTGACAATGATGCTATTTGTAGTACTAAAAGGATTGAAAATGATGCTATTTGTAGTACTAAAAAGGGTTGTGCTATTTGTAGTACTAAAATGGGTTGACAATGATGCTATTTGTAGTACCAAAAAAGGTTGAAAAGGTGTTGAGAATTGACTTCACTGTTTTTTGGTTACACATTCCTCTCAGTGAAGTAGCACTCTGCCTGCCAAAAGTACAACAAATCATAGCAACTAACTCCATAACTTCCAGCGATAATCATCCACTTTCTACAGAACCCCCGTTCTAAAGCGATGCAGATCGCACAACAAACCACAATTTTTAGGATCAGCACGGGACACTGTAGACTACAAAAACATCTCAACAAAATGAAGGCTGTTCAACTGACCAATGCCCATGTTAAAAGGGTCCCCGGACTCCAGAACACATTCTGCAGACATGCCCACTCTTTGATGATGTAAGAACTAAAATATAGCCCCAAGAGGCAGATCTGAAGGTAAAGCCGTGGGGCAAATGTGACGACCTACTGCTGACGACTGAATTCATGGAGGCACCTTCTTGTATAGACTTATGGAGCATAAAAAAATGATCCACGAAGAAAAAGAGATAAATCTGTAGGGTACTCATTTTTAAAAAAAAAATGCCCTATGAACAACCCGCAATCTCTCAAGAACACAGTGAATAGTTTTTAACAGCATCAGGGAAATACCCAAATTTCTATAGTGGATAAGTATCCATTAAAAATAATGGATAAGTCATGTTGGATCAAACTAGGATATCAATATCTGGATATTACTAGGAATCAAAGAACTGATCCGCTGCAATGTGGATCTTACAACAATTCATAAAATGATGACTATAAAAGGCAACTAAGGAGGCTTAGGGGTGGAAATGGCTGCTCCAACAAAAAGTTGGCGTGTCTCACCCCATTGAGGGTCAAAGCGGCCCAGAAGCCATGCTGAAGTCAGACGTGTCAGGTCAAAAGGCGCAAATATTACAGCCAAACTGTAAACCATATCACGCTGCATTTCATTCTCCAGATTTCATCCTACAATCTACAGATGAAGAACAGATGCGGAAAAAGATCAAGTGCTAAACCACAAAAGCTGGTGCCATTTCACCGCTGGCCAGATGTTCTTGTTGACCTGCAATTATTTCACTTCGTATATATGTTATAAGAACTGCACCTAGCAGGTGTTATTCTGCACCTTGTAAGATCAAAGTGAAGATATAGTATTAAAACAGGTCCACCAATTCTTCTTCTTCTTCAGCGTTCATTATCAAACTCCTGCTGGATCTCTATTGCAGTAGGACAATGGTCCTATTAGATTTCCAGGATATAGTCCAGAGAATGGAAATGCGTTGTGTCGCCGTTTTATTTGCGCCAATGGCCAGACACATCCGTCTTCTGTCCACCAATTCACATATTTAGGTACAATGATTACAGTAGATGGAAGAAGTTTAACAGAAATAAGAAGCAGAATATGGCAGGCAAAAACAACATTCAGAAAAATATACTGTGTAATATGACCTTGTCATTAGAGGTGAGAGAGTTCTGCAGTGCTATATAACTCCAATACTAACATATGGGTGCGAGTCTTGGACAATAAACAAACTGGAAAGTAGGAAATTAGAGGCAACAGAGATGTGGTTCTATAGATGAATGATGAGAATACCATGGACTGCCAGAAAAACTATGTAGAGGTGTTGAAAGAGTCAAATGCGAAACGGACCTTAATCAACAATATAAGAAAAAGGCAATCTTCTTTTTTTTTGGCCACTTCATGAGACAGGCAGGTTTAGAGAACATAGTCACAACAGGCAAAGTTGAAAGCAACAGAGACAGAGGGCGACAACATGAGAAAATATTAGACAGTTTGACAACCTGGCACGACAAGGAAACAACAACAATCTTGATACATAATACTGTGGACAGAGAGCTATGGAGAGCTATGACCGCCTACACCAGCTGGTATGGCACATGATGATGATGATATACGTTATGTTATGTTCCTCCAGGGCCATACGCTGCGCATAGGGCAGAAACCATAGCTTTTCATTTCTGCCTTTGTGTTGCCAGGTCTTTCAGTTCTTGGGTGTTGTTTAGGTTCATTGACATGCCTTCTCTATTAATAGTTCTTCGTAGAACGTCTTATATATATATAAATATAAGATTTATGTTCTGTATAGACACTCAACACTAGTTCTGTAACCTAAGATTTATGTTCTGTATAGACACTCAACACTAGTTCTGTAACCTAAGATTTATGTTCTGTATAGACACTCAACACTAGTTCTGTAACCTAAGATTTATGTTCTGTATAGACACTCAACACTAGTTCTGTAACCTAAGATTTATGTTCTGTATAGACACTCAACACTAGTTCTGTAACCTAAGATTTATGTTCTGTATAGACACTCAACACTAGTTCTGTAACCAACTAACTATAGAGGAAACATTAGAAGAAAATCTCTGCTTGCTGTGTCTCCTAAAGAAAATCTGCTTGCTGTGTCTCCTAAAGAAAATCTGCTTGCTGTGTCTCCTAAAGAAAGCACTGCCGCAGACAGAATCATTACCTTCATTGATACTAGACTTTTCAAACATGTTCTCCAACAGGAAGTGGATTTCTTTAAACGTCGGCCTATCTTTGGGTTCCCACTGCCAACCTATGGGGAGAAAGAAAATTTATATGGATAGAATATGCACACATGTAACATTGGTATTATCTTTACACTAGATTTGTTCATATGGTAGAATAAGAATGGTGTTTTCTCCGTCAACAATAGTACTATATGGATGCAACCCGTTAGAGGGGTGTTAAGTATAACAAATGTAGATCAGTATTTGGTAAACTGTGAAAGATTGTCAGAAAATTAATTCACACATTCAACTGGTTTAAGGCTCTTCTCTGCTGTGTAAGTGAGGCGATATCCTGACTCATATAAAGTCTCAAAGGAATGGATGTGTAAGGGAGGTTAATGCATGCATATTTACTCCAAGAAGGGAGGGTTAGGGTTACAGGAGGTGACATCCGGACTCATATAAATATTAAAAGGCATGGATGTGTAAGAGAGGTTTACGTATGCATATTTATTCCCAGAAGGGAGGCATCTCCATTGTGGCAGTAACCAGGATTACCATGTTTGGCTAGAGGCATAGTACACTTCTGGGCCAATTATCTTATCAATCTTCTGTCAGATTTATTGAACTATCCACAGTGATGGCATGAGAAACAGATTTTATGTAAAAACATGAGAAACAGACTTTATGTAACAACATAAGAAATTGATTTCATGTAACAACAAAAGAAACATTTCATGTAACAACAAAAGAAACATTTCATGTAACAACAAAAGAAACACATTTTATGTAACAGCATAAGACACAGATTTTATGTAACAACATAAGAAACAGACTTTATGTAACAACAAAAAAAACAGATTTTATGTAACAACATAAGAAACAGACTTTATGTAACAACATAAGAAATAGATTTGATGTAACAACATAAGAAACAGATTCTATGCAACAACATAAGAAACAGTTTTTATGTAACAACATAAGAAACAGACTGTATGTAACAACATAAGAAAAATATTTGATGTAACAACATAAGAAATAGATACATGACTATGAGAAAAAAAAAGTGACTTAAAATGCATGAAAATAGACTGTTACTATAAGCACTAAAATGGGTATCAGGGACAAAAGAGGAAGATGAAGAGAAACTCTTTGCAGAATAAACATCAGACATAGTACAACTACCAATGGTCTAACCTCTCGGACATGTGCCACACTTTGCAGAATAAACATCAGAAATGGTACAACTACCAATGGTCTAACCTCTCGGACATGTGCCACACTTTGCAGAATAAACATCAGAAATGGTACAACTACCAATGGTCTAACCTCTCGGACATGCGCCACACTTTGCAGAATAAACATCAGAAATGGTACAACTACCAATGGTCTAACCTCTCGGACATGTGCCACACTTTGCAGAATAAACATCAGAAATGGTACAACTACCAATGGTCTAACCTCTCGGACATGCGCCACACTTTGCAGAATAAACATCAGAAATGGTACAACTACCAATGGTCTAACCTCTCGGACATGTGCCACACTTTGCAGAATAAACATCAGAAATGGTACAACTACCAATGGTCTAACCTCTCGGACATGCGCCACACTTTGCAGAATAAACATCAGAAATGGTACAACTACCAATGGTCTAACCTCTCGGACATGCGCCACACTTTGCAGAATAAACATCAGAAATGGTACAACTACCAATGGTCTAACCTCTCGGACATGCGCCACACTTTGCAGAATAAACATCAGAAATGGTACAACTACCAATGGTCTAACCTCTCGGACATGTGCCACACTTTGCAGAATAAACATCAGAAATGGTACAACTACCAATGGTCTAACCTCTCGGACATGTGCCACACTTTGCAGAATAAACATCAGAAATGGTACAACTACCAATGGTCTAACCTCTCGGACATGTGCCACACTTTGCAGAATAAACATCAGAAATGGTACAACTACCAATGGTCTAACCTCTCGGACATGTGCCACACTTTGCAGAATAAACATCAGAAATGGTACAACTACCAATGGTCTAACCTCTCGGACATGCGCCACACTTTGCAGAATAAACATCAGAAATGGTACAACTACCAATGGTCTAACCTCTCGGACATGTGCCACACTTTGCAGAATAAACATCAGAAATGGTACAACTACCAATGGTCTAACCTCTCGGACATGCGCCACACTTTGCAGAATAAACATCAGAAATGGTACAACTACCAATGGTCTAACCTCTCGGACATGTGCCACACTTTGCAGAATAAACATCAGAAATGGTACAACTACCAATGGTCTAACCTCTCGGACATGTGCCACACTTTGCAGAATAAACATCAGAAATGGTACAACTACCAATGGTCTAACCTCTCGGACATGTGCCACACTTTGCAGAATAAACATCAGAAATGGTACAATTACCAACGATCTCAACAGCATGCAAGAGCTTCAAAAAGCAGTAACATATCGATCAAATTGGAGAGCACTGGTATTTTTTCCCAATGAACCATATTTAGGATGCCATATCCCCGTAGTTGTAACCTTTGATAACAGTTACCATGTTGTTCTGACAGGCCGACGTGGTGCTTGAACTAGTACGGGCACGATGTGGGTGGGCGGAACAATAAAGAAACTTGTCGCAAGGGCCAGAGTTGTGCCCTGATGTCGACGTCTGTTTCGGCGGCATTAGACTCGAAACACCATGGTGTCGGATGGCTGCTGGAGGGCAGATCACTTATGGGAATGCCCCACGTGCTGTGAGGCCAATTTCTAATCAAGAATCAAACATCACACCCTATTTAGGAGGTATATATATAAGTAGAATGATTTGACTCACATTTCAGCATTAGTGTGTGGATTTCTGGTGGAGTTCCTGGTGGCCTTTCCATCCTGTAACCTTTCTCAAGCAAGTGATACACTTCTGTCAAGTCAACTCCTGGGTACGGAGACATACCAAATGTTGCAAGTTCCCATAAAAGAACTCCAAAGGCTAGACCATACAAAGAAAGAAAATTATTGGTTACCCTTGTTGATCAGAGCAGGCTGTAAAAAGAAAAATATTTACCCAACAAAAAAATTATACGTCTAATGGTTCAAAAGTTATCTTATCTTAATCAATGCCTATTAACGTTGGTTATCATGTCTGTTCAAAGACTTATTTTTCATGTGCTGTCAATCACTTCCAATATCAATGTACTCCCATGCCACAATGCCAAGTTGTCCAGAATCTTCTCTCTTGCTCCTCAAATTGCCGGTTGTCACAATGTGTTCTATCTTTTCTCAAGACGTGTCCAAAAAAATGTGGATTGTTCTGACCCGAGTGAGTAGCTCTCTTTTGAATTAACTTTCTTCAAGATATCTTCATGACACTTTTTGAATTCACTTTTTTCAAGATATCTTCATGACACTTTTTGAATTAACTTTCTTCAAGATATCTTCATGACACTTTTTGAATTAACTTTCTTCAAGATATCTTCATGACACTTTTTGAATTAACTTTCTTCAAGATATCTTCATGACACTTTTTGAATTAACTTTCTTCAAGATATCTTCATGACACTTTTTGAATTAACTTTCTTCAAGATATCTTCATGACACTTTTTGAATTAACTTTCTTCAAGATATCTTCATGACACTTTTTGAATTCACTTTTTTCAAGA
Source organism: Meghimatium bilineatum (assembly GCA_034231615.1). NCBI lineage: Eukaryota > Metazoa > Mollusca > Gastropoda > Stylommatophora > Philomycidae > Meghimatium > Meghimatium bilineatum. Next base: position 35,246,753 of record CM067307.1, read on the forward strand.
TATCTTCATGACACTTTTTGAATTCACTTTCTTCAAGATATCTTCATGACACTTTTTGAATTAACTTTCTTCAAGATATCTTCATGACACTTTTTGAATTAACTTTCTTCAAGATATCTTCATGACACTTTTTGAATTCACTTTCTTCAAGATATCTTCATGACACTTTTTGAATTAACTTTCTTCAAGATATCTTCATGACACTTTTTGAATTAACTTTCTTCAAGATATCTTCATGACACTTTTTGAATTAACTTTCTTCAAGATATCTTCATGACACTTTTTGAATTAACTTTCTTCAAGATATCTTCATGACACTTTTTGAATTAACATTCTTCAAGATATCTTCATGACACTTTTTGAATTAACTTTCTTCAAGATATCTTCATGACACTTTTTGAATTAACTTTCTTCAAGATATCTTCATGACACTTTTTGAATTAACTTTCTTCAAGATATCTTCATGACACTTTTTGAATTAACTTTCTTCAAGATATCTTCATGACACTTTTTGAATTCACTTTTTTCAAGATATCTTCATGACACTTTTTGAATTCACTTTCTTCAAGATATCTTCATGACACTTTTTGAATTAACTTTCTTCAAGATATCTTCATGACACTTTTTGAATTCACTTTCTTCAAGATATCTTCATGACACTTTTTGAATTAACTTTCTTCAAGATATCTTCATGACACTTTTTGAATTCACTTTCTTCAAGATATCTTCATGACACTTTTTGAATTCACTTTCTTCGATATCTTCATTACACTTTTTGAATTAACTTTCTTCAAGATATCTTCATGACACTTTTTGAATTCACTTTTTTCAAGATATCTTCATGACACTTTTTGAATTCACTTTTTTCAAGATATCTTCATGACACTTTTTGAATTCACTTTCTTCAAGATATCTTCATGACACTTTTTGAATTAACTTTCTTCAAGATATCTTCATGACACTTTTTGAATTAACTTTCTTCAAGATATCTTCATGACACTTTTTGAATTAACTTTCTTCAAGATATCTTCATGACACTTTTTGAATTAACTTTCTTCAAGATATCTTCATGACACTTTTTGAATTCACTTTCTTCAAGATATCTTCATGACACTTTTTGAATTAACTTTTTTCAAGATATCTTCATGACACTTTTTGAATTCACTTTCTTCAAGATATCTTCATGACACTTTTTGAATTAACTTTCTTCAAGATATCTTCATGACACTTTTTGAATTCACATTTTTCAAGATATCTTCATGACACTTTTTGAATTCACTTTCTTCGATATCTTCATTACACTTTTTGAATTAACTTTCTTCAAAATATCTTCATGACACTTTTTGAATTAACTTTCTTCAAGATATCTTCATGACACTTTTTGAATTCACTTTCTTCAAGATATCTTCATGACACTTTTTTTTAACCTGTTTATGGTGTTCTCAGTATTCTTTTATACAACCCCGTCTACACTGTCTCTATATATTTTACTATTCTGCTAATTGTCCAAGATTCACATTCATACAACCGAATTGGTTCAACATATCTTGATAAAAAATTATTTAAAAAAATTACAATGAAGATTTATGTCGAACAAAAGATCAGTTCAGCGCTGTTAACTTGTAGCCCACCTGTGTCAAGTGTACTCACCTTGCAATGGTTTCCCTGTTACAAAGAGCTGCTGTCGAGTGTACTCAACCATTGCTATGTAATCATTCAAAGACGTGGGATAACATGATCGCTAATGTGACGTGACCGGGTATTTATGAAATCTCGGCTAGGAATATATTACATCCTTCTTGTTCATTTAGTATTCTAGTAAGCTGTTGTTCAGAGTTCAGAGCTGGGAATGAAATAGAGCTGTGCAGAAACCCCCAATCTCTGAACAGATCTGAAGAACCCACAAACAAAAACTGACTGGGATTACGCATCCTTAGGCAGCAAACAGGATTTGAACCTTTTCCGCTCAGCTGGCACCTATTCGCCGTGCAGCTCGAGTCAACACGTTTTCTAAGTGCGACCATTCATAAAGATGTAATTTAATTCAAGACTTCCAACATGGATATTCTTAAGTTACTATGAATATGAACCACAAAAATTTAATATTAGTATGTGCCATTAGTATATTACTACTGTCATATGTGTGTTTCTCAAGGAATTTACTAAACATATGTGCAATGTGAAGACTGCACTGTCAAAATCAAGAAGGAATTGCAATGGCGACATTGAAACTTGAGAAAATGAAAAATATTTGGCAAGGTACCAGCAGTTAATAGAAACGAAAGTGCTAATGTTACAAACTTTTATTTTTCCGGTTGCAACATACGGTTGTGAAACATGGACTCTAAGTAAAACAGCGGCAAAGAAGATCAACGCCTTCGAGCTGAAATGCTACAGAAAGATACTTATAATATCATGGAAGGATAAAATCAGAAACTCAGATATTATAAACACACTGAATATTCCAGAGTGTTGGTTACTAAACACAATAACGAAAAGAAAACTACGCCTGTTTGGTCATATAAAGAGACATAACTGTTTAGAAAGACAAATAATGGAGGGAAGAGTACCTGGGTAGAGGAGAAGGGGCAGACCAAGAAGACGATGGACTGACAACATTAAAGATAATATGAATACATCGCTAGAAAATGCAAGCCACATTGCCCAAGACAGAGAGAGGTACAAAGAGTTCATTGGGAAGACAACGTTCTGGAAACAATACGTCACATGACACCAGCAGTTATGTATGATCAGAACATGCATATTTTAGTGGCGATACAGGGTTGTGAAGCATGGACACTAAATAAAATAATCGCAAAGAGAAACGCTGCTTTCGAAATGAGATGCTACAGAAGAATTTTACGAATACCATGGACAGCTAATGAGACAAATCAAGAAGTGTTAAGATCGATAAACGTCGAGGAGGTTTGGCTCCGTAACAACATTTTGCCGGTTGTACAGACCTGGTTAAAAATCAATTTGTGAGGCTAATAGGTGCCAGTTGAACAGACCTGGTTCAAAATCAATTTGTGAGGCTAATAGGTGCCAGTTGAACAGACCTGGTTCAAAATCAATTTGTGAGGCTAATAGGTGCCAGTTGAACAGACCTGGTTAAAAATCAATTTGTGAGGATAATAGGTGCCAGTTGAACAGACCTGGTTCAAAATCAATTTGTGAGGCTAATAGGTGCCAGTTGAACAGACCTGGTTAAAAATCAATTTGTGAGGATAATAGGTGCCAGTTGAACAGACCTGGTTAAAAATCAATTTGTGAGGATAATAGGTGCCAGTTGAACAGACCTGGTTAAAAATCAATTTGTGAGGATAATAGGTGCCAGTTGAACAGACCTGGTTAAAAATCAATTTGTGAGGCTAATAGGTGCCAGTTGAACAGACCTGGTTCAAAATCAATTTGTGAGGCTAATAGGTGCCAGTTGAACAGACCTGGTTCAAAATCAATTTGTGAGGATAATAGGTGCCAGTTGAACAGACCTGGTTAAAAATCAATTTGTGAGGATAATAGGTGCCAGTTGAACAGACCTGGTTCAAAATCAATTTGTGAGGCTAATAGGTGCCAGTTGAACAGACCTGGTTCAAAATCAATTTGTGAGGATAATAGGTGCCAGTTGAACAGACCTGGTTAAAAATCAATTTGTGAGGATAATAGGTGCCAGTTGAACAGACCTGGTTCAAAATCAATTTGTGAGGATAATAGGTGCCAGTTGAACAGACCTGGTTAAAAATCAATTTGTGAGGATAATAGGTGCCAGTTGAACAGACCTGGTTAAAAATCAATTTGTGAGGCTAATAGGTGCCAGTTGAACAGACCTGGTTCAAAATCAATTTGTGAGGCTAATAGGTGCCAGTTGAACAGACCTGGTTAAAAATAAATTTGTGAGGATAATAGGTGCCAGTTGAACAGACCTGGTTAAAAATCAGTTTGTGAGGATAATAGGTGCCAGTTGAACAGACCTGGTTCAAAATCAATTTGTGAGGCTAATAGGTGCCAGTTGAACAGACCTGGTTAAAAATCAATTTGTGAGGATAATAGGTGCCAGTTGAACAGACCTGGTTAAAAATCAATTTGTGAGGATAATAGGTGCCAGTTGAACAGACCTGGTTAAAAATCAATTTGTGAGGATAATAGGTGCCAGTTGAACAGACCTGGTTAAAAATCAATTTGTGAGGATAATAGGTGCCAGTTGAACAGACCTGGTTAAAAATCAATTTGTGAGGATAATAGGTGCCAGTTGAACAGACCTGGTTAAAAATCAATTTGTGAGGATAATAGGTGCCAGTTGAACAGACCTGGTTCAAAATCAATTTGTGAGGCTAATAGGTGCCAGTTGAACAGACCTGGTTAAAAATCAATTTGTGAGGATAATAGGTCCAGGTGGACCGACCTGGTTAAAAATCAATTTGTGAGGATAATAGGTGCCAGTTGAACAGACCTGGTTAAAAATCAATTTGTGAGGATAATAGGTGCCAGTTGAACAGACCTGGTTAAAAATCAATTTGTGAGGATAATAGGTGCCAGTTGAACAGACCTGGTTAAAAATCAATTTGTGAGGATAATAGGTGCCAGTTGAACAGACCTGGTTCAAAATCAATTTGTGAGGATAATAGGTGCCAGTTGAACAGACCTGGTTAAAAATCAATTTGTGAGGCTAATAGGTGCCAGTTGAACAGACCTGGTTAAAAATCAATTTGTGAGGATAATAGGTGCCAGTTGAACAGACCTGGTTAAAAATCAATTTGTGAGGATAATAGGTGCCAGTTGAACAGACCTGGTTAAAAATCAATTTGTGAGGATAATAGGTGCCAGTTGAACAGACCTGGTTCAAAATCAATTTGTGAGGATAATAGGTGCCAGTTGAACAGACCTGGTTCAAAATCAATTTGTGAGGATAATAGGTGCCAGTTGAATAGACCTGGTTCAAAATCAATTTGTGAGGCTAATAGGTGCCAGTTGAACAGACCTGGTTCAAAATCAATTTGTGAGGATAATAGGTGCCAGTTGAACAGACCTGGTTAAAAATCAATTTGTGAGGATAATAGGTGCCAGTTGAACAGACCTGGTTAAAAATCAATTTGTGAGGATAATAGGTGCCAGTTGAACAGACCTGGTTAAAAATCAATTTGTGAGGATAATAGGTGCCAGTTGAACAGACCTGGTTCAAAATCAATTTGTGAGGATAATAGGTGCCAGTTGAACAGACCTGGTTCAAAATCAATTTGTGAGGATAATAGGTGCCAGTTGAACAGACCTGGTTAAAAATCAATTTGTGAGGATAATAGGTGCCAGTTGAACAGACCTGGTTAAAAATCAATTTGTGAGGATAATAGGTGCCAGTTGAACAGACCTGGTTAAAAATCAATTTGTGAGGATAATAGGTGCCATTTGAACAGACCTGGTTAAAAATCAATTTGTGAGGCTAATAGGTGCCAGTTTTGGGGGGGGGGGGGAGGCCTGAAATCTGTATTAATATGGAAAATCAGTACTAGATGACACCTAAGCTATTGTTGAAAATCAGTACTAGATGACACCTAAGCTATTGTTGAAAATCAGTACTAGATGACACCTAAGCTATTGTTGAAAATCAGTACTAGATGACACCTAAGCTATTGTTGAAAATCAGTACTAGATGACACCTAAGCTATTGTTGAAAATCAGTACTAGATGACACCTAAGCTATTGTTCAAAATCAGTACTAGATGACACCTAAGCTATTGTTCAAAATCAGTACTAGATGACACCTAAGCTATTGTTGAAAATCAGTACTAGATGACACCTAAGCTATTGTTGAAAATCAGTACTAGATGACACCTAAGCTATTGTTGAAAATCAGTACTAGATGACACCTAAGCTATTGTTCAAAATCAGTACTAGATGACACCTAAGCTATTGTTGAAAATCAGTACTAGATGACACCTAAGCTATTGTTGAAAATCAGTACTAGATGACACCTAAGCTATTGTTGAAGTCATCTAGCTATGAAGAAGAGATCTGCAGAAACCACCACATTTCACATAGGAAATAAGAGCTAATTGCTTGTAATTCACGGGTGTCAAACCAACATGCGTAAATATTGGTTCCATTTACAACCTTGCTGTTAACTAACACTCACCCCACACATCTGACTTTGTTGAAAATCTGTTAAATGCTAGACCTTCAGGGGCAGTCCACTTGATTGGAAATTTGGCTCCAGCATGCGCTGTATATGTGTCGTCTTTCATGAGTCTTGCTAAGCCAAAATCAGCAACTTTGACTATATTAGCTTCACCAACCAAGCAATTTCTTGCAGCTAAATCTCTGTTGTAGAAAATATAGTATTAACATCAAGTTCATTTATGATATAGTATTAACATCAAGTTCACTTGTGAACATTATTGATTTTACCTATGTAGAAACGCATGCTGGTTGCATCTTTGGGTCTCACCAATGGCATTGGGTCAAAGGGCATGAGCCCATGGACTGCTGGATCAGCAACCAACCAACCATGTAAAGCACCTAAATCAAATTTATCTATATATACTGTTAAAAAAAATTAACACAACATTAATGCAGTGCTAATGGATACCAAATTTCAACCGTGTTACCAAAATTTTATTTTGTGGAATTAATGTTTCAACATTAGCATGAAGAACCTTTCAGACTTCAACAATGAAACGATGTTCATTAAATTTGGTTTGAACTTTTATTTTTTGCAACTGATGCCTCCATTTCAGTAAGGTGTATGGCCTCCTCTGGCCTCTATCAGAGAACAACAACTCCGTGACATGGATCCGATTAGCCATTGAATCTGTTGTTGTGGGACAGCTGTCCACTCTTTCCGCAGTGCAAGAGACACCTGTCAGAGATTGGCTGGCAGAATCATCTGTTGAGTTCATTTCATAGGTGTTCCAGAAGTTTCATATCTGATTACATGGCTGGTGAGCTGTGTCACAGTGTTACCTGAAATCGACCCTGTGAAGCCAAAATTGGAAAGACGTGAGGACAAACAATTTCAGCAACATATCGTTCGTCATTCAGGCGTCCTTCAATTTGCACCAGGTCACTTCTTTCCATGAAGTTGATCTCCATCAGTACACCTCCACCACCATGTGGAGGAGCCTCATCAGCTGTTCTGGGCGTAGAGCTCACAGACTCTGCAGTAAACTCTTCTCCGTCTATCGTCCCATTGGAGCACAAAAAATTATCAATATCCAAACCAAACCTGTCTCCAGTCATTCCCAACGGTCCATTGACAATGCTGGTTTGCCCAATGCAGTTGGTTCTGGTGATGCCGGTCCGAAAGAAAAGGACCTATGTAGGGTATTCTAACCCAAAGACCAGCATCATGCAGCCGGTTCCTGACTGTTTGATCTGAAATTCGATGATCTGTTGGCATTGAGTGGACTCTGGAGGAATCAGATGCAAGTCGATTCCTGAGTTGAGTTTCAGCAGGAGTTGTAATTCTGATATTCTACTGCACAGCCGCTCTGCCACTGACCCAGTTTGTTAAAATCGCCTCCAAAGGCAACCAATGGTAGTTCTAACCATATTAACCTTTAACATGCTGTGTTGACAAACCGGGCGAAGCTTTTAGCCCGAAATGTGTCTTTTCTTGACACACACTGCGAAATAAACCACCCAATTCAGTAAACCTGAAACCTAATGAAAAATCAGAGGAGAATCGGTACAGGAGAATATTACGTAATTGTAAACTAGCATGCTAAAGGTTAAATTGTCTGGCCACTACACTTTGTGATTGTCCAATCTGCAAGCGTCCAATGATGATGTTGTTCTGTGGATGAGTCATACTTGCACATTGATTTTTTAATTGAATTTATTCGAGGACTGTCATTATTTTATAGGCATTCAATAATACGGTCAGAGAGTTTTGTGTTCAGTAAGTTTCACAGGATTCTCATAAACCTGTCACGAGATATTGCCAAAAATGTTTGTTTTGACCATGACCTTTCATGACCTCACGAATCATGAGGTGAGTACAATTCAGGTAACCACGGGAAGTTAATGACCAGGTGGACACAGTCGATAGATTGAATGATGTCCAATCAGTGAACATCTTTTATAAAAAAGTTGTGTTTCTTTTACTGGACAGTATACATTAACAGCATCAAGTTTACCCGTGTGTGTGTGTGTGCTAGTCCATCACATGATGATGATGACCATTTTTTACATCCACTTTTGAAAATTCTGTTACAATTATGACTATGCCTAGTAGTTTGTAGATGGCCAATGGGCCCTATTCGAGCTGTAAATCTTCGTGGACAGTTCGGGCATGGAATGACCACTGTAGACGGATTTTGGTCTAATCGTGTCTTTCTAGCTACTCTCCACTGTTGAGCTGCTGCCTTTCTCTTCTTTTCACAAGGTGATGCGCGCTTTTTTATTGTAGAACACAATGTAGATATTTTTTATGCAAGTTCTTCCCATGTGTCTTGGGTGAATTTTTGTGGATGCGAAAATGACTGGGATTTTGATTAAAGTGAGGAGTAAAGTGTGTAAAACTCTAATTTTTACTATAATTTGTCTTTTTACTCAGGAACTCTGCAGACTTCTATGTTAGGATTTCTACATAAGTAAATTTCACTTAGGTCTTAAAAATATCATGGACGGAGAGATCATCAAACATAGATTTCAGCAAAGACCTGAACGAAGGAAAAAGATTAGTTTTTCAAAACATCTAAAATGCAAACTAACATATAAAAAGACACAATTTGTTATAAATATTAATCATGGCGGGAAATGTTCCAGGTAAGAGAAAAAAAGAGGGACGCAATTAGACACAGGATATTGATGACATTTTTAATATAACACTGGAAGAAGCAGGACAGGCTGCACATAACTGAGAGGTTTACAGAGTGACAGTGGGGACAATGTTCTGTAAATATCACATTAGATAGAGGTATATGAAGCATATGAAGAACAACAACAGTTGGAGAAGGTCTACTTTTGAATTTAATACCTTGGCTATATATACACATTTCTGAGCTACATAGTTGGTTTGATTTTATCAGGTAACATAAAACTACATAGTTGGTTTGATTTGATCAGGTAACATAAAACCACATAGTTGGTTTGATTTTATCAGGCAACATAAAACTACATAGTTGGTTTGATTTTATCAGGTAACATAAAACTACATAGTTGGTTTGATTTGATCAGGTAACATAAAACTACATAGTTGGTTTGATTTTATCAGGTAGCACAAAACTACATAGTTGGTTTGATTTTATCAGGTAACATAAAACTACATAGTTGGTTTGATTTTATCAGGTAACATAAAACTACATAGTTGGTTTGATTTTATCAGGTAACATAAAACTACATAGTTGGTTTGATTTTATCAGGCAACATAAAACTACATAGTTGGTTTGATTTTATCAGGTAACATAAAACTACATAGTTGGTTTGATTTTATCAGGTAACATAAAACTACATAGTTGGTTTGATTTTACAGGCAGCACAAAACTACATAGTTGGTTTGATTTTATCATACAACATAAAACTACATAGTTGGTTTGATTTTATCAGACAACATAAAACTACATAGTTGATTTGATTTTATCAGGTAACATAAAACTACATAGTTGGTTTGATTTTATCAAGCAACATAAAACTACATGGTTTGATTTTATCAGGCAACATAAAACTACATAGTTGGTTTGATTTTATCAGACAGCACACATTAACAGAGACGGACAGCACAAACCTGTGTATAAAACTTCTTGCCTCCAGGTACGCCATGGCTGAAGCAATTTGAGTAGCCATATACATAAGAACTGTGGGGCCGATATCGTCTTTGTTGGAGCTTCTCAGATAATCCAGCAGATTGCCTCCAGGCATGAACTCTGTCACAATGTAAAAAGGTGGCTCCCTGGTGCACACACCTGCATTAAGACATCATATTCATTCATAAATATAATTGTAGCACATTGTCCTATTTGAGCAGAAAAATGACACACGGTGAACACATTATTATGTTATGTTCCTCCAGGGCCATAGGCGGTGCATAGGGCAGAAACCATAGTTTTCCATTTCTGTCTTTGTGTTGCCAGGTCTTTCAATAAAAAAGTTTTTTTTTAAATGAGAATTATAAAATGCTACATCTATCCTATATTAATGTATGGCTCAGAAACATGGACACTGAACATACAATTAGAAGACAGAATTTATAACTTTGAGATTTGGGTATATAGAAGAATAAGGGGTCGTGTAGCACAGTGGTTAGTGCACTGGCTTCGCATATGAGTGGTCCTCGGTTCATTTCCAAGTTGAGGCAGAAATGTTTCGAGCTAGCCTTAAATGGGTACCAGATTAATCCAAGAAGTAAAGACTGCGAGGGAGAGGAGACAACCCTCATATAGCAGAGCCACTGAAATATTAGATCGCTAACATCTAACACCACTATGGCATTAATAAATGCTATGGGTAACTTTACTTTTACTTTTTATATAGAAGAATAGGGAGAATATCATGGAAAGAGAAGAAAACAAATAAAGAGGTGCTAAAAACTTTTAATATGAAGAAAGAATTACTAAGATAAATAAAGATCAGGCAAATAAAATATTTTGGACACATTAAAAGATATGACACCTTATTGAAGACCTTACTTGAGGGTAAAGTCAAAGGGAAGCGAGCAAGAGGTAGGCAGAGATACAAGTGGGAGAGTAACATCACACGATGGACAGGTTACAGTGTAACCAGAGTGCACCACCAAAACAAGAGACAGGATGTTGGAGGTCTGTTGCAGCCAACCTTCGTTGTGGAGACAGCACTTGATGATGATAAACACATTAATAGAGAGATTACTCAAATGAGGGCGGTAGCCATCTCCTCTCCCTCGCAGTTTTTACTTACCGGATTAACCCGGTACCCATTTAAGGCTGGGTCGACCTGGGAGCCATTGCGATCTGAGAAACATTTCCACCTCAACTGGGGAATGAAACCAGGACCATTCATATGCGAAGCCAAGTGTACTAACCACTGCGCGGCTCACCAAAGTCAACATGCAAAAATTACACACAGTAACATCACATCGCTCAAACTGGAGAGCACCGGTTTCTGCCCTATGTACCGTATTCAGCACTAAAGAAACACAGACAGATTGATAATCAGATATATAGACAGACAAATAATTAGAGAGACAGACAGACAGATATTACATATAGGATATTAATAAATAATTTAGACATATTAGTGATAGGACATGACTAAAACACTACAGTATAAACTTCTCACATTTGTGAATAAATACATAAGAATCATAAACATTGGCAGGAAAAGATTAAGAACTGAAAAGATTAATAGATCAAGATATTCTGAATGCTTTGCCCGCCGAAGACAGATGTGTTGGGTCATTGATGCAAATAAGACAGTGACACAACGCATTTCCATTCTCTGAACGAGGTGCAAAGGGAATGCATTGCTCTAGGCGGACCCAGGGACCCAGAAATACAGCAGCTCGAGCTGATTCTGGCCAAATCATTTGGGGATCGTGTCCGAGAATGTGGAGGTAGCAGATGGAAAGAGATTTGACTGCACAAGAGACAGACAATATCTCCGACACCAGCAGCATCACCACATATAGCGACACTGTCGACATACAGTGAAGCTAGTAAGTCCAGTCCGAACATTGGAGGGGCGGCCAATGTAAAATGCACGTAAAGGTAGATGCATGGCGAGAGACAAATAGATTTCATACCGAGTACAATGAAACAATGAAAAGGCCGAACAGCGCTAGAGGGCAGCGTGAACTGCAAATAGAAAGTGAAAAGTCCCTAGGAAAGGGGAACTACAAGCTCCGTCAGCTTGAGACGAGCTTCTAGTTACCTGTGTTCCTTACAGGCAGAGACCCAGACCCATTCATTGGCGTTTGGTAAAGCAAGAAGACCTAATCCAACTCTAATGTCGAGCCTTCCTAAACCAGAAATATGCTCGCGAAGAGAAAGGGTTCTGTACCCGATGGGCTAAGGCAAGAAAGGGACAACTCTACTGTCAAGGTTTCCTATACCGGAAGTACACTTGCAGAGAGAAAGAGTTCCGTACCCGATGGGCTCAGGCACAAAAGGAACAACGATTTAGCCCTGGCCCAACTCTACTGTCAGGTTTTCCTACACCGGAAATACACTTGAAGAGAGAACGGGTACAGTACCTGATGGGCTCAGGCGCTATTGGGACAAGGACGCTCAGCTCGAGAACGCCTTGCTCTCAAACGTGTGGTGTGAGACTCGAACTTGGACAAGGGGTACACGATGTCTGTGAATGACACCTCAGCTAAGAGAGCGAAAGAGCCAGGGTCCAACTCCTCTGTTGAGTTCTTTCCCTAAGGAACCAGGCTCACGGATGAGAAACGGTTCAGTACCCAATGGGCACAGGCACAGCACGCCCAATTACACGAGGCAAGTTCATAGACAGTGGAACACCTCGTGCGAGTCAGACAAGAGCAAAAATCGTCTGGGCGAAGAGTCTCCACTACGCGTGCCTGGAGACAGATATAGAGGCTGTCACAGGCTAAGGGTAGCCCACCCGAATTGTCAAGGCATGCCGAAATCGGATGTGCTAGGCCTACAAGGCGCACAACGGTGGCACAACGTAATCACGCTCCCGGCGGAAATCGCACGGTAATCCGTGATGGTTACAATGGAGCGAACGCAAAACAAACAAACATTCTCTGAACTACATCCTGCTGGAAATATAGTAGGACCATGGTCCTGCTACAAGAGAATTCAGCAGGAGTTTGAGAATGAACGCTGAAGAAGAAGACGAATGCTTTGCACATCGCTGATAGTTGGAGCCCTTCTTGGTATGAAATAAAGTTATGAGAAACGACCTCATTGCCACACAGGAAATAATGGATAAACACTCCTAGTTCCTGTGGATCGAAACAACATGTCTAATTGCCAATATATTTGGGGATGATACAGCTTCTTTGCTTGTCGAAGCTCAACTTAGTTTGAGTGGCCTGCGTTTGTGAGACTGACTAATCTTGCAGTAGTCCTAACATTGCTGCATTTTGGGCACAACCTACACCAGTAAGTCTAATATCATTGCCAGTGCAACGTGGATGTGTAATTTTTCTCATTAATAAAGGTATCGTATTTCTCGAATACCATCGGTTTGAAGAAATAGAAAATTGATTGTTCTCACCCCTGAAGACGGATGTGTCTGGCTACTGGTGCACGCAAAAAAAAAAAACAGTGGCACAGTGCATTTCCATTCTCTGGACTACATCCTGCTAGAAGTCTAGTAGGGTCATTATCCTACGACAACAGAGACCGAGTGGGAGTTTGGAAATGAACACAGAAGAAGAAGATTGTTCTCAACATTTACTCACGTTCTCCTTCAGCTGTCTGAATCTATTGATACCACCTTGACATAATCAAAGGGTTTTGCATGCAAGAACTAGCAGGCAATCAAGACATTAAAAGCTATTCCTCATGGTGCATCCTGGTACAGGTAATTTCAAAGCTCGTGTGAAACTTCTAATCAATGCTTTGGGTATCAACTCTAGGCTGAGATAAGAATTGTTTGCAAACAGGACAAATATTTCTGATTGGTACCGTTTGGTCCCCCACAACCTAAAAACAACTGCAGCACAATTTAAAAAGCTGCATCACAACTGGATCGTCATGGTTGTCACATCCAGTAACTCACAAAAGTGAGATTAGTGAGCACGTATCAGAAGTGAAGTAAGACAGGTTATTGAACACAGTGCTAGAAGGCAGCATTTAAAGCAAGGCTATTCAAATGGCGGTCCGCTGGCCACATCCGGCCAGCGGAGGCCTAGTAAGTGGCCCAATCATTGCCAAAACAGTGAACTAGTTATAAAAAAAACTAAATGTATATAACTATATGCGGACCTCTGGCCTGTGACGATCCCCATTTTCTACATTTTGGCCCCCGAGTACATATAATTGAATAGCTCTGGTTTAAAGTGTAAGTGCAAGTGGCGACACACTCGAGACAACAATATAAGGAAGCCATAACAAAGTCAGTGTTTACTGTTGTGAACAAGCTTTTAGTGCAATTCCTGAAGAAAGAAAATGGTAGGAAATCAAACCATCTTAGTCCACAGAAAAATATGAGTAGAAACTCAAAATGGATGAGGTGTTCACGATCCCTGTTTGCTTATACTAGAACCAGCTCTCAGATGATAAATGGTTATGTATCCGCAGCATGGAAGGAATGTGACATCTAAGTAAATGAGATCAATTCAGGCAATAGAACACATCATACGAGATAGACATAATTGACCCAAGTCCAACTCCCTGCCTACTCTCCACCCTGGAAACTGTCACCAAGAGACATATTTAATTCTAAAGACCAAGATCACAGTGTGTGATCTTCATTATTAATGGGTGATTAACCATTATGGCATAGAGTTGACAAACGTTCAGTGCATATTTTTTTAATTCTTCAAATAAAAATGTGATTTTTTTTTCTACTTTTTAAAATGATGTCACACCTTTGATGATTTGTTGCTCTGGCTATCTGACTGATTACAGATTTACAACCAACAATACATGATTGGATCATTGTTACTACTACAAAATTTTTGGGGAAAGGCAAGCTTCAAATTTTAAAAAAAAGTCAACAAATAAGATCATTTAAAAAAGTCAAGGAGTGGAAATAGTGGCCTGGGTGTCCACTTTGTGTTTAAAGATTTGTAAGAAAATAAAAATAAATGAGCAATCCCTCAAGGAGGTTCAACATACTATCTTCACCGTACCTAGCAGTTGTACTAAATTTGGATGTTTCATTTCTTTCATGATAGCAGCTTCTTCCAGGAAGTCTTTGAGAGCCATTGTGTCTTCCTTTAGAGTTTTCACGGCAACTGTCTTGCTATACCGTTTCCATACTGCCTCATACACATCCCCATATTGGCCGCCACCTGAAAATAAATATTGATAGTGGTTAACTGACTATAAGGTGGAGCTCGTGGCCGTACAGCTAGAACGACAGCTTCAGAACCTTGAGGTCCAGGGTTCAATCTATGGTTGGGACAAGGATTTTTGTCTTTTGGAGGTGCGATACAAAAAATTCTTCCTGTACATCCGCAGAGACAGCTATGACAAAGTGGTCTTTTTTTCCCCACAGTCAAAAATCCTCCCTGCACTTCCTGACAGGAAAACATGCAGCAATGAACATTTTTTTTTAGAAGTAACCAACTATTTCTCTTCATTTGTTCTCAAGCTCCAGTTGGTTAGCAGGATGGATGTAGTCCATCATGTTTACAGCTTGGATGTGATGTCTGTGCCTTAGACCAGAAGAGACTTTGGTTAGAAGATTAAGAGGAAATGCAGTGACTTCACTGCTAAATATGAGAAAATTGAGCTGAACAAAGATGCTATGGTGAGATACACTATTGCTAGATACACTATGACTAGATACACTATGACTAGATACACTATGACTAGATACACTATGACTAGATACACTATGACTAGATACACTATGACTAGATACACTATGGTGAGATACACTATGACTAGATACACTATGACTAGATACACTATGACTAGATACACTATGACTAGATACACTATGACTAGATACACTATGACTAGATACACTATGACTAGATACACTATGACTAGATACACTATGGTGAGATACACTATTGCTAGATACACTATGGTGAGATACACTATTGCTAGATACACTATGGTGAGATACACTATTGCTAGATACACTATGGTGAGATACACTATTGCTAGATACACTATGGTGAGATACACTATTGCTAGATACACTATGGTGAGATACACCATTGCTAGATACACTATGGTGAGATACACTATTGCTAGATACACTATGGTGAGATACACTATTGCTAGATACACTATGGTGAGATACACTATTGCTAGATACACTATGGTGAGATACACTATTGCTAGATACACTATGGTGAGATACACTATGGTGAGATACACTATGGTGATACAATATGACTAGGTACACTATGGTGAGATACACTGTCGCTAGATACACTATTACTAGATGCACTATGGTGAGATGCACTATGGTGAGATGCACTATGGTGAGATGCACTATGGTGAGATGCACTATGGTGAGATGCACTATGGTGAGATGCACTATGGTGAGATACACTATGGTGAGATACACTATGGTGAGATACACTATTACTAGATGCACTATGGTGAGATGCACTATGGTGAGATGCACTATGGTGAGATACACTATTGCTAGATACACTATGGTGAGATACACTATGGTGAGATACACTATGGTGAGATACACTATGGTGAGATACACTGTCGCTAGATACACTATTACTAGATGCACTATGGTGAGATGCACTATGGTGAGATGCACTATGGTGAGATACACTATGGTGAGATACACTATTACTAGATGCACTATGGTGAGATGCACTATGGTGAGATGCACTATGGTGAGATACACTATGGTGAGATACACTATTACTAGATGCACTATGGTGAGATGCACTATGGTGAGATGCACTATGGTGAGATACACTATGGTGAGATACACTGTGACTAGATACACTATGGTGAGATACACTGTGACTAGATACACTATTACTAGATGCACTATGGTGAGATGCACTATGGTGAGATGCACTATGGTGAGATGCACTATGGTGAGATACACTATGGTGAGATACACTATGATTAGATACACTATGGTGAGATACAGTATGGTGAGATACACTATGACTAGATACACTATGGTGAGATACACTATGACTAGATACACTATGGTGAGATACACTATGGTGAGATACACTATGACTAGATACACTATGGTGAGATACACTATGGTGAGATACACTATGACTAGATACACTATGGTGAGATACACTATGACTAGATACACTATGGTGAGATACACTATGGTGAGATACACTATGACTAGATACACTATGGTGAGATACACTATGGTGAGATACACTATGACTAGATACACTATGGTGAGATACACTATGACTAGATACACTATGGTGAGATACACTATGACTAGATACACTATGGTGAGATACACTATGGTGAGATACACTATGACTAGATACACTATGGTGAGATACACTATGATTAGATACACTATGGTGAGATACACTATGGTGAGATACACTATGGTGAGATACACTATGACTAGATACACTATGGTGAGATACACTATGGTGAGATACACTATGACTAGATACACTATGGTGAGATACACTATGGTGAGATACACTATGGTGAGATACACTATGGTGAGATATACTATGGTGAGATATACTATGACTAGATACACTATTACTAGATACACTATGACTAGATATACTATGACTAGATACACTATGACTAGATACACTATGACTAGATACACTATGGTGAGATACACTATGGTGAGATATACTATGGTGAGATATACTATGACTAGATACACTATTACTAGATACACTATGGTGAATACACTATAACTAGATACACTATAACTAGATACACTATAACTAGATACACTATAACTAGATACACTATGACTAGATACACTATGGTGAGATATACTATGGTGAGATATACTATGGTGAGATATACTATGGTGAGATATACTATGGTGAGATACACTATGACTAGATACACTATGGTGAGTACACTATAACTAGATACACTATAACTAGATACACTATAACTAGATACACTATAACTAGATACACTATGGTGAGATACACTATGACTAGATACACTATGGTGAGATACACTATGACTAGATACACTATAACTAGATACACTATAACTAGATACACTATAACTAGATACACTATAACTAGATACACTATAACTAGATACACTATGGTGAGATACACTATGACTAGATACACTATGGTGAGATACACTATGGTGAGATACACTATGACTAGATACACTATGGTGAGATACACTATGGTGAGATACACTATGACTAGATATGCTAGATGCACTATAACTAGATACACTATGACGAGATACACTATGACTAGATATGCTAGATGCACTATAACTAGATACACTATGACGAGATACACTATTACTATATACACTATGATGAGATACAATATGGTAATACGCTATGACTAGATACACTATGGTGAGATACACTATGACTAGATATGCTAGATGCACTATAACTAGATACGCTATGACTAGATACGCTAGATACACTATGACGAGATACACTATGGCTAGATACTGTGACTTAGCTGAAAAAATATGTCTGTGGACTGATAGGAGGAAATCAACCCTTTTTATCTGCAACATGTCTGAGATTGAAAGAAAGTCAAATTTCTCTTGTGTGTAGAAGAATTCCCAGCTTTTGACATAGCACTCTGCAGTCATTTTTGAATAAAACAGTATCCAGGACTTGGACAATCTCCCAGTCAAACACTATCCAGGACTTGGACAATCTCCCAGTCAAACACTATCCAGGACTTGGACAATCTCCCAGTCAAACACTATCCAGGAATTGGACAGTCTCCCAGTCAAACATTATCCAAGAATTGGACAGTCTCCCAGTCAAACACTATCCAGGACTTGGACAATCTCCCAGTCAAACACTATCCAGGACTTGGACAATCTCCCAGTCAAACACTATCCAGGACTTGGACAATCTCCCAGTCAAACAATATCCAGGACTTGGACAATCTCCCAGTCAAACACTATCCAGGACTTGGACAATCTCCCAGTCAAACACTATCCAGGACTTGGACAATCTCCCAGTCAAACACTATCCAGGACTTGGACAATCTCCTAGTCAAAAAAGAATAGCAGGCAAACACAAATCTGGAGCTGACAGTAAAACTCCATTGCATGGCATAGAGAAGAAGAGAGACAAACTCATACTCCCTTAGTGGTCTATTATCATCATTATCCCAGTCTGAGAAAAATAGTTTATACACAGAACATGCAGATATTTATAAACAAATCTACAAAATGTTTTTACCTAATTTATGCTTCATTGCAATCTCTGTTCTTTCAATTTCCCACTTGTCAGGCTCAGGGCTAACACCAAAGACTGTGGGCTTCTGTCGTTTGGGAGCTGGATACAGCAATGTTGTAACTAGGCCATCGGCGTGGATGGAATGATGATGGACTAGTTCTCCGAGAGTGTTAAAACGATGTTCTTGTGTCACAAATACCTATATGGCAGAGAAGAGATATAGGTCATAGTTAAAGTGAATTATTCACTAATGTGTCTGTTATATTATCAGGTTAGTAATTCAAGAGATTAGTGTCTGATCACGCCACTTCATCACAACGTATTCTCATCAGGTTGGTCTGTTCAGAGAAAGACGAGCCAAGAATAGCAATTATGCTGTGAAGCTTGCTGAAGACCCATATATGGATGGATATAAGGTGATCAACCTCTTTTATCTGCACATTCACAGAGATTGCAGGAAGGTTATGGCATAGTTACCTCTGGAGTAGAAAGAAGCCTGTCCAACACATGGCACGGCACCCAATAGCCACATTGAGTCCCAAAACAGTCATGTGGGACTTGTAAAACCTCTGAAAAATGTTGCCATTTAAAAAGTAAGAGAAACAACAACATGGAGATGAACCTTAAAACTCCACGGACTGGAACGGAAACACCAATCTGGAGATGAACTGTAAACTCTACCAACTGGCATTGGAAACACCAATCTGGAGATGAACTGTAAACTCTACCAACTGGCATTGGAAACACCAATCTGGAGATGAACTGTAAACTCTACCAACTGGCATCGGAAACACCAATCTGGAGATGAACCTTAAACTCCACCGACTGACGTCGGAAATGTTGAATGAGTAGAACAAAAGCATATTGAATACATTTCTGTTCATCTAATATCCCTGTTTGTGGTGTATTTTGTTGTTACAATTTTATATTGTGTATGAATTCCACATTCAATTATCTTTCTTTTGATACCTTATATGACCTTCCATAATTAATACTTTGTCATCAGGAAGCTTGCGTCTACATCATGTTTGGTCCAAAAATTTAGCCTAAAATTAATTACGCCCATACCCAGGAATAATTCCGTCCTCAAAGAGTTAAGATAACTGACATACGCTAGCAAACTCACCGTACATAGAAATAAGAAGAGGGGTAAGACAAGGATGCATTTTATCACCAAGCCTATTTAATATCTACACAGAGAATATCTTTAAAAATATAGAAGAAATACCAGGACTCAAGATCAATGGGAAAATAATAAACAACATTAGATATGCAGATGACACTGTTCTTTTAGCAGAAAGTGAACATGAACTACAAAGACTAATAGATCAAGTCCATAAATCAAGTAATGAATATCCAAAGAACAAAAACCATGATAATCAGCAAAGACACAGAAGAACAAGAGCTAAACATAAACATACAGGGAGAGAAACTACAACAAGTAAAACATTATCAATATCTTGGACACATAGTCACAAATGATGGCAGATGTGAAATAGATGTTAAAAAGAGAATAGGAATGGCTAAAAGTACCTTCAATGGCATGAGGAAAATAGTAACATCAAAACAAATAAGTTAAAAATGAGAATTATAAAATGCTACATCTATTCTATATTAATGTATGGATCAGAAATATGGACACTGAATAAACAATTAGAAGACAAAATTGATGCCTTTGAGATGTGGGTATATAGAAGAATAGGGAGAACATCATGGAAAGAGAAGAAAACAAATAAAGAGGTGCTAAAGACACTTAATATGAAGAAAGAACTACTAAGAGAAATAAAGATCAGACAAATAAAATACTTTGGACACACTCTCTCTCTCTACACTATTGGCAGGGCCAATATAGTTACTGGGAACCCACTCGCCTTGACCAGCCCTGTTCTGTACATGACACCTTATTGAAGACCTTACTTGAGGGTAGAGTCATAGGGAAGAGAAGGGAAGAGAGCAAGAGGTAGGTGAAGATACAAGTAGGAGAGTAACATCACAAGATGGGCAAGTTACAGTCTAGCAGAGTGCACCACCAAAACAAGAGACAGGGGATGTTGGAGATCTGTTGCAGCCAACCTTCGTTGAGGGGACGGCACTTGATGATGATGAGTTAACTCATTATGTTAAAAAAAATTTGAAGAACTTGCAACTGTGACCAGATAAATGTCACAACTTGCAACTGTGACCAGTTAAATGTCACAACTTGCAACTGTGACCAGTTAAATGTCACAACTTGCAACTGTGACCAGTTAAATGTCACAACTTGCAACTGTGACCAGTTAAATGTCACAACTTGCAACTGTGACCAGTTAAATGTCACAACTTGCAACTGTGACCAGTTAAATGTCACAACTTGCAACTGTGACCAGTTAAATGTCACAACTTGCAACTGTGACCAGTTAAATGTCACAACTTGCAACTGTGACCAGTTAAATGTCACAACTTGCAACTGTGACCAGTTAAATGTCACAACTTGCAACTGTGACCAGTTAAATGTCACAACTTGCAACTGTGACCAGTTAAATGTCACAACTTGCAAATGTGACCAGTTAAATGTCACAACTTGCAACTGTGACCAGTTAAATGTCACAACTTGCAACTGTGACCAGCTAAATGTCACAACTTGCAACTGTGACCAGTTAAATGTCACAACTTGCAACTGTGACAGGTTAAATGTCACAACTTGCAACTGTGACAGGTTAAATGTCACAACGTGCAACTGTGACCAGTTAAATGTCACAACTTGCAACTGTGACCAGTTAAATGTCACAACTTGCAATTGTGACCAGTTAAATGTCACAACTTGCAACTGTGACCAGTTAAATGTCACAACTTGCAACTGTGACCAGTTAAATGTCACAACTTGCAACTGTGACCAGTTAAATGTCACAACTTGCAACTGTGACCAGTTAAATGTCACAACTTGCAACTGTGACCAGTTAAATGTCACAACTTGCAACTGTGACCAGCTAAATGTCACAACTTGCAACTGTGACCAGTTAAATGTCACAACTTGCAACTGTGACAGGTTAAATGTCACAACTTGCAACTGTGACAGGTTAAATGTCACAACGTGCAACTGTGACCAGTTAAATGTCACAACTTGCAACTGTGACCAGTTAAATGTCACAACTTGCAACTGTGACCAGTTAAATGTCACAACTTGCAACTGTGACCAGTTAAATGTCACAACTTGCAACTGTGACCAGTTAAATGTCACAACTTGCAACTGTGACCAGTTAAATGTCACAACTTGCAACTGTGACCAGTTAAATGTCACAACTTGCAACTGTGACCAGTTAAATGTCACAACTTGCAACTGTGACCAGTTAAAGCGCCAGCCTTAAAGGTAAAAGATACCTTGACAAGTCCTATGAATCTCCAGGAGCAGAAAGTATGGGGACAACATAAAACACAGATAACATATAGAGAGGCGTGTATGGGAAAAACAACTGCAAAGAACAGATATAGAGACATGAGACACACATGAGAAAACCATAGTACAGTGAATTCCATCCTCTGCTTCATTTGAGACTTTTTTTAAAACAAAAAAAACCCCACCATATCTGTATATACTTCTTTGGGAGCTGTGATAGTTCAGTGGTTAATGCAATGACTTCTAATTGGGTGGTTCTAGGTTCGATTTTCAGTTCAACTGGAATTAGATTACAAACTATATTACTAGATAAACCAAGCCTAAGAAAATAGTACCAGATCTTCTCAGAAAGTAAAGATGGCGGGCATGATGTTGACCACATCATTCCTAGGTATGACTTGGTCTATGTAAAATAGAGGACTAAAACCGTATTCCCCAATAACTCAATAGCATTAAAAATGGATATTTGTATTTTACTGGCTGAGACAAAAAAATTTATTGGGGGGGGGGAGGGGGGGGGGCGCGTGAGCGCTCCATTCACTCTCACAGACCCCCACTGTATTTCTGTTACAGTAGGAAAATGGTCCTACAGAGAATTTCCAGGAGGTTGTAGTTCAGAGAACAGTGTATCTCCATTTTATTTGCGCCAATGGCTCGGCACATCCCATTTCAGAGGTAGACAATGAAAAAACTTATTTCGTAGAGACAAAACAAATTATCTGACAGGTAAATAGTAAATAAAATAAACAGGTTACTAAGAATGCCTAGCTATCGATATAAAACAATAATAAATAACAATAAGACATAGAACAAGGACAATTATCCACGTATCAGTCCTATTGGGACCTTTGTCAAAAAACAAATAATGTTTAAGAAAACAACTGTAAACAAATTAATAACCAAGATGAACGGGACAATGGTTTCCTCACCAAAAAAACATTGCCCAGTCAATAGTTATTTGTTTCTTGACAAAGCTCCCAATAGGACCGATATGCTGATAATTGTCCTTTGTTCTATGTTTTATTGTTATTTATTATTGTTTTATATCGATAGTTAGGTATTCTGAGTAACCTGTTTATTTACTATTTATCTTATTTGTCTGGTTACTGCGGCACTTTCCATTTTGTCGGACATCTTCCGTTATTTTGGTTATTTAAATTATCTGACAGAAAGAGACAAAACATTTAACTGCAAGAGCAATGACTAAAAACACTTGTGTGACTGGTATTAAAAACAATCAAGATACACATTAAACATGAGACAAATAAATTTGCTGCAATACCTTGCCATCTGAGTCTTCACTTATCCTGTAGTGATAAACTCTCCCCTCGAAACGTACAGATATCGACCTCTGTCCAGGGCTACTCTCACTCTCTCTGACAAGAAAGCTGCCATTAATCCCTGAGCTGAGAAGGTACTCTGAAGCATTCCTGGAAATTGGGCCATGATACCACGAAAACTTGTCTACACTATTGGCAGGGCCAATATAGTTACTGGGCACCCACCCGCCTTGACCAGCCCTGTTCTGTACCTCGCACCACTCTCCACTGTTGTTATAGGCAATCATGGTCACCATTTCACCTGCAAACATAATATTTGATGTTTTAGCAAAGATGAGTTAAGATCAAAGGGAAAAACAACAATTGCCAGTGTTCATTCAGCCTACCTGCAGATGCCAAATCAATGCGGGGAATGTTTATTTGACAAACATCTGCATTCATGTTTAAAATCCAACAAATTAGCAGGATGTAGTACGGAGAATGAAATGCGTGTAACCATGGTTACTGCAGTGTTTCCCAAACCTTACTGAACTAGCTTTTTGTGAAAAAACTCCAAAAAAAATTATAACCCCCATACGTACATTACGTAGAACTATAAATAATGATGCTAATCAAAATTATGATTGACTAATTTACGAAATAATCAAATAAGACGTGACATAAAAGCAGTTTCCATATTACAAGAGCTGCAATATGTATTTAAACGTACATTTTATCTCTATGATCTATCATTACACAACAAATCAGTATCGCTGATGAGAAACATTGACCGGCAGTAATGAAGCAATTTCAAATTAGTAAAAAAAATGTGTTTTAAATGTGATCAATGCGCTTCACGCGACTCAACAGAGTGTTCTTGATTAGAAACTGGGCTCACAGAACGTGGGGCATTCCCATAAGTGCTCTGCCCTCTGTTCCGGCAGCTATCCAACTCGATGGTGTTTCGAGTCTCATGCTGCCGAAACAGATGTTGACATCAGGGCACAACTCTGGCCCTTGCAACAGGTTTCTTTGTTGTTCCGCCCACCCATGCCGTGCCCGTAACTAGTTCAAGCACAACGTCGGCCTGTCGGAACAACATGGTAACTGTTATTGAAGGTTACGACTACGGGTCAGCAAAGTGTTAAATATCCCAGTTGAATGTCCTTGCAGCAGTATCACTACTGAGCTAAATTCTTTCTCAACCTAATATGATGTTGGAAATGCTGTAATAAATAGTGTTAGTTTTGTTGCCAAACAAGAGTCTAAGAGTCTAATGTGGGTTCAAAATGTTTTGTGATTGTATATTGTCTGTCCCCAGGTGAAAGATTGTTGATTGTATTCACACTTACTGTTAAGTGTAGGGTGGGAACTTAAGCTGTCACTCCAGGGCCAGATTTGTGGTTGTGGTTGTATTAAGTCCATGTTTGTTCAAGGATATCTCAATGTTTTCTATCCACCGTTTTCTTGGTCTACCTTTGGCTTTACGCCCGGATATTCTTTTGTTATATGCTCTTATTGGTATTTGGTTTGGGTTCATTCTCATAAGGTGACCGAACCATTTTACTTGCGATACATAGAATATCACAAAACTTAGCTCATTATATAAATATTCATTCATTCATTTTCCTTTTGTGCTGAAGTTAGCGCATAGCGCAGAGGTCAGATCTCTCCAATTCTATCTGTTCAAAGCTATTCTGTGCAGTTCTTGAATAGTATGGATATTGATTGTTTTACTTTCTGAGTGTTTCTTTTGGTCTACCCCTGGCTCTTTTGCCTGTAGGTAACAATTCAAGAGATTGGTGGTGTATTCTGTTGATGTCTGAGCGTAGGACATGCCCGATGTAGGACCAATGGCGCTTTCTGATAACATCTGTGATGAAATTTTGATGTCTCTTCTCTGATTTTATCATTCGATTTGAATTCACTCCAATGGGTGTTAGTTATCCTACGAAGACATTTGTTCTCGAAACTCAGTAATTTCTTTTCTGAAGATAAAGAGCTTTTCCAGCTCTCACATCCATATGATAGCACCGGAATAACGCAGGAATTAAATACATGCATTTTCGTGCGTGTGCTGATTGACTTTGACTTCCAGATATTAGACAGTCTGTTACAGACACTTGATGCTAGTGCAATGCGAGTTGTAATTTCTGTCATGACATCGCCATTGAGTGTTAAATTGCTTCCTAGATAGGAGAATTTGTGTATCTCTTCAAGTTGTTGTCCATGTAAAGTAATTTTGTTAGGTGAATTGGTGAAGTCCATAATTTTTGTTTTTGCTGAATTGATTTGGAGACCTATTTGTCCTGCGATGAGTTTTAATCTATCAGTTTTTGTTTGTGCATCTTGATGGTTTTCACTCAATTGTGCACAATCATCGGCAAATCCAGGTCTTCTAGTGTTTTATTTATCCATTTTATTCCTAAATTTGCATTGGATGTGCTTTTTCTTATAGCCCAGTTAATTGCGATATTGAATAGTAATGGTGACATAGGGCAGTCTTGTTTAACACCAGTAATCACAGGGAACCATTCTGAATTGCATATTTCTGTTCGAACACAGCATATTGAGTTGGTATAGAATGATTTGATTCCATTTATATATTTGTTTTGGAATTCATATATTTTTTAAATTTCCCAAAACGATGGTTGATGGATGTTGTCAAAGGCTTTTTGAAAATCAACGAAGTTTATTATGAGATTAGCTCTAAATTCTAGACATTCTTCAATTATTGTTCTAAGAGTGAATATATGGTCGAGGCAGGAACTACCTGGTCTAAAGCCTGACTGCTCTTCTCTAAGTCTTTTGTCTAAGGATGACTTTAATCTTGCAAGCATCATATTACAAAGAATTTTACCAGGTACAGATAGCAGTGTGATTCCCATCCAGTTATACCAGTTTGTTAGGTCTCCTTTTTTTTTGGTAGTTTGATGATACCATTTTTCCATTGTTGAGGTGGGCATTCGTTTTTCCAAATCATATTGAAAATATTCAGTAAAAAAGACAAGGTATTATCATTTGCTGCTTTTAACATTTCACTTGTGATGTCATTGTGACCTGCTGCTTTATTGTTTTTTGATTTCTTAATGGTTTGTTTTACCTCTTCAATGGTGAAATTTTCTATCGAGGCTTCTAGTGGTGGCATTGTCTCCTCTTTCTCTAGATTTGGAGTAGATTGGGGTGGTGGTCTGTTAAGAAGATCTTGGAAATGTTCGGCCCATCTTTGCTTTTGTTGTTCAGTTGTTGTTAGAACTTTTTGCCATTTTTGTCTTTAATAGATGCGTTTGGGATAAGTGGCTAGTTGCACAATTGTTTGGTTATGTGGTGTAGTATCTTGTTTGGGATAAATGGCTGATTGCACAGTTGTTTGGTTATGTGGTGTAGTATCTTGTTTGGGATAAATGGCTGATTGCACAGTTGTTTGGTCATGTGGTGTAGTATCTTGTTTGGGATAAGTGGCTAGTTGCACAGTTGTTTGGTCATGTGGTGTAGTATCTTGTTTGGGATAAATGGCTGATTGCACAGTTGTTTGGTTATGTGGTGTAGTATCTTGTTTGGGATAAATGGCTGATTGCACAGTTGTTTGGTCATGTGGTGTAGTATCTTGTTTGGGATAAATGGCTGATTGCACAGTTGTTTGGTCATGTGGTGTAGTATCTTGTTTGGGATAAGTGGCTAGTTGCACAGTTGTTTGGTCATGTGGTGTAGTATCTTGTTTGGGATAAATGGCTGATTGCACAGTTGTTTGGTTATGTGGTGTAGTATCTTGTTTGGGATAAATGGCTGATTGCACAGTTGTTTGGTCATGTGGTGTAGTATCTTGTTTGGGATAAGTGGCTAGTTGCACAGTTGTTTGGTCATGTGGTGTAGTATCTTGTTTGGGATAAATGGCTGATTGCACAGTTGTTTGGTCATGTGGTGTAGTATCTTGTTTGGGATAAGTGGCTAGTTGCACAGTTGTTTGGTCATGTGGTGTAGTATCTTGTTTGGGATAAATGGCTGATTGCACAGTTGTTTGGTTATGTGGTGTAGTATCTTGTTTGGGATAAGTGGCTAGTTGCACAGTTGTTTGGTCATGTGGTGTAGTATCTTGTTTGGGATAAGTGGCTAGTTGCACAATTGTTTGGTCATGTGGTGTAGTATCTTGTTTGGGATAAGTGGCTAGTTGCACAATTGTTTGGTCATGTGGTGTAGTATCTTGTTTGGGATAAGTGGCTAGTTGCACAGTTGTTTGGTCATGTGGTGTAGTATCTTGTTTGGGATAAGTGGCTAGTTGCACAATTGTTTGGTCATGTGGTGTAGTATCTTGTTTGGGATAAGTGGCTAGTTGCACAATTGTTTGGTCATGTGGTGTAGTATCTTGTTTGGGATAAGTGGCTAGTTGCACAGTTGTTTGGTCATGTGGTGTAGTATCTTGTTTGGGATAAGTGGCTAGTTGCACAGTTGTTTGGTCATGTGGTGTAGTATCTTGTTTGGGATAAATGGCTGATTGCACAGTTGTTTGGTTATGTGGTGTAGTATCTTGTTTGGGATAAATGGCTGATTGCACAGTTGTTTGGTTATGTGGTGTAGTATCTTGTTTGGGATAAGTGGCTAGTTGCACAGTTGTTTGGTCATGTGGTGTAGTATCTTGTTTGGGATAAGTGGCTAGTTGCACAGTTGTTTGGTCATGTGGTGTAGTATCTTGTTTGGGATAAGTGGCTAGTTGCACAGTTGTTTGGTCATGTGGTGTAGTATCTTGTTTGGGATAAGTGGCTAGTTGCACAGTTGTTTGGTTATGTGGTGTAGTATCTTGTTTGGGATAAGTGGCTAGTTGCACAGTTGTTTGGTTATGTGGTGTAGTATCTTGTTTGGGATAAGTGGCTAGTTGCACAGTTGTTTGGTCATGTGGTGTAGTATCTTGTTTGGGATAAGTGGCTAGTTGCACAGTTGTTTGGTTATGTGGTGTAGTATCTTGTTTGGGATAAGTGGCTAGTTGCACAGTTGTTTGGTTATGTGGTGTAGTATCTTGCTGTTGTTGTGTTTTGATGCTGATTCAGCTTCCAATGCTAAGTTGCTTATATAATTGTGTCTGTCCTTTCTAGCGATTGTCCTATATAAATATTAGCACCAAAAAAAAAATCCTAAACCAAGCTTTAGCTTCCAAGAAATTGACTTAAGCTCCAAGTCTGTTTCAAGCAATTCAACTACACATTCTGGTATTTCAATTACACATTCTGGTATTTCAATTACACATTCTGGTATTTCAACTACACATTCTGGTATTTTCAGTTCCTGCAAATTCTTACATCTAATTATCATATCATCCTTAATCGCCTCCAAATGGTTGTGATAGATTCCTAAATCTGCATCTTTAAGCATGTTCTTGTCCAAATGTTGCAAATAAGGAAACCATGAAACCAACAGATCGATATAATTTTTAGATACTGACAGGTTGCTGATGAATACCATGAAATGTGTATATGACATGTCCTCTAAAGAATTTTGTCCTCACTGCCACTCTGTAAGTCGCTCTGTAAGAAGCTGTCCAGCTTCTTATAGTGGCATGTTCAGAAGGTCTTTGGTGTCATGTGTCCAACATAGTCTTGGTCTTCCTCTTGTTCTCTTACCTGGAACTTTTCCTTCCATGATTAATATCATCATGCGTTTCTTGGCATTGTATACATCTCAGTAGTTAATCCCATAATACATGCATACATCTCAGTAGTTAATCCCATAATACATGCATACATCTCAGTAGTTAATCTCATAATACATGCATACATCTCAGTAGTTAATCTCATAATACATGCATACATCTCAGTAGTTAATCCCATAATACATGCATACATCTCAGTAATTAATCTCATAATACATGCATACATCTCAGTAGTTAATCTCATAATACATGCATACATCTCAGTAGTTAATCTCATAATACATGCATACATCTCAGTAGTTAATCCCATAATACATGCATACATCTCAGTAGTTAATCTCATAATACATGCATACATCTCAGTAGTTAATCCCATAATACATGCATACATCTCAGTAATTAATCTCATAATACATGCATACATCTCAGTAATTAATCTCATAATACATGCATACATCTCAGTAGTTAATCCCATAATACATGCATACATCTCAGTAGTTAATCTCATAATACATGCATACATCTCAGTAGTTAATCTCATAATACATGCATACATCTCAGTAGTTAATCTCATAATACATGCATACATCTCAGTAGTTAATCTCATAATACATGCATACATCTCAGTAGTTAATCTCATAATACATGCATACATCTCAGTAGTTAATCTCATAATACATGCATACATCTCAGTAGTTAATCTCATAATACATGCATACATCTCAGTAGTTAATCTCATAATACATGCATACATCTCAGTAGTTAATCCCATAATACATGCATACATCTCAGTAGTTAATCTCATAATACATGCATACATCTCAGTAATTAATCCCATAATACATGCATACATCTCAGTAGTTAATCCCATAATACATGCATACATCTCAGTAATTAATCTCATAATACATGCATGCATCTCAGTAGTTAATCCCATAATACATGCATACATCTCAGTAATTAATCTCATAATACATGCATACATCTCAGTAGTTAATCTCATAATACATGCATACATCTCAGTAGTTAATCCCATAATACATGCATACATCTCAGTAGTTAATCCCATAATACATGCATACATCTCAGTAGTTAATCTCATAATACATGCATACATCTCAGTAGTTAATCCCATAATACATGCATACATCTCAGTAATTAATCTCATAATACATGCATACATCTCAGTAGTTAATCCCACAATACATGCATACATCTCAGTAGTTAATCCCAAAATACATTATAACTATGAAAAATTTAGACTGATCAGCCTACACATTTTCAGATATAAATGGACTGATAGTTTAAAAAAATTCTGATTTGTTGGGATTTTAGATGGCTTTCAGAATGACAAGCGGAGCATTTATAGAAATGCCTCTAGTGCATTGATGCTGGTTTATAATCAAGAACGATCTTCTGGGCTCAATTGAACAATGTCTCTGCAAGAACAAAAATACAAGCTGTTGGGCTCACAGAACAATATCTTTGTAAGAACAAAAACACAAGCTGCTGGGCTCACAGGTAAGAACAAAAACACAAGCTGCTGAGCTCACAGAACAATATCTTTGTAAGAACAAAAACACAAGCTGCTGGGCTCACAGAACAATATCTTTGTAAGAACGAAAACACGAGCTGCTGGGCGCACAGAACAATATCTTTGTAAGAACAAAAACACAAGCTGCTGGGCTCAAAGAACAATATCTTTGTAAGAACAAAAACACAAGCTGCTGGGCTCACAGAACAATATCTTTGTAAGAACGAAAACACGAGCTGCTGGGCGCACAGAACAATATCTTTGTAAGAACGAAAACACGAGCTGCTGGGCTCACAGAAAAACCATATCTTTGTAAGAACAAAAACACAAGCTGCTGGGCTAATAGAACAATATCTTTGTAAGAACAAAAACACGAGCTGCTGGGCTCACAGAACAATATCTTTGTAAGAACAAAAACACGAGCTGCTGGGCTAATAGAACAATATCTTTGTAAGAACAAAAACACAAGCTGCTAGACTCACTAAACAATGTCTCTGTAACAACAAAAACACAAGCTGCTAGACTCACTAAACAACATCTCTGTAACAACAAAAACACAAGCTGCTAGACTCACCGAACAATGTCTCTGTAACAACAAAAACACAAGCTGCTAGACTCACCGAACAATGTCTCTGTAACAACAAAAACACAAGCTGCTAGACTCACTAAACAATGTCTCTGTAACAACAAAAACACAAGCTGCTAGACTCACTAAACAATGTCTCTGTAACAACAAAAACACAAGCTGCTAGACTCACTAAACAATGTCTCTGTAACAACAAAAACACAAGCTGCTAGACTCACTAAACAATGTCTCTGTAACAACAAAAACACAAGCTGCTAGACTCACTAAACAATGTCTCTGTAACAACAAAAACACAAGCTGCTAGACTCACTGAACAATGTATCTGTAAGAACACAATCAATTGAATGTTATAATGACTGTATATTGACATAACTTTAAACCCCCAAAAAAATTAGTTGGAAACTAGCATGAGCTACATGAAATGACGATTTGAGATTATGCAAAATGTCAGTTCTCCGTTATATTTTCCTTCAAGGACAGCACTAAGCTATTATCCAGTTATGCCACTTGTAAATATAAGATTATTAATGATTATACATACAGAAACAACACGTTAAATGGTACGGCCACATAACCAGACAGAAAGAGCAAAGTATTATCCAAAAAACACTTAACAAACGATACGAAAACAGGAGACCTATTGGACGCCCTCATAAAAGGTGGATAGATAGTGTATTAGAGACACTCGGAAATATAACAGCAGAGGAGGCAAATAGAAGGGCAAAAGACCGTACACTCACTCTCCCCTCAACACCGAAAGGTACATGAGGACAGAAAGAAGAAGAAGAAGAAGATTATATATAAATATATATATATGTTTATAAATAATGATTATATATATGTTTATAAGATTATAAATAATGATTATATATGTTTATAAATAATGATTATATATATGTTTATAAATAATGATTATATATGTTTATAAATAATGATTATATATATGTTTATAAATAATGATTATATATGTTTATAAATAATGATTATATATAAGTTTATAAGATTATAAATAATGATTATATATAAGTTTATAAGATTATAAATAATGATTATATATATGTTTATAAATAATGATTACTGTGTATATATATATATATATATATATATATATATATATATATATATATATATATATATATATATATATATATATATATATTATGTATAAGTTTATAAGATTATAAATAATGATTATATATATATAAAAATATAAGATTATAAACAATGATTTTGTTGTTTAAGAACCCCAGGAGTTGTGTGTGAATAGCTCTTACTTCCTAATGTGCAGTGGGGTAGTTTTTCTGAGCTTTCTTTCATACCCAGGAGACTTCAACTTTTGGCACAGTGCAATGCCTATTGAAAGAGCCAAACTCAGAGGGGGTCTCTAATTGTATAGATGACATGCTACAAAGCTTCCATAAGAGAGCCTCAATATAACGGCATGTCATCTACTAAAGTTTTCTGTTGTATGAGTGGTTTGTCTAGTGGGCCATTGGTGGGACCTACAGACGCAACCGCATGCATAAATAATGATTATATCAAGTGACATATTCTTTCCAGAACGTTGTTCATCATGGATACACTGAACGCCTCTGTCCTGAGCAAGTAGGCCTGCATTGGCCAGAGACATGTGCATACATTCTTCGATGTAACTGGTCCATCATCTTCTTAGTCTGCCTTTTCTTCTCTTTCTTGGCACTCTGCCCTCCAGAATCAGTCTTTCGGTGCCATCATGTCTCTTTAATTGTTCAACACTGTAGCTTCCTTCTTATAATAGCATTTAGAAGCCACCCTTCATTTCGTTTCAGTAATTTCAAAATTTCTTTGTAAATAATTATTATATATATTATATATACGGTATATGTTTATAAGATTATAAATAATTATTAAATATTATATATATATATAAGTTTATAAGATTATTATTGATTATATATATATAAGTTGACAACATATCATATTTAGGAACAACCCAGCTATTTTTGACTATATACTCTGTGATTCATACATGTTATAAGAGGCAACTAAGGAGGTTTGGGAGTGGAGATGATTGTCGCATCATTTAAGTCAAAGTGACCCAAAGAACATGCTGAAACTGATGTATCAGGTTTAAAGACAAGAATATCTCTGTCAATCTGTAAACCATGATACTATACATTCCTTCTCTAGACTACATCTTGTTAGACCGACGGTATATATTAGAATGAACACAGAAGATCGCCCATGTGTGTTCAGGGCCCGAAAGAGGAGCAAAGTATAACAACACTGTTTACCTTCCATGCATGCCGTAGAAGGCGACTGAGGGGGCTATGTGATGGAACTGGCTGTCCCATCCCATATAGAGTCAGTGACCCAAAGCCATGCTGAGGTCAGATGTGTCAAGCCAAAATGCGCAGATATCGCAGCAGTGCTGTAAACCATGACACAACGCATTCCGTTCTCCAGACTACATCCTGCTGATCTGCAGGAGTTTGAGAACGAACACAGAAGAATAAAAAAACAGAAGATGTATGTACTGACCTTTGGATATGCTAAGCTGATTGTCTCCGCCTGCTTGGAAGTCATACAGGGCTACAAATAACGTAGGGTCATCTTCCATGTTGATGGATAATAAATTCTCTTTGGACATCCATCGTGTACCCCCAAGAGGTGCATCTGGCAACGGTCTGTGTTGTAGTATAGGTTCTGTGAAATTGGAAAACACACACACACACATATATGATCTGTAAATAATCAATTATTAAACTTATTCTTTGTGACTTCTCTTCAAGAGCAGTGATTCTCAACATTTTTTGGACAGGGGCTTCACCTTTCTGAGGCAAATTTTCTTAAATCGTCATGCTGGTAATCTTAAAATTCATGGACTTTATAAATTTATTATCCCAGGGGTTGTAAACTTTCACTCTTTCTTGCCTGGCCAGGTGGTGGTAGGTGCATGTCTTCTTTCATGTTGGCGCTATTTTTCTGGAACTTGCTTTTAAATCCAGATACATCAAAGTAGGCCTGGGAAAGGAATACCATTTTCTAACTGGTACGGTGCGGCTTTGACTTGGCTCTTCCAAGACTTCTATGGATAGTGGATCTGAGACGTACTTCATCCCTATCCATTCCCTGCCACCTACAATCCGCAGGCACACAGGACGTGTGCCATGTCTGCCAAATTTGGAAAGACATGTAGGATCGTTACAATCTCGATTCACCTCAAGTTTCCCCTTCTAGTTGGTTTTTGGATGTCAGTTTGACAAGGACTTCATTGGATCTTATCTCTATGCCTAATATTACTAAGACCTTTCCACTGCATTTCATTTCTTCTTCTTCTTCTTCTTCAGCGTTCATTCTCAAACTCCCGCTGGATATCCCTTATAGCAGGACTATGATTCTACTAGATTTCCAGCAGGATGTAGTCCAGAGAATGGAAATGCGCTGTGTCGCCGTTTTATTTGCGCCAATGGCCCGACACATCCGTCTTCGGCGGAGCATTTCATTTCAGATGCTGATATTTTCTTTTCTACAGTGGATGTCATTGCCAGAGTCTCACAACCATGTGACCACTGGGAAAATATAGCTTTTTAGTTGAACCTTTGTCTTCTTGCTTGTTCCTTGATACAGATGTTCCATCTGTGATGTTTCCAAAGGGACATCATTATGTTCCATCTGTGATGTTTCCAAAGGGACATCATTATGTTCCATCTGAGATGTTTCCAAAGGGACATCATTATGTTCCATCTGAGATGTTTCCAAAGGGACATCATTATGTTCCATCTGAGATGTTTCCAAGGGGCCATCATTATGTTCCATCTGAGATGTTTCCAAAGGGACATCATTATGTTCCATCTGAGATGTTTCCAAAGAGACATCATTATGTTCCATCTGAGATGTTTCCAAAGGGCCATTATTAATCTCTTTCTGATCTCTGCTGAACATTCTCATGACTGTTAACTATAAACATCAGTTTCATTATCAAAATGACTACTGCCAAAGTAAAATTAGTTTCACAGGAAGGTAATCAATAAAGTTAGATTTCCATTAGGTGATATCAAATAATTAGATTTTTTGGAATCATGTCCATTTCAATCATAGATGATAGTTCACTGCTGTTATATCATGATGCTGTGATTTCTTCTTCTTTCGTTCACTTGAAACATGTCTATATCTGTAATTCTGTCTCCTTTATAAAACTCACAGTCTTTTGTAGTTCATACAGTGTCCCATAGAGTTTTGATTCCAGTGTTGTTTCCTCTGGCCAATATGTATGCCTCAGCGTTTCATGCTCAGAACACTCTTGAAGTATATGTTTGGCACTCTGTGCTCCCTGTCCACATGTACACATGGCTGTGTTGCCAATCTTGAACTTTGTATACATGTGACTGCGGAGTCGGTTGTGTCCTGTTCTGAGACGTAGAATTATAACTTGTTCTGGTCTGTTCATAATATGATAGTCATCTTGTGTTGGTGTTTGTGGCTTTCTTATTGACTTGATCATCTGTTTTTTCTGATGGTAGGTGATTGGTATATCTGGTTGGTCTTCGGCAGCACCTTCCTTAGCCAGTTCGTCTGCTTTTTAATTTCCTGGTATTCCACAGTGAGAGGGTATCGACTGCATGGTTACCCTATACTGGTAAGACAATTCGCTAAGTAGTTTTTTCAAGTCTGTTAGTTTTCCAGACTGGAGAGCTTGAAGCACTGACCTTGCATCTGTCAGGAATACCACAGGCTGTAGATCAGAGTTGGAGTTCAGCAGTTTTTTAGCTGCCACACTAATTGCCTGGATTTCTGCATCATAATTATTGCAGAATTTTCTTGTCGGTGTTCTGATTGTATCTCTAGGCTTGTGTGGATATTCTATATATACACCTGCACCTCCATTCCTCACAGCATTCTGTGCTGACCCATCTGTGTATACTCTGACCCATATATCTTGTGGATATTCCTCATCCAGGAAACTGAGGGTGACTGTCCTTCGCTGCACACTGTTCTGTTCGTCCTCGCTTAGTATTCCTTTCACATGGGTCTGAATGGTGCTGTGATAATTATATATAAATAAATAAAATAATTTCCAAATCTGATCATGGCAACACTGTCTCTATAAAATAATTTTCAAAACAGTTTTCAATAAAATAATTTCCAAAATCTGATCATGGCAACACTGTCTCTATAAAATAATTTTCAAAACACTGTTTTCAATAAAATAATTTCCAAATCTAATCATGGCAACACTGTCTTTATATACTGAATTGACTCGGAAACAATTGACATAACATACAGTTAGTTTTGAAGAGTTTCCATAAATCCATCTTAAAAGTTCTCAAAAGTCTTATCCTATGACAGTAAACATTTGATCACGATCAACAAAGTATTATTTTCTCACACTGCCAGCTCTACTATATTGTGTTCTGATTGAGCAATTCTGCATAAAACCCACAAGAACAATGACCAGCATAGACCTCAGGGAATCCCCACAGGTTAGTATGTTACTATTATATATATATAATAAAAAACAAGTTTAATAAAATGAAAAAAAATTGAACCAAACACCAATTTGAAAACATCTATAACCATATAAATAACATTAAATAAAATTAAAACTACAAATATAATCTTCCAGTACAATTTCTGCTGGATTTAGTGATAAAGAATAGAGTGGGTCATTCTTACAAACATTTGTGGTGCGAACTTGGTTATGGAGGAGCTGACTGCTGATATTGCACTGGCAATATTGTTTCAATGTACAAGTGGTGCCTTCAAGAATTAAGAAAACATGTCAGTCCTGCATAATTGAACAGGCCCTTAGATGGCGAGGTCCACCTCGGCTACCCCACCCATCTCAGTGATCATGGTCGAGGGCCGGGCTGCTATGGACGCTTGGCAAGGGGGCTGAGATTCATGGCTACAACTCTACATGTTGCGGAAAGGTGGAAAAAAAAGAGAGAGAGTGAGAGAGAGAGTGAGTATGTGCGTGCGTGCATGTGTATATATATGGCACCTACATAAAGATCCCCACCTACTCTTTATCCATATGCCGCATCGTGTAATGGGCTTAAATACAAAAGGCCTCATGGTGTAAACACACTTTTGTTACTGCATATTTTCCCGTGAAGGGGTGCAAGGAAACTTTCTATGGCTGTGGAAATATGATCGCTTTGCCATACCGGATGTCACGACACGTACAGGAAGGATTTTTATTGTACCTCCAAAAGAAAAAATCATGTCTCAGCCGTGGATTGAACTCGGGACCTCAAGTGTCTGAGAACGGCGTTCTAACCACACAGCCATGCGCTTCATTCTCGCGGTGCAATAGGCTTAAATCCAACATGTCTCAAAAAGGGTAGAAGATTGACTTCATTTTACTTAGGTTTTCCCATATGTACTCTGTCCCTCTCAACAGAGCTGCAATCTCCAGGTGATCTCTGACAAAAGCATGCGTAAATAAGATGTCACGAACGGGTTTTGAACCCGTGCCCTCTTGAGCACAAAGTTTAACCACAATGCCAATAAGGTACCAATGGGATCACAATTCCATTCGATCACTGACAGACCACTATTTGTGTACTGGATGCCTGTGTTCTGCCGGAGTCCAAAAGGGGAGCAAAAGAACAGCAACACTATTACACTGTCTACCTGATATGCATATCGTAAGGAGGATATGGGGGGGGGGGGTTGTTTGCTGTCCCATCCTATATAAGGTCAAATTGACCTAGAAGCCATGCTGAAATTGGATGTGTCAGGCAGAAAAGCACAGATATTGCAGCAAAGCTGTAAACCATGACACAACGCATTCTGTTCGCTGGACTACACTCCTGTTAATCTGCAGGAGTTTGAGAATGAACACAGAAGAAGCAGGATATTGGAGAATCTTTCTGCTGTCATTGTCAACGAAAGGTGTTACAAGACATAGAGGATTGGCTTCATTGAACTCTGGTTACCCCCATGTGCACTTCATCCCTCCTAATGTAGTGCAAGATCCCCAATTTTCAACAATTTCTGAGCATCATCACAAACAATAAATTTCTGAACATCATCACAAACAATATTGATATGAACAAATTCTAACTAATTTAAATGTGAACTGTCAATGAGAAAACAAGGGAAAAAATGAGATAATAACTAAAAATGTAGTAAACTAACATTACAAATGGATTAGTTCATATTATAAGAAGAATTAGGATAAGAACTAGTCTACTGTCGGAACTATGCAGTACAAACCAATTCGTCCACAGTTACACAGACTGCTTTTTAATACCTTGACTAGCAGACGCCATTTCCTGACGCGTTCTAAGGAAACACCAAAGACATCTAGAAACATGGGCTTTGCCATGGACATCTAGATATACAAAAGGACATGAAGCGGACTTGTAAAACGTCACAGAAAGAGTCGGCTGTTACCACAAATAGCCAGGATTCTGAAGTCCTTCTTGAGAATAGTCATGCATACTGATCTTACACAGCATCGCACTTATTGTTGTGTCTGCAGTCAAAGAAAAGCACGGAAAAGTCGGATATATCAATATAGGTTATGTTCCGTGAGATCAGCGTGAAAAACTATCATGGAGAAGTACTTGTTTTCTATGTTAATACTGCGCATGCGGTTGCGTCTGTGGGTCTCACCAATGGCTCACTAGACAAACCAACCATACAACAAAAAAACTTAGTAGATGACATGCCGTTATATTGAGGTTATCTTCTTATAGAAGCTTCATGGCATGGCATCTATACAATCCCGTAGTCGTAACCTTCGATAACCGTTACCATGTTATTCCGACAGACTGACGTTGTGCTTGAACTAGTGGCGTGGGTGGGCGGAACAACAAAGACACCTGTCGCAAGGGCCAGAGTTGTGCCCTGATATCGACGTCTGCTTCGGCAGCATTAGACTCGAAACACCATCGAGTCGGACGGCTGCTGGAACAGAGGGCGGAGAACTTATGGGAATGCCCCACGTGCTGTGAAGCCAGTTTCTAATCAAGAA
Organism: Meghimatium bilineatum; assembly: GCA_034231615.1. Classification (NCBI taxonomy): domain Eukaryota; kingdom Metazoa; phylum Mollusca; class Gastropoda; order Stylommatophora; family Philomycidae; genus Meghimatium; species Meghimatium bilineatum. Next base: position 35,286,063 of record CM067307.1, read on the forward strand.
TAAAGAATCTAGGTTAATACTTGTGAGAATTAGATCAACACGAGAAATCCTGAAGGAAATAGCCCTTTAAGGGTGATGCGTTTCTCATCCTTGCCATCTAGACGTCTGTGACTCAGCACGAGTCACAGAAAGGGGTGGATGTTACTTAAAATATCTGGGATATTTTCATTGTGAGCCAACTCTCACAGAAAATAAGTACTTTACTAGGATTGTTTGTCCAGAGACATCTTGATACGAGGACTAGACACACATCACACTTAAGGTGTAATTCAGCAATTCGTGTGCTGACCCAACCATAGGGAAAAAAATGGGGAAAAATATCTCACTAGTATAGCTATCCACCGATGACGGTTGTGTCGAGCCATTGGTACAATTAAAGCGGCGACACAACACATTTCCATTCTCGGGACTAGATCCTGCTGGAAATCTAGTAGGACCATTGTTCTGCTACAAGAGAAATCCAGTGGGAATTTTAGAAGTATAGCTAGAAGACATCTCCATTATATTTGTACACAGCGACTTCATGCAGCGTCACAAATCTTGACATATCCGACTTTTTCCCGTGACTCCATGACTGATTTCATACAGCGTCACAAATATTGACATATCCGACTTTTTCCCGTGACTCCATGACTGATTTCATACAGCGTCACAAATCTTGACATATCCGACTTTTTCCCGTGACTCCATGACTGATTTCATACAGCGTCACAAATCTTGACATATCCGACTTTTTCCCGTGACTCCATGACTGATTTCATGCAGTGTCACAAATCTTGACATATCCGACTTTTTACTGTGACTCCATGACTGATTTCATACAGTGACACAAATCTTGACATATCCGACTTTTTCTGTGAATTTAATTGGCTGGTGCACACACGCAAAGTAACAAATGATCTGTTTTATTAGCCACAATCAGCAACACTATGTGAGATCAATACTCAGGGCTATTCTAGAAGACTTAATAAATACTCTACGGGAAGATATTGTCGTCCGTAACTTGACCTTTTGTACACATAGAAGGCTATGGACTCACAATCAAACATGTTCATATGTAGAATACTTAACAAAACTTGTTCGTATGTAGAATACTTAACAAAACTTGTTCATATGTAGAATACTTAACAAAACTTGTTCATATGTAGAATACTTAACGAAACTTGTTCATATGTAGAATACTTAACAAAACTTGTTCATATGTAGAATACTTAACAAAACTTGTTCATATGTAGAATACTTAACATCACAATCAAACATGTTCAACAAAAACCGTTAGAATACTTAACAAAACACAATCAAACATGTTCATATGTAGAATACTTAACAAAACACAATCAAACATGTTCATATGTAGAATACTTAACAAAACACAATCAAACATGTTCATATGTAGAATACTTAACAAAACACAATCAAACATGTTCATATGTAGAATACTTAACAAAACACAATCAAACATGTTCATATGTAGAATACTTAACAAAACACAATCAAACATGTTCATATGTAGAATACTTAACAAAACACAATCAAACATGTTCATATGTAGAATACTTAACAAAACACAATCAAACATGTTCATATGTAGAATACTTAACAAAACACAATCAAACATGTTCATATGTAGAATACTTAACAAAACACAATCAAACATGTTCATATGTAGAATACTTAACAAAACACAATCAAACATGTTCATATGTAGAATACTTAACAAAACACAATCAAACATGTTCATATGTAGAATACTTAACAAAACACAATCAAACATGTTCATATGTAGAATACTTAACAAAACACAATCAAACATGTTCATATGTAGAATACTTAACAAAACACAATCAAACATGTTCATATGTAGAATACTTAACAAAACACAATCAAACATGTTCATATGTAGAATACTTAACAAAACACAATCAAACATGTTCATATGTAGAATACTTAACAAAACACAATCAAACATGTTCATATGTAGAATACTTAACAAAACACAATCAAACATGTTCATATGTAGAATACTTAACAAAACACAATCAAACATGTTCATATGTAGAATACTTAACAAAACACAATCAAACATGTTCATATGTAGAATACTTAACAAAACACAATCAAACATGTTCATATGTAGAATACTTAACAAAACACAATCAAACATGTTCATATGTAGAATACTTAACAAAACACAATCAAACATGTTCATATGTAGAATACTTAACAAAACACAATCAAACATGTTCATATGTAGAATACTTAACAAAACACAATCAAACATGTTCATATGTAGAATACTTAACAAAACACAATCAAACATGTTCATATGTAGAATACTTAACAAAACACAATCAAACATGTTCATATGTAGAATACTTAACAAAACACAATCAAACATGTTCATATGTAGAATACTTAACAAAACACAATCAAACATGTTCATATGTAGAATACTTAACAAAACACAATCAAACATGTTCATATGTAGAATACTTAACAAAACACAATCAAACATGTTCATATGTAGAATACTTAACAAAACACAATCAAACATGTTCATATGTAGAATACTTAACAAAACACAATCAAACATGTTCATATGTAGAATACTTAACAAAACACAATCAAACATGTTCATATGTAGAATACTTAACAAAACACAATCAAACATGTTCATATGTAGAATACTTAACAAAACACAATCAAACATGTTCATATGTAGAATACTTAACAAAACACAATCAAACATGTTCATATGTAGAATACTTAACAAAACACAATCAAACATGTTCATATGTAGAATACTTAACAAAACACAATCAAACATGTTCATATGTAGAATACTTAACAAAACACAATCAAACATGTTCATATGTAGAATACTTAACAAAACACAATCAAACATGTTCATATGTAGAATACTTAACAAAACACAATCAAACATGTTCATATGTAGAATACTTAACAAAACACAATCAAACATGTTCATATGTAGAATACTTAACAAAACACAATCAAACATGTTCATATGTAGAATACTTAACAAAACACAATCAAACATGTTCATATGTAGAATACTTAACAAAACACAATCAAACATGTTCATATGTAGAATACTTAACAAAACACAATCAAACATGTTCATATGTAGAATACTTAACAAAACACAATCAAACATGTTCATATGTAGAATACTTAACAAAACACAATCAAACATGTTCATATGTAGAATACTTAACAAAACACAATCAAACATGTTCATATGTAGAATACTTAACAAAACACAATCAAACATGTTCATATGTAGAATACTTAACAAAACACAATCAAACATGTTCATATGTAGAATACTTAACAAAACACAATCAAACATGTTCATATGTAGAATACTTAACAAAACACAATCAAACATGTTCATATGTAGAATACTTAACAAAACACAATCAAACATGTTCATATGTAGAATACTTAACAAAACACAATCAAACATGTTCATATGTAGAATACTTAACAAAACACAATCAAACATGTTCATATGTAGAATACTTAACAAAACACAATCAAACATGTTCATATGTAGAATACTTAACAAAACACAATCAAACATGTTCATATGTAGAATACTTAACAAAACACAATCAAACATGTTCATATGTAGAATACTTAACAAAACACAATCAAACATGTTCATATGTAGAATACTTAACAAAACACAATCAAACATGTTCATATGTAGAATACTTAACAAAACACAATCAAACATGTTCATATGTAGAATACTTAACAAAACACAATCAAACATGTTCATATGTAGAATACTTAACAAAACACAATCAAACATGTTCATATGTAGAATACTTAACAAAACACAATCAAACATGTTCATATGTAGAATACTTAACAAAACACAATCAAACATGTTCATATGTAGAATACTTAACAAAACACAATCAAACATGTTCATATGTAGAATACTTAACAAAACACAATCAAACATGTTCATATGTAGAATACTTAACAAAACACAATCAAACATGTTCATATGTAGAATACTTAACAAAACACAATCAAACATGTTCATATGTAGAATACTTAACAAAACACAATCAAACATGTTCATATGTAGAATACTTAACAAAACACAATCAAACATGTTCATATGTAGAATACTTAACAAAACACAATCAAACATGTTCATATGTAGAATACTTAACAAAACACAATCAAACATGTTCATATGTAGAATACTTAACAAAACACAATCAAACATGTTCATATGTAGAATACTTAACAAAACACAATCAAACATGTTCATATGTAGAATACTTAACAAAACACAATCAAACATGTTCATATGTAGAATACTTAACAAAACACAATCAAACATGTTCATATGTAGAATACTTAACAAAACACAATCAAACATGTTCATATGTAGAATACTTAACAAAACACAATCAAACATGTTCATATGTAGAATACTTAACAAAACACAATCAAACATGTTCATATGTAGAATACTTAACAAAACACAATCAAACATGTTCATATGTAGAATACTTAACAAAACACAATCAAACATGTTCATATGTAGAATACTTAACAAAACACAATCAAACATGTTCATATGTAGAATACTTAACAAAACACAATCAAACATGTTCATATGTAGAATACTTAACAAAACACAATCAAACATGTTCATATGTAGAATACTTAACAAAACACAATCAAACATGTTCATATGTAGAATACTTAACAAAACACAATCAAACATGTTCATATGTAGAATACTTAACAAAACACAATCAAACATGTTCATATGTAGAATACTTAACAAAACACAATCAAACATGTTCATATGTAGAATACTTAACAAAACACAATCAAACATGTTCATATGTAGAATACTTAACAAAACACAATCAAACATGTTCATATGTAGAATACTTAACAAAACACAATCAAACATGTTCATATGTAGAATACTTAACAAAACACAATCAAACATGTTCATATGTAGAATACTTAACAAAACACAATCAAACATGTTCATATGTAGAATACTTAACAAAACACAATCAAACATGTTCATATGTAGAATACTTAACAAAACACAATCAAACATGTTCATATGTAGAATACTTAACAAAACACAATCAAACATGTTCATATGTAGAATACTTAACAAAACACAATCAAACATGTTCATATGTAGAATACTTAACAAAACACAATCAAACATGTTCATATGTAGAATACTTAACAAAACACAATCAAACATGTTCATATGTAGAATACTTAACAAAACACAATCAAACATGTTCATATGTAGAATACTTAACAAAACACAATCAAACATGTTCATATGTAGAATACTTAACAAAACACAATCAAACATGTTCATATGTAGAATACTTAACAAAACACAATCAAACATGTTCATATGTAGAATACTTAACAAAACACAATCAAACATGTTCATATGTAGAATACTTAACAAAACACAATCAAACATGTTCATATGTAGAATACTTAACAAAACACAATCAAACATGTTCATATGTAGAATACTTAACAAAACACAATCAAACATGTTCATATGTAGAATACTTAACAAAACACAATCAAACATGTTCATATGTAGAATACTTAACAAAACACAATCAAACATGTTCATATGTAGAATACTTAACAAAACACAATCAAACATGTTCATATGTAGAATACTTAACAAAACACAATCAAACATGTTCATATGTAGAATACTTAACAAAACACAATCAAACATGTTCATATGTAGAATACTTAACAAAACACAATCAAACATGTTCATATGTAGAATACTTAACAAAACACAATCAAACATGTTCATATGTAGAATACTTAACAAAACACAATCAAACATGTTCATATGTAGAATACTTAACAAAACACAATCAAACATGTTCATATGTAGAATACTTAACAAAACACAATCAAACATGTTCATATGTAGAATACTTAACAAAACACAATCAAACATGTTCATATGTAGAATACTTAACAAAACACAATCAAACATGTTCATATGTAGAATACTTAACAAAACACAATCAAACATGTTCATATGTAGAATACTTAACAAAACACAATCAAACATGTTCATATGTAGAATACTTAACAAAACACAATCAAACATGTTCATATGTAGAATACTTAACAAAACACAATCAAACATGTTCATATGTAGAATACTTAACAAAACACAATCAAACATGTTCATATGTAGAATACTTAACAAAACACAATCAAACATGTTCATATGTAGAATACTTAACAAAACACAATCAAACATGTTCATATGTAGAATACTTAACAAAACACAATCAAACATGTTCATATGTAGAATACTTAACAAAACACAATCAAACATGTTCATATGTAGAATACTTAACAAAACACAATCAAACATGTTCATATGTAGAATACTTAACAAAACACAATCAAACATGTTCATATGTAGAATACTTAACAAAACACAATCAAACATGTTCATATGTAGAATACTTAACAAAACACAATCAAACATGTTCATATGTAGAATACTTAACAAAACACAATCAAACATGTTCATATGTAGAATACTTAACAAAACACAATCAAACATGTTCATATGTAGAATACTTAACAAAACACAATCAAACATGTTCATATGTAGAATACTTAACAAAACACAATCAAACATGTTCATATGTAGAATACTTAACAAAACACAATCAAACATGTTCATATGTAGAATACTTAACAAAACACAATCAAACATGTTCATATGTAGAATACTTAACAAAACACAATCAAACATGTTCATATGTAGAATACTTAACAAAACACAATCAAACATGTTCATATGTAGAATACTTAACAAAACACAATCAAACATGTTCATATGTAGAATACTTAACAAAACACAATCAAACATGTTCATATGTAGAATACTTAACAAAACACAATCAAACATGTTCATATGTAGAATACTTAACAAAACACAATCAAACATGTTCATATGTAGAATACTTAACAAAACACAATCAAACATGTTCATATGTAGAATACTTAACAAAACACAATCAAACATGTTCATATGTAGAATACTTAACAAAACACAATCAAACATGTTCATATGTAGAATACTTAACAAAACACAATCAAACATGTTCATATGTAGAATACTTAACAAAACACAATCAAACATGTTCATATGTAGAATACTTAACAAAACACAATCAAACATGTTCATATGTAGAATACTTAACAAAACACAATCAAACATGTTCATATGTAGAATACTTAACAAAACACAATCAAACATGTTCATATGTAGAATACTTAACAAAACACAATCAAACATGTTCATATGTAGAATACTTAACAAAACACAATCAAACATGTTCATATGTAGAATACTTAACAAAACACAATCAAACATGTTCATATGTAGAATACTTAACAAAACACAATCAAACATGTTCATATGTAGAATACTTAACAAAACACAATCAAACATGTTCATATGTAGAATACTTAACAAAACACAATCAAACATGTTCATATGTAGAATACTTAACAAAACACAATCAAACATGTTCATATGTAGAATACTTAACAAAACACAATCAAACATGTTCATATGTAGAATACTTAACAAAACACAATCAAACATGTTCATATGTAGAATACTTAACAAAACACAATCAAACATGTTCATATGTAGAATACTTAACAAAACACAATCAAACATGTTCATATGTAGAATACTTAACAAAACACAATCAAACATGTTCATATGTAGAATACTTAACAAAACACAATCAAACATGTTCATATGTAGAATACTTAACAAAACACAATCAAACATGTTCATATGTAGAATACTTAACAAAACACAATCAAACATGTTCATATGTAGAATACTTAACAAAACACAATCAAACATGTTCATATGTAGAATACTTAACAAAACACAATCAAACATGTTCATATGTAGAATACTTAACAAAACACAATCAAACATGTTCATATGTAGAATACTTAACAAAACACAATCAAACATGTTCATATGTAGAATACTTAACAAAACACAATCAAACATGTTCAACAAAAACCACGATCATGACATGTAAGACCCAGTGGCTGAACATATATTACGTCAACAATTAAAAGGGGAGAGGTGGGGGGGGGTCTGGAAGAGTTTGACGGTGTTGACAGGAAAGGGGGGGGGGTGCTGTGATAAAAGTTTATGTCAATTGCAAAAATAATGTTTATATACCAAATAAATTATAAATTGTTTGAATTGGACTTTTTATGTGAAAATCCCAAAAAATATTTTTTCCGTAAATAAATTGGGGGGGGGGGGGGGGGGGGTTTAGCTGTCCCGCCTCTTCCAGCTGTAACCTGTGTTCTTCATCTTGGACTGTCCTCTTGTTCTCTTTCTTGTAGCTTTTTCCTCAATGATGAATCTTTCTATACCAATGTGTCTTTTTATATGTTCAAAATACGTTAGCCTTATTTTTTTTAAATTAGATGTGTGCCAGTATTCTTCTGTGTTCAGGACCGTCTGCGTCTGACAGCCAATGACAGATAAGTGCACAATAATTGAGTCAATTTAGAAGGCTTGATTTCCCATTAGTCAATAGGTCTTGTATTTCCAAGGGCCACGACAAAAGCCAACGTACAATGGGAAATATTACAAATAAATATACACACTGAACATTTGTGTGCGCCGTGTGTTGTGTGCATGCGTGTCTCGTGCATGTGTGCTGCTTGCGAGTGTGTTGTGTACATGTGTGTCTCGTGCATGTGTGCTGCTTGCGAGTGTGTTGTGTACATGCGTGTCTCGTGCATGTGTGCTGCTTGCGCGTGTGTTGTGTACATGCGTGTCTCGTGCATGTGTGCTGCTTGCGCGTGTGTTGTGTACATGCGTGTTTCGTGCATGTGTGCTGCTTGCGCGTGTGTTGTGTACATGCGTGTCTCGTGCATGTGTGCAGCTTGCGCGTGTGTTGTGTACATGCGTGTCTCGTGCATGTGTGCTGCTTGCGTGTGTTGTATATTTTTGTGTGTGGGGAATTTATTTTAGTTTAACTTCAAATTCTGGACATAATTCAAAAACCAGTGCACTCAGTTTGATAAATCTACAACATTGTGACCTGCCATGTGTGTCATAAGAGGCAACTAAGGGGGTTTAGAGGTGAGGTTGGCTATCCTATTCCACAAACATCAAAGTGATCCAAAAGACAGTGGGATGTGTCACGTCAAAATCCGCAGCCAAGCTGTAAGCCTGACAACACATTTCTCTGGACTACATCTTGCCAACAAGAAGGAGTTAGTGACAATTCAAACAAACATATCTAAACCTTATCCCTCAACTAAACAGAACAAAATATTATCCCTGCTAGATACATCAAGTGGACAGATAGCAAATTAACATAAACGGCATTTAGAAAAACAAACACAAAAATACCTTCCCTGCTGGAATTCTACGCCTGAGAACAGGCCACAACCGACTCCGCAGTCACATGTATACAGAGTTCAAGATTGGCAACACGGCCATGTGTACATGTGGGCAGGCAGAACAGAGTGCCAACATATACTTCAAGTGTGTTCTGAGTATGAAACGCTGAGGCAGACATATTGGCCAGAGGAAACAACACTGGAATCAAAGCTCTATGGGACACTGTATGAACTACAAAAGACAGTGAGTTTTATTCAGGAGACAGAATTACAGATATAGACATGTTTCAAGTGAACGGAAGAAGAATCATCCCTTCTAGATACATCAAGTGGGCATATAGCAAATTAACATAACGAAATTTAGAAAAACAAACCCCACAAAAATCTTCAATAATTAATGGCAACATTTTCAATGAACTTAACAACGTCATGGTCACTGAAGCGAGTTTGCTTCCTACAAATCACACGGAAGTGGAAACAGTAAATCATAAATCCAAGCATGGCCTCAGATTCCTCGATGAATGAACGAAGACACAGCAAGCACATGACTGATAGCAAACAGAGTAACTGGACTGCTGAAGCTAACGTCTCAACTCACTGACACGAAATATTATAATTCAAAAATTAAACACGAATTTAGTATTTATGAATGAGTACATCTTCCGATAGACAGTGCGTCTCGGAGGATTTGCTACAGAGAGCCCAATCTGGCCAGGATCAGGACTGGGTATGATTCGGTTGAGGAAGTCAGCCCTTTAATCTTCTGGTCAATACCCCTCAATCTCCAATATTATGTGTGGGTGCACTCAAATGCATGCACACACACACACACACCCTCATGCATATAGATGCACACATATACCTACTTTCATATGAACTGTACGAGTGATTTATGGCTCAGAAACACGGAAAACAAGCAAAGGGGGCAAAGAGGAAACTATAAACTTTCATCAGTGGATACCTGCGCAGAACAATAGGTAGAAGATCTGAAATGGTATGATAAGGAGAAATATGATGAACACGTCAATCAATCCCTTGGGATCCATCCGCCCTAGGGTAATACATACTCTTGCAGGTCAATAATTATAATATCTCCTAGAAGAACTGAAACGTAACAAACTTGCGTGGTATGAGCACGTGATGAGGTTTGGTCCGTTTTTTAAGACTGCCTTTAGGGGGCAGTTGCGGGTGGGGTAAGAAGAGGGGGTTGACGTAAAAGAATATGGATTTATAATATTAAAGTTTCTCCACATTCAAACAATGCACTGAGACCAGATCAACATGGCCTCGGAGATTCTTCTTCTTCTTCTTCGGCGTTCATTCTCAAACTCCCGCTACATCTCTCTTTCAGCAGTACATGGTCCTACTAGATTTTCCAGCTGGATGTAGTCTAGAGAATGGAAATGCGTTGTTTCGTCATTCTATCTGCGCCAATGGCCCGACACATCCGTCTTTGGCAGGGTATCGGAAATAAGGGGTGAGAATATTTGGTTTGTCATACATCTGAATATAAGATCTATATTACCAAATGATTGCCGAAGCTAGAAATTAACAAGCATACCGGAGGAGACATTGAGGGAGTGTCGGACAGGAAGAAAATGAGGGAATATGAAACAGAAGAAAATTAAGCAGTGGGAAATAAAAGATTGGAGTGTGACACGGGAAGACATTAAGCTGTGGGAAATAAAAGATTAGAGTGTGACACAGGAAGAAAATTAAGCAGTGGGAAATAAAAGTTTAGAGTTTGACACAGGAAGAAAATTAAGCAGTGTGAAATAAAAGATTAGAGTGTGACACAGGAAGAAAATTAAGCAGTGGGAAATAAAATAAATAAGTGTGACACAGGAAGAAAATTAAGCAGTGGGAAATAAAATAAATAAGTGTGACACAGGAAGAAAATTAAGCAGTGGGAAATAAAATAAATAAGTGTGACACAGGAAGAAAATTAAGCAGTGGGAAATAAAAGATTGGAGTGTGACACAGGAAGAAAATTAAGCAGTGGGAAATAAAAGATTGGAGTGTGACACAGCAAGAAATTAAGCAGTCGGAAATAAAAGATTGGAGTGTGACACAGGAAGAAATTAAGCAGTCGGAAATAAAAGATTGGAGTGTGACACAGGAAGAAATTAAGCAGTCGGAAATAAAAGATTGGAGTGTGACACAGGAAGAAATTAAGCAGTCGGAAATAAAAGATTGGAGTGTGACACAGGAAGAAATTAAGCAGTGGGAAAATGAGAAGACAAGTGAGTATGAAACTGAAAGAAAATGAAGTGTGAAACGGGAAGAAAATGAAGTGTGAAACGGGAAGAAAAGAAGGGAGTTTGAATTAGTAAGAAAATGGGGGAGTTTTAAAAAAGGGGGGAAATGGGGGAAGTTTGAAATGGGAAGAAAATGAGGTACTTTTAAAACAGGAAGAAATTGTGGGAAGCTAAACAGGGGGAAAACTACGCAATAGGAAATAATAAGACATGATATTAGTAAGAAATGGAAAAGGAGGGCGTGCCCAAAAGACAATCATACACAAGAGTGCAAGACGGCAACTCTAGCCACAGATACAATGTGAGGAGGCGACACAATTCCTGTCACAGGCAATGAATATTCTCTCACTCAAATCGATCGAATGATGTACAATACCTGGGTTAGATTTGTTGTCTGCTGGCCTGATCTCTTTTAAGCTGACTTTTTCACGTCTGTATGGGGCGTCGTTGACTCCTGCCGGACAACAAAAATATGATAATATAGTATGATGGAAAGCTATAAACACGGCAATAACCACATTACCCTAGGTACTTTTAACAGATAACACTAGATACTGTTCACAGATAACACTAGATACTGTTCACAGATAACACTAGATAAGGTTCACAGATAACACTAGATACTGTTCACAGATAACACTAGATACTGTTCACAGATAACACTAGATACTGTTCACAGATAACACTAGATACTGTTCACAGATAACACTAGATACTGTTCACAGATAACACTAGATACTGTTCACAGATAACACTAGATACTGTTCACAGATAACACTAGATACTGTTCACAGATAACACTAGATAAGGTTCACAGATAACACTAGATACTGTTCACAGGCAACACTAGATACTGTTCACAGATAACACTAGATACTATTCACATATAACACTAGATAATGTTCACATATAACACTAGATACTATTCAGAGACAACACTAGATACTGTTCACAGATAACACTAGATACTGTTCACAGATAACACTAGATACTATTCACATATAATACTAGGTACTGTTAACAGATAACACTAGATACTATTCACATATAACACTAGATACTGTTCACAGATAACAATAGATAAGGTTCACAGACAACACTAGCTACTGTTCACAGACAACACTAGATACTGTTCACAGACAACACTAGCTACTATTCACAGACAACACTAGATACTGTTCAGACAACACTAGATACTGTTCACAGACAACAATCTAAACACAAAGGTGGAAAGACTTGTTATTTTCTAAAGATCCGTTACTAGTCACCGATATCATTACAACTTAGAAAAAACCTATAGGTACTCAATCTCTTCCAGCAGATACTTTTTAGTTTTCTATCGATAAATGTCTGTATTTATGTCTGCCTTTGTGATTTTACTGTTACATTTACTATCTGTTCTCTGTTTGTCTGTATGTATCTGGAGAAAGACCGTGTGGTCGAAATGTTGATTTAGTCTGTTTTTTATACTTCCGCTAAAAACTGGCGTAGAAAATTAATGTGTTTTCTTGTGTGCTGTTCGATAAACGAAGTTCCTCCTGAAAGCAATGGCACACTACTGAAGTAATGTGCCTTGTAATTCTATTATGGATATTCTGATTAATAGCTACAGGCAGAGTTAACGGCAACAGGGGAACAGTGCACCCAAGACGACGATTGAGTAGTGATATTTCCGAGTGTTTAAATATGACTCTAGCTACGGGAGGTCAACTCGCCAAGAATCGCGGAGTGTTCAGAGAATCCATGAGGAAGACCGCGTTCTGGAAATATGTCACATGATGATGGTCTATAATTTTTTTCCATGTCCGTTAGTCTGTGAACGGTAAAGCTAACTCTCTTGTGCTCTGTGTATCTTATTGTTTACAATTTTAATCTAACTTATTATCGATTCCAGCAGACACGAATGGTATACGAGGCAGGAAATATGAGTTTTATATCAGGGGAAGAAGAGTTTTCCATAAGACAAGTTCTTTGCTAGTAAGAAATATTTTTGCTGGCTCACTTATGTTGTGGTAATGCCATCAAGAGGCCGTGGTAGCGTAGTGTACTAGTTTTCTAGTGTGGTGATCCTACGTTCAATTTCTAGTTTAACCGGGCATTATTTTTTTTAAATCACTAACGGCTCCTAGGTGGACATAGCCTAAGAATACTACCAAAAGCACCAGGTCTCCGGAGAAAATGAAGGCGGCGGACATAATGCTGACCACATCATACCTAGGTATGCAGTTGGTGAATGAGAATACATAGCTAACACCGTATTACGTGTCAAGTGTGTGGAACCAAGGGAGGTACTTTTATTCCACTTATCGTCAAGGGGAAGGGATGACTCTTGCAGGGTCCCTTAATTTTTGTGTGTTACCGGGTCATCATAATCAGGTAACATGCCGGCTGGGGTAAGCGATCGTTGATCTCCCACATATCTCTATATTTAGTATCTTCTTCTTCATCGTTCTTCAGTCAGATATCAGGTTACAGCGCCAATTTATTCATTTTCCATTTGCGCTGAAGTTAGCGCATAGGGCAGAGGTCAGATCTCTCCAATTCTGTCTGTTCAAAGCTATTCTGTGTAGTTCTTGAATAGTATGAATATTGGTTGTTTTTCTTTCTCTAAGTATTGTATTGACAGCGCCAATAGCTTCAATGAATTGTGTGATTCGCTTCACGTCTTCCAAGGAACCCCTCAAGTCTGGAAGCAGTGCCGTCTCAGTATACCATATTTTCTCCCTCTCTTCTTGGTAGAGTTGACAGGCATGAAGAATGTGTTCTGCAGTCTCTGGGCTCAGTCCACAGTTGTACAGGTCTGTCTCACCAATCTTCAGCTTTCGGAACATATGACTTCTCAATCTGTTGTGGTCAGTTCGTAGTCTGAAGATGATGGTTTGTTCCTTGCGTGAAATCTGGTGGTAGGGGTCATTTGGTTCTGCCGTCTCTGGGCTCAGTCCACAGTTGCACAGGTCTGTCTCGCCAATCTTCAGCTTTCGGAACATGTGACTTCTCAGTCTGTTGTGGCCAGTTAGTAGTATGAAGATGATGGTTTGTTCCGTTTGTGACATTTGATGGTAGGGTCAATTTACTATTATGTATTAGTATCGTTGTTGGCTCCTTGCAATGCCAGGTTGTCAAACTAATATTTTTCACGTTGTCGCCCCCTGTCTCTCTTGCCTACAATATTGCCTATTGTAAATATGTTCTCCAAACTTTCCTGTCTCATAACGTGGCCAAAATATGAAGATTGTCCTTTTCTTATAATGTTGATTAAGCTCTGTCTCAAATTTGACTCTTTCAACACCTCTACATTCGTTTTTTCGGCAGCCCATGGTATTCTCAGCATTCTTCTGTAGAACCACATCTCTGTTGCCTCTAATTTACCACAATCCTGTTTGTTTATTACTCATTGCGCGTGCATTGGTAAATTAGATGTTGAGGTCAGCAGCCTGTCTGCCATCTAAGTGTGTATAAGCACAGTGTGCCAATCAGTTGTGTGTTCTTAGGATCTTTCCATAGAAGACCACCTTTGCTTTTCCTTGTCACTCCTATTTCTATTATTTCCTGGACATGCAGACTCTTTAATCATCATATTTATTTACCTAAATTCCACCGAAGACTGACATGTCGAGCCTTTGGCGCAAATAAAACGGCGACACGGCGCATTTACATTCTCTGGACTAAATCCTGCTGGAAATCTAGTGGGATCATTGTCGTGCTACACGGGATTATCCAGTGGGAGTCTAGTGGGAACATTGTCCTGCGACACGGGATTATCCAGTGGGAGTCTAGTGGGAACATTGTCCTGCGACACGGGATTATCCAGTGGGAGTTTGAGAATGAAGAAGATTTACCTAAATGTGGTACGGGTCGAACCCCCCCCCACTCTCCCCAGTGCATAGAGCTCTTATGCCATCACCATTATAAAATACATAGCCTCCCCCTCAGGGTTGTGAGGGTGCCACTCTGGAAACACAAAAATCCTGCCATGCTTTTGTTATCAATTCCATATTTTATTGTTCAGGGTCTAATCCAGGTCTGTCTGAAGTATTATCAATCTATACTTTCCTTTCACCATGCCCCATGAAGAATAGTCTTGCAAAGGGAATCATGTCTCATTATGCACCCAAACCGCATAGGCCACGCTTCACTATTAACAATAATTGCTGAAAACTATCCTTCATGTGAGACTTGAAGGTGGGAGAAGAGTAGGAGGTAAATTGTTTGTATTTGTTTTGCGTTCGCTCCATTGCAATCAGCACGGATATTCGTGTGATTTCCCCCGGGAGCGTAGTTACGTTGTGCCACCGGTATGCGCCTTGTAGGCCCAACACAGCCGATGTTGTCATGCCTTAACATTTCGGGAGGGGGGGGGGGGAGGAATGAAAGTAGGAATTGTAATATTTCAGACTGAACAGAATTAAGAGCTTGGAAACTAAGTAATAACTTGGTCCGTACTGACGAAATGTTATATAATAACAGAACTTCGCTATACACGGTACAAAAAATAAAGAACATAATTGGGGATTATGAAAAGTGTTGCTAAATATGGAAATTTGTTATAAAGGATGTGTTATAGAGAGATTTCACTGTATCTAACCATGACCGTCTCCAATAAAGACCTTCCAACAGAATTAATTAGGACCCCATTGGTTGCGTTTTTGATTCTAACTATCTATTCGCTGAAACCATTTGTTGCCTTTCGGCGTCAAGAGTAGAATAGTTTTCTGGAGACGGTCCCCTTGTGTACTGGGTATATTGTGGAATTTGTCGCCTCTTTTATTTCAGTAGTCCATCGTTTTCTTGATCGGCCTCTAGGTCTGCCTTCGCTGTATCTGTGTAGCATAACTTGCTGTGGAATACTGTCTGATGTAGTCTGCTGATGTGTGCGAACCATTTGATCTGTTGTCTCTTGATGTATTCGAAGATTGGGGTGGTGCCGGTTTTTTATCGGATGTCCTCATTCCTCACTCTGTCTCTTAACGATATTCATAGGATTCTGCTTAAGCACGCCATTTCAGCTGTCACAAGTTTACGTTTGTCTGGCGCTGTCGTTGTCTATGTTTGGCATTGGTAGCACAGCGTTGGCATAATAATCGTTTTGAATAGTGTTATTTTGGTGTTTAAATCTACATTTTTGTTTCTGAAGATTGGTTATTTACCCTAGGGTTTGGTATGCTTTACTACATCTATTATGTATTTCTTTGCTGCTTCTGCCGTCTGTTGTTATATTACTTTCTAGGTATGTGAATTCTGTCACTTGGTAAAGTCTGTTGTTTTCAATATATATATTGAAGTTTTTTTTACATTATTGTTAGGATTTCGGTTTATCACTATTTACATACTTCGAATAGCATGCCAAAAATAGTCAAGGTGACTAAGTATATAAATAGTAACCAACCGAAATCCTAACAATAATCAAAACGTAACGAATGGGTTCCTAATTAATTAAGTTGGAAGGTCTTCTATACCGCCAATGGTATCGATCTAACTGTCGTAGAATTTTTACACAGTGAAATGACATAGATTTATAACCAAAAACTAACATAGGAATACGTTGATTTTCAAGCATGTATGTTTGTTATATTTCAAACTAAAATAATTGTTTCTATATCCGACTGTCTCGCATGAAGCCTTCACATTTTCTTGACTGCACCGATGTTTTCTATGTGTACCCATGCATAGCTTTCAATGTCTTGTTTGCTATTCTCTGCTATATACTTCTACACGAAAACGTTACATTTACCGTATGTAAATAAGTCTCGACTAATTGTACATGTGCCGGGTATTGCTCAAAACAACTGGGTCGTTAGCGGTACTCCTTGCGGAATGATTACTACAGGTACCTACCTACCTGTAAAACAAGGCAGCGAAATTCTAGCTCACCTGGACACGTTTAAGTTATAGAAGGTTTGAACTGCTCAAGATATGCTGGCGGAGTCGGGACTGTTACAATGTCTGAATTGAAATGAGTTTAGACTGAGACAAAATATTGATGTTATAGTCAGGACTGTTACAATGTCTCAATTGAAACTGTTTAGTCTGAGACTGGTGTTGCGTGAGTGCTGTTACAAGGTCTTAATTGGAATTTGTGTAGGTCGGGGGGGGGGGACCTTTCTGGGTTTGTGGACAAGATTTGACATTTTCTTGTGTGGTATGAGGGTAGCAAATGGTGTTTTTTTTTAAAAAGTCAATTGAAACTAAAAGTAACGGCAGTGTGTTATGAGTTCGGGGCCCAATGCAAAATGTAACTATGGAGTACTTTAGTTTGTAGTTCATCCACTGTTGAACGTCATTATTGAGTATATTGTACTTTTCAACCATCCAAATATGCCAATAAAAATGGCGGATCCGCAACCGCATTTATCCCATCGCTAGTTTAGACTGTGACGAAATAATGATGTAACACGAGATTGTGAGAGCCAACAAGAGCAATACGCGAGAAAATGAATCACAACCAACCGAAAACAAGAGCAATACGCGAGAAAATGAATCACAACCAACCGAAAACAAGAGCAATACGCGAGAAAATGAATCATAACCAACTGACAACAAGAGCAATACGCGAGAAAATGAATCACAACCAACGGACAACAAGAGCAATACGCGAGAAAATGAGTCACAACCAACCGACAAGATCAATACGCAAGGAAATGAATCACAACCAACCGACAAGATCAATACGCAAGGAAATGAATCACAACCAACCGACAAGAGCAATACGCAAGGAAATGAATCACAACCAACCGACAACATGAGCAATACGCGAGAAAATGAATCACAACCAACCGACAAGAGCAATATGCAAGGAAATGAATCACAACCAACCGACAACAAGAGCAATACGCAAGGAAATGAATCACAACCAACCGACAACAAGAGCAATACGCAAGGAAATGAATCACAACCAACCGACAAGAGCAATACGCAAGGAAATGAATCACAACCAACCGACAAGAGCAATACGCAAGGAAATGAATCACAACCAACCGACAAGAGCAATACGCAAGGAAATGAATCACAACCAACCGACAACAGGAGCAATACGCAAGGAAATGAATCACAACCAACCGACAACAAGAGCAAATAATGTCACTATACATCTGTAACGCCAGAACTATACGTTGTCCCAAGACAGCAGGTCAAATCATTCGGCCATGTCACTATACATTACAGACATCATCCCTCTAAATGAAGACGCCGATACTTCAAACTTCTGCTTTTGTTCTCAAACTCTTAAGGTTAGCAGGATGTAGTCCAGAACAAGGAATGCGTTGTCACGGTCTACAGTATGGTACTCATATTGGATGATACTTCTTCAATTTTCATTCTCAAATTCCCGCTGGATCTCCCTTGTAGCAGAACCATTGTCCTACTAGATTTCCAGCAGGGTGTAGTCCAGAGAGGGGAGCCGCGTTAGCGCAGTGGTTAGCGCACTGGCTTCGCATATGAGTGGTCCTGGGTTCATTCCCCAGCTGAGGCGGAAATGTTTTCAGATCGCAACGGCTCCCAAGTCGACCCAGCCTTAAATGGGTACCGGATTAATCCGGGAAGTAAAGACTGCGAGGGATAGGAGATGGCTACCGCCCTCATTTGCAGAGCCTGTGAAATGTGAGATCAGTAACATCTCACACCCCTACGGCACTAATAAATGATATGGGTTACTTTACTTTTTTACTTAGTCCAGAGAATAGAAATGCTTTGTGTCGCCGTTTTATTTGCGTCTTCGGCGGAGAATATTGCGACTAATCCGAGCTTTACATTCATCACTTTACTGCGAATTCTTTGTTTCACCAGGCAATTGGTGTCACCAATCCTCAAATTTATATATACGAAGAATAACTTTCCGGACCACTACGGCTCCGTGACAACTAAATGTAAACTGCTCGTGACAGCGTGACATCACCACGTCCCTCAATCCTTGACCTTTGCTGTTAACTTCTAAATTCTTTCCCTATGCAATACATCAAGATTCGTAGTGTCAGATATATCCGTAGGGAGAAAATCAACCTGAAATACTAGATGTACGATTATGAGCCGGCAGAAAATCAATAACGGAATTGTGCTAAATCGCAGGGCAGGAATGAAGGTGTCAAGTAGAAGTCGGAACCTGCGATTGATTTCACAGAATTAGGTCTGCTTTAATCTCGTTGCCTTATAACAAAGACACCAAGGTCATTATATATTATAATGACCTTGGTGTCTTTATTATATATACATACATACATATATATATATACATACACGAATACACGAGGGGTGGTCCAAAAAGTAAAGCCTCCTAAATTATAATTTAATTAAATAGACACGAATATAGATACAACTGATCCCATTAAGGGGTAGACCAAAAGAAACACTCAGAAGAACAATACTTAGAGAAAATAAAACAACCAATATTCATACTATTCAAGAACTTCACAGAATAGCTTTGAACAGACAGATCTGGAGAGATCTGACCTCTGCCATAAGCGCTAACTTCAGAGCAAAAGGAAATTGAATGACTGAATGAATGATCCCATTCAAATATAGTCTGAAGTCTATACTTCAAAATTTTATTTCTTAATGTAGTGTCCGTTATTTCTTACAGCTTTTCTCCATCTTCGCACAAGGGGATGTATTCCCGCAAGGTATAAATGTGGATCTTTTTTCCTAAACCAATTGGGTACGGTTCGTTTAAGGTTATTGATGTACATAAAGTAATATCAGCGTAGATATTCTTTTAGTGGTCCAAACAGATGGAAGTCTGAAGGTGCAAGATCAGGACTGTATCTAACGATGTACCCAACGTCGGTCAGTGCAAACATCCACTGTTGAATCTCCATAAACATTCTTGGTTGGTTGGTTGGTTGCTGATCCAGCGGTCCATGGGCTCATGCCCTTTGACCTAATGCCATTAGATGGCATTATATTGCTGGGAAGTCTGTGGATTTTCGGCCCACCCCGGGACAGAACCAGATAATAACTATCACACCTCCAGGAAGGTAGGTTTCAACCTATGCACTGCGCCTAGCCACTGTAGCCAAGATAGGGTTCACTGTGCTCATTCCCCGCCACCAATTGACTACTGGTTATGCCGAACTTCTCTATTGCTACAGGCATGCAACCAAATGTTCAAGTCAAAAGGATTGTCACGTCCTGAGTCATTTTGCCTCTATGATGGGTCTCAGCCATCGGAAAAACAGTGATGTCAGTTTCCTCCTCCCCAGTGCTGCACAGTACATCTCTGGCTCCCTCCCAACCACAGAGCATACATATATATTCAGGCAAACATGAAAAACATTTCAACAACAAAACAAAATCATGACTTTATAGATGACGTGCCATGAAGCTTCTATAAGAAGATAACCTCAATATAACGGCATGTCATCCACTAAGGTTTTCTGTTGCATGGATGTTATGTCTAGTGGACCATTGGTGAGACCCACAGACGCAACCACATGCGTATAAACATTCTTCAAAACGTTCGTGGATGCGAATTGGGTTCACGCCATCAACATTGAGAAATTCTATGACATATTGTTGTTTTAACCGTACTTCTTTGGCAGCTATTTTTAAAACGGTTACTATGTTGCAATCTGTTAATGAAACATGTTGGTTATGCTATACCGTGCAGAAATATGTTTGGGGATTCCCGCAAAATTAACAAATTGCACACACATACAGCATTTCATTCATTCATTTTTCTTTTGCGTTGAAGTTAGCGCATAGGGCAGAGGTCAGATCTCTCCAATTATGTCTGTTCAAAGCTATTCTGTGCAGTTCTTGAATAGTATGAATATTGGTTGTTTTACTTTCTCTAAGTATTGTTCTTCTGAGTGTTTCTTTTGGTCTACCCCTTGCTCTTTTGCCTCAATATTTAGGAGATTGGTGGTGTATTCTGTTGGTGTCTGCGCGAAGGACTAAAATTTCACTCCAAATACAACATTCACTTAGATAAAAATTAAGAAACATTACTTTTTGACCATCCTTGCTCTTTTGCCTGTAGGTATCCATTCAATTGATTGGCGGTGTATTCTGTTGGTGTCTGCGCGTAGGACATGCCCGATGTAGGACCAATGGCGTTTTCTGATAACATCTGAGATGAAATTTTGATATGTCTCTTCTCTGATTTCATTCGATTTGAATTCATTCCAATGGGTGTTAGTTATCCTACGAAGACATTTGTTCTCGAAACTTAGTAATTTCTTTTCTGAAGATAAAGAGTTTTTCCAGCTCTCACATCCATATGATAGCACCGGAATAACGCAGGAATTAAATAAGCGCATTTTCGTGCGTGTGCTGATTGACTTTGACTTCCAGATATTAGACAGTCTGTTAAATGCACTTGATGCTAGTGCAATGCGAGTTATAATTTCTGGCATGACATCACCGTCGAGTGTTAATTTGCTTCCTAGATAGGAGAATTTGTGTACTTTTTTAAGTTGTTGTCCATTTAAAGTAATTTCGTTAGGTGAATTGGTGAAGTCCATAATTTTTGTTTTTGCTGAATTGATTTGGAGACCTATTTGTCCTGCGATGAGTTTTAATCTATCAGTTTTTGTTTGTGCATCTTGAGGTTATGATATACCGTGCAGAAATGTGTTTGGGGATTCCCGCAAAATTAACAAATTGTCCACACATACAGCATTTCATCCATTTTCCCTTTTGCGCTGAAGTTAGCGCATAGGGCAGAGGTCAGATCTCTCCAATTCTGTCTGTTCAAAGCTATTCTGTGCAGTTCTTGAATAGTATGAAATAGTATGAATATTGGTTGTTTTACTTTCTCTAAGTATTGTTCTTCTGAGTGTTTCTTTTGGTCTACCCCTTGCTCTTTTGCCTCAATATTCAGGAGATTGGTGGTGTATTCTGTTGGTGTCTGCGCGAAGGACTCAAATTTCACTCCAAATACAACATTCACTTAGATAAAAATTAAGAAACATTACTTTTTGACCATCCTTTGTGTATATATATACACACACGAAGGATGGTCAAAAAGTAATGTTTCTTAATTTTTATCTAAGTGAATATATATATATATATATATATATATATATTGTTAAAGTTATTTGTCTCAAAGTTGTTTATTGAGCGTTTGCTGGCTATCTTCCATGCTATGATGTCAGGCTAATTTTTTCACGTTGTCGTTTCGATCTCTTTTGCCTGTTGTAAATATGGTATCTGGACACCCCCTGTCTCCCCGGGTGGTCTCACAATGTGTCGAAAACAAACACAACTAAAGATTGTCGCTGTATATTATAATTAAGTAACACCCGGTCTCGCATTTGAATCTCTCATCAAGTTCTTGATAGATACACTAACCTATGCGGAAGATTGTTGTCTAACAACGAGCAATCTAACAATGGAAGTATTAGCAGTAACGCAGGCACTTGACTGGCTGGAATCGCAAACCTATTACCATGCATGCATACTAAGTGATTCACTGAATATGATTCAGAAAGTCAAAACAGGTGATGTACGTAGGGAATGAGTGGAGTCATTGGAGAGAGCTAAAATGCGGGGATCACTACGAAAACTCACGCTTATTTTTGTCTCCGGACATGCGGGCGTGGACGGAAACGAACGGGCCGACAAATTTGCTAGTCTCGCCACCACAACAGACGGTCAGCCTATGGACCGAGCAGACATACTCACTGCTCCTCGTGAGTCCTCAAGATCAGAGGATTTTAAGATGAATAAGCATGAGTCAATATCGAGAATGCAAGAATTGGTAGTGAGGATGGGCGTGGCCCGAAGAGAACCCCTGACAAAGATTTCAAAAAGAGTAGTGAAACAACATAGAACAGGAACCATCAGCTGTTATACCCTGAGAGATTTACTGAACCGGAGGTCAGAGCACCTAAGGACGTGTCCGGTGTGCGAAGAGGATAATCAACAGACCTAATAGCTATACTAACCGTGGCTATCGACTGAGTACTAACAGGCCTTTTAACTGAATTAATGAGGCCTTCTTTCGTTACTTCTCTTGATTATTCCCATGTTTTACATTGGCCAATATTTATATACATCACATGCCAAAATTAGCCAAGGCTACTCTAAGTATATAAATAGTAACCAATCGAAAACCTGACAATAAAAGAACGTACCGAATGAAGGCTTGTTTATATTTAGCATCTAGACCTATGTAACTTCCGACGGTCACGTTCTAACTGTCCATGATATTCTCAGCATTGTTCTATAAACTGTTGCCTCGGATATTCCACCATCCAGTTTATTTATTGCCCAAGACTCGCATCCATATGTTAGAATGAGCGTTCACACACGAGCATAGCTGGACAATTTATCAACCTCGCGTATACCAAGTCCTTGTTCTTCTTCTTCTTCTTCAGCGTACATTCTCAAACTCCTGCTGAATTCTCTTGTAGCAGGACATGTCCTACTAGATTTCCAGCAGAATGTAGTCCAGAGAATGGAAATGCGTTGTGTCGCCGTTTTATTTGCGCCAATGGCCCGACACATCCGTCTTCTGCGGTAAGTCCTTGTTCAACATAGTCCTGCGTGCTGATCAGCGTCACTTATTTTTGTCTATCCAATTTTTATTTTCTCCGTTCACTTTATTGGCTGGCAACACAAAGTATACCAAATGCAACCAATGAACAGTCACATTACATCCTAGATGAGTAAGGTTGTGTGAGATCAGCCGTTGTTATCGTCAGTGCAGGTCTACGAGCAGAATCATAACAAGACTTCCTACGCCACGTAGTCGATTATTTCCGTGCATTTCGTTGGACGGCGTTGGCGAGACAAGTATATACAATGTAATAAACGAGGAGCGCAGTAGCCTAATGGATAGTGAGCTTGCTTGCTATCATCTGGTTACAGCGTGCCAGGTTCGAAACCAAGTCCGGACATTAAAAAAAATCCGGGTTGTGATTTCTCACTTGACACGACCACTCCTCCAGTCGACTCGGCTGTAAATGAGTACCTGACGCATGAGTTAGGGAAGGTAAAAAACAGCAAGGAAGGGAACTGGCCACCCCACCTAATAGTTGCTGCAGCTTAGTTATCTTCATCCCCGACGGCAGATGCCATGGGACCTACCTTTACCTTTAATCAACGAAAATAAGCACAATAATATCGTATGAAGGTTTATTTTAATTCTTCTCGGATCAGCATGCGGGAATATTCTGGAAAAGACATGGTAACTATTGTACGGGAGATCCCGACTATTTTTTGGCAACAACTAACCCTTTCTGTGACGCCGTAGTGAGCGCTTGTGTAATCTAGATGCCTGTGGAACAGGGAAGGATCCTGTCTGCCTACAAATCATGTTTAAGACAGAAAAAAACTCAAAGTAAGGCAGACAAACGTATTTCATTCCATGAAATCCACAGGGGTATCCCACAGGGATTTTCCACATGGATATTCCACAGGAATCAGCTTGGCTATTTTTGGCATGCGATTCCAAGTATATAAATAGTGACCAATCAGAGAATCATTACAATATTATTTTTTTAAACGTAACGAATGAAGGCTTGTTTACTTTCTGCGCAGAGGTCTTCTATACTGCAGGCGGTCATGACCGAATGGATCAGAGCCATGAATCCTAACCACT
Source organism: Meghimatium bilineatum (assembly GCA_034231615.1). Lineage (NCBI taxonomy): Eukaryota > Metazoa > Mollusca > Gastropoda > Stylommatophora > Philomycidae > Meghimatium > Meghimatium bilineatum. The sequence continues at coordinate 35,311,347 of CM067307.1, forward strand.
TAACCAACTGTGATCGTATTGGGGACAAGGGCTTGATTGATTGATTGATATGCGGAAATTAACAAATCTCATTTTGAATGTGATTGTTATTTGTTTGAATGTGCACAGTCTTATCGTGTCATACTCAACAAATATAGATAGAGTGAGTGAGAGAGAGAGAGATCGGTTTCCCGATGCGCACATAAATATAACAAACATATTTCCAACGTGCTGGGACAAGCATTCTCGGGAATGGAAGAAAGAACCCCTAGCCGCAAGATCAACTGGAAATTATGTCTTTGATAATTCCTCCTCATCTGTTGGTGTTAATTGAGGATAACATAGAACGAAGCATAGAACGAACGACCGACCCACTGTAAATAGGAAGGAGTGATAGAGGGGAAGACAAGAGTGTGTATTAGCACAGTCGTGAACATGGATAATGGATATTGCATTGTCGTTCAATCAGTTTTCAAGGGTTATAAGAGATGACGATGAAATATTTACCTACAGCTGTCAGCATTTAGCTCTTGACAACGTACGGTCTTTCTGATAAACGTACAAGTTCTTTTCAGTTGCGTAACTGGTGTGACAACCTGATTCGTGTACGGTTGCCTCAAAGACATGTGACATTATGACTTAATTATTATTTTATTTTGATATTTGATTTTCTACTGCGGCACTCTCCACTTTGTCGGACACCCTTTTCTGAGAATTGTGCTTATATTTATATGATGAGAAAGGGGAGGGTTGGACAAAAGTTAAACTCAACAATACTGTTTTATACAACAATTAAATTGTTTGAATATGAAAATTGTTAAAAGAATTCGGGGGGGGGGGGGGAAGAAAGAATGTAGTTGTATAGTATTTTATACCAATTTTTTTTTGGGGGGGGGGGGGTGTTAAACATTTTGACATAATAAAGCAAGGAAAAGTGGGGAGGTGTCCCTGTATTCTTGAGTATTGAGTGGTTGGCAGCGGAGATGGAAGGGGAGTGAGGGGGGGGGTTAAAAATTGTTGATGGGCAGCCCGACAACAGCGGCAGATAGCAGCATTTGCTACATCAGTACCTGGTGATTGTTTTTTTCCGTATGCGGTATGTGGATGTAATACGTAACATCTGGACGTCAGGCACACTAAGAAACATCTGGACGTCAGACACACTAAGTAACGTCTGGACGTCAGGCACACTAAGAAACGTCTGGACGTCAGGCACACTAAGAAACATCTGGACGTCAGACACACTAAGAAACATCTGGACGTCACACACTAAGTAACATCTGGACGTCAGACACACTAAGTAACATCTGGACGTCACACACTAAGTAACATCTGGACGTCAGACACACTAAGTAACATCTGGACGTCAGACACACTAAGAAACACCACAAAACTCAGGTTGTTTAACTCCAACATTATCCCTATTCTATCATATGGATGCGAAAGTTGGAAAGCAAAAAAAAAGCCACAGATAAGAGACTAAGACACATTTCAAAACAAATGCATCCGTACCATTCAGAACGTTAAGTGGGGTGACTTTAAATCTAACACTACTATAAGAGAAGAAAGCAAACACACCTATATATCTTCGTTCATTAGACAAAGGCGATAGACTTACATCGACCATGCTCTCAGAATGAACAGCCTAAGAATTCCCCAACATTCACTAAATTGGGTGCAACAGGGAGTAAGAAGAAGAGGGAGACCCAGAGAAACTCTACGATGAATCATTAATAGAGAAGGCAACACACAAGAACTGAAAGACCTGGCAACACAAAGACAGAAATGGAAAGCTATGACTTCTGTCCTATGCACCGCCTATGGCCCTGGAGGAAGATAACATAACATAACATAACATAGCATAACATAACATGTGGACGTTTGATAACAGGAGAAAGTAAAAAAAACGGGATTAGTATATCAGAATTCTTAGTCATACGGATTTGTCCAGTACACGTGGATCAACCCTCATTAAACAGCGTGTAGTTTATAATGCAGATAATTGCGTTATCACAGGTGAGTGCATCGATTGTTGTTTCGGGACTTAGCAAAGCTTAAGATCAGGGTTGCCATATTGTTCATTTTATTATATTGGCCACTTTTAAAGGCTTCTGACCAGCTTATTTTAGTCGTTTCTTACTTTTTGTTACTTTCCTATATTTTCTTGTTTAAGTTTGACTACACATTCGGTGGCGGGTTCTTGTGTTGATATTAACTAATTCACAAACATTGCCTAATCTTAATCAATCAATCAATCAATCAAGTGTCATGCCGAACTGCGTAGGCAATCATGCTTCTCCACAACTCTCTGTCTCTTGTGTTGTCAATAAGTTCAGTTGGTGACTTCTTTATTGTTCAGTTGACGCAGCCACAGAGCCGGATAGTTAAGCTATACTTATATATGAAAGGACAAATTGTATAATTTCACTGTGGCGGGCCATTAGCGCAAAATAAAACGACGATGCAAAGCATTTCCATTCTCTGGACTACATCCTGCTGGAAATCTAGTGGAACATTGTCCAGCTACAAGAGAGATCTCTAGACTACATCCTGCTGGAAATCTAGTGGAACATTGTCCAGCTACAAGAGAGATCTCTAGACTACATCCTGCTGGAAATCTAGTAGGAACACTGTCCTGCTATAAGAGAGATCTCTGAACTACATCCTGCTGGAAATCTAGTAGGAACATTGTCCTGCTACAAGAGAGATCTCTGAACTACATCCTGCTGGAAATCTAGTAGGAACATTGTCCTGCTACAAGAGAGATCTCTAGACTACATCCTGCTGGAAATCTAGTAGGACCAAAGTCCTGCTACAAGAGAGATCTCTGAACTACATCCTGCTGGAAATCTAGTAGGAAAATTATCCTGCTTTAAGAGAGATCCGGAAGGTGTTTGTGAAGAAGAATAACTGCATAAAAGTACCCTCGTTACTTTCAAGTCTAGAGAAAACACACCTCTCAATAAAACGCTAGAAGAACTCAAATTAAGCCAGCAATATATATGTGTCATTGTGAAATGAAAAAGAATGTTTATAATTTGACAAGGGTAATAATATAAGTGCAACAAAACATACCAGATCCTAGGACAAATGGCAGGTATTTTCAAGAACAAAAAATGTAAACATAGACACTGAAGTTGCATTATACAAAACTATTATTATTCCATTACTATGTTACCAGTGCCAAACCTGGACAATGACAGCACAAGACAAAAGAAAAATAGTGACAACAGAAATGACATGTCTACGAAGAATACTCGGAGTGTCATTGAGAGATATAATTAGAAACGATAACATCAGACAGATAACCAAAACAACACCAGTATTTGAACACATCAAAAGACAACAGATCAAGTGGTTTTCACACGCTTCCAGACTACCGACAGATAGCATGCCACAAATATCCATGACACACAGACATAACGGTTATAAAGCCAGAAGCAGACCATGTAAAACATGGATCACAGAAATCAAAGAAGCCACGGGAACAAGCTTACAAACATCGCACAAGAAGGTCATCTCCAGAGAACTCTTCCACCCCTGACATCGCAAAGCAAACAAGGGCCACAGCGTATAGATAGAATAATATAAGTTTATAGAAGGGTAGCATTCTTGACAACACAGCATGCCATTATTATTTATTGTAGTATTATATATAAAATTTAAATCAAGAATTTGGCCAAAAACAGCTCGAACTATTTGGCAACCTTGATTAGATTTGTATATTGACAACCTGACCAGCGAACCTGTTCTTGAGTTGTTTATTGACAATCTCATCAGTGAAGCCATTAATGGGAAAACACCACATGGGATTTGATTGTGATATCCATTATTATGAAGAAAGTCGATATAAAGACAAGTTGCTATTTTGATTAGATCTTTTTTTTTTTTTACATTTTTACAATGACCGACAGCTGTAGAAAACCTCTGCACATATTTAATTAGGCCTTCATTCAATACTTTTTAAAATTATTATTGCCGTATTTCATTGGTCGCTATTTATATACTTGGAGTCTCATGCCAACATTAGCTAAGGCAACTCCAAGTATATAAATAGCGATCAATGGAAACCACGACAATAATAAAAGACTAAGGAATGAAGTCTTAATTAATTCGGTGCAGAGGTCTTTTGTATATCAGATGGTCATGTCTTTACACATGTTTTTATAGACAGTTTCACGTTCAATATACGACGTTTATTACAGTGATTCTCTACCTCAAGGCCGCGTCAACATGTCTACCGGGTCACATCATAATGTCTACCGGGTCACGTCAATATGTCCACCGGGTCATGTCAATATGTCTACCGGGTCACGTCAATATGTCTACCGGGTCACGTCAATATGTCTACCGGGTCACGTCAATATGTCTACCGGGTCACGTCAATGTCTACCGGGTCATGTCAATATGTCTACCGGGTCAAATAATGTCTACCGGGTTACGTCATAATGTCTACCGGGTCACGTCATAATGTCTACCGGATCACGTCAATATGTCTACCGGATCACGTCATCATGTCTACCGGATCACGTCATCATGTCTACCGGGTCACGTCAAAATATCTACCGGGTCACGTCAACATGCATGCCGGGTCATGTCATAATGTCTACCGGGTCACGTCATAATGTCTACCGGGTGACATCATGTCTACCGGGTCATGTCATAATATCTACCGTGTCACGTCATGTCTACCGGGTCACGTCATAATGTCTGCCGGGTCACGTCATAATGTCTGACGGGTCACGTCATCATGTCTGCCAGATCACGTCATCATGTCTACCGGGTCACGTCATCATGTCTACCGGGTCACGTCAAAATGTCTACCGGGTCGCGCGAGATCTTCAATTGTAAAAGTTGTGAGTATACAGAATGTGTTTGTACCGGGTCCTGGACTTATACATTGTGTTTCATTGCTCCGCGTTCTCAAAAAGGTTTAGAAAAGATGATTTATTGTGAATGTTTATAAGCAGGTCGACAGAATGTGATGTGGTCTAAAAGGAAAGAAAAATATAGTAATACAACCACCCGCAATGCATGTTGTAGGACACTACAAACGAGGTTAGGTGTGGGGGTTTCTCCACTAATATTTCCGCAGTGATACATGTGTGATACAAAGTGTGATAAAACCTGTAAAATATCCATGCTTGGGCTGCTTGGTGGGGGGGGGGGGTGACAGAAGTTGATGTCAACAATAATGTACTTTATACACAAATAAAATTCTTTGAATTCCAAGCATTTTTCTCCGCCAAAGGCGGATGTGTCGGGCCATTGGCGCAAATAAACTGCGACACAACTCATTTCCATTATCTGGACTACATCCTGCTGGAAATCTAATAGGACCATGGTCCTGCTAGATCCAACGGGAGTTTGAGAATGAACACTGAAGAAGAAGAAGAAACATTTTTTTCAAAACTGAACAGTTTTTTCGTCCTCTTTTTCAATTCTTCTTCTTCTTTCGTTCACTTGAAACATGTCTATATCTGTAATTCTGTCTCCTTAATAAAACTCACTGTCTTTTGTAGTTCATACAGTGTCCCATAGAGTTTTGATTCCAGTGTTGTTTCCTCTGGCCAATATGTCTGCCTCAGCGTTTCATGCTCAGAACACTCTTGAAGTATATGTTTGGCACTCTGTGCTGCCTGTCCACATGTACACATGGCCGTGTTGCCAATCTTGAACTTTGTATACATGTGACTGCGGAGTCGGTTGTGTCCTGTTCTGAGACGTAGAATTATAACTTGTTCTGATCTGTTCATATTGTGATAGTCATCTTGTGTTGGTGTTTGTGGCTTTCTTATTGACTTTATCATCTGTTTTTTCTGATGGTAGGTGATTGGTATATCTGGTTGGTCTTCGGCAGCACCTTCCTTAGCCAGTTGGTCTGCTTTTTCATTTCCTGGTATTCCACAGTGAGAGGGTATCCACTGCATGGTTACCCTATACTGGTAAGACAATTCGCTAAGTAGTTTTTTTAAGTCTGTTAGTTTTCCAGACTGGAGAGCTTGAAGCACTGACCTTGCATCTGTCAGGAATACCACAGGCTGTAGGTCAGAGTTGGAGTTCAGCAGTTTTTTAGCTGCCACACTAATTGCCTGGATTTCTGCATCATAATTATTGCAGAATTTTCCTGTCGGTGTTCTGATTGTATCTCTAGGCTTGTGTGGATATTCTATATATACACCTGCACCTCCATTCCTCACAGCATTCTGTGCTGACCCATCTGTGTACACTCTGACCCATATATCTTGTGGATATTCCTCATCCAGGAAACTGAGGGTGATTGTCATTCGCTGCACACTGTTCTGTTCGTCCTCTCTTAGTATTCCTTTCACATGGGTCTGAATGTATATTGGCATTCCATGGCTTTCACTCCACGGGGTTTGCTCTGGTACAGACCTTAAGGGGCTGCCAACTTCAGGTAGGTCTGTAAGTTGTCTACGGAGTCGTTTAGCTTGATGGATAAAGCTGCTCCTTTTCAGTCGTCCCATTGCTAGATTTTGGAATCTCTCTTTTTCAATAAAACATAATTTGTTGGGGAGGTGGGTCTCTGAACTCTTGACATTATTGACGTAGGGGTAAATTATTTGCAAATATTGTTCATATGGACAATCGCTTAGAGGAATTGTTCGCAGTGCACAGTAGCAAAATTAACCCTAACCCTTTCAGTAGCAAAGCTAAATTACATCCGATTAGAGAAAGGATATTCCCATGAGCAATTTATGACTGTGAAATATGGACATCACAAAAAAAAGCTGTAAAGTTGTAAACATGTGATCACAAATGATGCAGCTAGGTGTGAAACAGTGCAGCCAGGTGTGAAACAGGGCAGCTAGGTGTGTAACAGTGCAGCTAGGTGTGAAACAGTGCAGCCAGGTGTGAAACAGGGCAGCTAGGTGTGTAACAGTACAGCTAGGTGTGTAACAGTACAGCTAGGTGTGTAACAGTACAGCTAGGTGTGTAACAGTACAGCTAGGTGTGTAACAGTACAGCTAGGTGTGTAACAGTACAGCTAGGTGTGTAACAGTACAGCTAGGTGTGTAACAGTACAGCTAGGTGTGAAACGTGGCAGCTAGGTGTGAAACGTGGCAGCTAGGTGTGAAACGTGGCAGCTAGGTGTGAAACAGTGTAGCTAGGTGTGAAACAGTGCAGCTAGGTGTGAAACAGTGCAGCTAGGTGTGAAACGTGGCAGCTAGGTGTGAAACAGTGCAGCTAGGTGTGAAACAGTGCAGCTAGGTGTGTAACAGTGCAGCTAGGTGTGAAACAGTGCAGCTAGGTGTGAAACAGTGCAGCCAGGTGTGAAACAGGGCAGCTAGGTGTGTAACAGTACAGCTAGGTGTGTAACAGTACAGCTAGGTGTGTAACAGTACAGCTAGGTGTGTAACAGTACAGCTAGGTGTGTAACAGTACAGCTAGGTGTGTAACAGTACAGCTAGGTGTGTAACAGTACAGCTAGGTGTGTAACAGTACAGCTAGGTGTGTAACAGTACAGCTAGGTGTGTAACAGTACAGCTAGGTGTGTAACAGTACAGCTAGGTGTGTAACAGTACAGCTAGGTGTGAAACGTGGCAGCTAGGTGTGAAACGTGGCAGCTAGGTGTGAAACGTGGCAGCTAGGTGTGAAACAGTGTAGCTAGGTGTGAAACAGTGCAGCTAGGTGTGAAACAGTGCAGCTAGGTGTGAAACGTGGCAGCTAGGTGTGAAACGTGGCAGCTAGGTGTGAAACGTGGCAGCTAGGTGTGAAACGTGGCAGCTAGGTGTGAAACGTGGCAGCTAGGTGTGAAACGTGGCAGCTAGGTGTGAAACGTGGCAGCTAGGTGTGAAACAGTGTAGCTAGGTGTGAAACAGTGCAGCTAGGTGTGAAACAGTGCAGCTAGGTGTGAAACGTGGCAGCTAGGTGTGAAACGTGGCAGCTAGGTGTGAAACGTGGCAGCTAGGTGTGAAACGTGGCAGCTAGGTGTGAAACGTGGCAGCTAGGTGTGAAACGTGGCAGCTAGGTGTGAAACAGTGCAGCTAGGTGTGAAACAGTGCAGCTAGGTGTGAAACAGTGCAGCTAGGTGTGAAACAGTGCAGCTAGGTGTGAAACAGGGCAGCTAGGTGTGCAACAGTACAGCTAGGTGTGAAACGTGGCAGCTAGGTGTGAAACGTGGCAGCTAGGTGTGAAACGTGGCAGCTAGGTGTGAAACGTGGCAGCTAGGTGTGAAACAGTGTAGCTAGGTGTGAAACAGTGCAGCTAGGTGTGAAACAGTGCAGCTAGGTGTGAAACGTGGCAGCTAGGTGTGAAACGTGGCAGCTAGGTGTGAAACGTGGCAGCTAGGTGTGAAACGTGGCAGCTAGGTGTGAAACGTGGCAGCTAGGTGTGAAACGTGGCAGCTAGGTGTGAAACAGTGCAGCTAGGTGTGAAACAGTGCAGCTAGGTGTGAAACAGTGCAGCTAGGTGTGAAACAGTGCAGCTAGGTGTGAAACAGTGTAGCTAGGTGTGAAACAGTGCAAACAGTGCAGCTAGGTGTGAAACAGTGTAGCTAGGTGTGAAACAGTGGAAACAGTGCAGCTGGGTGTGAAACAGTGCAGCTAGGTGTGAAACAGAAGTTAAAAGAGGAATATGAATGGCTACAAGTACTTTGAACGACATGAGAAAAATATTAACATGTAAACAAATTACAAACTAAAATAACAAGTATACAATATTTCTACATCTATTCTACATTAATGTATGGCTCAGAAACATTGACAATAAATAAACAACTAAAAGAAAAGCATGGATACTGGACACTACAGGACAGAATTGATGCCTCTAAGGTGTGGATATATAGAAGAATAGGGATGATTTCGTGGAAAGAAGAATGTAAACACAGCGGTAAGAAATACTTGGTATGAAAATAAGAACTATTAAAAGAAAGAAAAAACATGAAATAAATAAAGTATTTTGTATGCATTAACAAAATGGTACATTGTTGAAGACCTTACTATAGGGTAAAGTCAAGGGGAGGCGAGCAAGCGGTAGACAGAGATACAAGTGGGAGGGCAACAGCACGAGACGGACATGCTAGTTTAGCAGAATGCATCACCAAAGCTAGAGCCAGAGGATGTTGGAGTTCCGCTGCAACCAACATCCGTTGCGGAGACGGCATATGCTGATGATGAAAGAACTATTTCTATCTAGATGAGATAGAATATTAAGAATAGCAAGGAAAGAGAGACATAGCAAGGAAAGAGAGACATAGCAAGGAAAGAGAGACATAGCAAGGAAAGAGAGACATAGCAAGGAAAGAGAGACATAGCAAGGAAAGAGAGACATAGCAAGGAAAGAGAGACATAGCAAGGAAAGAGAGACATAGCAAGGAAAGAGAGACATAGCAAGGAAAGAGAGACATAGCAAGGAAAGAGAGACATAGCAAGGAAAGAGAGACATAGCAAGGAAAGAGAGACATAGCAAGGAAAGAGAGACATAGCAAGGAAAGAGAGACATAGCAAGGAAAGAGAGACATAGCAAGGAAAGAGAGACATAGCAAGGAAAGAGAGACATAGCAAGGAAAGAGAGACATAGCAAGGAAAGAGAGACATAGCAAGGAAAGAGAGACATAGCAAGGAAAGAGAGACATGGCAAGGAAAGAGAGACATGGCAAGGAAAGAGAGACATGGCAAGGAAAGAGAGACATGGCAAGGAAAGAGAGACATAGCAAGGAAAGAGAGACATAGCAAGGAAAGAGAGACATAGCAAGGAAAGAGAGACATAGCAAGGAAAGAGAGACATAGCAAGGAAAGAGAGACATAGCAAGGAAAGAGAGACATAGCAAGGAAAGAGAGACATAGCAAGGATAGAAAGACATAGCAAGGATAGAGAGACATAGCAAGGATAGAGAGACATAGCAAGGAAAGAGAGACATAGCAAGGAAAGAGAGACATAGCAAGGATAGAGAGACATAGCAAGGAAAGAGAGACATAGCAAGGATAGAGAGACATAGCAAGGAAAGAGAGACATAGCAAGGATAGAAAGACATAGCAAGGATAGAAAGACATAGCAAGGATAGAAAGACATAGCAAGGATAGAAAGACATAGCAAGGATAGAAAGACATAGCAAGGATAGAAAGACATAGCAAGGATAGAAAGACATAGCAAGGATAGAGAGACATAGCAAGGATAGAGAGACATAGCAAGGATAGAAAGACATAGCAAGGATAGAAAGACATAGCAAGGATAGAAAGACATAGCAAGGATAGAAAGACATAGCAAGGATAGAAAAACATAGCAACGAAAGAGAGAAAGGCATAGCAAGGAAAGAGAGAAAGACATAGCAAGGATAGAAAGACATAGCAAGGATAGAAAGACATAGCAAGGATAGAAAAACATAGCAAGGAAAGAGAGAAAGACATAGCAAGGATAGAAAGACATAGCAAGGATAGAAAAACATAGCAAGGAAAGAGAGAAAGACATAGCAAGGATAGAAAGACATAGCAAGGATAGAGAGAAAGACATAGCAAGGATAGAAAGACATAGCAAGGATAGAAAAACATAGCAAGGAAAGAGAGAAAGACATAGCAAGGATAGAAAGACATAGCAAGGATAGAAAGACATAGCAAGGATAGAAAAACATAGCAAGGATAGAAAAACATAGCAAGGATAGAAAGACATAGAAAGGATAGAAAGACATAGCAAGGATAGAGAGAAAGACATAGCAAGGATAGAAAGACATAGCAAGGATAGAGAGAAAGACATAGCAAGGATAGAGAGACAGACAATCAAGAAGTGTTAAGAACATTCATTCTTCTGAGATCATCAGAACACTCTTCTTCGTCTTCAGCATTCATTCTCAAACTCCCGCTTCCTCTTGTAACAAGACAATGGTTCTAAAAGATTTCCAGTGTAATGTTGTCCAGAGAATAGAAATGAATTGTATTGTCATTTTATTTGCGCCAATGGCCCAACACATCTGTCTTCGGTGGTATCAGAACACCCAATAGTTAAATGTAAACAACATCATAACAAGAAAAATTGAGGGGTTTTTTTTTAGCTACTCATAAGACAAAACAAATAGAAGACAGTATTGATGCTTTTGAGATGCGGGTATATAGATCTACACACTACATCTACATACTACTTAAAGGCGTAAGCACGTTGGGCAGGTCATCTTGTACATATGGAGGACTCGCGTTTGCCAAAACAAATATATTATGGAGCACTCAAGGCAGGAATTCGAAAAGCTGGTGGACAGAAAAAGCTCTTCAAAGACACGCTCAAGCCATTACTGAAACATCTTAACATTGACGTAGGCGCTTGGGAGAGCCTCGCTCAGGATAGAACAGCATGGCGTTACAGCCTTAGAACGGGAGGACTAGCGACGGAAGAGACCAGACAAGATACTGCAAGACAGAAGCGGACACGTAGAAAAGAAAAAAACATCTCTACGCCCCATAGACACCCTCTACAGTTGTCAATTCTGTAAAAGAACATTTTGTGCGCGCATTGGACTTTTTAGTCATTTAAAAACGCACTATTAACTTTATTTTTTATTACTTATTGTTATTATTATTATGGTTGAGTTTGTGGTCATTATCGATTACGACGGACGAACATCATGGACAGAGAAGAAAACAAACAAAGAACTTCTAACAACAATTAATATGAAGAAAGAATTATTAATGGAAATAAAGATCAAGCAAATAAAATATTTTGAACACATTAAAAGACATGACACCTTGTTGAAGAACTTACTTGAAGGTAAAGTCAAAGGGAAGTGAGCAAAAGGTAGGCAGATACAAGTGGGAGAGTAACATCACACGATGGACAGGTTACAGTCTAGCAGAGTGCAACAGCAAAACAAGAGGCAGTGGATGTTGGAGGTCTGTTGCAGCCAACCTTCGTTGCGGAGACAGCACCTGATGATGATGGTGAGCCACGTAAAGAGACATATGCAGGACAAATTAATGGAAGGTGTGGTTGCAAGAGGAATAAGGATCGCGTGTTATTAAGTAAAGATTTTAGTAACCAGCCAATGACAAGTGTTTCGCCTCAGTCCCTCTTAAATTATACAATCCTGTGGACTAATCGGTATAATACTTAAAAAGTGGCACTATTTTATATGTCTTGTTATTTTTATTGGATTTCGACACAAAGTAACAAATGAAAATCCCGTAAAAGTCAAAAAGTGTCTCCCCGTTGAAGACGGGTGTACCGGGCCATTTACGCAAATAAAACGGCGACACAAAACTCATTTCTATTCTCTAGACTACATCCAACTATAAATCTAGTAGGATCATGGTCATGTTACAAGAGAGATCCAGTAGGAGTTTGAGAATGAACGCTGAAGAAGAAATAACGTCACCTTTGAAGGGTGATTAACCCCGATGAGCCCGCATGACTGTATAATAGAAGTGAGACTCGGTTGTGCAATAAGCATACCAATATTCACACGTGCTGCAGAGCAGATGTGTTGTGCTGTTGGATGGAGAACAAGTCAGCAGATTCTTCTTATTGTGTGTGAATACCGGACATGTGAGCAGCATGTGTTTGACATATCACACGGAGAAACAGAATTGCGGTAATTTAGTTCCTGTTCATGCGACAATAATCTGAATTCTTGTGGCTTATTTTTACATGACACTAATTCAAGTGTATAGTTAGTTTCTGGACCCCTATTGTTACACCCTTTCATCCGTAAAAACATAACCGTGTAGGATGTCAAGAAATCTAACACCATCATAAAATGGCGCCCTATTATACTTTCATGTTTACTTAACACTGTTTAGTCAGGAGCCCTGATTACAAGATATAACCTTTACCCTCAAGTAGCCTAATCTACGTTGGTTACCTGTGGTTCATGCTAAAAGTAAACGTGGTCTTTCTTCGCCTTACTGCATAACGTTAGATAGTCTGAACGAATGCGACGTAACAATCAATCGTTGGCGGTTTGTTATCTACGCCCAGCTTACACTTGTTTATCAGCCTATCAGAAAACACACGTAACGGTAGAATGTGGCTCTACACATTACAGGTCTCCTAGCTGAATCTATTTGGACCCCGTTCGTTGTCTTTCCCCAGTTGGTTTGTTATCCACTTTTGCCGTTAAACGTAGGGGTGATTAAAGCTGCAATATGCGTTCTAGAGCCAGATGTGCGTCCTCGGCTGCGCTAAGACCGTGTTTGTTCATGGTGTCCCTGACGTTTTCTATTTCTATCCATCTTACCCGTGGTCTTCCTCTGACTTTGTACCCTGACCTCATTTGGTTATATGCATGTACGGGCAACTTTCCGTGATGCATTCTCATAATGTGGCCAAACCACTTGATCTGCTGCCTTTCTATATATTCTGTACAAGGTGTTATACCTAATTTTTTTACGATATCTTAATTTTGTTTTTTCGTAATCTATCGAGCGTTATATTTTTACTATAATCTACCCCGTTCGTTGTATTTTACTATAATCTACCCCGTTCGTTATATTCTGATTATTATTGGACTTTTAATTGGTCGCTATTTACATACTTTTAGAAAGAATTGCTAAGAGAAAAAAAAATAATGAAAATAAAATATTTTTGACACATTAAAAGACATCGCACCGTAAGACCTTACTTGAGGGTAAATTCAAAGGGAAGCAAGCAGGAGGTAGACAGAGATACAAGTGGGAGAGTAACATCACAAGATGAACAGGTTACAGTCTAGCAGAGTGCACCACGAAAACCAGAGACAGGGGATGTTCGTGATCTGGTGCAGCCAACCTTCGTTGCGGAGACGGCACTTGATGATTTACAGACTTGGAGTCGCATGCCAAAAATAGCCAAGGTCCAGCAACAGACTTCACACAAATCTAAGACAAGTTCATGATTACGTTTTAGCGAACATGTCTCCTATACTGCTGACTGCTCGCGCGTTGGAAGTACAGACAATGAATTGTCTCTTAAAATACACATTTCACCTACATGTAAATCTTCTTCTGAGTTCGTTCTCAAACTCCTGCAGATTATCAGGATGCGGTCCCGGAATGTGTTATGTAATGTTTTACAGCTAGGCGGCGAAATATGCATCTTTCGGCCGGACTCATCCGACTTCAGAATGGCTTCTAGTGTTCTGAGTATGAAACGCTGAGGCAGCCATATTGGCCAGAGGAAACAACACTGGAATCATAGCTCTATGGGACACTGTATGAACTACAAAAGACAGTGAGTTTTCTTCTTCTTCTTCTTTTTCAGCGTACATTCTAAACATTCGCCTTGGCTATTTTGTTATGCAACACCCAGCATATAAATAGTGACCAACAAATAACACGACAATAATTTTTAAAAAGTTACACATTAAAGCCTCATTAATTATGTGTACAGGTCTCATATACTATCCAGGGTCACGGTCTCATGATTACACAGAATATAATTCAATAGTTATATATTAAGCATTCGTGTTACACATGTGTTGCAGGGGTGTCATTTCTCTACGTTCCTTCTTACACGCCTGCATATCAGTAGGACTTAGTCAGGAGAACGGGATACCGTGTGACATTATTTACAGCTTAGCTGCTATTTCTGCGCCTTTCGGCGTAACACAACCGACTTCATCATGGCTTCTGGGCCGCTTTGGCCCTAGACAACCAAATCCATCCCAGACCGCCCCCCCCCCATAACTGCCTCTGACAACATGCATGGCGGGTATACTGTCGTTATTCTTTGCTCCCCTTTCGGGCACCAGAAAAAAACACTGGCGTTCCGTGAGGTGCAACGAATAACAACACTGTAATATGCAAAACTGTAAGAGGTGACTTGACTCTCACGGTTTTAGAGATATGTTTTAGAAATTGGGTTTTAGAGACTATATTTTAGAGATTGCGTTTTAGAAATGATGTGTTAGAGATTGAGTTTTAGAGATTTGGGTTTAGAAATTATGATTTAGAGAATAGGTTTTAGAGACTGTTTTAGAGATTGGGTTTTAGAGACTATGTTTTAGAGATTGAGTTTTAGAGTTAGGTTCTAGAGACTGAGTGTGAGCTATCCCACACTACAAAGTATCAAAGTACTTAGAACCCATGCTGAAGTCGAAAGTGGCGAATCTAAAGAAGCAGATATCGCAGCTAAGCTGTAAACAACTACATTTCACACTACACCACTCCACAGAAGTTTGAGAACGACTAGGTAATAAGAGTGAATACAATTTTTTTTTTTTAAACATGAACACGGGAGAGAAAGAAAGAGCGATATATAGTTATCTGAGAGAGTAAATCGCAGATATACACAAGATATCAAACAGCCACCTGCAACATATATAATAGTGGAATATTTCAAACTGAATGTTTACAAGTGGCGCTGAAATTTTCACAGACGGTTAATGCAGCCGGTGAGAACAACACGTGTGTACGCGAAGAGAACTATTCTACCGGTTGTTAAACTAGAGCATTAGTGAAAGCCTGGTAAGAATAACGGACGTTGCTGGAAGTATTCAGAAGATGCCAGGTCGCCGCTCGTGCACATAGATTGGTCTAGCTCAGTGGTTTCCAAACTTTTCCAAGCTAACCACCACCCTTCTCCTTGGATATTTTGCAAATGTCTTCCACCACCAGCCCCACCCCCTACTGGCACAAGCAAAAAATATTTCACTTTTCGTCAGTTAAAAAAAAGTAAAGTAACCCATAGCATATATTAATGCCGTAGGGGTGTGAGATGTTAGCGATCTCACATTTCAGAGGCTATGCAAATTAGGGTGGTAGCCATCTTCTCTTCCTCGCAGTCTTTACTTCCCAGATGAAACTGGTACCCATTTAAGGCTGGGTCGACCCGGGAGCCGTTGTGATCTGGACAACATTTCCGCCTCAACTGGGGAATGAACCCAGGACCACTCATATGCGAAGCCAGTACGCTAACGCGGCTATCCATTTCGTCAGTACGAGATCTTCCTTAGGAGGACACAATCAATTTGATTGTGGTTATAATATAAACTCTCCCGTGATTGCCGGGGTCCAAGAGGGGAACAAAGAATATCAACACTGTTTACCTTTCATGCATGTTGTAAGAGGCGACTAAGCATGTTATGGAATATAATTTGCTGTTTTATCCCATATAGGATCAGTGACCCAAAGCCATGCTGAAGTCAGATGTGTCAAGTCAAACGGTGCAGATATCGCATAAATGCTGTAAACCATGACAACGCTTTCTGTTCTCCTGGCTACACCCTGCTAATCTCCTGGAATTTGAGACCGAGCGAAGAAGAAGAACAACATAAAATACGTTTAGGACAAAGATTTTTATATTTTGTAGGTACAATAAAAATTTCGTCCTGTACACATCGCAGCGCGGGCAAAGTGGCCTTTATTTCCACAGCAAAAAAAATCTTCCTGCATTCCTTAACAAACTTGTCCTCAAATGTTACATTGAACCAGTACTACTCTATGTAAGTGAAGCATGGAGAATAAATATGACATCACAAAAATCATTGGATGCAGCAGAAATGTGGTTCTTCTTCTTCTTCGTTCATTCTCAAACTCCTGCTGGATCTCCCTTGTAGCAGGACCATTGTCCTACTAGATTTCCAGCAGGATGTAGTCCAGAGAATGGAAATGCGCTGTGTCGTCGTTTTATTTGCGCCAATGGCACGACACACCTGTCTTCGGCGGGTGAAGTGTGGTTTATTCGAAGAATGTTACACATTCCTTGGACAGCAAAGATTACTAATGAAGAATGTCCTAAACGGATGAATGTGAAAAGATGCATTATTGATATTAGAAAACGACAGTCAACATTTATTTGGCACATAATGAGAAAATGAGTCATTGAGAATATAGTGACAACAGGAAAGATAGACGGTAAAAGATCAAGAGGAAGACCCAGAGAAAAGATATTGGACAGCTTGACTAAATGACTTCGATTGACGACACCAACAGAGATGATGACATATATGAGAGATCGATGTACATGGAGAAATATGATCGCCAACGCTATTCGGCACGGCACTTGATGATGACTTCTTAACAGGAAAACACGCAGTAATGAAAGTAGTAGAACGTTTTGTAAAATATTTGTACTGTATTTGGTACTGTATTTGGTTAGATTAATCCATTTGAAATTTCTAGGCACAATAAGAAAACTACGCCTGTTTGGTCATATAAAGAGACACAACTGTTTAGAAAGACAAATAATGGAGGGAAGAGTACCTGGGGAGAGGAGAAAGGGCAGACAAAGAAGACGATGGACTGACGACATTAAAGTTAACATGAATACATCGCTAGAAAATGCAAGCTTCATCGCCCAAGACAGAGAGGGGTTCATTCTTCTTCTGCGTTCGTTCTCAAACACCTGCAAATTAGCAGGATGTAGTCCGGCGAACGGAATGCGTTGTGTCATGGTTTATAGCATTGCTGCGATATCTGCGCATTTCGGCCTGACACATCCGACTTCAGCATGGCTTCGGGTCACTGACCCTATATGGGATGGGACAGCCAACTCCATCCCAAAACCTCCTTAGTCGCCTTTTACGACATGCGTGGAAGGTAACCAGTGTTTCTATTCTTTGCTCCCTTTCGGGCCCCTGCAACACACGGGCGATAGAGGTGTTCAGAGAGTTCATTGGGAAGACAACGTTCTGGAAGGAATACGTCACATGACATATTACTGTATTTGGTAACAATACATTCCTTTGCTTTGTCTGAAATATATTTTTGTAACTTGCTTACATTAACACACAGGTAGATCATATTTTTAATGCACTTAATTTCCAAATGGCATTGCGCCCTCCTTGAGATCACATCACGCCCCACAGGGGGGGGGGGGGCTCGCCTCCTAGTTTGGAATCCCCTGACCTAGATAGAATGCTAAGGCTTAAACAATGACTAGTGTAGGGACGTTTTCATGGAAGAACTAGTCTTGACAGCGATGTCCGCGCCTGCGTGTGCGCGCGCGCGATGGTGATTGAGTGTAAACATAACCGAACACCAGTAAAGACATGTGTACAGAAAGTAAAAATGACTTCAACGGTTGATTGTTTATTATTTCCGTAATTTCGTTGGTCGTCCTTGGCGTTTATTGGCATGCGACTCCAAGTATATAAATAATGACCAACGAAAACACGACAATAATCAAAAACGTCACAAATGAAGGCTTGTATACTTTCCGTACAGAGGTATTTACTGTAGACGGCCTCAGTATGACAGAGAACGCGAATGGGTGTGTTGCTGATCATCATCAAGCGCCGCATCCGCAACGAAGGGTGACTGCAACAGATCTCCAACATCCCGTCTTTTGTTTTGATGGTGCACTCTGCTAGACTGTAACCTGTCCATCGTGTGATGTTACTCTCCCACTTGTATCTCTGCCTACCACTTGCTCGCTTCCCTTTGACTGTACCCTAATGTAAGGCCTTCAATAAAGTGGCATGTCTTTTAGTGTTGCAGGTAGCGAATGAAAATATATGATATATTCGATCAGATCACACGCCGTCTCCACAACGAATGTGGGTCTACAATATATCTCCAACACAGCTGTTTCGTGTGGGTCTACAATGGATCTCCAACACATCCGTTTCGTGTGGGTCTACAATGGATCTCCAACACATCCGTTTCGTGTGGGTCTACAATGGATCTCCAACACATCCGTTTCGTGTGGGTCTACAATGGATCTCCAACACATCCGTTTCGTGTGGGTCTACAATGGATCTCCAAGACATCCGTTTCGTGTGGGTCTACAATGGATCTCCAACACATCTGTTTCGTGTGGGTCTACAATGGGTCTCCAACACATCTGTTTCGTGTGGGTCTACAATAGATCTCCAACACATCCGTTTCGTGTGGGTCTACAATGGATCTCCAACACATCTGTTTCGTGTGGGCCTACAATGGGTCTCCAACACATCTGTTTCGTGTGGGTCTACAATTGATCTCCAACACATCCGTTTCGTGTGGGCCTACAATGGATCTCCAACACATCCGTTTCGTGTGGGTCTACAATGGATCTCCAACACATCTGTTTCGTGTGGGTCTACAATTGATCTCCAACACATCCGTTTCGTGTGGGTCTACAATGGAACTCCAACACATGTTTCGTGTGGGTCTACAATGGATCTCCAACACATCCGTTTCGTGTGGGTCTACAATGGATCTCCAACACATCTGTTTCGTGTGGGTCTACAATGGATCTCCAACACATCCGTTTCATGTGGGTCTACAATGGATCTCCAACACATCCGTTTCGTGTGGGTCTACAATTGATCTCCAACACATCCGTTTCGTGTGGGTCTACAATGGATCTCAACACATCCGTTTCGTGTGGGTCTACAATGGATCTCCAACACATCCGTTTCGTGTGGGTCTACAATGGATCTCCAACACATCCGTTTCGTGTGGGTCTACAATGGATCTCCAGCACATCTGTTTCGTGTGGGTCTACAATGGATCTCCAACACATTTTGTCTCTTGTATCCTGACAATGTTGAAAAAAAAGTCAATATTTGAAATATATCTGCACCATGCCAACCAGCTGCTTAGATCTTATGAAGTCAGCATTGTTATACAGTGGATTCCTGGCCAATAAACACACCTGGCAATGACAAGGCAGACAGACTAGCAAAGAAAGGAGCTCAACAAGAACAGCCATATACACAAACAACCATACACACAGTTAAAATGATGTTGAAATCTGTGAACAAACAAAATTGGATGAACAGATGGGCCACGGGAAACACTGGGAGGGAAATCTATAAATATATGACCAGCCCAAATCCTGAAGACAACATGAACATCATGGAAAGGAAAGACCAGAGTATCATCTTCAGACTGCGCACACAACATGTACAGCTTAACAATCACCTGAACAGAATACAACCACAACACACTCCAGGGTGCCGGCTGTGCACTCATCCATATGAAACTGTTGACCACCACCTTTATGAATGTCCAGCGCTTGATGACGTCAAGAAAGTGCTTTGCCTTCCAGGGCCAGATGAATGGAACACCTTATATGGAACAAAACCACAGCTCACATGCATATATCACACAATGGCATTTGGGTCCATACAGCTGGATAAACAACCAATCAACAAAAGCAACACACAAAAACTACTTTGGCGATTTATGACCAAAAAGTTCATGAAATTTGTCATCAAAAGGCAGATGTCACACAGGAAATAAAACCTTTTTAGTCAAGCAGCCTCTTCAACTGTTGAATGCCCCCACCCCCTTCCGGCACCCATATCTTTGTTTTTGTCTGATACTATATAACCTTCAGGAGCGGGGCGTAGCGCCGTGGTTAGTGCACTGGCTTCGCATATGAGTGGTCCTGGTTTCATTCCCCAGTTGAGGAGGAAATATTTTTCAGCGAGATTGCAACGCCTTCCGGGTCGACCCAGCCTTAAATGGGTACCGGATTAATTTAGGAAGTAAAGACTACGAGGGAGAGTAGATGGCAACCACCCTCATGTATCAGAGCCACTAAAATGTGAGATCGCTAACACCTCACACCCCTACGACATTAATAAATGTTATGGGTTACTTTACTTTTCCGGGGGCAAAGACTACGAGGGAGAGGAGATGGCTCACGCCCTCATGTATCAGAGCCACTGAAATGTGAGATCGCAAACATCTCACACCCTTACGGCGTTAATAAATGTTATAGGTTAACATTTTACTTCAACTTGTCTTTTGAACAAGGCAGGGTCGTATTTGGGGGTGGCGTGAATGAGGGATTATAAACCCCACCCTTCCTGTGGTAAACAAAACAGATAATCCAAGATTTGCACACACACACACACACACTTTAGCAACCTCTTTACCTAAGATTATAACAACTGCAGAAAGTGGTTACGTGAAAAATCTGTATTTTCATAACTTTTCTATACGTTGTATGAGGATGGTGGGTTTAAGCCCCTCAGTGCCCCCCCCCCCCACGTATGGGGGATATGTGGGGAGCACTGAGGAAACCGAACATTAGCTTCAACAACGATATAGACTTTCCTTCCAAATATAAAAGTCGATTTTCATATGGATGAAGTCAGGAATTCAAATGTACCTGGAATGGAACACCGTCTACAAATGCAGTAACACTACCAACCAAGATAGGGAGGCTCCCGTGTTGTTACGTAATGTCAAAATAAAAGGCTGAGAAAAACTAAAGTGGATAGAGTTATGACCCTAGAATATACACTACATATTGTCTAATGGGAAAACAAGCATTAGAAGATGACTCATGTGACTATATCCTTGACTTTCATTGGCTGTCATGCAAAATTATAATCATAAAGACCACTGTAAATCACTGGAGTAATCACCTCTGTCATTAAGAAAGCGTGTTTTCCCATTAGCCAGTAGCTCTTCTATTGTCGGCGATCAGGACACAGCTCATAAAAAGATCACGTGACTGGAGATCACATGACTGCAACTTTCACAACTGGAAAAATATAATATTTCTTAAGTAATGTGATAGCTGCCACAATGTTCACGTTTACCAAACCATCTTTTTTTATACTTCCTCTCTCACTCTCCCCGGTACTCACTCAAATTAGAGGTATGAATTCACTGTAGAAGAAATCCCTCACTTCAAAAAATAATGTTATAGTTATTGCTTCAAGAAAAGGGGGGGGGGCGGTGTAACCGAACTAACCATCATCTTTCATTTCATAAATATAACAGCGTACTCTCGAAGCAACAACTCCTAAACGCCGTCCTCTAGAAGCACATCCTTCCAAACTCCCTCCTCTTGCAGCAACAACTCAACGTCGTCCTCTAGAAGCAAATCCTCCCAAACTCCCTCCTCTTGCAGCAACAACTCAACGCCGTCCTCTAGAAGCAAATCCTCCCAAACTCCCTCCTCTTGCAGCAACAACTCAACGCCGTCCTCTAGAAACAAATCCTCCCAAACTCCCTCCTCTTGCAGCAACAACTCAACGTCGTCCTCTAGAAGCAAATCCTCCCAAACTCCCTCCTCTTGCAGCAACAACTCAACGCCGTCCTCTAGAAGCAAATCCTCACAAACTCCCTCCTCTTGTAGCCATAAATCATAAACGCCGTCCTCTAGAAGCCAATACTCCCAAATTCCCTCCTCTCATAACAACAACTCAACGTCGTCCTCTAGAAACAAATCCTCCCAAAATCCCTCCTCTCATAACAACAACTCAACGCCGTCCTCTAGAAACAAATCCTCCCAAACTCCCTCCTCTTGTAACAACAACTCATAATCGTCACCCCCTAGAAACAAATCCTCCCAAACTCCCTCCTATTGTAGCAATATCTCCTAAAACTCCCTCCTCTTCTTACTTTTTTCTCTCACACACACACACACACACGAAATAATATTTAAGCATAATTCAGTTCGTCCGTCACAATTTTAAATGACAAGACTCGCTAATATAACCAAGATGGACTGGCATCGGCTGTTTGACAATCTCGCGTCTCACGGAAAATAGGTTTTATCTCCTCCCCTCCTCAAGCTAATTCCATCAAACTAAAGCAGATGAAACGCATAAAATGACAATCAATCATGCAAAACACTATTGTCGGGCCAGCAATCAATTTTTCTTATTCATAACATCTCAGCGCTAGCTTTCTTCTTCTTTCGTTCGCTAATAATGTCTATACCTGCAGTGTTGTTTCTTGTATAAATTGTTGGCTAATAATGTCTATACCTGCAGTGTTGTTTCTTGTATAAATTGTTGGCTAATAATGTCTATACCTGCAGTGTTGTTTCTTGTATAAATTGTTGGCTAATAATGTCTATATCTGCAGTGTTGTTTCTTGTATAAATTGTTGGCTAATAATGTCTATATCTACAGTGTTGTTTCTTGTATAAATTGGACAGTGTGTTCCATTTCTTGTTTTGTACCATAAAGTTTAACATTCATTTGTGTATCAGAAGGCCAGTATGTACATCTTAATGTATCACAGTTTGCACATTCTTGAAGGATATGTTCTGAAGTCTGGTTGGCTTGTCCACAATTACACTTTGCTGTTGTGCCACTTTTAAATTGTGTATACATATGGCTGTTTAGTCTATTGTGTCCAGTTCTGAGTCGAAATATGACGACCTGTTCTTGTCTGTTAAGTAGGTGGTAGTCGTCCCGTGGAGGTAAGTTAGGCTTTCGTTGTGCCTTTATCATGGATTTCTTTTGGTGATAGCTGATTGGTACATCCGGTTGCTGCATGTTAGCACCTTCCTTGGCGAGTTGATCAGCTCTCTCATTCCCTGCTATTCCATCAATGCTAACAATCTAGCAACTCTGTGGCCTGGCTTTCTAACGGAGTACTAACTAGCTGAATTAATGAGGCCTTCTTTTGCTACTTTTCTAGATTAATCCCATATTTTCCTTGACCAATATTTATATACTTGGAATCGCATGCCAAAAAATAGCAAAGGCTACTCCAAATATATAAATAGAAACCAATGGAAAACGTGACTATAATCAAAAACGTACCGAATAAAAGTCTGTTTACAGTTAGGTCTTCTATTTCCGACGGTCACGCCTGGATCTACTGAGCAACAACACCGACACCAGAACACATATTTACAGAGCTGTCCAAGCTTCGTTCTTCACAGAGCTGTCCAGGTTTCGTACTTCACAGAGCTGTCCAGGTTTCGTACTTCACAGAGCTGTCCAGGTTTCGTACTTCACAGAGCTGTCCAGGTTTCGTACTTCACAGAGCTGTCCAGGTTTCGTACTTCACAGAGCTGTCCAGGTTTCGTACTTCACAGAGCTGTCCAAGCTTCGTTCTTCACAGAGATGTCCGAACTTCGTTATTCACTGAGATGTCCGAACTTCGTTGTTCACAGAGCGAAAATCTGATTCACATGAGCGTCTCTGCAAAACAAACTGTGGGCAACCAGCAACGAGCTAAAATAAACTGCCGTATATACGACCAACATTCGATATGATTGTATAATTGTACACCTTGAAGAAAACTTGATTTGAGGGTAGAGACGAGCAAGAGATAGGCTGGTATACAAGCGGTACACAAACATCACAATAATGACAGGTTACAGTCTAGCAGAGTGCATCACCAAAGCAAGAGGTTTATACCTAGCACTACCCTACCCAGTACATTAAATCACACTGTCAGCAGCTCTAGCGCCATCAAATTGATTTTTATTAAATCACATACAAAACACATTTTAATTTAAATTTTGAAAAAACAAACAAATTGATTTGTTTGATATTGTGAAGAAGAAAACAAATGCACCACAGTGTTCATTGAAACGATGAAAGTGCACATGAAAATGAACGAATGACATTTTTTTGTCAAGCAAACTCGTTTCCCTTACTGGAGACATATCTCGGACCTTGGCCTTATTTATATGCATTATACAGTCTGGTATTATTTGTTCTTTTTGTTGTTGTTGTAAAGGTGCGACCTTGGGTTATTTTAGAAACGTCAATGGCAACGCTGTATTTCATATGTAGCACTATAGAAATATATTTTCATTCATTCATTCATTTTCCCTTTGCGCTGAAGTTAGCGCATAGGGCAGAGGTCAGATCTCTCCAATTCTGTCTGTTCAAAGCTATTCTGTGTAGTTCTTGAACAGTATGAATATTGGTTGTTTTACTTAGAAATAGAAATCTATGCAAATAAAAACAGATGTATCCCAGAATCCCAATACGGAGGTAGTGACGCAATCAGTTCTATTTTTAGAGATGACTATAAATCGTTTCCCCTACGTAAGCTGAATAACCGACTCATGATGTATTTCCAATATGAATTTTCTACCAGAACCTTTTAACGAGAGTTCTACAGGCCTTCTAACTAAACCGTAAACATGACCTAGGGGGTCATTTACATGCTTTATATTGGTCGGTCTTGGCTATTTTTGGCATGCGTCTCCAATTATGTAAATGGCGACCAATTAAAATCTCAAAAATAATTAAAAAAACGTAACGAACGGAGTCCTAATTACTTCTGTTAGAAGGCATTTACTGTCGAAAGACACAACCAGAAGTATTTGTTTCTCTATTAAGAACGACCACTATCGTACCATATACAAAAGTTAACACAATTTTATGTTTCATTAAGTTGGCGTCTACTAACCCACTACCTACCTACCTTTATAAAGATGTCTATCTATATATATATATATATATATATATATATATATATATATATATATATATATATATATATATATATATATATATATATATATATATATATATATATATATACACCTGCCTGCTTACACAACTTTTAGTTTATCTACATATCTGCCTGCTTCCACTATTTAGTTTATTTACACACATGCCTGCTTACACAACTTTTAGTTGATGTACATACCTGCCTGCTTACACAATCATCAGTTTATCTTTATACCTGCCTGTTTACACAATCATCAGTTTATCTTCATACATGCCTGCTTACACAATCATCAGTTTATCTTTATACATGCCTGCTTACATAATCATCAGTTTATCTTTAAACCTGCCTGCTTACATAATCATCAGTTTATCTACATACCTGCCTGCTTACATAATCATCAGTTTATCTACATACCTGCCTGCTTACATAATCATCAGTTTATCTACATACCTGCCTGCTTACATAATCATCAGTTTATCTACATACCTGCCTGCTTACATAATCATCAGTTTATCTACATACCTGCCTGCTTACACAATCATCAGTTTATCTACATACCTGCCTGCTTACATAATCATCAGTTTATCTATATTTATTTACTAGAAAATAACTGAGACATAACGTAAACATCGAGAAATAATAGCACAAACAACTACAGCGTCATAGTAAAGGTAGGACTGTCAAGAAGCATTATATCCATCGGGATTTTCCGTCTTGAATCAAGTCCATTTTCTGGACTCCATCGTACTGGAAATCTAGTTAGAACATTGTCCTGCTACAAGAGAGATCCGGTGGGAGTTTGAGAATGAACGCTGAGGAAGAAGAATCAAGTCGCATCAGTAGTTTACCTAGAAAACTATTCACCACAGATTGTCTTGCACGCTGATCTCAAGCACCGCCCCTTATCTTAGCTCAGTCGACTTTTTCTGCGCTTCTCATCAGCTGCCGATATGAAGTATACATAAAACCAACAAATGATCAGTCACATCAGGCAAGGTGAGTGACGATGTGTTAGATCATCACGCAGGAATATTCTGGAGAATGACTTGGTGAATATTCTACGGAAAAACCCGTCAATGATTGTTGACAACCGCCTCTTTACTGTAGCCTCCGTAGTTTGACATTTCTTATATCTCTAGATGACCATGGATACACACCTCTACTCAAAGACGTACGAACCAACGAATCCACCGGAACGTAAAATATGAGACATAGCACCGCGCAAACAATTAACCACTAGCCGAGACTATAATATTGTAGGGGTTAAGCATTCCAAGCAGCTCTCTCGCACAGTCGTTCTCCGCGTGGATTATAAGAGTTTTGATAAGTAACGAATAAGAAAAATTTGAAATTGGAGATACTTTGTGTGTGTGTGGGGGGAGAGACGGGAGAAGACACAAAAAAGTAACATTAGATAATATTTAAAAATAATAGAAAATATAACTATAATAATAAAAATATATAATAATCCTTGGCCTTGAAGAAAGCTGACATGCTTTATTTTAGGTCTCGGAGAAGGTGCGGTGACTACGGAAGAAATATGTCCCGAAAGGACGCCAGGGGTCGCGGGAGGTTGAGAATAACTGATGTAGCTCGTGTGAATCCTCTAAATAAATGGTTCCCAAAGTTAGCCACAAGGGGGGGGGGGGGAAGATACAATGTGAAATCTAGGAGTGGGTGCAGTCCAGAATACCTTTTATACAGGGTGTGTATAAGTCGCTGTGCATCGTTACCCTAGATACTCAAAAATTCATACGACCAATGTAAATGAATGCACATTGACTTGATGGAGAGATTTAGTACTTTGAGTCTTTGGGTCATGAAATGAATCTCTGGAGAAAACACTACATTTCACATAGTAAATAAAAGCTAATTGCTAGTAATTCCTGAGAATTAAACAACCCAAACCTATTTATATGAACCCAAAAAATATTCCTGTCGACTCAGCTGTAAATGAGTACCTGACGAATGAGCTAGGGGGAGGGGTAAAAACAGCAAGGAAGAGAACTGGTCACCCCACCTAATAGTTGCTGCGGCTTAGTACATGATGAGCTATCTTCATCCCCGACGGCAGATGACATGGGAACTATCTTTACCTTAGGAAAATATTATATCTTATACTTTAAGGCACCAACATTTTGACTAAGCCTGAAAGAAAAGCAAAAAAACAGCAACTGTGACCTATCGTGAATGTCTAAGAGGCGACTAAGGGGGGTTTGGGGTGGAGCTGGCTCCACGTCGCATAAGTCACTCGTATGTGAAGGCAGAAAGGCGTAGATATTACAGATGATATATAAGCACAATGCATCGTTTCTCATGAGTCAAGACCATCTGCAGTTTAGAAAATATCTGCACAAAATTAATTGGGACTTCATTCGTTACTTTGTAATTATTATCGTGGTTTCCGTTGGTCGCTATTTATATACTTGGGAGTCGCATGACACAAATAGTCAAGACGACTCTAAGTATATAAATAGTCACCAATAGATACACAACAATAATCAAACAACGAATGATGCTCTAATTAATTTTGTTCAGATGTCTTCTATACTGTAGATGGTCATACCTGTAGTATATCCAATTCTACGTGCAGTATGTTATCCTTAAATAAAATTCACAGGTTTCCATATAACAGACGTTCTTCTTCTTCTTCTGCGTTTGTTCTCATGCTCCTGCAGATTAGCAGGATGTAGTCCGGAGAACGGAATACGTTGTGTCATGGTTTACAGCATTGCTGCGATATCTGCGTCTTTCGGCCTGACACATCCGACTTCAGCATGATTTTGGGTCACTGACCCTATATGGGATGGGACATCCAACCCCAGTCGCCTCTTACGACGTACATGGAAGGTAAACAGTGCTGCTATTCTTTGCTCCCCTTTCAGGCCCCGGCCACACACGGGCTTAACAGACGTTCTAAACCTGGTGCTCTCGTAATGATATATGTAGTACTCGCATCACGCGAGGTGCAAAGTGCTCTCGTAATGACGTGTTTCTCGCATCATGCGAGTTACAAAGTACAAGCCAGCACCATGGTGCTCTCGTAATCACACATGTAGCTATCGCATTATGCGAGTTACAGTGCTCGAGTACTAATGATAGAGTTCCCTTTGCAATGCACACTAAACCGACACGAACTGTTGCTTTCAATGATTATGAGGGAAAGGAACAAGAGAAAGGGTTTGTATACGATGCAATGAAGATACAATATATAGGGGTGTATACAGTACACTATATGGTACCGTGCTCGCACACTCAGTATTACATCTGAGGACAGTTCTCGCACACTCAGTATTACATTTTGACGGTGCTCGCACACTCAGTATTACATTTTGGCGGTGCTCGTACACTCAGTATTACATTTTGGCGGTGCTCACACACTTGGTATTACTTGTGGGCAGTGCTTGCAGTATGAAAGGACTGAGAACCCCTGTGTAGAATATATTTTTGTTTACATCTCGCATAGAACGAAAAAATTATAGGATGTCAAGTATTAAGAGACGACGTGTTTATTAATATAAAGGAATCCATGCCGTAAAAAACAATGAACGTAACAATATCAATGCACTTAATTTAAAAAAAAAGCAAAACAGCAATCACAATCATCAAAACAATATCAATAATTCTTGGGAATTCCAGATAATGGGTTATGAGTAGGAGAAATAGATGTGTTTACAATGTGTGGCAGAACGGACACAGAAAACAATGACGTATACATATTAAGAGTACTGAGCACTTTTTCTAAGTATCACCCAACTATGCACCACGCAACACTATGGAAACCCGTGTGGGCATTTTTGTCAAAGTCGGGGTTATTTTATGATCACTTACATTACTGGTATCAATTTCTGAAAAGCATTTTCTGACATTACGCTTACCCCTACAGAATTCCATCAAGCCTTTTTGGTTCATGCCTTAAATTATTTCCGTGAATTTCATTGGTCAGCTTTTTTTTAGCTTGCGACACAAAGTGACCAGCGAAAACATAACAATAATTTTAAAAAAAACATCACGTATTAAGGCTGTCTGTTGTGTTTCTGATGGTAGGTCTTATTTGGCAACTTGCCTGACATAATTTAACCCTATTGAAGCCATACATTACATTATCTTCTGCGTTCGTTCTCAAACTCCATAGATTGGCAGGATGTAGTCCGGAGAACGGGATGCGTTGTGTGATGGTTTACAGCATTGCTGCGATATCTGCGCCTTTCGACCTGACACATCCGACTTCAGCATGGCTTTGGGTCACTGTCCCTATATGGGATGGGACAGCCAACTCCATCCCATAAATTCCTTCGTCGCATTTTACGACATGTGTGGAAGGTAAACAGTGTTGTCATTCTTTGCTCCCCTTTCGGGCCCCGGCAACACACGGGCAATATTAGATTATAATTCAAGAACTCTAGAAAATATATCAATGATCGGAATAACAACAGTTTACGGGACAAGACTTGTTGGAACAGTGGTCAAATATATTGAAAAACAGACTGAAATGGCTCGGCTATCTAATGAGAATGAACCTCTAATGGCCAGCGGCAATAGCATACAACATGAAAATGGAAACATCAAGATACAGAGGAAAACCAAGAAAAATGTTCATTGATGGAGTTAACACCATTCTAACAAGGCATAGTATTACCGTATATCAAGCGACCAAACGTGTCATAGCCCGAAAACCGAGTGTCATTCAATCCTGCGACGCCTCACAGCAAAAGCAAAGAAAAGACAATGGATAAAATGGTCGACACTGGTATCACAAACAAGTCCGTCTGCCCCTCAAAACCAGATACGCGGAACACGTT
Organism: Meghimatium bilineatum; assembly: GCA_034231615.1. Taxonomy (NCBI): domain Eukaryota; kingdom Metazoa; phylum Mollusca; class Gastropoda; order Stylommatophora; family Philomycidae; genus Meghimatium; species Meghimatium bilineatum. The sequence continues at coordinate 35,341,147 of CM067307.1, forward strand.
ATACAGAATACAACAGCAACGTATCATAGGTGATACATATATCACTGTGCCATTGGGAGGACACGAGTCCACACTGTGCTTGGTTATTACAGAGTGAATACGGTTGTAAAAGATGTGATGTTTGTCCTTCACTAGAACAAATACGGTTGTAGAAGATGTGATGTTTGTCCTTCACTAGAACAAATACGGTTGTAGAAGATGTGATGTTTGTCCTTCACTAGAACAAATACGGTTGTAAAAGATGTGATGTTTGTCCTTCACTAGAACAAATACGGTTGTAGAAAATGTGATGTTTGTCCTTCACTAGAACAAATACGGTAGTAGAAGATGTGATGTTTGTCCTTCACTAGAACAAATACAGTTGTAGAAGATGTGATGTTTGTCCTTCACTAGAACAAATACGGTTGTAGAAGATGTGATGTTTGTCCTTCACTAGAACAAATACGGTTGTAGAAGATGTGATGTTTGTCCTTCACTAGAACAAATACGGTTGTAAAAGATGTGATGTTTGTCCTTCACTAGAACAAATACGGTTGTAGAAGATGTGATGTTTGTCCTTCACTAGAACAAATACGGTTGTAGAAGATGTGATGTTTGTCCTTCACTAGAACAAATACGGTTGTAGAAGATGTGATGTTTGTCCTTCACTAGAACAAATACGGTTGTAGAAGATGTGATGTTTGTCCTTCACTAGAACAAATACGGTTGTAGAAGATGTGATGTTTGTCCTTCACTAGAACAAATACGGTTGTAAAAGATGTGATATTTGTCCTTCACTAGAACAAATACGGTTGTAAAAGATGTGATGTTTGTCCTTCACTAGAACAAATACGGTTGTAGAAGATGTGATGTTTGTCCTTCACTAGAACAAATACGGTTGTAGAAGATGTGATGTTTGTCCTTCACTAGAACAAATACGGTTGTAAAAGATGTGATGTTTGTCCTTCACTAGAACAAATACGGTTGTAGAAAATGTGATGTTTGTCCTTCACTAGAACAAATACGGTTGTAGAAGATGTGATGTTTGTCCTTCACTAGAACAAATACGGTTGTAGAAGATGTGATGTTTGTCCTTCACTAGAACAAATACGGTTGTAGAAGATGTGATGTTTGTCCTTCACTAGAACAAATACGGTTGTAGAAGATGTGATGTTTGTCCTTCACTAGAACAAATACGGTTGTAAAAGATGTGATGTTTGTCCTTCACTAGAACAAATACGGTTGTAGAAAATGTGATGTTTGTCCTTCACTAGAACAAATACGGTTGTAGAAGATGTGATGTTTGTCCTTCACTAGAACAAATACGGTTGTAGAAAATGTGATGTTTGTCCTTCACTAGAACAAATACGGTTGTAGAAGATGTGATGTTTGTCCTTCACTAGAACAAATACGGTTGTAAAAGATGTGATGTTTGTCCTTCACTAGAACAAATACGGTTGTAAAAGATGTGATGTTTGTCCTTCACTAGAACAAATACGGTTGTAAAAGATGTGATGTTTGTCCTTCACTAGAACAAATACGGTTGTAGAAGATGTGATGTTTGTCCTTCACTAGAACAAATACGGTTGTAAAAGATGTGATGTTTGTCCTTCACTAGAACAAATACGGTTGTAAAAGATGTGATGTTTGTCCTTCACTAGAACAAATACGGTTGTAAAAGATGTGATGTTTGTCCTTCACTAGAACAAATACGGTTGTAGAAGATGTGATGCCGGTCTACCATAGTCTATAAAACGGATATATATATATAAGAACTGAATGCTTTGTGTTGTGGTTAACATATAGCTGCGATATCTGTGCCTTTCGGACTGACACGCCCAACTGCAGCATGCCTGTGTGTCACTTTGATCACCCTAAATGTGATAGGACAGCCAACTCCATTCCATAACCTCCTCCGCTTAAGACATGCATAGAAGGTAAACAGTGTTGCTATTCTTTGTTCCCCCTCTCGAGCCATGACAACACACACGGGCGACTACAGGGACAACATAAAGACGGATTCTCTGGCCCCCATGTCACCGATGTTTTATATAATTTACCTTCACTTTTCTCAGGGACACTGTACTTTAGTAATCTCCCAGCTGAACATTATCCCTAAGGATTCATTACCTCAGATCTGATCCTCGGATGTAAAGCCACGTTAGCGGTATCGGTCAAGGATAACGATTCACTGAGTACAGCACAATAGTCTCGGGGTGGGGGGGGGGTGGGTCACATTTTACCGTTGTAGAAAACCACCCACCCACTTAGGGACGCTGCATGGAAGCAACAAACGGTTTCAGCGACGTCCCAATAATTGAATAAAGTTAATGGCTCTATGTAAATTCCGTAGGGCCTCGCTAATGAATAAATCGAAATACGCCTAGGGCCTGAGATATTTCTTTTGAGTAAGGGCAGTGGGTTCGCTTACAAATAGGTCATCTGTCCATTTTAGCGTGGCTATCGACATACTACAAGCCTTCTAGCTGAATTAATTTAGACCATGTCGGTCTACGCCTTGATATAACCGACATGGACACCAGTCCTAGGTTTAAAGAGTTCGGCCTCGTACAAATGAGGCGAAACCTCACTTAACAATTTGGACCCTGTTCGTTATGTTTTTGATTATTGATAGGATTTTGTACTTGGAGTTTCATGCCAAAAATTTATTTTTTGTAGGGTGACTTTTTATTTAAACCTTCTTGGTGGGTTTTTCCCCCTCCTTTTTTTTCTTTTTTGCTTAATTCTTAGTACTATAAGTAATGTTATGATTTCCTAATGGGATCGGCGGTTTCCTTTTTTTTTTTATTATTTAAAGAACAGATTATGGCAAAATAACCCCAGAACTCCAGATCTAAAAAAGAATGAGCTGTAACATTGCTGGTCTAGAGTTTAATTAAACATGGAAACTTTTAAAAACAACAACGCCGTGGTAAAGTTCTGGTGCGTTTGTACACGAAACAAATGATGGAAGAAAAAAATCTTCAAAGTATCAAAAATATACTGTGAGCATGAGCCTCTTTACGCCACAATGAATTTCCCCTCACAAATTTTTTTCTCACTCGCTCCAAGGCTCGCTTGGTGAATATTTCAGAACATCTGCACGAGCGTGTATTTCTGTCAGGATCCAGGAGAAGGATTAAAGACATTTAGTAGAACTCTTTTTAAAGTTGAGATGAAAATCAGAGTAAAACTGGGCATGAAAATAAAAAGTGGGAAGTCAAGTGAGAGCACAACGAAGCGTGGAGAAAGCATGTTCTAAAATAGATTTCTCTAAGGAAAAAACTCATCGGCTGTATTCATTCTTCTTCTGCGTTCGTTCTCAAACTCCTGCAGATTAGCAGGATGAAGTCGGGAGAACGGAATGCGTTGTGTCATGGTTTACAGCATTGCTGCGATATATACGCCTTTCGGTCCGACACATCCGACTTCAGCATAGCTTTCGTTCGCTGGCCATATATGGGATGGCACAGCCAACTCTATCCCATAACCTCCTTAGTCGCCTTTTACGACATGCATGGAAGGTAAACAGGGCGACTGTATTTATTCAAATATTACTTACGATAACTGAACTAAATATAATATATTTTTTTAATGGCAATGATTCTTCATCTGCGTTTATTCTGACACTTTTGCTGATTAACAGGTTCTAATTAGTAGGCCGTAAAGAGTTATGTCACGGTTTACAGCTTAGCTGCGATTCTACGCCTTTTTGTGCCACATATCCGATTTCATTAATTTGTAATAACTGCAGCGAAATTGAAATCCAACAGGCGAAACTTGGAACAGAGTACGGAAGTTGTGCTAATCACTGGTAACACACATAGGTCGACGTTTCGACCAACATGCTTTATCAGGAACGCATTCACAATATAATATGACGAGTAAGAACGGCACTACTGACGTTCACTTGGCAGAGCTAAATATCGATATAATCCAGAAGAGTAAAAACTAGAAGGTCAGAGGTGAAACAACACAAACAGAAAATCTACAAAACAACTAACAGAAAAATGACGGAACAAATGATATTTACCAGTACGATTGACGGACATTGATCCCAAAGAGATATGTCGCACCATATTGACATATGTGACGGTTCTAAAGCGCATGTTGGGTTCGATAATGTGACGTATTCTCTCCAGAAAGTTGTTTTCCCAATGAACCCCTTGAACCTTCTCTGTCTTGGGTCATGTGTCTTACATTTTCTAAGGACTTATTCATTTTATCTTTAATTTCGTCTGTCCATCGTCTTCTTGGTTCGGCCGTTTTCCTCCTCCCTGGTGCTTTGCTCTCATTTATTTGTCTTTCTAAACAGTTGTGTCTCTTTATATGACCAAAGACCAAACAGGTGTAGTTTTCTTTTTGCTATTGTGTTTTCTACTTTTTTTTTCTACTACTTCTACAACAGCTAACACTTTTCTACTTTTAATCAATTATTTCTACAACGAATACTACCCATTTCCCCACACCAACTAGTTTTCTCTATCAACAAACTAACAACTGCCCCTACATCAACCGCTGTGTTACTATTTCCTCAACAACGTCCTCCCGTTGAGCTCCAGCGATACACGAGACATTGTCGTATTGACAGTTCCTATCTTTACACGTGCGAGAGTAAACCTTTAAATTATTTGGGCGAAAACAAAAAGAAAATACAGGAAAGAAAAACAAGTGCATGGAAATGACGCTAAGACATTGGAATTCCGAGTAAGCATTAATACAATCTAACAAGATTACAACTGAGACCTTCGGCTGTAACGACTTCTGTACAGAACGTAAACATGATCTCATTCGTTACGTTATTGTCATGAATTTCGTTGGTCACTATTCATATACTTGGAGTCGCCGCACGCCCCCCCCCCAAAAAAAAAGTCACGGCCTACCAACAAAATTCCCGGATATTTTCTAGGTCATGTTTATTTTTGTACAGTTTTACAATTTTATACTTTTATAAAAAACTACTTCTACATCGGCTAGCATTTTACAATTTTCTGCTTTGAGCCCGATCATGTTACAACCTTACAGTTAGTATTGGTGAAGATGGTCTAAAACTGTGTTTTTCAACGTGGGGGCACACGATCCACCGGAGATAATTGGGGAAAAAGAAAATTGGGAACTCAATTTTTGAATATTTTTTAAAAAAATATGTATATTTTTACATATGGGGGCTTCGGAATTTTAGAAAAACTTGGGTGTGGCATGGTTAAAATAAAAAGTTGGGAAACACTTTTGTAGAACATAGAGACGGCAGACAACTAGGTGTGCTTTGACAGTGATTTTGTTTCTTATTCACTAAGAACAAGACCAGCAAATAAAGGACAAAGTACATGATATACTAGCTTTACATGAGATCACATAAGTAACACCCCCCCCCCATACACACGTCACAGTTAGAAAAACTGTTTATTTTCTGGAATATTCTTGAAATGTGGCTTTTTACAAAAAAAGCTTGATGGGAGTCAATAAGCTTAGCGAATTTAACCTTTTTTCTTGACTGTAATTAGTTACACAAACGTGGCTTATGACCAGATTCATACATACATTGTTGAGTATATATATATATATATATATATGGTGTTCGTCCGTCGTAATCGACGATAACAAAAAACTCAACCATAATAATAATAACAGCAATACATATATATATATATATATATACCCCAATTCCATCTTGTTGTAAGCTCTCTTATGGGAACTTGATAATTGATATATATTCACATAAACATATATATATATATATTCGCGTGTGTATATGTAAATATATATTGACGATCAACTTGCCATAAGAACTTACAACAAGATGGAATCGGGATAGAGAGCCAAGTGCTGACCTAGAAAAAGATGGATAAACAACATCAAGACCATCCTGAATATACGTGACTACACATCAACCAGAGCAACATATCTGGTTGTGAAACGTAGTCTACATCTTCACAAACACCTACATTCAACGACAAGTGTGGAAGTTACGACAACACCACCTGGGGATAGACAATGCAATTGTATGTTACTTCAGTTATAACGGTTCCGGTGTCAGGTAACGACCATAAACATAGCATGCGGTTGCGTCTGTGGGTTTCACCAAACAAACCAACCATGCAACAGAAACCCTTAGTAGATGACATGCCTTTATATTGAGGTTATCCTTTTATAGAAGCTTCATGGCACGTCATCTATTCAATCCCGTAGCCGTAACCTTCGATAACAATTACCATGTTGTTCCGACAGGCCGACGTTGTGCTTGAACTAGTAACGGGCACGGCGGGAGTGGGAGGAACAACAAAGAAACCTGTCGCAGGGGCCAGAGTTGTGCCTTATGTCGACGTCTGTTTCACCGACATTAGACTCGAAACAACATTTAGTCGTATGGCTACTGGAACAGAGAGCGGAGCACTTATGGGAATGCCCCACGTGCTGTGAGGCAAGTTTTTAAATCAAAAGGGAGCAAAGAATAGCAATATTTTGACCTATCAAGCGCGTCGTAAGACGTGACTAACAATGTCTCAGGACGAAAATCGCCGAGCATCCGTCAGTGACACAAAAGCGAGACTGATTATTGATTAGAAACAAGCATTGCCGCACAAGGGGAATTCCCATAAATTCTCTGCTTGCAATTACGTCATGCGTCTAAAAGTATACAGTATAAACTCAGTGTTTTAGTCAGTTGTTGGCTATTCTAGTCTTTCCAGTAACGGCGTACTTTCTCCCCCTTTGCTCTGGTCTACATTTCTATCATTCTCTGAAACATGTACATTGTCTATTTGTTTCAGAATTCTCTTTAAAAAACTTGCAGTGTATCCATAACTGCTATAATTAATTCTTCCCGCTCTCTTCACCGAAGACGGATGTTGACGCCAAGACTAGAAGTGCAGATATCGCAGACTAGCTATAGGCCACGACACAACGTTTTCCGTTATCTGGACTATACCCTGCTACCCAGCAAGAGTTTGAGAATGAACGCAAAGGTATCACTACTTTTCGCCCTAAGAACGGGGGCATACATGTTAATTGAATTAGCTCACTCGTCGCCCGTGTGTTGCCGAGGCCCGAAAGAAGAGTAAAGAATAGCAACACTGTTTACCTTCCACGCATGTTGTAAAAGGCGACTAAGGAGGTTATGGGGTTGGCTGTCCCACCCCATATAGGGTAAGTGACCCAAAGCCATGCTGAAGTCGGATGTGTCCGGCCGAAGGCGCAGATATCGCAGCAATGCTGTAAACCATGACACGGCGCATTCCGTTCTCCGGACTACATCCTGCTAATCTGCAGGAGATATCGCAGCAATGCTGTAAACCATGACACAGCGCATTCCGTTCTCCGGACTACATCCTGCTAATCTGCAGGAGTTTGAGAACGAACGCAGTTGAAGAAGCTTACTCGTGACAGTACTACAGGCCTTCTAACTGAATTAAATCGGACCCCCGTTCTTTACGTCTTTGATTATTGTAGGGGTTTTGATTGGACGCTATTTACATACTTGGAGTCGCATGCCAAAAATAGCCAAGGTCAACCAATAGATTTCACACAAATTGAAAACTAGTTCATATTTACGTTTTAGTTGACAGGTCTCCTATACCGTCATCGGTCACGGCTCACTTTTGCTAGAGCATGTTTCTCATAATTAGCCTGCTCTCTTTCTCTCTCCGCGACTTGAGTTATATTTTTTCTCAATTTTCCTGCTTGTCGCAGAAGGTTTGATATATTTCTGTATCAGATGCTTGAAACCGGGGGTGACTCACAACAGTTCAATCAATCGACATGTGCCACAGATCTCTGAGTACAAGGATATATTATGAAATGTGCCGCATCACTGTAATTTTTGCAAACAGACACTGTTTGAGGGGGGGGGGAATTACTTTACAGTACATATGGTAAGTTAATATTGAAAACAAAAATATCTACAAAAAGGGATATATATCAATTTTATTCCTATAGGAAATTTTATTAACAGGATATTGGTGGCTGGGGTAACACAGGGCAAAGATCATAATGAATTTAAAAATATGTATAATAAGATATGTCAAATTGGTCATTTGGTTCATTACGGAAGATGCGTCCACATTTTTTTTTACGAACAATACACAAGATCGACGTTTTGACCAAAAGGTCTTATCAAGATAGAGACGAACAAACACACAGATTGAAACAGCAAAATCAAATATAAAACCAACAGATCTGGAGAACAAAATCAAAGGAGACTACATGCAAGCAATGTAATATAAAACCAACAGATCTGGAGAACAAAATCAAAGGAGACTACATGCAAGCAATGTAGTATAAAACCAACAGATCTGGAGAACAAACAAAATAAGATAAGATTAGGCCCGAAAATGCTGGAATGATCTCCGGATATAGACGGCCCTTAAACCCTAGTGAAAATGTGTGGGTGCATATAAAAACATAAAGTTGCCGGAAAACAACCGACATTTTAAAGACATTTGTCGAGGTTATTAAGAATGTTTAAATTCGCGACACCTGTTTATTGCCAAGGACTCATCTTCAGAATTCCTCGGCGCATTCAGTCAGTTATATGCGTCCACAATTTTTGACGAAACAAACCATACATTTAACGAAATTAACTTTCGCTAAGGGCGTATACAACGCAGCATCTATCGATCTGCACGCAATACACCGAGAGCTCCCCCCCTCCCCTTTCCCTTTCCTGGACACCCTTGGTGGTAAACAGGAAATTGGTGGCTGGGGTAACACAGGGCAAAGATCATAATGAATAAAAATATGTATAAGTATTACCACAATAAGTCATAAAACAACATAACAACGAGACACAGTAACAGATGACGTTTCGACCAAAAATCCTTTGTCATGACAAACAAAGGACAACAGTAAAGAACTCTTACATAGAGACACACATGGGGACAATAGGAAGAAAAAAAGGGAGAGGGACAGTAGTGAAGAGATGACGGGGGAACCAAAAAAAGGACAGCATGACAGGGGAAAAGAGAGCGTGAAAGGATGGATACATAAATTACTAAATAATGTCAGAGAACGATATGAGACACAAGGTATTCAACAAAAACTAACTTACAAGTGGACAATGCATGCCTATTTTCTTTTCTGAATAGCGTTTACATCATTTTGATAGGAACATTGCTGTTAGCGCTTAACTGTTGACCACAGAAGTTGTTATAATAAAGAAACTGTTGACCACAGAAATTGTTATAATAATTAAATAAACGGTTGACCACAGGCGTTGTAATAATAATTAAACTTTTGACCAAAGAAGTTGTAATAATAATTAAACTTTTGACCAAAGAAGTTGTAATAATAATTAAACTTTTGACCAAAGAAGTTGTAATAATAATTAAACTGTTGACCACAGGCGTTGTAATAATAATTAAACTGTTGACCACATGCGTTGTAATAATAAATTTAAAAAATAACGTAGACATTACTTTTCCACAATTTTTTTATTTTAGGAAACACCTCATCGTCTCTTCTTCTGTGTTTGTTCTCAAACTCCTGCAGATAAGCAGGATGTAGTCCGGAGAATGAAATGCGTTATGTCATCGTTTACAGCTTTGCTGAAATATATGCGTCTTTCCGTCTGAAACATCCGACTTCAGTGTGCCTTCTTGGTCAATGGGAAGGGACAGCGTCAACTACACTCTATAAGATCCCTAGTCGCCTTTAATGACATGAATGGAAGACAAATATTGGTGTTATTCTTTGCTACCTCTCCAGACGCTCCGACTACGTGCGTCTTCTACATTTCAGTACCATTGCCACTTTCGTTACGTTTGAACCACGTCCAAGTTCGAGCTATGAAACTGCCAAACCAACCTCGTCATCACGTAACCCAGCAGGAGTTGCCAAGAAAGCTACCAAAATTATATATGCGAAAGGTGAAAACAATGCAATAGGTTTCACGAATGGCAAAACGAAGTTTCACGAATGGCAAAACGAAGTTTCACGAATGGCAAAACGAAGTTTCACGAATTACTAAAAGCGCACGCAAATCATTCAAAGATATTTATCACACAAAAAAAAAAACCACAAATCACTAAAACCAGCCAACACAAATCAATAACAATAATTGTATTTTATTTACAGTAACAACAAATACAGAGTCCGCGTTTCGACAGAAAAGGGCCATTAAAGTAAACAAAATATAGCACGCGTGTAAAATACGACATAAAGCGTGTAGAAAACCAAAATCTACCTACAGCATGATACATTATGTAAAGAGCATACAAAACGTACTTCTTTCCTTGGATATCAAGACAAACAGACCTACGTCATAATATCAGGCCTTGCTGATAATCTTTTCCTATTGATAAACCATCTCTTCAGAACTTCACCGTCCTAGTGGTGATTATCTCGACTGTTTGTTCACTTGTCTCCCCTAGCGATCAAGCTAAATCCCCTATTATCTCCGCGCCGTGTTCACAGAAGATTTGTGTAGACCCTCAAAGTGCTCTAACGTTTCACACAGCAAACACCACAATCCGAGAACTCTAGCCCTACTTGTGTTGTGTGTGAAATAAGCTCCTTTTTTCAGATTCATAGCTTCTGGTGTATAGCGATGTGTCTGTTATTAAAGAGATGGATGGGAATTGTTGTTTTTTTTGTGTCTATATATCTATACGCTGTGGCCCTTGTTTGCCTTGCTTTGCCAAGGCTGGAAGAGTTTTCTGGACATGGCCTTCCTGTGTGCTGTTTTCATTACGGAAAACATTTTATTTTGAAACAAACCATACATTATTTAACGAAATTAACTTTCGCTAAGGGTGTATACAACGCAGCATCTATCGATCTGCACGCAATACACCGAGAGCCCCCCTTTCCCTTTTCTGGACACCCTTGGTGGTAAACAGGAAATTGGTGGCTGGGGTAACACAGGGCAAGGATCATAATGAATAAAAAATATGTATAAGTATTACCGAAATAAGTCATAAAACAACATAACAACGAGACACCGTGACAGATGACGTTTCGACCAAAAATCCTTTGTCATGACAAACAAAGGACAACAGTAAAGAACTCTTACATAGAGACACACATAGTGATGATAGGAAGAAAAAAAGGGAGAGGGACAGTAGTGAAGAAATGACGGATGAAGCAAAGATAGGACAGTATGACAGGAAGATGAAAGTTGTAAGTAAGTGCACAGAAAAAGTGGAAATACATAAGATATAATGCGAATAAAATAAAAATGATTTAGCTCGGTAGTAGTTTGCGATGAAAAGAGAGACGAGAAAAGTGGGAACTGGAGACGACAAGTTAAATAGCAAATTGTGGCCTGTTACCACACATTCAGGGACGCAGATGCAGAAAGGTCATCCGCGGGCTATAAGACGCAATGAAACTTGAGTGGACAAAGGCCCGACAAATCACAGACAGGGAGCATATGAGAATGCGCGGCAAACAAGAACCTAAGCGCAAGGCAGTGCTGTAGTCGTCAAAAGGTTCAGGTAATGAACCCATCATTTGACTATTCCCATGATTTTCATTGGTCACTATCATTACCATTTAATGAAAACCACTCGAATAGTCAAATGAGTCATTTCAGAGGGCTTGATTTCCCATTAGCCAATGTGTCTAATTATTGACGATCATGATTAGCTATGCCATTATATATGTCACAGAGACATAGTGTCACACTGAAGTCGAAAGTGTAGAGAAAACAAATGGATATCTCTCGATCATGTCAACCACGATATGGCGCACCATGTTCACAAAATGACAAGCCAATGTTTTACCCCCCCCCCCCCACCCTTGAGTAGGAGACATTTTCCTCAAAGAATTATTCGTTCTCAAACTCCTATAGATTAGCATAGCAGGGTGTAGTCCGGAGAACGGAATGCGTTGTGACACGGTTTACAGCATTGCTGCGACTTCTGCGTCTTTCGGTCTGACATAACCGACTTCAGCCTGGCTTTGGATCACTAACCGTATATGGGATGGGACAACCAACCCCATCCCATAACTTCCTTAGTCGCCTCTTACGACATGCATTGAAGGTAAACAGTGTTGCTATCCTTTGCTTCCCTGTAGGACATCGACAACACTCGGGCGATCCTGCTAATCTAAAGTTGTTTAAGAACGAGCATAGGCGAAGAATAAGGCTGAATGCCAGACAAAAGCAAGCGAGGGACTAGTCAAATGAGCCATATTAGAAGGCTATCCGCCGAAAACGGATGTGCCGGGACATTAGCGCAAATAAAATGGCGACTCAGTGCATTTCCATCCTCTGGACTACATCCTACTGGAAATCTAGTAGAATCATTGCCCTGCTAAAAGAGAGATCCAGCGGGAGCTTGAGAATGAACGATGAAGAAGAAGGCTTGGTTTCCCATTAACCAATATGTCTCACATTGCCGATGGTCACGCTCGGATTTGTGTGAATCCAATAATTCTTATGGCTGACGGAAATTGAATCAGGCCCGTTCTAGTAGCACCGAATCGCCTTGCAACTCAAGTAAACAGATTTTCCGTACTTGACCAACCACATCCAGATAAAAATCATTCGGTGCCGCTAGAACGGACCTTGTTCAATTCCCGTCACCCGTAAGAATTATTTTCATTTATCCTCATGTTTCCTACTTGAGTGAATCCAGCGAATATGTTTGCGCCATATCTGTGTGTACCACAGATTGATGGAATGAACAAATGTAGCCTTTAATCTGACAAAGAGTGATCTCACATGACGTGAATTACACAATGAATGACATCATTCAAATAAAAGACAGGCTTTATACATCAAGTGAGAACTAGGCGTGGAGAAAATGGGTGAATAAATTACATTTATTCCCGCTATTTCATTCCTGCTGTGAGATATGCAATGATGATTTTGTGTTACAAGTTGTAGGGTTAAAAAAAAAACTGGAGCAAACAACAGCAACATTGTGAACAATCATGCGTGTCGTGAGAGGCGACTCAGGAAGCTTGGCTGAAGTTGGATATTCTACGCCATAAGCAAAAAAGTCACCCGAAACGTCATGATGACATAAGAAGTGTCAGAAAACTAAAAGGCAGACAGTCGCGGTCAACTGTAAAGAATCATCATAATTATCAAGTGCCGTCAACGCATCGAACTTGGCTGCAACGAGCTTTCAGTATTTTGCTTTGGTGGTGCACTCTGATTGCTCACCAATTGCTCACCTCCCCTCGATTGTACCTTCATGTAAGGTCTTCAATAAAGTGCCATGTTTTCTAATCTGTCCAAACATTTGTTCTATTATTTTTACTTCCCTTTTTTTTAGTTCATTCTCAAACTTCCACTGGGTCTCACTTGTAGCAGGACAATTGTCCAACTAGATTTCCAGTAGGATGTAGTCCAGAGATCTCACTTGTAGCAAGACAATTGTCCTACTAGATTTCCAGTAGGATGTAGTCCAGAGATCTCACTTGTAGCAGGACAATTGTCCAACTAGATTTCCAGTAGGATGTAGTCCAGAGATCTCACTTGTAGCAGGACAATTGTCCAACTAGATTTCCAGTAGGATGTAGTCCAGAGATCTCACTTGTAGCAGGACAATTGTCCTACTAGATTTCCAGTAGGATGTAGTCCAGAGATCTCACTTGTAGCAGGACAATTGTCCTACCTAGATTTCCAGTAGGATGTAGTCCAGAGATCTCACTTGTAGCAGGACAATTGTCCTACTAGATTTCCAGTAGGATGTAGTCCAGAGATCTCACTTGTAGCAGGACAATTGTCCTACTAGATTTCCAGTAGGATGTAGTCCAGAGATCTCACTTGTAGCAGGACAATTGTCCTACTAGATTTCCAGTAGGATGTAGTCCAGAGATCTCACTTGTAGCAAGACAATTGTCCTACTAGATTTTCCAGTAGGATGTAGTCCAGAGATCTCACTTGTAGCAAGACAATTGTCCTACTAGATTTCCAGTAGGATGTAGTCCAGAGATCTCACTTGTAGCAGGACAATTGTCCAACTAGATTTCCAGTAGGATGTAGTCCAGAGATCTCTCTTGTAGGCAGGACAATTGTCCAACTAGATTTCCAGTAGGATGTAGTCCCAGAGATCTCACTTGTAGCAGAGGACAATTGTCACTACTAGATTTCCAGTAGGATGTAGTCCAGAGATCTCACTTGTAGCAGGACAATTGTCCAACTAGATTTCCAGTAGGATGTAGTCCAGAGATCTCACTTGTAGCAGGACAATTGTCCAACTAGATTTCCAGTAGGATGTAGTCCAGAGATCTCCTCACTTGTAGCAGGACAATTGTCCTACTAGATTTCCCAGTAGGATGTAGTCCAGAGATCTCACTTGTAGCAGGACAATTGTCCTACTAGATTTCCAGTAGGATGTAGTCCAGAGATCTCACTTGTAGATCTCACTTGTAGCAGGACAATTGTCCTACTAGATTTCCAGTAGGATGTAGTCCAGAGATCTCACTTGTAGCAGGACAATTGTCCTACTAGATTTCCAGTAGGATGTAGTTCCAGAGATCTCACTTGTAGCAGGACAATTGTCCCTATCCTAGATTTTCCAGTAGGATGTAGTCCAGAGATCTCACTTGTAGCAGGACAATTGTCCTACTAGATTTCCAGTAGGATGTAGTCCAGAGATCTCACTTGTAGCAGGACAATTGTCCTACTAGATTTCCAGTAGGATGTAGTCCAGAGATCTCACTTGTAGCAGGACAATTGTCCTACTAGATTTCCAGTAGGATGTAGTCCAGAGATCTCACTTGTAGCAGGACAATTGTCCTACTAGATTTCCAGTAGGATGTAGTCCAGAGATCTCACTTGTAGCAGGACAATTGTCCTACTAGATTTCCAGTAGGATGTAGTCAGAGATCTCACTTGTAGCAGGACAATTGTCCTACTAGATTTCCAGTAGGATGTAGTCCAGAGATCTCACTTGTAGCAGGACAATTGTCCTACTAGATTTCCAGTAGGATGTAGTCCAGAGATCTCACTTGTAGCAGGACAATTGTCCTACTAGATTTCCAGTAGGATGTAGTCCAGAGATCTCACTTGTAGCAGGACAATTGTCCTACTAGATTTCCAGTAGGATGTAGTCCAGAGATCTCACTTGTAGCAGGACAATTGTCCTACTAGATTTCCAGTAGGATGTAGTCCAGAGATCTCACTTGTAGCAGGACAATTGTCCTACTAGATTTCCAGTAGGATGTAGTCCAGAGATCTCACTTGTAGCAGGACAATTGTCCTACTAGATTTCCAGTAGGATGTAGTCCAGAGATCTCACTTGTAGCAGGACAATTGTCCTACTAGATTTCCAGTAGGATGTAGTCCAGAGATCTCACTTGTAGCAGGACAATTGTCCTACTAGATTTCCAGTAGGATGTAGTCCAGAGATCTCACTTGTAGCAGGACAATTGTCCTACTAGATTTCCAGTAGGATGTAGTCCAGAGATCTCACTTGTAGCAGGACAATTGTCCTACTAGATTTCCAGTAGGATGTAGTCCAGAGATCTCTCACTTGTAGCAGGACAATTGTCCTACTAGATTTCCAGTAGGATGTAGTCCAGAGATCTCACTTGTAGCAGGACAATTGTCCTACTAGATTTCCAGTAGGATGTAGTCCAGAGATCTCACTTGTAGCAGGACAATTGTCCTACTAGATTTCCAGTAGGATGTAGTCCAGAGATCTCACTTGTAGCAGGACAATTGTCCTACTAGATTTCCAGTAGGATGTAGTCCAGAGATCTCACTTGTAGCAGGACAATTGTCCTACTAGATTTCCAGTAGGATGTAGTCCAGAGATCTCACTTGTAGCAGGACAATTGTCCTACTAGATTTCCAGTAGGATGTAGTCCAGAGATCTCACTTGTAGCAGGACAATTGTCCTACTAGATTTCCAGTAGGATGTAGTCCAGAGATCTCACTTGTAGCAGGACAATTGTCCTACTAGATTTCCAGTAGGATGTAGTCCAGAGATCTCACTTGTAGCAGGACAATTGTCCTACTAGATTTCCAGTAGGATGTAGTCCAGAGATCTCACTTGTAGCAGGACAATTGTCCTACTAGATTTCCAGTAGGATGTAGTCCAGAGATCTCACTTGTAGCAGGACAATTGTCCTACTAGATTTCCAGTAGGATGTAGTCCAGAGATCTCACTTGTAGCAGGACAATTGTCCTACTAGATTTCCAGTAGGATGTAGTCCAGAGATCTCACTTGTAGCAGGACAATTGTCCTACTAGATTTCCAGTAGGATGTAGTCCAGAGATCTCACTTGTAGCAGGACAATTGTCCTACTAGATTTCCAGTAGGATGTAGTCCAGAGATCTCACTTGTAGCAGGACAATTGTCCTACTAGATTTCCAGTAGGATGTAGTCCAGAGATCTCACTTGTAGCAGGACAATTGTCCTACTAGATTTCCAGTAGGATGTAGTCCAGAGATCTCACTTGTAGCAGGACAATTGTCCTACTAGATTTCCAGTAGGATGTAGTCCAGAGATCTCACTTGTAGCAGGACAATTGTCCTACTAGATTTCCAGTAGGATGTAGTCCAGAGATCTCACTTGTAGCAGGACAATTGTCCTACTAGATTTCCAGTAGGATGTAGTCCAGAGATCTCACTTGTAGCAGGACAATTGTCCTACTAGATTTCCAGTAGGATGTAGTCCAGAGATCTCACTTGTAGCAGGACAATTGTCCTACTAGATTTCCAGTAGGATGTAGTCCAGAGATCTCACTTGTAGCAGGACAATTGTCCTACTAGATTTCCAGTAGGATGTAGTCCAGAGATCTCACTTGTAGCAGGACAATTGTCCTACTAGATTTCCAGTAGGATGTAGTCCAGAGATCTCACTTGTAGCAGGACAATTGTCCTACTAGATTTCCAGTAGGATGTAGTCCAGAGATCTCACTTGTAGCAGGACAATTGTCCTACTAGATTTCCAGTAGGATGTAGTCCAGAGATCTCACTTGTAGCAGGACAATTGTCCTACTAGATTTCCAGTAGGATGTAGTCCAGAGATCTCACTTGTAGCAGGACAATTGTCCTACTAGATTTCCAGTAGGATGTAGTCCAGAGATCTCACTTGTAGCAGGACAATTGTCCTACTAGATTTCCAGTAGGATGTAGTCCAGAGATCTCACTTGTAGCAGGACAATTGTCCTACTAGATTTCCAGTAGGATGTAGTCCAGAGATCTCACTTGTAGCAGGACAATTGTCCTACTAGATTTCCAGTAGGATGTAGTCCAGAGATCTCACTTGTAGCAGGACAATTGTCCTACTAGATTTCCAGTAGGATGTAGTCCAGAGATCTCACTTGTAGCAGGACAATTGTCCTACTAGATTTCCAGTAGGATGTAGTCCAGAGATCTCACTTGTAGCAGGACAATTGTCCTACTAGATTTCCAGTAGGATGTAGTCCAGAGATCTCACTTGTAGCAGGACAATTGTCCTACTAGATTTCCAGTAGGATGTAGTCCAGAGATCTCACTTGTAGCAGGACAATTGTCCTACTAGATTTCCAGTAGGATGTAGTCCAGAGATCTCACTTGTAGCAGGACAATTGTCCTACTAGATTTCCAGTAGGATGTAGTCCAGAGATCTCACTTGTAGCAGGACAATTGTCCTACTAGATTTCCAGTAGGATGTAGTCCAGAGATCTCACTTGTAGCAGGACAATTGTCCTACTAGATTTCCAGTAGGATGTAGTCCAGAGATCTCACTTGTAGCAGGACAATTGTCCTACTAGATTTCCAGTAGGATGTAGTCCAGAGATCTCACTTGTAGCAGGACAATTGTCCTACTAGATTTCCAGTAGGATGTAGTCCAGAGATCTCACTTGTAGCAGGACAATTGTCCTACTAGATTTCCAGTAGGATGTAGTCCAGAGATCTCACTTGTAGCAGGACAATTGTCCTACTAGATTTCCAGTAGGATGTAGTCCAGAGATCTCACTTGTAGCAGGACAATTGTCCTACTAGATTTCCAGTAGGATGTAGTCCAGAGATCTCACTTGTAGCAGGACAATTGTCCTACTAGATTTCCAGTAGGATGTAGTCCAGAGATCTCACTTGTAGCAGGACAATTGTCCTACTAGATTTCCAGTAGGATGTAGTCCAGAGATCTCACTTGTAGCAGGACAATTGTCCTACTAGATTTCCAGTAGGATGTAGTCCAGAGATCTCACTTGTAGCAGGACAATTGTCCTACTAGATTTCCAGTAGGATGTAGTCCAGAGATCTCACTTGTAGCAGGACAATTGTCCTACTAGATTTCCAGTAGGATGTAGTCCAGAGATCTCACTTGTAGCAGGACAATTGTCCTACTAGATTTCCAGTAGGATGTAGTCCAGAGATCTCACTTGTAGCAGGACAATTGTCCTACTAGATTTCCAGTAGGATGTAGTCCAGAGATCTCACTTGTAGCAGGACAATTGTCCTACTAGATTTCCAGTAGGATGTAGTCCAGAGATCTCACTTGTAGCAGGACAATTGTCCTACTAGATTTCCAGTAGGATGTAGTCCAGAGATCTCACTTGTAGCAGGACAATTGTCCTACTAGATTTCCAGTAGGATGTAGTCCAGAGATCTCACTTGTAGCAGGACAATTGTCCTACTAGATTTCCAGTAGGATGTAGTCCAGAGATCTCACTTGTAGCAGGACAATTGTCCTACTAGATTTCCAGTAGGATGTAGTCCAGAGATCTCACTTGTAGCAGGACAATTGTCCTACTAGATTTCCAGTAGGATGTAGTCCAGAGATCTCACTTGTAGCAGGACAATTGTCCTACTAGATTTCCAGTAGGATGTAGTCCAGAGATCTCACTTGTAGCAGGACAATTGTCCTACTAGATTTCCAGTAGGATGTAGTCCAGAGATCTCACTTGTAGCAGGACAATTGTCCAACTAGATTTCCAGTAGGATGTAGTCCAGAGATCTCACTTGTAGCAAGACAATTGTCCTACTAGATTTCCAGTAGGATGTAGTCCAGAGATCTCACTTGTAGCAGGACAATTGTCCTACTAGATTTCCAGTAGGATGTAGTCCAGAGATCTCACTTGTAGCAGGACAATTGTCCTACTAGATTTCCAGTAGGATGTAGTCCAGAGATCTCACTTGTAGCAGGACAATTGTCCTACTAGATTTCCAGTAGGATGTAGTCCAGAGATCTCACTTGTAGCAGGACAATTGTCCTACTAGATTTCCAGTAGGATGTAGTCCAGAGATCTCTCTTGTAGCAGGACAATTGTCCTACTAGATTTCCAGTAGGATGTAGTCCAGAGATCTCACTTGTAGCAGGACAATTGTCCTACTAGATTTCCAGTAGGATGTAGTCCAGAGATCTCACTTGTAGCAGGACAATTGTCCTACTAGATTTCCAGTAGGATGTAGTCCAGAGATCTCACTTGTAGCAGGACAATTGTCCTACTAGATTTCCAGTAGGATGTAGTCCAGAGATCTCACTTGTAGCAGGACAATTGTCCTACTAGATTTCCAGTAGGATGTAGTCCAGAGATCTCACTTGTAGCAGGACAATTGTCCTACTAGATTTCCAGTAGGATGTAGTCCAGAGATCTCACTTGTAGCAGGACAATTGTCCTACTAGATTTCCAGTAGGATGTAGTCCAGAGATCTCACTTGTAGCAGGACAATTGTCCTACTAGATTTCCAGTAGGATGTAGTCCAGAGATCTCACTTGTAGCAGGACAATTGTCCTACTAGATTTCCAGTAGGATGTAGTCCAGAGATCTCACTTGTAGCAGGACAATTGTCCAACTAGATTTCCAGTAGGATGTAGTCCAGAGATCTCACTTGTAGCAAGACAATTGTCCTACTAGATTTCCAGTAGGATGTAGTCCAGAGATCTCACTTGTAGCAGGACAATTGTCCTACTAGATTTCCAGTAGGATGTAGTCCAGAGATCTCACTTGTAGCAGGACAATTGTCCTACTAGATTTCCAGTAGGATGTAGTCCAGAGATCTCACTTGTAGCAGGACAATTGTCCTACTAGATTTCCAGTAGGATGTAGTCCAGAGATCTCACTTGTAGCAGGACAATTGTCCTACTAGATTTCCAGTAGGATGTAGTCCAGAGATCTCACTTGTAGCAGGACAATTGTCCTACTAGATTTCCAGTAGGATGTAGTCCAGAGATCTCACTTGTAGCAGGACAATTGTCCTACTAGATTTCCAGTAGGATGTAGTCCAGAGATCTCACTTGTAGCAGGACAATTGTCCTACTAGATTTCCAGTAGGATGTAGTCCAGAGATCTCACTTGTAGCAGGACAATTGTCCTACTAGATTTCCAGTAGGATGTAGTCCAGAGATCTCACTTGTAGCAGGACAATTGTCCAACTAGATTTCCAGTAGGATGTAGTCCAGAGATCTCACTTGTAGCAAGACAATTGTCCTACTAGATTTCCAGTAGGATGTAGTCCAGAGATCTCACTTGTAGCAGGACAATTGTCCTACTAGATTTCCAGTAGGATGTAGTCCAGAGATCTCACTTGTAGCAGGACAATTGTCCTACTAGATTTCCAACAGCAAGTAGTCCAGAAAACAGAATTGAGATGTGTCGCCTTCTTATTTGACCAATATCGCGACACATGCAACTTCGGTGTGCTAACTAACACGTTTAGTGTTTTTACCATTTATTGAATGATAAACCCAGTCTAAGACAGATGTGCCGGGCCATTGGCTCAAAGAAACTGCGACACAACGTATTTGATATACTAAAATGGGTACCAGATGAGAAAGCAAAAGAGGAAAACCAAGAGACAATCTTCGAAGAGGGCATATGACTCAACAACATGTACAGAATTACATTATACACTGGAATCTCTCAATTACGCATACTTGTATAACAACTGTCCCAGTTTAACAACACTTTTCACAATACCCAATTATATTTATTCTTTATTGTTTATATTGTATAATGGGAATTTCTGTTAATACATACATCTCTGGTCCGGAGCAAGTCGTTATAATGGGATTTGACTGTACTATGGGATTGGAGGAATAATAACATGGACAATAATGGCAGAGAAAGAATGGATGCGATGACCAGGAAAGCGAGGTGCGAGGTAACATGGCCCCGCTCGTGTCAGAGCTGACGCGCTTAAAATGAAGCTAAACAACACACAATTGTGAAGATAATGCGTCGACACGACAACAGTAACTAAAAACACACTGTTCGACTGGGACTACGATTTAACAAGGTAAAGGGGGGGGGGAGGGAAGTACTGAGATAATTGGATTGAGAGAGAGGCGGTTGAAGATTAGATATTTAATCCCGAACTGAACGAGAGGGAATAACATCTGGTGATAAATACAAGCGCAGATTTTGTTCCGTTAAATCAAACGAATTGACTAGAATAATTCATTTTTTTTAAACAGAACTCTAGCTTCAAGTTCCTTGACTCGAACGTTTACCTCCGCCAAATTGTCCGTGGCGTGTTTTGTATGCCAGCATCTCTGAGCAGGGCAAATACGCCTTAACACTCAGATTGCTAAAGAAATAAGCGGCACAGCTCTGGTGAATGAGATCCCTCGCTGATGTGAAGAAAGTCAAAGGTAATAACAAAGAAGATAAGGGATCAACAGCTTCTTCCAAACCGGAGATCAAATTGAAGGTAACGTAAACATACAGTGGTAAGAATAGCTCCAGTCTTGAGGAGTCATCTTCAAGCTGCGTGTCAATGGCTATAGTACGCACGCGTGAGAGCTCGCACACACTCAACGCGCTGGTATAGCCTCAGCCTCAATGAATATCTTCAATCTACAAGTCAATGACCAGCATTCACACACACACACTGGTAGAAATAGCCTCAGCCTCAATGAATATCTTCAATCTGCAAGTCAATGACCAGCATTCACACACACACACTGGTAGAAATAGCCTCAGCCTCATTTAATATCTTCAATCTGCAAGTCAATTGCTAGCATTCACACACACACTAGAAAGAAACAAACGTTAACATCATCAAATATTCAATGAAGGTCAGTAACACAAACTGGAAAGAATAACTTTAGTCACAAGGAATACTATATCTATGCATCAATACATTGGGTCTACGTGACCCTGAAGCAATGCTGACCTAAGATGTGTCAGGGCGAAAGGTGCAGATAGTTCAGCAAAGCTGTAGACCATGAAAATGCATTCCATCCTCCGGACTACATCCTGTTAATCTGCAGGAGTTTGAGAATTAATGCAGAAGAACCCATCACCTCTTGAACACAAGACAAGTTTCTATAACAACTATACCAATGAAACCCTTAACATATCAAATATCCTCAACTATAACCTTCAATGGATGCCCTCACACTGTGAAGTCATGGGAAATCAAAAAGTTAATGCTCTGTATAAAATGGGTAGCCAAATAGAACAACAATAGACTGTCCTACAGAGAAGCAAAAACTATCACCCACAACACACGCGTCAAAGTGGGAGATGCACATCTTCTTCTGCACAGACCACCCTATTTTTGCCTTAAAACAGACTTTTAGGCCACTTTTACCGATCAAAGATCTCATACACAAACAAAAGTTCCTGTGGGTCAGGAATCTAAACTCATGAACCAGGGCCGTAGATATGGGTGCCTTTCGCATGTGCAAATTTAAATTTCATTGATTGATGGGAAATTTGAAGGCCTTTTCGTGAAAAATTACTACAGGTAAGGGTTTTTTTTTAATCAACCACTTGATTAGGTTCTTAACACTGAAAGTCATGTTAGATTCGCAAATTGGAGGGGGGGGGGACACCCTGAACCCTTCCCCCCTATCTCTGGGTTGACCTGAACACATACTTCAGAACAGCCCAACATAAAAATAGCTGAGAAAGATGGTTTTGCCAGAAGACATACATTTGAAGCAATAGCTATGGGGCAGCAGCTCCGACTTGAAGAGGACCGGGCTTTGCCCTGTCTGCAGTATTGACAATATAGCATGAGCTGAACGCAGAAAAAGATAGAAACTCGCATGTGTGTTGTCCGGGCCCGAAAGGGGAGCAAAGAATAGCAACACTGTTTTCATTATGGAGGTTATGGATGGAGTTGGCTGTCCCATCCCATATAAGATCAGTGACCCACAGCCATGCTGAAGTCAGATGTGTCAGGCAGAAGGGCGCAGATATCGCAGCAATGCTGTAAACTATGACACAACGCATTCCGTTCTCCCTCAAAATGAATTTAGAGTGTGCATTGGGAACTGAAGTGGTTGGTTGGTTGCTGATCCAGCGGTCCATTGTCTCATGCATATTACCCATGATGATGTGATTATACACATGTGTTTGTGAGCTGATGTTTTCTTCCATAATATGGCGTTCCATTATCTGGCCTCGGAGGGATAAGCCGGACATCATCCAACGCCAGACATTCAAAAAGTGGTGGTAAACAGTTTCAAAACTGAAATGCTAAATGTGCAATAAGAATAATAATAAGAAGACCTATAACCTGTTAGAATCATAGCGGCACCACACTGGAAACATGAGCACAAAATTCTCTTCAAAACATGAGCACAAAATTCTCTTCAAAACATGAGCACAAAATTCTCTTCAAAACATGAGCACAAAATTCTCTTCAGACACCCGCCTTCAGCCATTCGACTGGTGTTGAATATTCATACTCAAACCATTCCTAGATGTTAATTCAGGACTTTGTCCTTTTTCCCTTTCCACTCTTGACCATTCCTTGCAAAATAGCTTTAGAAAGTGTCTCGTCACATGTCCAAACCAAACAAGTTGTTTATATCATTTCCACACTGCCAAAAGTGGTTATTGATACTTACACGTGTTATGTCATGTTCTGCTGTATGGCTCAGAAATATGGAGAATAACAAAAGAGGCAACCAGGGGAAAGTACCACTTCTATAATGGATTCCTTCATAAAATTGAAGGTGAAATTATATAAGATCACCAACGAGGAAACCTTGCAAAGAACTAGACTTTCATGAGGAGAATGAGGGTGTCATCACCGATGTAATAAGTACATATCAATGAATAAATGAGGATGTCATCACTGATGTAATAAGTACATATCAATGAATAAATGCTCAAATTATCATTTTCTTTGTATGCTTAGTGTCCTGTGCAGGCAGGCAATCAATAACATAGCAAGTATGTTAACTAATCCATCCAAATTTGACCAATGGGCTGTGATTCAGTTTCATACATCCGAGGAAGATGTATATTACCTGTTGCTCTTCCCGAAAAATTCTTGCCCAATCCTTCACTGTTATATTCAAAACACATTTTCCACCATACACTGCATCACCTGCATTCTTTAATGAATGTTGATTGGTTCCTTCTTCTTCTTTCGTTCACTTGAAACATGTCTACATCTGTAATTCTGTCTCCTGAATTCTTCTTCTTCTTCAGCGTTCATTCTCATACTCCCACTGGATCTCTCTTGTATCAGGACCATGGTCCTATTAGATTTCCAGAAGGATGTAGTCCAGAGAATGGAAATGCGTTGTGTCAGCGTTTTATTTGCGCCAATGGCCCGACACATCCGTCTTCGCCGGATGTCTCCGCAATAAAACTCACTGTCTTTTGTAGTTCATACATTGGACCATAGAGCTTTGATTTCAGTGTTGTTTCCTTTGGCCAATATGTCTGCCTCAGCGTTTCATGCTCAGAACACTCTTGAAGTATATGTTTGGCACTCTGTGCTGCCTGTCCACATGGCCTTGTTGCCAATCTTGAACTTTGTATACATGTGACTGCGGAGTCGGTTGTATCCTGTTCTGTGACGTAGAATTATAACTTGTTCTGATCTGTTCATAATGTGATAGTCATTTTGTGTTGGGGTTTGTGGCTTTCTTATTGACTTGATCATCTGTTTTTTCTGATGGTATGTGATTAGTATATCTGGTTGGTCTTCGCAGCATCTTCCTTAGCCAGTTGGTCTGCTTTTTCATTTCCTGGTATTCCACAGTGAGAGGGTATCCACTGCATGGTTACCCTATACTGGTAAGACAATTCACTAAGTAGTTTTTTCAAGTCTGTTAGTTTTCCAGACTGGAGAGCTTGAAGCACTGACCTTGTATCTGTCAGGAATACCATAGGCTGTAAGCCAGAGTTGGAGTTCAGCAGTTTTTTTTAGTTGCCACACTAATTGCCTGAGTTCACTTACTTAGGAAGCATTATATCGAGTGAAGGGAAAACCAGTAAAGAGATACAAAATAGATGCAACAAAACATACCAGATCCTAGGACAGATGACACTTATTTTCAAGAACAAAAATG
The DNA here is from genome assembly GCA_034231615.1 of Meghimatium bilineatum. Lineage (NCBI taxonomy): Eukaryota > Metazoa > Mollusca > Gastropoda > Stylommatophora > Philomycidae > Meghimatium > Meghimatium bilineatum. The sequence goes on from CM067307.1 coordinate 35,366,277, forward strand.
TAAACATAGACACTAAAGTTGCATTATACAAGACTATTATTATTCCATCACTATGCTACCAGTGCCAAACCTGGACAATGACAGCACAAGACAAAAGAAAAATAGTGACAACAGAAATGACGAAGAAACAATAGTCTACGAAGAATGCTCGGAGTGTCATTAAGAGATAGAATTAGAAACGATAACATCAGACAGATAACCAAAACAATACCAGTATTGGAACACATCAAAAGACAACAGATCAAGTGGTTTTCACACACTTCCAGACTTCCGACAGATAGCATGCCACAGATGGCCATGACACATAGACATAACGGCTATAAAGCAAGAGGCAGACCATGTAAAAGATGGACCACAAAAATCAAAGAAGCCACAGTAACAAGCTTACAAACAGCGCACAAGAAGGTCATCTCCAGAGAACCCCTGACGCTGCAAGGCAAACAAGGGCCACAGTGTATAGATAGACTAATTGCCTGGATTTCTGCATCTTAATTATTGCATTGATTGGTTGACATCCTTGTCTGTAAAAAACTGGCTCACACATTGTTGATTAAAATTGGTCAGATTAATGAGACCACAGTGTGATGTTTTCGACTGCTTACACAGGATATTAAACATATGAAGAGAACGAACAGGTGACCATTTATTCAATGATGTGTACATATTACATCGGTGTTGACATCTTCTCACTCTTCGCATGCTGGCACAGATGACCACGTAGCACGGGCGGGTTTCATTTTAACAATGCCTCATATTTATTAAATATTATTTTTCTGTTTTATTTCATATTTGTAGTTTTAACACACACGACATACTGGAGTTCTGAGTATTGTGTACCAAAAGATGAGCGTGTCATGTTTGAAAGTAAGTTTCATTATATCGATTGAAATAACAAATGACATTGCCTTGACATTTGTTCATATCACATTTTCTTGACATTTGCTCATATTATAACTTGATCTATCTTATTTCATTCCCACCTTGTCACATAGACAATATTATCTGTTTTCGCTCTGGATTTTATTTCATATAAATACACACGGTATATATAAAAATGTATGTTTGTTTTATATATGATATATATATATATATATATATATATAAATTTATGTTTATATCTGCTATTTATGATGTATATATAAATTTATGTTTATATCTGCTATTTATGATGTATATATAAATTTATGTAGGGGTGTGTGGTGCATGGATAAGAGTTTAGAGCATTGGTCTTACACCTGTGCGGTTCAGGGTTGGACTCCCTGTAAACACTGGATTTTTCCTAAGGGTAAATTTTAAAACTCACTCTGTACAAGACATGGCAATATCAAGGGCATGTGGCCATTATCACACAAGCTACTTGCAACCTCCTGCAATTCCTTACAGGAAATATGCGGCTTTGACCTTTTTTTTTAATTTCTTCTTCTTCGGCGTTCATTCTCAAACTCCCACTGGATTTCTCTTGTAACAGGACAATGATCCTACAAGATTTCCAGTTGAATGTAGTCCAGAGAATGGAAATGCGTTGTGTTGCCGTTTTATTTGCGCCAATGGCCCAACACATCCGTCTTCAGCGGGTTTTTTTTAATTTGAAGGTAGGGGTTTCGCAAGACATGAATATTGTTTAAGGGTTCATCTAGGGCAAAAAAGATACTTCTTCTTCAGCATTTATTCTCAAACTCCCGCTGGATCTCTCTTGTTGCAGGACAATGCCCCTACTAGAAATCCAGCAGGATGTAGTCCAGAGATTGGAAATGTGTTGTGTCGCAGTTTTATTTGTGCCAATGGCCCGACACATCTGTCTTTGGTGGTATAAAAACTTCAGAAATGCTACTATATAATTAACACTTTACTACTGTGGAAGAATGGTTTAAAAACATTAACTATGGAGGGAATGGTTTTAGAAAAACGAAGAAGAGGCAGAACAAGACTACAATGAACACAGAACATCAAAGACCTTCTTAATCATGACGGTGGAAGAGTCTGGACAGTTTACAGAGGTAGCCTTTGGGGTCCTTAGTTGCCTCCTACAACATGCCTGGAAAGAAGACAGTTGCCTGCCCTATTCTTTGCATCCTGGTTGCTGCATGGTCAATGTCCCATGGATTGATTGTGACTATCTATGTTCTACAGCATTTTATCTTTATAATTACATTGTTACCTCCGCAGAGTAGGAGGTTTCCTTTCAAAGCATTGTAAATTTTGCTGAAAGTTGTTTTCTGGGTATGAAAGCAAGCTTTAGAGAAACTTGACCACTGCGCAAATGGATAGAAGAGCTTTAATGTTCGTAATTCCTGGGAATTTTAACCAAAAAATACATTTTGGTAATATTACAAAAGCTAAACGTGAAACAGCACTTCGATTCAACATAACAGGGTTATTAGACTTAGAATGCTTCACTAGCGCCCCCTCCCCAGCATATGGTATAACAGTAAACTTTATGAAGAGTGTATCACTCGACAGCACTTTATGTAAATAGCTGGAGCTGTTATTCCTCATATAGGCCCTACCTCTATACAACAGTACTTGTGAATCTGATGACAAAGGTCGATTTTGAACCAGCAACCTCATGAAAACAAAGAAAATAGCGTCAACACAAATGTATGATCCCATTAGCCACCTCTTATACCATGCATGGCATGTAACAGTGTGGCTACTCTTTACTCCCCTCTTGGACCCCTGATCACGCTGGTGACTCAGACGCTAATATATTCATGTAGTCTGCACTACCAAAGAACTTGATGCAGCATAGCACATCAGGTGACATCATATTACACTTTGAAGACAGTGTAAACTCAATGCAAAATTAGTTTAAACCATAGGCCCCTAATTATACAAATGTCTAAAGTAAAGACTTATAGAAAATCATATTAATTACAACATTGTATCATATACAAAAACAACTTGACCTGCTTCTTATTTTACAAGAATTAATATCTAACAGATAGGGCCTATACCTAATAATTAATTAAGTAGTAATTGACCACATTTTATTAGGTCTAATCTAGTCTACTGAAGTTTGTCTAACTTATATAGTATAGACTAGAGTATGAAAGTATTGAAAGACGGTGAGTAGGACAGCTTAGTAAATTAGTAACCTACTTCAGGCAACTGTGTACAGTGTACCCTAGGTGCACTGTGTGGTGTCGTGTATGAATGATGAATGTGTATAATACGGCTACTGTAAAGCAGTGTAACCTGAATTATTACTGCAGTAGTTTGTAATTTGTTAGTATTATTATTATAAATTGCTGCAGTGACTAGACTAGCTTTAAATTTCGTTTGCAATTTACACAATTTCATGATGATGATTGTTGCAGTGAATACATAAATGACCAGTGTTCTGAAGTATTCACATCACATTCTTTCATTCTAACATTTGGCCTATATTACTACCCTACCAAATATTACAAGATATTGCATACTTACCAGAATGATCCGCAAAAATATTTCCATGTGACGTTCTTGGTTCCTTTGCGGGCTTGGCTTTACTTTTTCCTGAACTTGGCTTTGGCTCCTTGGCATTCTGCGCACCCATTTCTTTCTCACTACTATGATGACTATGGGCTCGGTTCTGACTGCTGTGTTCAGTCCTCAAACGAGCCCTCTATTACACTATAATCCAGAATGAACTACATATCTAACACAAAAGAAGGCACAAATCACTAAATTAATACACGTAACAATCCATATTTGAATTACTGAAGGCGTTATCACGCCTTTGTTTGAGTATTTCTTTACAAAGGCTCTTCACTTCCTTCACGAATCGGCGGCCGCCATGTTTGATCTAAAATTGACTTCGAAAAAGAGGCAGTGATATATCCTTCGACCTCTGACCTCTTTATGGGGAGAAAACCTGACGTCATCTGCAATTCTTCCTACATTTCAAATTTGTTCTTCAACAAAATTCAAATTACTCATTTCTATTTTTGTTTATTTCTACATTTAACACACAAATACACTTGCTCCTACTAGTGCGTTGTCAGAGCACGAAAAGGGAGCAAAGAACATAAATACTATGATCTTTCATGCAAGACGTAAGAGGCGACTGCGGAGGTTTGGAGTAACTATTCCATTAGATAACTATTCACTATTCTTCTTCATCGTTCTTCAGTCAGATATCAGTTTACAGCGCCAATAGCTTCAATGGATTGTGTGATTCACTTCAGGTCATCCATGGAATCCCTCAAGTCTGGAAGCAGTGCGGTCTCAGTAGGCCATATTTTCTCCCTCTCTTCTTGGTAGAGTTGACAGGCATGAAGAATGTGTTTTGCAGTCTATGGGCTCAGTCCACAGTTGCACAGGTCTGTCTCACCAATCTTCAGCTTTCGAAACATGTGACTTCTCAGTCTGTTGTGGCCATTTCGTAGTCTGAAGATGATGGTTTGTTCCTTGCGTGACATTTAATGGTAGGGGTCATTTGGTTCTGCAGCTGGGTGCAACTGCTTCCACTTTTTCTTATAATCTACTTTTAACATGGTCTTACGTTCATAGTACGTATTATCACTTTCTATTTGTTCCAGTGATCCTCCTTCCCTTGCCAGGAGATCAGCATTTCCCTTTCCCTTTCTACTATTACATACTAAATGATACTGTGAGTGATCATTAAATAATCCCTTTAATTGCGAGCGGATCGTACTTGACAGACAATTGTACCTTCTGTTCAGAAGTAAAACACAGGTTTTTAGAACGTCCAACTTAGAAACGACGAACTATCTCTAAAACTAGGGGGTTATGATATGCAAACAAGAAAACATACAAATTACAAAACACAAAACATCTTCGACAAAAAAGCTTTATCAAGATACGCACAAAATATCAAAAGAGGACGAATAGAAATGATTGAAACACACAAACGTGATATGCAAACAAGTAAATATGCAAATTACAGTACGCAAAACATGTTCAACGCTTCAACCAAATGCCTTTATCAAGAAAAAAAAAAGATTTTACATAAGACATTTACGTAAGTACAATTGTTGTTATGTTTCACACAGTATTACCTTATATTGATTGTCACTTGACAGACAATAGCTTTTCTGACAATAAGGTTTGGTGTGTCAAATTCATGGCTGTGTTAAAAAGGGTTGGAGTGCGTTATGGATACATGTGTTAGTCTCTGATGGAAGTAATTCAAGTGCAATGGTATCTCATGATCTTCACGTCTTGCAGGAAAATAGCTTAGACCTATGTTCTTACTTCTGGGTCAACTATTTCATCATTGGGGCTGCCTATACATTATGTATTCACGTTTTTGACAATGTTTATGTTATCAGCAATTTGTCAAGAAGCCACCCCCCCCTTTTTTTGCTAAATTATGTCCTAAAATGTACCCTTTTCCCCGAACAAATATTTTTAGCAAAAGAACTGTGAATAAATGCCTTAGTTTTTCAGCCTTTTATTCTTTTTCCCAAAATTATAACAATCTAAGTGTTGTATAAAAATTGTAACAATATAATTGTTGTATAACGCTCGTGTGTTGCCGGGGCCCGAAAGGGAAGCAAAGAATAGCAACACTGTTTACCTTCCACGCATGTCGTAAAAGGCGACTAAGGAGGTTATGGAATGGAGTTGGCTGTCCCATCCCATATAGGGTCAGCGACCCAAATCCATGCTGAAGTCGGATTATCAGGCCGAAAGGTGCAGATATCGCAGCAATGCTGTAAACCATGACACAACGTATTCCGTTCTCCGGACTACATCCTGCTAATCTGCAGGAGTTTGAGAACGAACGCAGAAGAAGAAGATTGTTGTATAAAAATTGTAACAATCTAATTGTTGTATAAAAATCGTAACAATCTAATTGTTGCATAAAAACTGCAACAATATAATTGTTGCATTAAAAAACCGTATTGTTGACGTAAACTTGTGCCCCCCCCCCCACTTTTTCCACCTGTCAACACTGTCATCCAGCCCCCTTTAATGGCGTAATTTGTAGGCCTATAGCTCTATTCATCTATCACATATGTTCACTCGTCTACAGAGATGGTTTTTGGCACTCCCTGCTACTTAGAATTCCCCACAAAAGAACAATGTCCTCTAGTCTGCATCTCATCATAATCCATGGGACAAAAGTAAGTATTTTGAAACTATACGATCTTATTTCATAACGAACACACACAAGAAAAAGAAAGCATATTAAAATGTACATGTGTAGCTGAGAAACGTCTACAAGTCGCTGACATTATACGGAACATCATTGACAAACATAGTTACTTTTATACGGAACATCATTGACAATTTATCCATATCGGTAGTACTACGCATACTTTTATACGAAAGTGAAAGTTCAACATTCAAAAAATGAGAATCATTCTGTGCAATAGAACACTATCAATGCAGACCCGAATTCGCGTGCTGAAATGTTATATCTAAGCAATTTGTTTATGAATGTAAGCATGGACTGTAAACAAAAAAATTCAGAACGAACTGGAGGCTACAAAGATGTTGTTTCTGAGAAGAATGATGAAAATACCATGGGCAGCCAAGAAAACTAATACAGATGTTCTCATTGATACTGGCGTAAAAAGATCAATCATATCAAATATTAGGGGCAGACAGTCAAGGTTTCTAGGGCATGTGCTGAGAAGAACACAGCTTGAACACTTAATAACCACTAGAAAGATCAAGGAGAGACTAGACAGGGAACGAAAAAGAGAAAAGTTTCTTGATGCACTAGTATTGTGGCACGGTAGAAGTTTGCCAACCGAGCTTATTGACAACACAAGAAACAAAGAGTCGTGGAAAAACATGATCGCCTACGTCATTCGGCATGGCATTTGATTGATTGATTGATTGATAGTTCAGACACGGAAAGAAGAATTCAGGCTTTTGATAACAAGTGCTAAAGACTTTTGTTAAGAAACAACTTAATAGAACACAGGACAAAATGTGTCCAGGAGCAAATAAACAAACTTACAGGTTATCAAGAACGACTTTTAGCAGTGGTACAACTTCGTGAATTTGTTTCACGAAGGAATGGTCGAGGGTGGAAGGAGGGGAGATATAATATTGGACTGATAACATCAAGGATTGGTCGAGGGTGGAAGGAGGGGAGATATAATATTGGACTGATAACATCAAGGATTGGTCGAGGGTGGAAGGAGGGGAGATATAATATTGGACTGATAACATCAAGGAATGGTCGAGGGTGGAAGGAGGGGAGATATAATATTGGACTGATAACATCAAGGATTGGTCGAGGGTGGAAGGAGGGGAGATATAATATTGGACTGATAACATCAAGGAATGGTCGAGGGAGGAAGGAGGGGAGATATAATATTGGACTGATAACATCAAGGAATGGTCGAGGGTGCAAGGAGAAGAGAAATAAAATTGGACTGATAACATCAAGGAATGGTTTGAACGTGATTTTTCTACATTTCTCCGGATGATTGAGGAGAGATATGCTTGGGGGAGAATTTTATGCTGATGTCTCCAGTGTAGCATCCCTACAACCATGACTGGTTATGGGTATTATTATTATTGTCTAATAATTGTGTATGTGGATGGTAGATTGCAGCTAATATTAATATTTGTACAGTTGTGTAAACTGTTGTGAATAGATTCACATGCCTAGGTAGTAAGTACCTTATCACAAAATGCCAACGTTGATGCTGAACATTATACAAGGATCGCCAAGGCAAGCAGGACTTTCGGCAGATTGTACGCAAATGTTTGGAGTAAAAATGGCATTAATCTACAGACTAAGCTGAAAGTTTACAGAGCAGTGGTACTTCCAGTGCTGTTATACGCTAGTGAAACATGGACTGTGTATAGACGTCATGTGAAAAAAACTCAATCACTTTCACACAACTTAAACTCACTCAGAAAAGTTATGAACATCAGATCGCAAGACAATATTCCAGATACCACTGTCCTTGATAGAACTGGTATCCCCAGCATTGAGACTATCCTGATACAGACACAGATTCGTTATTTTGTGCGTATGTGAGACAATCGTCTGCCAAAGATCCTTCTCTTTGGTGAGCTGGAGAAGGGTACACGATCTCACGGTGGCTAAAAGAAGCGCTACAAGGACTCGTTAAAGACCTCACCGAAAGCCTTTGAAATAGACCAAGTTACATGGGAATAACACGCACAAAATATATTTACATGGCCCTCTACAGTAAAAAAAAGAGGGTGCATCATTACGTGAAAAGAGGAGAAATGCAGCAATTCACCAGCGGAGAGTAGCTAGAAAGTCACAGATAGACCAAAATCCGTCTACAGTGGTCATTTCATGCTCGAACTGTCCAATGACTATTTGCAGCTCGAATATGACTTGTTATCCATCTACGAACTAATAGACATGAACATAATTCTAATTGAATTTTCAAAAGTGCATATCTTCTTCTTCGGCATTCATTCTCAAATTTCCGCCTGATCTCGCTTGTAACAGGACAATTGTCTTATTAGATTTCCAGAAGAATGTCGTCCAGAGAATAGAAATGCGTTGTGTCGCCGTTTTATTTACGCCATTGCTCGACACATCCGTCTTCGGTAGACAAAAGTGGCTATAACAAATGGTCATCATCACTTGTGATGGACGAAAGCACATGTCACAGTGCTATCTAGATGTCAGATCTAATCTATCAATAAGCGTATCTATTTATTGTGAGTCTCGTGTGTGAAACGTATGGCTACAAAATCTAATCTAGATTGATATTAATGTTGTTCGACGCTTTCCACAAATCTTCCTCGTTTAAATCGAAATCCCAAGTGCTAGTCATTTTCACATTCACGAAAATTCTCTCGAACGGAAAAGGTTTCCCCTCTTCACTGACTTTAGGTGCATTGAGATTAGCTGTACTTCCAGTGCTGTTATACACTGGGAAAATATAACCTGTGTATCATCATCATCAAGTGACATATTATTTCCAGAACGTAGTCTTTCCTATGGATCTCTTGAATTATCCGCGGTCTTTAGCAAGTTGCCCTGCATCTTCCAGTGACATTCGCAGGCATTCTTGAATGTATTTTTTTTCCAACTGCGTCTTGGTCGGCCTTTGCCCCTGTTGCCTTCTATCATCCCCTCCATTAACACTCTCTCCATGCCGTTGTGTCTCTTAATATGACCGAAAAAACTAGCTTTTTCTTTAATATGGTGTTCAGAAGTCAGCCTTCCTGAACGTTAATTGTTCGTAACACCTCCTGGTTTGTTTTCTTCGCTGTCCATGTTAAGGCATATATCTGGCACTCAAAAACGCTAAGAAACAACACAAAACTCACAATCTTCAACCCCTGCATAATTCCAACATTAACATATTTGATGCGAAAGTTGGAAAGCAACATCAAACCTAGAACAAAGAATAAAAACTTTGAAAACAAGTGTCTTAGACGACTACTGAACACCCATTGGTCAGACTTTAAATCAAACACAGTTGTCAGGCAAGAAGGAAAACAAGAATATGTATCCACCTATATTAGGCGTCGCTGGAATTACATCGGATACGCGCTGCGAATGGATACTAAAAGATTCCCATGTCAAGCTTTGATGTGGTCATCAAAGAAAAGAGAAAAAGAGGAAGATCAAGAGAAATCTTACGTAGAAATACAGTGTATTGCAAGAGTACGCTTCACCATCAGTATAAAAAACAATGAGGATCTAAAGCAAATTGCAATGAAACGAGAGACATGGAAATCTATGACAACCATCTTGTGTGCCGTCTTTGGCCCTAAAGGAATAACTAACTAACTAATAGACGGCATACGTTCTCAATGTGGCCATAAAAAGCACTACAATGACTCGGACTTAAAACTCCCCACTTTAGTCTCGGAACTAAACCAGGATACATGGGAAGAACTTGCACAAAATAGGTGCAAGGGATGCAACCGCAAATATGCAAATAAAGCTAATCATCATTATTAAGTGCCGTCATGTCACCTCAAAGAAGGTTGGCTGCAACAGACCTCCAACACGACCTATTTGTCCTGGTAGCGCACTCTGCTAGACTGTAACATGTACATCTTGCGATCTTACTTTCCATTGTATCTCTGCTTCCCTCTTGATCACAACCACTCGACTTTACCCTCAAGTAAGGTCTTCAACAAGGTGTCATGTGGGAAATCAGCAAAAATTATCCAAAGGAATTGAATCAATCAAGTGCCATGCCGAGTAGCGTATGCCCAGGCGATCATGTTACTCCACAACTCTGTCTCTTGTGCTGTTAATAAGTTGTTTAGTTGGTGACATTATCTTGTGCTACATCAATTTCTCCACAAGACAATTTCTCTATTAAGTAATGTTTACATTTGAAAAAACAACATCCTCATCATCAATTGCCGACTGCACATCGGAAGTTGGCTGCGACGGACCTCCAAATTTATGTCTCTTGTCTTGGTGGTGTACTTTACTAAACTGTACCAAGTTCATGATGTTTTCATACCATTTATAACTCTAAATTACCTCTTTTTGCCTTTCCTGTCGTTGTGACTGGATTATCAGAACAGCTTGCCAAGTCATCCAATGAAAGAATAATGCCAAAATTTAGCAATGGGGCGACTGAAAAGAAAAAGCTTTATCCATCAAGCTAAACGACTCTGTAGACAACTTACAGACCTACCTGAAGTTGACAGCCCCTTAAGGTCTGTACCAGAACAAACCCCTTGGAGTGAAAGGCATGGAATACCAATATGCATTCAGACCCATGTAAAAGGAATACTTAGTGAGGATGAACAGAACAGTGTGCAGCGAAGGACAGTCAGTCTCAGTTTCCTGGACGGGGAATATCCAAAAGACATATGGATCAGAGTATACACAGATTGGTCAGCACAGAATGCTGCGAGGAATGGAGGTGCAGGTGTATATATATAGCATATCCACACAAGACTAGAGATACGATCAGAACACCAATATGGAAATTGTGCAATAATTATGATGCAGAAACTCAGGAAATTAGGGTAGCAACTGAAAAACTGCTGAACTCCAACCCTGGCCCACAGCCTGTGGTATTCCTGACAGATGCAAGGTCGGTACTTCAAGCTCTCCAGTCTGAAAAACTTACAAAAACTACTTAATGAACTGTCTTACCAGTATAGGTTAACAATTGTGTGGATATCCTCTCACTGTGGAATACCAGGAAATGAAAAAGCAGACCAACTGGCTAAGGAAGGTGCTGCCGAAGACCAACCAGATGTACCAATCATCTACCATCAGGAAAAAACAGATGATCGAGTCAATAAGAAAGCCACAAACACCAACACAAGATGACTATTATATTATGAACAGATCAGAACAAGTTGTAATTCTACGTCTCAGAACGAGACACACCGGACTCCGTAGTCACATATACACAAAGTTCAAGATTTGCAACACGACCATATGTACATATGGACAAGCAGTACAGAGTGTCAAACATATACTGCAAGAGTGTTCTGAGTATGAAACGCCGAGGCAGGCATATTGGCCAGAGGAAACAACACTGGAATCAAAGCTCTATGGGCCACTGTATGAACTACAAAAGACAGTGTGTTTTATTCAGGAGACATAATTACAGATATATACTTGTTTCAAGTTAACGAAAGAAGAAGACGAAGAAAAATCAGAACAGCTATCTTCACTATTTGTTGATCATTGTAAAGCAGGGGTGGGCAAACATTTTGTGCAGAGGGCCGCATTGAAAATTGTAAAGCTATTGGAGGGCCGCATATAATATTATGTATATTTGGCAATATATATATATATACATATCATCATCAAGTGCCGTCTCCGCAACGAAGGTTGGCTGCAACGTATCTCCAACATCTCCTGTCTCTTGTCTTGGTGGTGCACTCTGCTAGATTGTAACCTGTCCATCGTGTAATGTTACTCTCCCACGTGTATCTCTGCCTACCTCTTGCTCGCTTCCCTTTGACTTTACCCTCAAGTAAGGTCTTCAATAAGGTGTCATGTATTTTAATGTGTCCAAAGTATTTTATTTGCCTGATCTGTATTTCTCTTAGTAGTTCTTTCTTCATATTAAGTGTCTTTAGCACCTCTTTATTTGTTTTCTTCTCTTTCCATGATGTTCTCCCTATTCTTCTATATACCCACATCTCAAAGGCATCAATTTTGTCTTCTAATTGTTTATTTAGTGTCCATGTTTCTGAGCCATACATTAATATGGAATAGATGTAGCATTTTATAATTCTTATTTTTAACTTGTTTGTAATTTGTTTAGATATTAATAATTTCCTCATGCCATTGAAGGTACTTTTAGCCATTCCTATTCTCCTTTTAACTTCTGTTTCACATCTGCCATCATTTGTGACTATGTGTCCAAGATATTGATACTGTTTTACTTGTTGTAGTTTCTCTCCCTGTATGTTTATATTTATCTCCTGTTCTTCTGTGTCTTTGCTGATTATCATGGTTTTTGTTTTTTGAATGTTTATATCCAGCCCATATATATTTTTAAATGATGTCAAATTGGGAAAAATATATTGTATATATAATATATAAGAAAGGAAAGTAGAATTAAAATTCCAATGGATTTCTGTGTAATATTAATGGGGGGAAAAATCATTTTTGACGATCGTCCGTTTATTAAAAAATGTGTTTGAGGGTCGTAAAATATCCAATGGCGGGCCGCACGCGGCCCGCGGGCCGTAGTTTGCCCACCCCTGTTGTAAAGCATTGACCTGACCTGGCTTGGACCCGGAGAAGACAGTGAACTTCGCCCTGACGACTTGCCTGACAACATAACATGACCGCAGATGCTGAACACAGAATAAGAAGATAAAACCATTCGGACGCAGTGATGAATAATGAACAAACAACTAGGAGACAGAATTGATGCCTTTGAGATGTGGATATATAGAAGAATAATACGTAGAATAATTGTCCAATGACATTTACAGCTCGAATAGGGCTCATTAGCCATCTCATCATCATCAGGTGCCATGCCGGGTGGCGTAGGCGGTCATGGCTCTCCACAGCTCTCTGTCCACAATATTATGTATCAAAGTCGTTGTTGTTTCTTTGCCGTGCCATGTTGTCAAACTGTCTAATATTTTCTCACGTTGTCGCCCTCTGTCTCTGGTGCCTTCAATCTTGCCTGTTGTGATTATGTTCTCTAAACCTGCCTGTCTCATGAAGTGGCCAAAAAAAAGAAGATTGCCTTTTTCTTATATTGTTGATTAAGGTCCGTTTCGCATTTAACTCTTTTAACACCTCTACATTAGTTTTTCTGGCAGTCCATGGTATTCTCAGCATTCTTCTGTAGAACCACATCTCTGTTGCCTCCAATCTCCCACTTTCCAGTTTGTTTATTGTCCAAGACTCGCACCCATATGTTAGTATAGGGGTTATATAGCACTGCAGAACTCTCTTTCTCACCTCTAATGACAAGGTCATATTACACAGTATATTTTTCATTTTTCTGAATGTTGTTTTTGCCTGTCCTATTCTGCATCTTATTTCTGTTAAACTTCTTCCATCTGCTCTAATCTTTGTACCTAGATATTTGAATTGGTGGACCTGTTTTAATACTATATCATTCACTATGATCTTGCAAGGTGTGTTAATCTACGAACTCATAATCAAGGACATAACTAAAATTGAATTTTCAAAAGTGGATGTAACAAATGGTCATCATCATCATGTGATGGACGAACAACAACTATATAGAAGAATATGGAGAACATCATGGAAAGAGAAGAAAACAAACAAAGAAGTTCTAGCAACACTTCGTATGAAGAAAAGATTAGTAAATGAAATAAAGATCAAGCAAATAAAATATTGAGAACAGATTAAAAGACATGACATATTGTTAAAGACCTTACTTGAGGGTAAAGAAGAGGGAGGCGACCAAGGTGAGCAACATTGCAAGATGGACAGGTTACAATCTAGAAGAGTACACCACCGAAACAGGAAACGGGATATTGGATGATTGGTAGCGTATCCAGCATTCGTTGCGGAGACGGTATGTGATGATGATGATTTCAATCTTTACATAGAGGATGTTAATACATTTTATGTTCCATCCGGCAGGCAGAAAACTTCAGACATCGATCTCATGATAGTGATTACTATTCTACTTAAGCACCTTTTCACAATTTGTTGTTGTTCACTGTGTGGGGGTTTCTGTTATTCACTGTAAGACATACAGCGGTTCTGTCTTCATATTTGTATTGAAAGTTCCGGGTTTGGTAAGTTTTCGCTCTTTGTTATGTTATGTTATGTTATGTTCCTCCAGGGCCATAGGCGGCGCATAGGGCAGAAACCATAGCCTTCCATTTCTGTCTTTGTGTTTCCAGGTCTTTCAATTGTTGCGTGTTGTTTAGGTTCATTGACATGCCTTCTCTATTAATGGTTCTTCGTAGAGTTTCTCTAGGTCTCCCTCTTCTTCTTACTCCAGGTGGCACCCAATATAGTGATTGCTGGGGAATTCTTAGGCTGTTCATTCTGAGAACATGGCCGATGTAAGTCCAACGCCTTTGTCTAATGAAGGAAGATATATAGGTTTGTTTGCTTTCCTCTCTTATAGTAGTGTTAGATTTAAAGTCACTCCACTTAACGTTCAGAATGGTACGTAGGCATTTGTTTTCAAAGGAGTCGAGTCTTTTATCTGTGGCTTTAACTGTTGTTTAATCGAATGGAAAAAAATCCGAGAAGAGACACATTGAAACTACATCTCAGATGTTATTAGAAAACGCCGTTGGTCCTACACAGGGCCGGGTTTAGAGTTGATACGGTATAAATAGGTCCACCAATTCAAATATTTAGGTACAACGATTACAGCAGATGGAAGAAATTCAACAGAAATCACAAGCAGAATAGGTCCGGCAAAAAAAAAATCATCAGAAAAATGAAAAATATATTGCGTAATATGGCCTTGTCATTAGAAGTGAGAAAGAGAGTTCTGCAGTGCTATCTAACCCCTATACTAACATATGGATGCGAGTCTTGGACAATAAACAAACTAGAAAGTGGGAAATTGGAGGCAACAGAGATGTGATTCTACAGAAGAATGTTGATAATACTGCCAGAAAAACTAATGTAGAGGTGTTGAAAGAGTCAAATGCGAAACGGACCTTACTCAACAATATAAGAAAAAGGCAATCTTTTTTTTTGCCACTTCATGAGACAGGCAGGTTTAGAGAACATAGTCACAACATGTAAAATTAAAGGCAACCGAGACAGAGGGCGACAACGTGAGAAAATATTAGACAGTTTGACAGCCTGGCACGGCAAGGAAACAATAGCGATCTTAATGCATAATACCGTGGACAGAGAGCTGTGGGGAGCAATGACCGCCTACGCCAGCCCGCATGGCACCTGATGATGACGAAGGCCCTAAGCTATTTGAGATATGGGGCCCTTTATACGCAATATATGACAATTGCTCACTCGGACATTTTTTGTGGGGGGGGGGGGGGGGTGCCCTAAGCTATAGCTTGTGTAGCTTATACGTAACTCCTGCACTGGTCCTACATTGGACAAGTCCTTCGCTCAGACTATAACAGGATACACCACCAATCTCTTGCATGGATACCTACAGGCAGAATAGCCAGGGGTAGACCAAAAGAAACATTCAGACGAACAATACTTATAGAAATTAAAACAAACAATATTCATACTATTCAAGAACTGAACAGAATAGCTTTGAACAGACATAATTGGAGAGATCAGACCTCTGCCCTATGCGCTAACTTCAGCTCTAAAGGAAAATGAATGTATTTTTGTTTAAAAAGAAAAAATAATGCTCTAGCATAAGCCATCTAACCTTTATGTATTCTTTGGTGGGTGTATGCGATCATACGTATTGTAACCCAGACAGCGACAATAGGTTAAGCAACGATGACAGTGACCAATATATTCAGATTAGTAGCACAAGATTCCAGCGGGCTGTGCGAGCAAGTCGACAAATATATTGAGATACACATGCTGGCCTACTAGGGATTTGGCTACAGACGTTAAGTAGTCTTTCAAATTAATAAAATACTGAACTACATACAACAGCCTAAGTAGGATATGTCGGACCATTGGCTCAATAGAACCGCAAAACTACGCGTCTCCGCTCTCTTTACTGCGAACTGGAAATCTAGTATGACCATTGTCCTGCTGTAAGAGGGATTTTTTTAGAACAAATGCTGAACTTTTTTACATTTCTTTTTTTATTCTTTTTTTGTTGTTGTCAATAGTGCAACCTGGGCACCGGTAAGTAACGCCCTCCATCTCTTCGATCACGTTATTGGATACTTTTCATAGAACTCTCATGGATGGGTGTAATATTTAGCATCTTAGTTTTAAGAAAGTCATAGTTAAAGTCTTAATCCAGTAGGGAAAACTTACAACATGTGAGATGAAATGCCTGAGAAAAGCCGCAAGATTGGCCAAACTAGACAGCAAGATGGAAGTCAAGAGACAGATGATAAACATCATTTTTTATGTTGTTTATAGTATGTTACAGTAACCTTTCTACCTTATTAAGTATTTCCTTTTTAATGTCAACACTCTGCTATCAATGCCAGATATGGGCGCGGACAGAAGCTCAGCAGAGAAAGCTTACAACATGTGAGATGAAATGCCTGAGAAAAGCGACATGAGTGGTCAAACTAGACAAAATGAGAAATGATGAAATTAGGAACACAAAAATCGGCATAAGACCATGCACAGAATACTTCGAGAAATAACAAATAAAATGGTTCGGTCACCTTATGAGAATGAACCATAACCAACTACAGACAAGAACATATAACATAAGAAGATCAGGATAAAAGGCCAGATGAAGACCTTGAAACGATGGATAGACAACATCAAGGCAACACTGAACAAATATGGATTCAACGTAGGCAAGATGACACATCTGGCCTTGGATAGACAACTAAAGTTCCTAGACACTACCACTATGCTTAACGGCAAGTGTGGATATTCTGACCATCATCCACCTGGGGATAGACAATAGATAATGTAAAATTCGTAGATTCAAGTGAACAGATAGGAGAGTATGTTTGAATGGTTAACAACCCCCTCCCCCCTTTCCACCCTCAGAAAAACAGGATGGCATATATTATTAGGAAGTAAGCAGAAAAACGGATACCCCTCTCCCCATAATGTTTAATATCCTCCCCTCCCCGGAGTATAAAGGGTGTCACTTTGATCTTGTGTGATTCCCTGCGATAGCAAATAACCAGGATCATAAAAGTACCTCCTCCTCATGCATCCTGTGAAAGTACCCCCTCCTAGTGTATCATGAAATCAGACATACCGGGGCTCGTGTTGTGTTTCTGGCTAACTTTTTTAGGGATAATGTCTCCGGATATGAAGGCTATATATAGAATGACGATTGATTGCAAAAACACAAGCAATATCTTCTGTAAGTCTCAGATTGACTGCAAAAAGACAAGCAATAATTCCGGTACGTCTCAACCTACACATCCATCTACACTTGATTCTTGATTGACACAGCCATCGACACAGTAGACACATAGTGACACACGGCATTCTGCCTCGGATAGCTGATATGCAGATGTATTGGAAGGGCGACCAATGTCGACGTACGTAGATATCGCAACGAGTTAACGACTCTTACGGTACACAATCTGAACACATTTAGGGAAGACAACACGAGCTAGAGGGAAGCTCTGTAAGGGACAAGTTAAAGCGATAGCAATCTCAACATTTTTCAACACGAGATTGGTCAGCCGAAGTGTTACTCAGACCGACGACAGACAATAGCCAAACGATGTGTTCGACAGTAAATGTCTCACCATAATTGACCTCATTCAAAGTAGGAGCCATGATTCAGGTATTGGTCCCGCAAACTTGAGAATGGTACTCCAGTGTATGAAAAACACGTTTTAAATATAGCTTCCCACTTCACTTAGGGAATAGCTTTCAATAAATGTCGGAGAGCACATATTGTTCTAACTTCCTGACCGAAGCAGCGTTGACACTCTAGACTTTGGATCGCCCATGTGTTAACGGGGCTCGAAAGGTGAAAATTAAATAAGGACACTGCTGCATTGCAAACATGTCGCAAGAGGTGACTAAGTAGGTTTTAGGGTGAAATTGACTGTCCCACCCCCATATAGGCATATGGCCAAAGTAACAAAGAAGCCATACTATTAGGTATTAGGTTAGTTAGTTAGTTAGTCGTCGGATCATAATCACTGCAAACTGGACACATCCATAGTTGCTCCGATCTCTCATTGAGTGTATCCGCCATCACACTTCTGCTGACAGTACCGGTCCTATGCTGGTTGACCATCATTCTTCTGCGCCCTCCAAAATGTTCACATCTAGCAACACCGCATTTCAATCCCTGATCTTTAATCCTAGCCATTAAAAAGGAATCATCATCCACATTAGTCTCACTCTCGCGTGTTATATCTCTTAAGGAGTTCAAAACGTCAGCGCGATCCATTGCCCCATCGCCCTTTGCTACAATCGCACACGATGCCAGTTGATCCGCTCTTTCATTGCCTCGAACGCCCACATGTCCCGGCACGAAAATAAATGTAACCGCTTTCAAGCTCGCATTTCTCAAGGCCTCAATCCACTGTTCGCGAACGAGACCCACTTGTACCTTCTTAATCATACTCATAGAGTCACTCAAGATGCAGACCTGCGTTACTTTCTGTGTGCGTAGCCACTCAAATGCCTTGGTCACCGCTATAGTCTCCATGGTCATACTACTCGTAGTGACCGCAAAGGCACCACTTTCCTCCTTGATCGTTTTACCTGCGCACTGAGCTGTAAAGGCACAAGCACTGCGAACATGCCTAATTACAGATCCATCAGTGTATATAATCACATCCCCCTCTTTGGTATTCTCACTGATTAAAGCCTGCACTTCTTTCTCCACAGCTGTGGGACACCATTCTCTGCATTCCCTGCTAAGTGATATTAATACTCTCAAATAAGTTTCGAAATCTGTGGGTAGACCTATCCATTCCGCACCTGCTGCCACATCCTGTAATCTGCACACGCTTTGTATTACATCCTCAGCACGTCCCATCCACGATCTTCCTTTCTTGAGTCTGCTACCTTTAACTTTCTGTATTTCGGAATGCAACGAGTGTTCCTTATCTGCATGTATTTGAAGGTACGCCCGTGCACGGCAATACTGTAATCTATTAGGTATTAGGTATGTTGATTATGTCCTCTTCGCACACCGGACACGTCCATAGGTGCTCAGATCTCCGCTTCAGTAAATCTCTCAGGATATAACGGCCGATGGTTCCAGTTATATGTTGGCTCATTGCTCTTTTTGAAATCTTTGTCAGGGATTCTCTACGGGCCACGCCAATCCTCACTCCCAATTCGCGCATTCTCGATATTGACTCATGCTCATTTATCTCAAAATCCTCTGATCGTGAGGACTCACGAATAGCAATGGGTAGGGCCTATATCTGCTCGGTCAATAGGCTGACCATATGTTGTGGTAGCGAGGCTAGCTAATTGGTATGTCCGTTCGTTTTCCTCCACGCCCTCATGTCCGGAGTGCGGGGACAAAGAAAAGCCACGCTAAAGCCGGATACGTCAGACAGAAAGGCTCAGATATCGCAACTAAGCTGTAAACCATAACACAACTCTCCATTCTCCGGACAAAATAATGTGGGTATGCAGGAGTTTGAGAACGAACGCGGAAGAAAAAGAGTATGATTGAACAATGTTTAATAATTAAGTTGTTATTTAATAATACGAAAAACATCATGACAGGATTACACTGTTTACTTCCTCTGTCCTGTTACCAATTCCCATTTTCTATAACATGTACTTTAGCCTTTATCAATCGTACTACATACAATGGAGAAACAAGATTCGGGGTATATTGGAGAGATTCTATCGCTTGAAAACGACAATGTAGAGATTTCGTTCGTACGTGGTGCTCCAGGAATAGAACTGTTGAATTGTTGCAGTGAAGTCATGCTAAATGCATCGAAAAGCATACTCGTAAGAATTCATTCATTCATGCATTAATTCTCCTTTTGCGCTGATGTTAGATCTCTCCAATTCTGTCTGTTCAAAGCTATTCTGTGCAGTTCTTGAATAGTATGAATATTGGTTGTTTTACTTTCTCTAAGTATTGTTCTTCTGAGTGTTTCTTTTGGTCTACCCCTGACTCTTTTGCCTGTAGTTATCAATTAAAGAGATTGTAAGAATAACAATGACTCGTAAGAATAGGCCGTATTAAATTATAACTATTTGATCAAGTATAAGAGTAGTTTGACTTTAAGACTAATAGATCAACTCAATAAATCAAATAAAGTAATATGGCCTGGATATAAAGATTAAAAAAACCATGATAATCAGCAAGGACACAGAAGAACAAGAGCTAAACATAAACATAGACTACATGGAGAGAAACTACAACAAGTAAAACAGTATCAATATCTTGGACACATAGTCACAAATGATGGCAGATGTGAAACAGAAGTTAAAAGGAGAATAGGAATGGCTAAAAGTACCTTCAATGACATGAGGAAAAAAGTAACTTTTAAATAAATTACAAAGGTAAAAATGAGAATTATAAAATGCTACACCTATTCTATATTAATGTATGGCTCAGAAACATGGACACTAAACAAACAATTACAAGACAGAATTGATGCCTTTGAGATGTGGGTATATAGGAGAATAGAGAGAACATCATGGAAAGAGAAGAAAACAAA
The DNA here is from genome assembly GCA_034231615.1 of Meghimatium bilineatum. Lineage (NCBI taxonomy): Eukaryota > Metazoa > Mollusca > Gastropoda > Stylommatophora > Philomycidae > Meghimatium > Meghimatium bilineatum. Next base: position 35,386,875 of record CM067307.1, read on the forward strand.
TAAAGAAGTGCTAAAGACACTTAATATGAAGAAAGAACTACTAAGAGAAATAAAGATCAGGCAAATAAAATATTTTGGACACATTAAAAGACATGACACCTTATTGAAGACATTACTTGAGGGTAAAGTCAAAGGAAAGCGAGCAAATGGTAGGCAGAAATACAAATGAGAGAGTAACATCACACGATGGACAGGTTACAGTCTAGCAGAGTGCACCGAAAAACAAGAGACAGGATGTTGGAGGTCTGTTGCAGCCAACCTTCGTTGCGGAGACGGCACTTGATCATGATGAGTCAGTAGAAAATAATGTGTTGTGCTATGGTTTACAGCTTTGCTGCAATATCTGGGCCTTTTGAGCTGAGATATTTAACGTCATGATGCAATGATCATATTGTATCCGTGTGTTGATGCATCCAGTGTGCTACCTTATGGCTATGATAGTTTTTGGGCTTATGGATGGATGGTTATGACATAGCAGTTGGTTGGTTGGGGCTCGAAAGGGAAGCAAGGAACAATTAGCAACACAATTTAGACTGTTGGGTCACCTTTATCGATTAAGGATCTCATACACATATGAATGTCCATGTGGATCCGGAACCCAGACTCCGGAACACATACTTCAGGACTGCCCAACATACAAAGAGCAGAGACAGCAGACCTGGCCAGAGGATACAGACTTGAGGCAAAAGCTATGGGGCAGCCGCTCTGACCTGGAGAAGACAGTGGACTTCGTCTTGACAACAGGCCTGATGGTATAGCATGACCACAGATGCTGAATGCAGAAGAAGAAGAACAACACAATTTACCTTCATGCACGTCATAAGAGACAATTAAGGAGGTTATTGAGGGGGGAGGGGAGTTGTCTTCCAATTCTATATAGGGTCAAAGTGACCCAGAAGCCATGTTGAAGTTGGATGTGTCAGGTAAATAGTACAGCAAAGATGTTAACCACAACAGAAAACATGATTTTTATCTGGACTACATCCTGCTAATCTGCAGGAGTCTGAGAACGAACACAGAAGAGATATAGATTCTCAGTACTGTGGCAGAAGGCATATATGGAAGGGGGGGGGTGGGGACAGGAGCTGCAAGACTTTTCCCTATATTTATATATTTCACTTAACTTTTGAAGTGTGAACCACTGAACCCCCATCTTCTGTTACCTTATGAGATGTGAACAATTGAAACCCCACCAACTGCTTCTGTATGAGGTTTAAACCCAGAAAAACCCCACCAACTGTTACCTTATGAGGTTTGAACTCAGAAAACCCCACCAAGTGTTACCTTATGAGGCTTTAACCCAAGAAACCCCCCCCCCCCAACTGTATCTATGGCCCTGAATGTTATTGACTGATTAGTGGTATCTAATTCTTTTAAAGGAAAAAAATATGATAAAAAATATTGGATGACAGAAGTGAAAGACATAAACACAAAAATTCTGTAGCTCTGACTTGATGATTTGGAAGGTTCATTCGTGACAAATGTTGTTTAACTAGTTAGTTCTTTGTTTGAACAACCATTTTCAAGATGACAAATGTTGTTTAACTAGTTAGTTCTTTGTTTGAACAGCCATTTGCAAGATGACAAATGTTGTTTAACTAATTAGTTCTTTGTTTGAACAACCATTTGCAAGATGACAAATGTTGTTTAACTAATTAGTTCTTTGTTTGAACAACCATTTGCAAGATGACAAATGTTGTTTAACTAGTTAGTTCTTTGAACAACCATTTTCAAGATGACAAATGTTGTTTAACTAGTTAGTTCTTTGCTTGAACAATGATTTGCAAGATGACAAATGTTGTTTAACTAGTTAGTTCTTTGTTTGAACAACCATTTTCAAGATGACAAATGTTGTTTAACTAGTTAGTTCTTTGTTTGAACAACCATTTGCAAGATGACAAATGTTGTTTAACTAGTTAGTTCTTTGTTTGAGAAACCATTTGCAAGATGACAAATGTTGTTTAACTAGTTAGTTCTTTGTTTGAACAACCATTTGCAAGATGACAAATGTTGTTTAACTAGTTAGTTCTTTGTTTGAGAAACCATTTGCAAGATGACAAATGTTGTTTAACTAGTTAGTTCTTTGTTTGAACAACCATTTGCAAGATGACAAATGTTGTTTAACTAGTTAGTTCTTTGTTTGAACAACCATTTGCAAGATGACAAATGTTGTTTAACTAGTTAGTTCTTTGTTTGAACAACCATTTGCAAGATGACAAATGTTGTTTAACTAGTTAGTTCTTTGTTTGAACAACCATTTGCAAGATGACAAATGTTGTTTAACTAGTTAGTTCTTTGTTTGAACAACCTATTGCAAGATGACAAATGTTGTTTAACTAGTTAGTTCTTTGTTTGAACAACCATTTGCAAGATGACAAATGTTGTTTAACTAGTTAGTTCTTTGTTTGAGCAACCATTTGCAAGATGACAAATGTTGTTTAACTAGTTAGTTCTTTGTTTGAACAACCATTTTCAAGATGACAAATGTTGTTTAACTAGTTAGTTCTTTGTTTGAGCAACGATTTGCAAGATGACAAATGTTGTTTAACTAGTTAGTTCTTTGTTTGAACAACCATTTGCAAGATGACAAATGTTGTTTAACTAGTTAGTTCTTTGTTTGAACAACCATTTGCAAGATGACAAATGTTGTTTAACTAGTTAGTTCTTTGTTTGAACAACCATTTGCAAGATGACAAATGTTGTTTAACTAGTTAGTTCTTTGTTTGAACAACCATTTGCAAGATGACAAATGTTGTTTAACTAGTTAGTTCTTTGTTTGAACAACCATCTGCAAGATGACAAATGTTGTTTAACTAGTTAGTTCTTTGTTTGAACAACCATTTTCAAGATGACAAATGTTGTTTAACTAGTTAGTTCTTTGTTTGAGCAACCATTTGCAAGATGACAAATGTTGTTTAACTAGTTAGTTCTTTGTTTGAACAACCATTTGCAAGATGACAAATGTTGTTTAACTAGTTAGTTCTTTGCTTGAACAACCATTTTCAAGATGACAAATGTTGTTTAACTAGTTAGTTCTTTGCTTGAACAACCATTTGCAAGATGACAAATGCCGTGCATACATACAATGCTCTTAATATGTGTTTTACAGAGCCAAGATGTTGACGTTCGTAGTTTATTTATGTATGGACATCCAGGGGGTGACAGGAACTCTCTGCATCTTCTGTCTCAATTTCTGAGTGAAGAGTATGGAGATGTTGTAAATTGGTAAAATATGCTAACTTTATGTTCAGTAACAATTATGTAACATTTTATTTTTCTGTAACTTGTATATGTTCTACTGTGAAGATTTTTCTTCTCAATACAGGATTATACTCCAATTTCATGCTGAAGTTGAATGTGTAGGGCCATTGACCCTTAAGGTCCAGGGTTCAATCAACAGTTAGGACAGGATTTTTTCCTTTTGGAGGTACAATCAAAATCCTTCCTGTACATGTCACAGTGTCTGCTATGGCAAAGCGGTCTTTATTTCTGCAGCCCATAGGTAACCGCCCTGCACTCCTTCACTGGAAAACATGCTGTAACGAAAATCGTTTTTTTTTGGTTGGGACAGCTAATTCCATCCCATAACTTCCGTAGTTGCTTATTATGACATTCATGGAAAGTAAACAGTATTGCTATTTATGCATGGAAGGTATACAGTATTGCTATTCACGCATGGAAGGTAAACAGTATTGCTATTCTTTGCTTCCCATTCAGCCCTAGCACTAATGGGTACAGTGGAAGTGTGAGAATGGTATAAAATATAGACCCTACTATATAAATCCTATATATATATAGGATCCTAAAATATAGATCCTACAAAATGTCACGCAAGAAAATGATGGAGCACTGAAATAAAAGAGGCAGCAAAGTCCACAGTATACTCAGCACACAAGAGGGCCGTCTCTAGAACACTCTTCTACCCCAAAGGGCAACAAAAGGTTTAGCAAATAGATAGATAGTCACATCTTGTCTGAATTTCTCACTTTTATCTTCTATCACATAATCCCCATGGATAATGGTTGGTTGGTTGGTTGGTTGGTTGGTTGGTTGCTGATCCAGCGATCCATGGGCTCATGCCCTTTGACCCAATGCCATTAAATGGCATTATATTGTTGGGAAGTCTGTGGATTTTTGGCCCACCCGGGGACAGAGCCAGAGAATAACTATCACACCTCCAGGAAGGTAAGTTTCAACCTATGCACTGCTCTGAGCCACTGTAGCCAAGATAGGGTTCATTGTGCTCATTCCCCGCCACCAAAAGACTACTGGTTATGCCAAACTTCTCTATTGCTCTAGGCATGCAACCAAATGTTCAAGTCAAAAGGATTGTCATATCCTGAGTCACTGTGCCTCTATAATGGGTTTCAGACATAGGAAAAAAAAGTGCT